>CM032407.1:11015926-11663426 GCA_019049475.1 Eueides isabella
TATATATATATATATATATATATATATATATATATATATATATATATATATATATATATATATATATATATATATATATATATATATATATATATATATATATATATATATATATATATATATATATATATATATATATATCGTTATATATATTGTGTAACCACTTCTTCCATATTTCTTTATCAAAGATGCAAATATTACCACTTAACATAATATTTATGTCACAATAAAGAACGAAATATTTAAATTTATTCTTAAAAAATGAATAAATTAAGTAAAACATATATGATTTATAACGCATAATTAAGAATTATTGTTTAAATTATTTAAATAGCTTTACTTACAAGTTTTACTATATTTTTTTATTTTTTCTTTAAAAATCGCATTAAACACTAGGATGAAATCTATCCTATAAGATGTAGGTATAAAGTTAGTATTAAATTTTTGAATGTTATATATATATATATATATATATATAACATTCAAAAATTATATATATATATATATATATATATATATATATATATATATATATATATATATATATATATATATATATTATGTAAGCGTGAAATGTATATAACATTATCTCTTAACATATGTGGGACCTCCTTTTAAGTCGAATTTGGTTATCACGACTGTTATGCTTAAAATGTACCTGATAACTGATAAAAGTCTCGTGAATAACATTTATTAAGCCATACTAAAACGAACTTGAATTGAGTGTGTCTGTACATAAAAAAAATAAGGTAATACAATTTTTTAAAAAACATTGAACCTAAAAAATCACCTCGTCTTGGCAAAATGCGCAGCTCTTAAACGGCTATTCCAAACTTTATAAAACATAGCTAAAGACCACCGAAATAATAAGGCTTTTGATTTAAAAAAAATACATCGTAAAAAAATATTAATGTAGGTACAAACATTTTTTTTCCGCTGCCCAAAGATTGAAGAATTGCTAACTTGAAGAATTATCATTTGGCAAGAGAGAATGGTTTATGGTAATTATATTCTTGTAAATTTCTCTTTTATTCTAGAGAATGCTTATTATTATTTTTTAAGAATTGAACAGTCAGCTTTCTGTCAGCGGTAGGTACTTATATACTTACTATATTTAATGTATCAATAAAAAAAAAAAAAAAAACTTTTTATATTTTTTGTTTCTGTTTCTCTTCAACAAAAATTATACCGGAAAACTTGAATAATTTTTTTTAGATTCTTGAATGCCAGTTTTTTCAGGATGAATTTGACTACTACTTCAGCTCACCAACTATAAGAAATAATAAAATGCCTATACTATACGAAATAATGAAATGAGTGGAAACAGGCGCGGAAAGTATAGCACGTATTGTCAACGCGCATATTTCTTCTTATATGAAACAGGAAAAAAACAAAAAATATATGAATAAATATATTTAACACTAATGTAAAATGCCGAGAAAATACTTTTAAATCATTATCATATTCTGACCAATTACAACCTTATCCTTTTAAAATATTAAATAAAGATTTGCGTTTAGATGTTTGTTATTTTTGCTAATTAGTATTATATAAAACTTAATTCTAAGATAAGTCTAGGTAATCTAAGTTCTAAGAAGCAAATGAGAATATAAAATAATTACGTTAAGTTCCGCCACTTAGCGGAATCACTTCCGCCAAATCGGCGGAAAGTGAGAAACAGGAGTGGAACGGAGTATCTTAGCACTAGGTTCCTAAGTTCCTTCTGCCTACCTTGTTGATTGGCGGAACTCAACGCAGCGCTTTGCCTTCATACCAGAGCAAAGAAATGAAACATTAAATATTTAAATTGAAAATATTAAATATTTCATTTCCTCGACTGGGGATCGAACCCAGAACGTGTCGGTTACAGTCGCACTCTTGTGCCGGTGCGCCACGACAGGCCTCTAGGTGAGTATTTTCTATTATTAAATACTATTCCGTTCCACTTCCGTTCCCCACTTTCCGCCGCATTTGACGCATTGCGTGTTGAGTAGCGGAACTCAGCGCTGCGCTTTGCTTTATTACCAGAGCGAAGAAATGAAACGTTAAATATTTAAATTGAAAATATAAAATATTTCATTTCCTCGAGTACGGATCGAACCCAGAACCCGTCGGTTACAGTCACACGCTTGTGCTGCTGCGCCACGACAGGCCTCAAATATTATACATTTTTCGAATTGATTTATAAAGTATACATAATATTTATTTGATTTTATCGTTTTGATACACGAAGTACAGCATTGGAATCCGCGACTCAATGTCTTCAAAATATAGCGAATGTTAAAGGAGTTCTAGTGTTAAACGTACGATAAGACCAACAATATTTTTTAGGAGTCCCTTAAAAGATCAAAACGGACCAATTATAGGATTTGTTTGTTACTTTGTCCTTCTGTCCATTTATCTCGTGATTGTGTGAAGGTACTTAACTGATAATTAATATCAAATAATTAAGTCTAAAAATCTATCTTTATGAATCATCATCATTCAATTACTTGCCGCGTACTTACTATTTATTAATTTTAGTACTTATAATACAAATGAAGGAAATGATCTGAAAAGTAAAAAAATATACGTGGTTTTTAGAAAATTATATTTATTTTACACTTATATTTTTAGTCTATTTTATACAAAATAAGTGCGTATGGCAGTAAACTTAAGTTTGTCAACTTTGTTTGTCGCGTAAGAATAATTCTACATGTAAAATTATATAATTTGCGACGAAGTCAAAATTTGCTGTACAAATAACAATATAATGGATGTACTTTATCGGTTTATTTATGTCATATATATTTTAAAATCAATTAGAATTTTGTAAGCCTGTCCTGTGAGGCCTGTCGTGGCGCAGCGGCACAAACGTGTGACTGTAACCGACAGGTTCTGGGTTCAATCCCCAGTCGAGGAAATGAAATATTTAATATTTTCAATTTAAATATTTAATGTTTCATTTCTTCGCTCTGGTAATAAATTTCTTCGCTCAAATTCAGCGGAAAGTGGGGAACGAAGTGTCTTAACACTAGGTTCCCGGGTTCCCTCTGCCTACCCTGCCTCGTGCGGGATACAGCGTGAAGCTATGTATGTAGAATTTTGTAAACCCTATACATGTTGTGCTATGTAGTATACACAGCACAAAAAGTATACACAAGCACTGTATAAAAAGTATTTTTTATACAGTGCTTGTGTATACTTTTTATTGCTGTACGTTACATTGCGATAAATTAATATTTAACCTTATACTTTTTATATCTATCTGTGGAACTAATACTGATGCCAATAAACCTGGGGACAGAGTATAAAGTTTATTTTGTTTCAGTCACTCATAATTTTAGATAATAATCTTTTGTATACAAAAATATATTAGTAACAGATAAATAAAGTTCAATAAAAGGGGATTGTGTATAGATTACAATAAATCAATATTATCATAGCTAAAGAAAGCGTTATATTCATATATTTTTAAGTATATCGTATATTGTTCAAATCGATTACATATTACTCTATTCTTTGGTAAATGTCGTTTGATTCTTCTAAAGTGGAAAGATATATTTAATTTTTTATATAGTTAAGTTTGAGACAACGCTGCGTTCGGTTCCGCTTAAAATACTCAATATATCTTAAATAGATATAAAAAGAACAATCTTTTAAAAGAAGTGATACTTAAAAGTATATAAAAATATGTAAAACATGCAAAAGAACAGTCAACCTTTGATAGGATAATTAACTTTAATTTAAATCTTCTCTATTCTCTAATCTCAATGATATATCAAAATGTGAGCTCTTATCCAATTGACTTTCAATTGCTTGATAATATGGGAGTCGTTGACTTTTATAGTAAATTATTTTCAATGTCGTAGCGATTGTCTCTTAGTATGAATCAGAAGGCATTTTGTTAAAATGTTGGTTCAGTTGTATGAATGTCACAAGAGGTGGAAGTTCGTTTCTTTCTTTCTTAGCTTCACGCTGTATCCCGCACGAGGCAGGGCAGGCAAAGGGAACCCGGGAACCTAGTGTTAAGACACTCCGTTCTACTTCCGTTCCCCACTTTCCGCCGAATTTGAGGCATTGCGTGTTGAGTGGTGGAACTCAACGCCGCGCTTTGCCTTATTACCAGAGCGAAGAAATGAAACATTAAATATTTAAATTGAAAATATTAAATATTTCATTTCCTCGACCGGGAATCGAACCCAGAACCTGTCGGTTACAGTCACACGCTTGTGCCGCTGCGCCACGATAGGTTCCTTGGTTACTCTATTGCTGTTTGTGGCAAGAAGAGACATGGGTGTATTTACCCTAGGGCCAGAAGGGCTATAGCCCGGGGCGGCAGGTCGTGAAGGGCGGCCCAGGGGCTGCCTGGGCTTCGGTATGCACGTTTGAAAACATACAAAAAATATTTTAAGACATAAGCATAGAACGCCCCTGAACCACCTTTCTACATGTAAATTTCATATCTGAAGAATTCGAAATTCAATTGAAATATGCAAGCTGCCCGTTGTCCTAAATCGGTTGAACCGTCTATTTTTTTTCGCCTCGGTTTTCTTTTCTCATTTAAAATGTTGTCCACAGAAAAATAATGTAAAATATAAAATCTATATTTTGTTTTGTGTTCTTTTATCGTTTTTATTTTTTTTCTTTCGATGGGGTAGTATGCTGTTGGCCCTGCGACCTCTCCAGCGTCACCGGTTTTGTTAAAGGCCGAGCTGAAAGAGCTATGATCTTGAACTTGTCACCAGATTGTGTGACTCAAAGAGTAACTACGAAGTTGCAAGGGCGCCTCTTGCGAGACTCAAATCTCGAACTGCGAACTTCGTTTGCAGTGGGGCCCCCCACTACAAACGAAGTTCGCAAGCCGAGCTTTGCTTCGCTCGGCTCGAGCTAGGCCTACTGGGTAGGGTTGTGGACACCCTTTTGGAATTTATGTTTGGCACCCTCCCGCGCCTAGGCGCGCTTGGGCTGCTGTATAACTGGGACCTCGTCTCCACCGGCGGGGACGGTAAGTGTATCGTCCTACCTACTTGTTTCATTTTATTCGCGACTGTAATGGGGTCAGCTCTATCGAATAGAACATTGCGTGGTCTACGGTAGACCTTACAGAATAATTCCTTAGCGGGGAGCGGATAATCGCAGGCTTTTACCACCAGGGTGTTCGGATGGGCCGTGGCCTTTTCAAAGTAGCTACTGGACAGATTCCCGCAGTGCTCTTTTTTCGTTCTATGTTGCGCATAAACCAAGGAGCTCCCGTGACAATGCGCAAGAATTTGTTTTGCATAATTTGAAAACGACGGAGGCTAGTGTGTGCGAACACTACACTGGCATATGTGAACATTGGCCTGATACAGGTGGTGTACAGGCGGATTTTATTTCGAAGGGACATTTTAAATTTGGCACAGACCAGCGGGTATAGGCGAGAGAGTACGTACACGTACGGGCTGGGCTCTTAGTCCATTTTTACTCAATGTAGGGCTAGATACTGTTTCGGCTCACATCTGAAACCAGTCTCCGTGGCTGATTATGTATGCCGATGACATAGCACTCACTGACGAGAATCGGCTGATGCTAGAGCGTAAAGTGAACCTCTGGAATGGTACGCTTGAGAACGGCGGTCTTAAACTAAATGTGTCGAAGACCGAGTACATGGCTTGCGGGAGACCGGACTTAAGCACTATCAATATAAGCAAGCCAATCCAAAACCAGCCGCTAAGTCAGAAAAGTTCAGGTACCTCGGATCCGTTATGCACGAGTCTGGAGGCATCAATCACGATGTTCATGGTCGGATAAGCGCTGCCTGGGCCAAATAGCGAGACGTCACTGGTATGGTCTGCGATCGCAAAATACCGACCAAACTCAAGGGGCTGATATACAAGAGCATCGTTCGACCTGTTATTTTATACGCTAGCGAATGCTAGCCAGTATAATCTCGGCACACTCAGGAGCTTCATGTCACCGAAATGAAGATGCTGAGGTGGATGTGCGGCGTAAAGCGGTCTGACCGCATACGTAACACATTCATTCGAGGTAGTCTTGGAGTCCGTGGCATAGCAGATAAACTCCAAGAGCATCGCTTGAGATGGTATGGCCACGTTGCGCTCCGGCCTAAGAACCATGTCGGACGCAAGTGCCTTAATATGTCTGTCCCTGGAGTGAGACCTCCCGGACGCCCAAGGAAGCGCTGGTTGGATGTCGTGATGCAGGATATAAGAGCTAATGATCTACCCACTGAGGACCTAAAATCATCCTATCATGCTAAGTGGAATAGGCTTAGTAGGAAGGCAGACCCTGGCACAGCAAGCCGGGATTAATGCGAGGAAGATGAAGTACGTACGTCGCTTTCCGGCGTACGTAGCTCATGTGCTCTTAGAAATTGAGTTTGTTATCCAGGATTACTCCTAGATAACTAGGTTGGTCAGTGGAGCTTTTGGGATGTCATGTGTGTACAAATTGTACAGAAGTGGCGAGAGTACAAAGTACGAAAGTCCCTGAGTAACACCGGTTCTTGTAGGGCGTCTACTGGACTGGGTACCTTCGACCCGGAATCAGAAAGTGCGATTCGATAAGTAAGCTCGTATGATGTGTACGAGTCTATTTGGCACCCCTTAACGTATGAGCTTGAAAATCAAGCCACTATGTCAGACTTTTTCCAACATCTAGGAAGATTGCCGCAGACGGCATTTTGAGGTTGGAATGGGAGGTACTATGATCCAAAATATATTCTGTGATCCTATGGACTTCTTTCATTTCTTGATAGGGCGGAAAGTTACAGTAGCCTGGGGCGCGCAATCTTAAAATACGCCCTTGAGAAGAGATCAGTGCTACCTAGAAATTGAATCTTAAATGTAGGCTTAAGAGTCTACGTTGAAATTTTATTTATACGCTGGATGATTTTCGCATGAAAATATCTTTTCTATCACCGTCAGCTGAATCGCTGTCACAACGACCTTATGGCCTGTATAAATATTTGTGCTGTCGATATGTGCTTATTTAAAAGTAAAATTGTATGTTTTTAATTTATTCGTTGACCACAAAAATAAAACAGTTTCTACCTCATTTGCAATATGATAATTTAAGTGACGCTATCGATTTCGAAATGAAACGTATTCTATACACGGGTGCTTGCTTTTACATGTAATTTTCTTACCGATTCGAGTCAGTCAGTCAGAGTCGCGTCGAATATAGGCGGTTCGTAAGAATGGAGTTTGTATCAACATTGCACAATGTAGATTTAGGACTTTTAAAAAAACTGAAGCCGCATATTTGTAAATATTGAGGGATTACTCAGGAAATATTCGATCGATTTGAAAATTCTTTTCGTGTTGGGCAGTCCATTTATCGAGAGTTTATAGGCTATATTACATCTCGTAGTTGAAAAGAGCCGTGAGGTAGTATTGTTCGCGGAAAATACTTCGTTGATTTTTACAATTATAAGAAGACAAAAGTATATGATGGTGTAAATAATGCTCTCCCAAAAATAGAACATTGGTTTAGTGCGAATAATTTACTTTTAAGTAGTAAAAAAACTAAATGTGTTATATTCTGAACACCCAACACGAAAACTGTGAAGGCCAATATACTTTTAAATGGTGAAGCCGTGAAACCTGTTGATTCTACGGTATTTCTCGGGATCACCATTGACTCTAAATTGCAGTGGGGACCTCATATCGATGGATTGACGAAGAGACTTAGCTCAGCAGCCTTTGCGGTTAAAAAAATCAGAATATTAACAGACGTGGAAAGGTTCGCCTGGTTTATTTTAGTTACTTTCATAGTATTATGTCCTACGGCATTTTACTTTGGGGTAATGCAGCCGTATTCAATTAATTTTTGTCCTGCAGAAGCGAGCTATTCGTGCAATCTATAAATGAGGCCCGAAAGATCAATTTAATGAAATTAATATAATGACCGCAACGGTCATTATAATAATTTCATTAAATTGATCTTAATACATTTTTGAAAATATTATGTATGTTAAGAAAAATATTAATAAATTTAGCAAAATCGGGGATTTACATAATATTAATACTAGAAATAAGTTTAATCTTAGTGCACCTATGACTCGATTGCATCGTGCCCGTAATTCTTTTATAGGTCAGGGTGTACGCTTTTACAATAGGATCCCAGAAAACGTCCGAGAATTTTCTATTTCACAATTTAAAAAAGTTGTGAAAAGAGATTTGTGTGTTAAAGGTTATTACCAAATTAACGATTTTATAAATGATAACACGCCTTGGGAATAAAATGCTCGCTCCAGGCTGTTTCAAATGTATCATTGTCACTTAATTATATAATGAAAAGTTTTGATTAAAAAAAAAGAATGAACATGTCCCGCTGAGTTTCTTTCGCCGGTTCTTCTCACGTCTGAGGCAGTTGCTTTAGTGAACTGGTGGTAAATTGTTTGACGTTCAAAAAAACGAAGCTTGTATCTTCTTATTTTGAATAAAAATATTTGAATTTATTGTAATCAATTGTAAACAAGTGTAGTATCAATAAATAATGCTTCATGTCTCGTTGTAAACAAGTGCAGTATCAACAAATAATACTTCAAAAAAGAGAAACTTTGGAGCTTCACTGCATGCACTGCATGAACGGTTGAATATACATAAAATCATGTACTCGTATGACGACATTGTTTTTACTTCAGCTTTACGCTATCCCGCGCATGACAGGGTAGGCAGAGGGAACTCAGGAAACTAGTCTTAAGACACTCTGTTCCACTTCAATTCCCTGCTTTCCGTCAAATTTGAGGCGTGTTGAGTGGCGTAACACAATGCCGCGTTATGCCTTGTTACCAGAAATAGAAACATTAAATATTTCATTTGAAAATATTAATTATTTTATTTCCTCGAGTGGGGATCGACTCACAGCCAATCTTTTCAACAAGACACTTGCGCCGCCGAGCCGCTGCGCCGCGGAGCGACATAAATAAATGCGATGAAAAATTTGATACGGCGTGAAGTTAAAATAATACTTCAGAGATGCCGTGCGCTTTATATAGATTTTGAAATTACGGTAGATGCTTTGTATTATAATTCGTACGTCGTACCACATAAAACAACAGGCGACGCATGTACCAAAAATCTATACTAATAGTAAACGAGTTGAATTCAGGAACTACTGGTTCAATTTGCAAAATCATTGTCATAGTCTGAGTATCAAGGATGTATTTAGTTACATAACAAGACTATATAAGCACTGTAAATGTGGTATGAAATGAGTTTTTGTCAATCAATTGAAAATTTATGCAAAAATAGGCTAAGACTGTGTTATTTAATAGAGATTTTAAATAGAATTATAAAAGTCAACGACAGCATATACGAGTTTCTATTTTCCGAACATGTTCACATGTTTTACAAATAAAAAGAACAAAGGTTTATATACTAACTCTTTTAAACAATACAATAATTTGATTATTCCTTCGTCAAGTGTATATATAATACGATATGCCTTTATCAAAATGTGTAATGTACATATATTGGAAAAAGTATATTGTTTCAATTAATTCTATAATAAATAATAATAAATGTATAATTATATCTTGTAGTTTAAGCGGCCGGTTCTAGATTAGTTGTGGAAATCTTCAAAATCAAATCCAGCTATGATTCTGACCAGGACTAACAAAAAAGTTCCATTTAAATCGATTATAAAAATGGACAAACAGACGGATGGACGGACGAACAGAACAATTGACTGACAAAAATTTAGTAGATAAGACCTCCTCCATTGTTTTTCACATATATTCTATGTACAGACACAATTTTTTAATGATTTATTTTAGTTATAGATTATGAAGTGGTAGTGGCGTGGCCCAAATACGCGATTGTAAGAGCTTGGCTTCGATACCCAGTCGCAATTAAATATTTGACTTGATCTGACTCTGGTCATAAAGCAAAAATGCAGCGTTGAGTTTCGCCACTCCACACGCATGGCTCACTTACCCAAACGGCATTTCACATAAAGTGGGAAACGGAAATGTCGTATAGAGGAACCAAGTCTTAACACTAGATACTAAGGTTCCCTCTGCCTACTCTATTGTGTACGGGATGCAGTGTTAATATAAAAAAATAATAGTAAAAAAACAAAAACAAGACTCCATACAAAAACTAAAACGAAAAAAGTAAAATCAAATATTTAAAATGTTTCAAATCTTAATTGAAGAATTACATCATTGAAATACACAAAACAAGTATTTCAGTTGCAAAATATTAGCAGTCGACGACAATTCCTCAATAATATACAAAAACACTGTAAAATCACATTTAATATTTAACAGTTTCAACTAAGAAACGTGGATATGAAAAAAAAAATGCAGCAAAAATCACAAGACATCGCAAAAGAAGTTGCAGGCCATTACTGGTATTTAATTTTCACGATTTCCGCTTAATTTGAGTAATTGCTTGTATGAGGCATTGCCCGCTAGAAATAAATAAATATTAGTTTAGTATTATTCACAGTATTAGGAACTCACTATCCATCATCGACCTGATGAGACGCGACATACAGTTATAACGATAACGCTCTCTATATATAAGGAACTGTATACATTATTCGTCAGTTCCACTTTGATCGAGTCACTGAAATCGTGCAAAAAACACTTGGTATATAAATAGTTTAGTTTTAATAATATTATGTGGGTTTATTTTTGTTTAAGGTTAGTATGTTTAGTTTACTTTATTTCATATTCAAATTTAAATTCAAAGTATATTTTAATCGAAAATGATTTTTAATTACACTCTTGAAAAGAGAATTCAACAATTCTTTAATTTTACTCACTCAGCTTCACGTTGTATCCCGCCCACGTGGCACAGTAGACAGACGGAACTTGGGAACCCAGTGTTATTTTATACTTTGTTAAATTCTCAAATTTTCGCCCTGTACCTTTTTTCCAGAGTAAAAAGATTAAAACATTAAATTCTTAACTTAAAAATATTGAATATTCCAATTCCTCGAGAGAAGATCGAATCGGCAACCTGTCGCATTTACAAACACACTCTGGTGCTGCTGTGTCGCGACAAGCTTTTTACTTTTAATCTTTCCAGTATTGAAGTTACAAGTTGAAGGTACTTGAGGCCTGTCGTGGCGCAGCGGCACAAGAGTGTGACTGTAACCGACAGGTTCTGGATTCGATCCCCAGTCGAGGAAATGAAATATTTAATATTTTCAATTTAAATATTTAATGTTTCATTTCTTCGCTCTGGTAATAAGGCAAAGCGCGGCGTTGAGTTCCTCCACTAAATACGCAATGCTTCAAAAGTGGGGAACGGAAGTGGAACGGAGTGTCTTAACACTAGGTTCCCGGGTTCCCTCTGCCTACCCTGCCTCGTGCGGGATACAGCGTGAAACTGAGAGAAGTTACAAGTTGATATCCTGCATGCAATATCAAATAATCTTAATAAAAGACATTTTTTTCTTTGAAATATTCCTGGATAATGTAATAAGCTTTCCATTTAATGTTGTTTTTATAGTTATTTTAAAATTTATGGTGATTTTTATAGTGAAGTGAGTGAACCTTTATTCCATGCATACACAGAAAGGAAGGTAAGGAAGGCAAGGAAGGCTGATAAGACCGATTGGCCGAAAGGTTGCATTATGAACAGCGTAATTCAACGCCTCACCATGTCTTTTTACCAGAACGAAGAAATGAAAATAATTTATTCCCTCGATCAAAGATTAAATCCACAGCCAATGTGCAACAACAATTAATATTTTTTGTAGAATATGCAGTTTTATTGTTATTTTATATTCTTTTAATTTGTATTACTATAAGTTTTTTTAAATGGTAATAGTGACTTGGTAGTATTTGATTAGTATTCTATCGATTTTGATATCATTTTCAGAGATTTTATAAGTTTTTTATCTGTCGTGGCGCAGGGGCACGTGTGGTTATAAACGATACATTGTGGGTTAATCTTCACACAATAAATATTATATTTAATATTTTAAAATTTTCGCTCTAGTAACGAGGCAAAGCGCGGCGTTGAGTTCCGCTATTCAACACGTAATATTTTAAATTCGGAGGAAAATGGCGAATGAAAGTGTAATAGAGACAGAATATTTCACTGTGGTCTAAATTCATACACACACACACACACACACACACACACACACACACACACACACACACACACACACACACACACACACACACACACACACACACCTTGCGGGATATAGTATTAAGCTAAAAAAAAAACAAAAAAGAAATGAACGGCTTAATACGATCCTCAATTTTAGATTTTTACAAATTTTAAATAATACAATAATTTTAAATGAAATAACATTATGAATTCAACCCGATGAATTCGGAAATCCGTGATCACGGGTAGTATATCCATCCATAGTACCCGTTGAAAATGTTTAAAATTTAATATACGCGATTGTTTCTGTTAAATTTATATTTTAATATAAACGACTTCTTTATCGTGCAACCTGCTACGCAGACGAATTGCAAACTCTATAAATAACAAATATAAGGCCGTTATGGCATAGTGTTACAGCGTGTGACTTTATATATATATATATATATATATATATATATATATATATATATATATATATATATATATATATATATATATATATATATATATATATATATATATATATATATATATATATATATATATATATATATATATATATATATATATATATATATATATATATATATATATATATATATATATATATATATATATATATATATATATATATATATATATATATATATATATATATATATATATATATATATATATATATATATATATATATATATATATATATATATATATATATATATATATATATATATATATATATATATATATATATATATATATATATATATATATATATATATATATATATATATATATATATATATATATATATATATATATATATATATATATATATATATATATATATATATATATATCACACGTTTGCACTGCAAAGAGGGTAAACAAATATTTTTTTCTGTGAGACTGTATATCTAATCCACAAATATCACGCTTCACATTTAGAATATGCATTGATGGCCTCAAAAACCAGTTTAAATAATAAATAAATAAAATTCCAGCGTGTTACTGTGCGCGAACGCAGGTCAAGGTAACAAGTTCCCGCCACACTTCAAGTTTGGCGCCGCGACGGCTGCTTACCAAGTGGAAGGTGCTTGGAATGTTAGCGGTAAGGTTACTTTATTTTCTAAACGTATAATAAAATGACAGATAACACACAAGCGAAACTACTGGACTTAAAAAAAAGGATGTCCTTGGAAATAATGAGTTTTACCATTTTACACCTTAACGTCCTCAAAAACATAAAAAATGAACTTTTTCTATTTCGTTAAAAAAAATAGATTCTTTTCTATTTCGTTAAAAAAAAATGATTTTTGATATATATTTACATAAGATATTTGAATCATTTTCAGATAAATCCGCTAGTATTTGGGATCATTTCGTCCATTCAAAGCCGGAGAGAATAAAAGACTTGTCCTCTGGAGACATTGCGTGCGATAGTTACAACCAGTGGCAGAGAGATGTTGAAATAGCTGAAGAGTTGGGGCTTCATTTCTATAGGTATTTTATTTTATGTAATAGTACTTATTATTATTATTATTTGTTGCTTCTCGCTAGCATTGCACGCGCACATGGCAGGGTCGGAAACCGGGAACCTAGTGTTAAGAGACTGTTGTCTGTTACCCACTTCCGTCAAATTCGAGGTATTGCGTGTTTTGCCTTGCTATACAATCGCACGTTTGTGCCTCTGAACAAGCTTTGACTTAATAATATTAGACTATGTATGAATATGACACTAAAAGTCACTATTTGATACGTTTCAATTATTTACTTGTTCAAACCATCACACAAAGTATAGGGTAATTTAAGTCATTGCGTGTTGATATGCGGAGTTTACGTCGCGCTTTGTTTCGTCAGAGAAGGGTTCATTCCCCTGTATGGATATGGAACTCACAACCATCGTGATCAGCCAGCTGTTATGTTTTATAATTTTTAAATAAAGGAAAATATTTTTTTTAAGAAACGACTTCACGTGTTTTCATATTACTCTAGGGGTTTCGCCCATTAGTATCAGTAATAACCATAAAATAAAATTAACACTCAACATTTTGCCTGTCTTGGCGCAACGGCTCAAGCGTGTGACTGAGAAAATGAAATATTTAATATTTTCAATTTAAATATTTAATGTTTTATTTCTTCGCACTGGTAATAAGGCAAAGCGCGACGTTGAGTTCCGCCGCTCAACACGCAATGCATCGGGAGTGTTGCGGAAAGTGGAGAACGGAAGTGTCCTAACGGGAACGAAAGTGATCTGTTGGGAACGGAGTGTATTAATACGTTTCTAGGTTCCCTCTGCTGGGCTGATGAGGTGTAAGCTATTAAAAAAGAGAAAGATCATAACTTCATCCGAAAACAAAACCATAAAAAGATAAATAAAACGTTAAAATGTAAAAGGTCAGAGTTTAATGTCTGTAGTTATCTAACATACATTTAGTATTTATGATAATTTTATTTGTTAACTCGATTTTACGTAATCATAATTGTCTTCTGTAATGAAATTATTTTAGTGAATTGTTATTATATTTTATGTTTTTATTTATTCTTCGCATTACCCGCATGGTCGAATGGAAATTAACTAAGCGTTTTATCACATGACCCACTAAAATTCCGAACTATCTCCGACTGCAGTTGCAGTGCTTAAAATCCATACGTACAATGGAAAATAAAATAGCCTCTCACGTCCCTCAATAACTGAAGAAACGTTAGGACCAAACAAATGTTCAGCTTTATAACCTAGAATCTGTTCCATTCCCAATTGTAATGAAATGAAATAACTAAATCGGACATGGCAAGTTAGGCAGAGGGAACTCGGGAACCTAGTGTTAAGACACTCCGTTTCACTTTCTATTCCCATTTTGCGCCGAATTTGAGGCATCGCGTGTTGAGTGGCGGAACTCAACACCGCGTTTTGCCTTGAACCAGAGCGAAGAAATGAACACATTAAATATTTAAATTGAAAATATTAATAATATTTCATTTCCTCGAACTCAGAACCTGTCGGTTACAGTCACAAGCTTGTGCCACTGCGCCATGACAGGCCTCATAATGTTATAAAGCAGTGAATAACGCTCATAGCTTTTCCGAAAATTGGACCTTCTGATACAAATATAATTTTTCAAATTAAAAGCAGTAATTTCAGATACCGATAATAAACGTATTCAATTCCAAAAAAAAAATATTTTAGTTTTATAATGACTGAAAGGCGGAAGAACGAAGACGAAGACGAACTCGATATTTCGTAAGTAATATTTAATTAAACATAATATTTCTTTATCTTCAGGTTTTCTATAAGTTGGACCAGATTATTGCCACGCGGTTTCGCTGGGTACGTGAGTGAAGATGGAAAAAAATATTACAATAAGTTAATCGATGCTTTATTGGAAAAAGGCATTCAACCTGTTATAACCTTATACCATTGGGATATACCACAGTCGTTACAGGATTTAGGTAAATAGGTAGATTTCTGGTAATATTATAAAACTGAAGAGTTTCTTTTGCTGAGCGCTCTCGTCTTAGAAACTATCGGGAGTTTCTAAGATGAGAACGCTCAGCAAAAAGCTGCTTAAATTGATAAATAGTATTTTTGCTAAATAGTTCATTTATTCCAGGAATATTATTACGTGTTAGTCGTTTCTGTATCCCATAATGATAATTGAATATTTCATGGGTCATGGACACTAAAAAAAAGTACTGTTTTTAGATATTGTTGGTGAAAACCATAAGCAATTATATTTTCAGTTTTCATTATAATATTGAGGCCTCATACGAAGGAGACTTCTACTTAATTCATAGTAACATATTATAATGCATTGTATTTATCTAAACCTTTTAGGATATTCCAAGCGGTTGCAAGATCATAATCTGCTATTTTATTAACTTTCAGCATACTACTAACATTTAGGTTTTATTACAGGAGGATGGACGAATCCACTAGTAGCAGATTGGTTTGCGAACTACGCTCGTGTGGCGTTCTCTCTATTTGGAGACCGCGTGAAGACGTGGTTAACTTTGAACGAGCCAATCGTCTTCTGTGACGTTGTGTACAACACCGGGATGCTTGCACCAGGAATACAGAGCCCGAGTGTGGGAAGCTATATGTGTATAAAGAATGCTATGTTAGCTCACGCGAAAGCATGGAGAATATATGATGAGGAATTCAGGAACAAATATCATGGTAAGTGATAATTTTTGAGGCTTTCGTGGCTCATTTCGATCAATTGAATGAATATCCGATTATATTAAGATCGATACCATGAGGGGGAATGCTTGTCTTATTTTTTTCTTATTTCTCACCTTTAGTATACAAGACGCGGCTTTGTGTACCGCTGTTCAGCAGAATTTGTTTCAAATATATGCTTATAATATATTAAGAGAAAAAGCATGTAGCTGCTTTTGAATTCTCATCTCTTAGCCCAACCGCTGATCAATGAATAATCTTCGGTTTTTATTTATTTTCTTCTCGAAGATCGAGATGTCGAGTGATCGATGTCGTTTCTAAACATTATATGGCATTTTTTTTTATTATGTTATTTATGAAATACATTTTTCTATAAAATGATTACATACAAACATTATAAATAACAGTTATGGATAATAATTATTTATTTTTATTATTTTTAAATATATTTCCACACACTTCGGTTACGACATAAATAAATTGTAACAAGCGTATAAGAATTTCAACGTAGCTTGATCTCATCAAGCTTCTTATGGCTTAGTTGGTCAGAGCGCTTGGACAGTTTCATAGATGAGCGGGTTCAAATACTGCTACTGTTAAATTTTTTATACGCTTTTAAAATTATTATTTTTAATAATCATTTGTTTAAATAACAAAGAACAAGAATAAGCAGATTAATATTTATATAAATTAAAATAGGATTTTTTAAAGAATTAGTATCTATAGACTTCATCTTAGACAGTTATTTTATGTCTAAATAGATCATTTTATATAATTGTATCCAAAAATTTCAGGAAAAGTCTCACTGACAAATCAGTTGTTGTGGTCGGTAAAAGATAATGAAAACGAGGAAAAGGCTGTAGAATTAGCTTTACAGGTCATAGTAAGTAATGACAAAAGAACATCTTTTTATGATACTTATAACTATTTTTTTTTTTAAAATTGCATTTTATTAGAGGTCATATATTTCCACATATGTATAGTCTAGACTATTCTGAATGAGCTTATTAAAAAGAATCTTTTATGTCACTTAACAAAATAATAATTGTGTAAATATTGTCATTACCCTCAAAGGAGACCAAACTCATGATAATAACCTAAACGTTGTCCAAATGGAATTCGATGACAACAAATATATTGATTGTTATCAATATATTCTATCTTTAATATTTTTATAATATGAAATTGTAAGGGCCTGTCGTGGCGCAGCGGCACAAGCGTGTGAATGTAATCGACAGGTTCTGGGTTCGATCCCAAGTCGAGGAATTTAAATATTTAATGTTTCATTTCTTCGCTCTGATAATAAGGCAAAGCGCTGCGTTGAGTTCTGCCACTCAACACGCAATGCCTCAAATTCGGCGGAAAGTGGGGAACGGAAGTGGAACGGAGTGTCTTAACACTAGATTCCCGGGTTTCCTCTGCCTACCCTGCCTCGTGCGGGATACAGCGTGAAGGTAAGAAGAATATGAAATTGTAAGGGATTTTTATAATTTTTGATAACAGTGTGAAGAATATGTTGTATTTATCAATTTAGCTACCAAATATAGTTTAATTGATTATAATATATGGTTGGCGAACGGATAGAAAAAACGGATTCTTTTATATCATTTGTTTTTTTTTTTAATATTTATTATCTTCTAATGTATAGGTAGGATTGTATTCACATCCCATCTTCTCTAAAGAAGGAGGTTGGCCGCCATTAGTAGAAAAGATCTTAAGGAAGAAAATGAACGAAGGACATAAAAACATTGTGCTACCAGAATTTACAAAAGAGGAGATTGACCTAGTTAAAGGTACTTTTATAATAAAATACTTTAACAAAAAAAAAATGTGGGGTTGGCTTGCGTATACCATGTATTCAGCATAAAACAGGGTAGGCAAAGAAAGTATAGTATAAACACAGTTTTCGTTTTCTTTATAAACTGATTTCGAGATATTGCGAGTATGCAATACTGCGTTGAGTTCCATCACAAAATGTCATAGTAATTTAACAAAGTGTTTTTACTATGTTTTTAAAGTGTTATTCCACACTTGGGACAGAAAATACTAAACTTATTTTGAACGAAGCAGGATTTTAACCCGCGCCACTGGAAAACCGTTCCAGCTCTCTGACCAACTAAGCCATTCGTTCTCACCAAGCTCCGTCGAAATTCTTATACGCTTATTACAACTTATTTATGTAGTTAGCATCTCTGTAGGGAGATTTTTACAAATTTCCACTACCCAAAGACAATTCGTAAGAATTATCGTTTGGCAAGAGAGAATGCTATTTATTTTAATATTTTTACTATGTTTTTAAAGTGTTATTCCACACTTAGGACAGAAAATACTAAACTTAAATTTAAAAATTACCTACAGAGATGCTAACAACATAAATAAGTTGTAACAAGCGTATAAGAATTTCGACGGAGCTTGGTGAGAACGAATGGCTTAGTTGGTCAGAGCGCTGGAACGGTTTTCCAGAGGCGCGGGTTCAAATCCTGCTTCGTTCAAAAAAATTTTATACGCTTTTTAAATTTAAGTTTAGTATTAACAAAGTGTTGTTTTAATCGTCTGTTGTATGACACATTGTATGAAGAGACACCCGCTTAAAATAAACAAAAAAGGACACAAATTCTGTTGCAAACTAAACTGAATTAAACATTTTGAAAAGTGCAAACCTAGCTGCCACTCCTAGACACCTAGAGACAGAGGACTCCTATTTATTTCAAAAAGAAAATGCAACAATAATGTTATATTATTTCTGCAATAATTATTAATGCATTTTTGAATTATTTTCCAGGCACATTCGATTTCTACGGTCTAAATTACTATACATCTCGCACCGTTCGCATGGCGAAGGAAGGGGAGCAGATTGGCGTTTGGCCTATATATGGAAATAGTGACTTAGACTTCATCCTCTCTGTACATCCAGATTGGAAAAATGCTGGAACTGCTTGGTTTTATGTAAGTAAATTCACTCGCTTAAGAAGCTTTCTTAACACATGCACAGAGAATCTTGCAATAAACACTGTTTCTAAAGCGTGTTATTAGTTACGAATATTAAACCATTAATAAGACAATATTAATATTAAGTGAAGAAGCGAAATGGAGTGTCTTAACACTAGGTTTCTAAGTTCCCTCTGACTACATTGCCATGTGCTGAGGGAAATTAGCTAAACTGAGGAAGTGACTGATTAGTAATAATAATTTATGAGAAATGTTTCAATGAACAACTCAATTCGCAATGCGTCAAAATATGACCGAAAGTAGAGAATGTAAATAAGTTTTACCTTAGAGTACCTTGCCTTGTACTGAATATAGTGGGAAACATAAAAAAAAATCATTTGTATTACGTTGCAGATCTATCCAGAAGGCTTACGGAATCAACTCCGGTGGTTAAAACAGGAATATGGTGATATAGAGATAATAATTATGGAAAATGGCTTCGCTACTTACGATTCTACATTAGAGGATGACGATCGGGTCGAATATTACAAGGAACATTTGAAACAGGTAAATATCCGATAATAAATATCTATATTTATAACAAAATCTTAACGAAGTTGTGTCTGTATGGAAAAAATGTAAAAATGCATGGAAAAAATGTTTGTACAACATGTTAACGTAGTAGAAACAAAAATTGTAATTTTTTAATTTTTGTTTGAATGTCTATTTTTTTGTGCGTTTATTTAGTAACACATTTATAAATGTTACGCACAACAGTAAATTAATTGTTGTTAAGTTATAGAAAATAATCGAAGCCGCGAAATCGCGTAAATGTTGCATTGAGTTCCACTCCTCAAATATCTCAATAATTAGGCGATGCTTGGGGACAAAGTGATTCAACCCTATATTGTAATAAATAATATTAATAATTTGGTATTGCTATAAAAATATTGTTATATATTTTAACATTCAAAATGTTATTCTTTACTAATAACATAAGTATAAAATAAGTAGAAGTATAACTAACTGTATGTATAAAATAGTTGAAAGTGATTAATTATCAAGGATTGTTTTGATAGATGGTACTTATTGGCTTTGTTATAAAATAAAATGAATTTAAGTGGCTAAGTTGGAAACCTCTTCATGCGTCGTCTCGTTATTTAACAATAGTCAACTCTAAAAAAATATACTTTGACATAAGCGTGCATATATTTAAATGTTCTAAAAAATTTTTATAACTAAAATAATGTTTTGTTTCTAGGTTTTACTAGCAATTGAAGAAGATAAAGTGAATGTGACAGGTTACACAGCATGGACTATGTTGGACAACTTTGAATGGGTTGATGGATATAGGTATGCTAATATATATACACAGCTTCACACTGTATCCTGCACATGTCAGGGTAGGCAGAGGAACCTTGGGAACCTGGTGTAAAGACACTCCGTTCTATTTTCGTTCCTCACTTTCCACCGAATTTGAGCCATTGCGTCTTGAATGGCAGAATTCAACGCCGCGTTTTTGCCTTGTACCAGAGCGAAGAAATTAAAACATTCAAATTGAAAATATTAAATATTTCATTTCTTCGAGTGGAATCGAACCCACGACCTGTTGGTTACAGTCACACGCTTGTGCCGCTGCTCCACGACAGGCTTCATGGCCACATGCCAACTAACATTTATAATTATGGATATTTTGAGCTTTGCCACATTTACTAATATGATTTTTGACGAGAGTTAACCAATTTGTATAGGAATCATCATTTTGCAGTTGATTCAGTTAGATTATAGTGATTAACGTGATTTCGATCCTTGCGTTTGGATTTTGTTTAAATAGTTAATTCCTTCTATTCCGTGTATTAAATTTTGTTTTACCATACGGCTTATGCTTTGTTTCTATACTCGATAGTGTATGTATTTAACTTTCAATTTTACATTTTAATAATACTTATTTATACTGTATTTCTTCTGTTGTTTCATCAGATCAAAGTTCGGACTTTACCAAGTTGATTTTGAAGATCCGAAACGCACCCGACGTCCTCGCACTTCCGCAGAGTACTACAAGCGTGTCATAAAACATCACTCTTTTGATGTCCACGTTAATGAAATTTATGATGAACTATAATTACTACCTTATAAGTAGTAAATAGTGCGCTTATTTATGACAAATATTACTGAAAATAAACAATTTTGTATGATATTTTTTTTAAATGTTGTTTTTTTTCTTTCATGATGAATGGAAAACGCATGAACTTAAATGCGTAGATAGACAGTGAGAACTTAATTTTCCTACACTGAGTATTGAGTAGCGAAAATTTAAAATTAATATTTTCTAAATAAAATATTTGAAAATTGTTGTAATTATTACACTTACATTTTAAATATTATTACTAAATTGAATGTAACTCAATACTGTTTTAATAAAAGCTGTTTAGCCATTTCTAGGCATTTCAATTTAACATACATATAGAAAATAAAATTTAAGAAATAAAGAAAAATGGTAATTTAGCAAAAGATAATTGTCAATGGTAGTTTTCGTTGATAAATAAAGCCTTAATCAATCTTCTATTGTTCATGGTTTTGTACTTCAGGGGCCTTCCCCTGTCCCCACAGAAAAAAATCAAACTTCTAAATGAACGCTATAAAAAGATAGACGTTTATGTCGCATACATGTAACCTATAGGAAACTTCCCATGTAACAACATAATGAAAATAGGCGAGAAGTGAGGACATACAGTACAAGTAAAAAAGAAAACACCGAAAATGGTATTTTTAATTGCTTTAATTACGCAGTGAACAAATTTGACAAAATTAATCTTAGGTTTGTAATTATTTTATTAAAATATAATCTGTAAATACAAGTAAGTTACATTTTTTTTTGTATAAAATATCTCACTTTCCATTTTTTTTGTTTGAATTGTATTAAATGATCTTATCAGACGTACAGACGGGAAACACAGTGACCCTATGTGTACCTCTAAGGTAAGTAAGAAATAATGTATAAACAACTTTCATAAATTGTACCGTCCCGTTGACAATCCTGAAATTAATATCTACGGAATTCTCCGTTGGTGAGTCCGACTCGCACTTGACCAATGTTTTTTGCTTGACAAGAATCGTAACCTACAATCGTCGCATTTACAGTTGCACGCTTGCACTTAAGCCACGACGGTATATAAAAGTTAACCAGCAGGAAAATTGTTACTGTACATGTCCATTCATACAAAAAAGATGACGATGTATATTCACATGCATAATATGAGCTGAATTTAATTTTATCAATAGTGATTAAATGTAAGCTAAGTAAACACTTAGCTTTGATCATAATATTTTGTAACGGAAGTAACAAAGTAATAGGCGCCTGATCATTATGTTTGAGGTTAATCATGAATAATGTTAAGTAGTGACGATATGTATATAAAAAAAATTTAAATGTTTGTTATTTTAAACACTAGCAAAAACAAAGTAATAGTTTCATAATGTTTGTCTGTCTGTCTTATTGTTTATCCGGGTTTATCTCCGAAACTTAGATTTTCTTTTCACTGAAAATTAGAGGGAGAATTGTGCAGCAATATATAGGCTACTCTTTATTTCGGATATATATATATATATATATATATATATATATATATATATATATATATATATATATATATATATATATATATATATATATATATATATATGTATATATATATATATATATATATATATATATATATATATATATATATATATATATATATATATATATATATATATATATATATATATATATATATATATATATATATATATATATATACATACATACATATACATATACATACTTCATTGTTCAACATAAATGAAGATACAATATATTGAAATAATCAAATACATAAGTTAGTATCAATACATGGTATAAAATAAATTCGCTTTCGGCGTCTGTCCCTATATCTATATATCTTTTATGTGAAAGGCAATATAACCAGAACTGTGCCGTAGCGAAACACTTACATTTACATTACATATATAACATTACATATATACATTTACATTACATATATAACAATTACATTACATATTATATTTACAATGTACATTTATGGTGAGGCCTGAAACGGAGTGTCTTAACACTAGGTTTCTAAGTTTCCTCTGCCTACTCTGCCATATGTGTGAAGCTGAGAATAAGAGATTTGTGTTATTGGGAAACAATCCGTATTCAAAAAATACTTACGTCACTTTTATTATTCAATGTAGATAGTAATTGTCTTTTACAAAAAGTAATTTGGTACAATAATTTAAAAGTAATAACTCAATAGAACTATAAACCACAATAAGTACAATAAAATGATCCAGCTTGTAACGGTCTCAATATATTAAGTAGATTTTATGATAGCTCCTAGATTTTATGGATTTTATTATACTATTCAGAAACTGTGTCTAGTCTAATGCTAGTTGTCGAATTGTGTCTTTGTTGCTCTAACAAATATATTTTGTAATATTGGTCTTTTTTTTTAATAAACAGCAACATTTATAGATTTTTTAAAATTTTCATGTATCCGAAAGGTAGAGATATCTAACTAGTGTCAAGACATTCTAGTTTCCAAACACTCTCCTACTTAAACAAAAAGTATTTTGTCGACCAACCATTCATTACAAATAATGAAATATGTTGAATGTCATTTGACGTAACAGGTACACCTTGGGCCGGATGTTTTATATGTTTATTCACCCGAAGTGCATTCATTCGTAATAACGTTTAAAATATGCATAATATAACCGAAATCTTATTTTAGTTTTTGATTCAATGTTCAATCATTAGCAAAATAATTAGTTGCAAAATTATCTTATTTGAGGTAAATGATGGAAATATTAATTATAATGAGTAAAGCGTAGACTGATAACAGCCAATATTTAATTATTTGTATACAGTAAAAACAAATGTATTTATTACTATTACAAATTTATAATTTTACTACGTTTATATACAAAATTAGAACAAAGTTAAGTTTGTCATTTTTTATTGGTTGTATTTCCAGTGACAAACAATCCTAAAATTGGTGCTGAAATCTCGGTTGGTGAGTCTAAATCGCACTTGATCGACTTTTTTATTTATATTTTATTTTTTTTATTTATATTTATGACTTTGAATATATTTTCTGTGTCTTATCGATTTTGTGATCTTTGTTGCTTTGTGTATAGATTTATAATAATTGTATCCGTCTTTTAAATCATTACTGCAAATTCATATGCATTGAAACATCGATCCAAAAGTATGAGTTTTAAAGTATATTTATGCTTATAGTCACAATTGGATAGAAAAATCTTTCTTTCTTTGTTGGTGGTTAAAAACATGCGCCCAGAAATTGCTTACTCAAAAACAGAATTAAAAGTCAGAAAGACCAAATTATATGAGTAAGCACTCGCCTTTAATATATATAAAAAAACACAATTTCTGTTGTAAACTGAACTTGGCTCGCTTCGCTCCCAAAAACTTCTGGCCCAAAAGCAGTCACTTCAGTGCCTTCTGAACAATATCATACACCAGAAAAATAAACAACATATTTTATTCACACTTTTTATAGTTAAATTGAGCTCGTTTTCTTGGTACATCTTGTTTTTTAGAAAGCAATTGCCACACGTTGTTCTTTGGATGTCATTTTATTTTTAACTCATATTGGGTTCTAAGGTTTTGATGAACATCATATTGGAGCAGACAGTGTGGACAACGCTTTTGGCTATTTAAAAATTCAAACACAATTTTTATTATATTTTCGTAAATAAACATAGATATATTTGCCGTGAATAAAGTGATCAATCGCTTCTTGCCTACACTAGACGTTCTTTGGGTGTCATTTTTTTGACTCACATTAGTTTCTAAGGTTTTATGAACATCACTAGCGTTATATGCTAGCTATTATTAAATTTAGTTATTTATTATTTGTAAGTTAGCTAAGGTTAGCGCTCTTTTTGTTTTTAAAATTTTAAATATAGTTTTTATTATGTTTTCGTATCCCGCACATGGTGGGGGTCAGAAGGGGTATCCAGAAGGAATTTGGGAACTTAGTGTTAAGACACTCCGTTCCACTTCCGTTCCCCTCTTTCTGCCTATTTTTGCGTCATTGCGTGTTGAGTGGCGAAATTAAAACAAAAAAAAAAATATTTTTATAATACAAAAATAAACTAGAAATCAATCAAATTACTGATTTAGTGTTTTAGAATTTTGATAAAGATCAAATTGTTTGGTTGAAAGGCCATTCCAGAAACTACTAGTTTGGTTTGAGATTTTTTTTCTGTATTGTGCAGTCCATAGGAATGGAGAAAAAAATGTTAAAATTAAACGGACCAGTAGTTCAAGAAGTATCCGAGAGGTGGTCGTGGCAAGAATTACATATTGTAGGGGAATTTGAAATAGTAGGAAATACGATACATATTTAATTGTGTTTATTTAGAAAATCAATGTTTTCTGCGCTTTAAGTGACTGTATTGTTCTACATTTTATAAAAACTTAGTGTAAACTTAAGTTTGTAAATTTTTTTTCAGATTAAATTCAAATTAATTTTTTGTCAGATTTTCCTTTAAAAAAAGGTAGAACTTAGTGGTCAGACCACTTAGACGAATTCCTAGAGGGGCGAATTCAAATCCTGTTAAACGTTTAAAATAATAACTTTTCTAAATAAATATTCTTCTTTTCTAAGCGTAGATTAACGTTCAAAAATTTTCTCTTACAAAAGATAACTCTATGTGATCACAATATAAGGAGTTAACGGAATTTTGTAAAAATCTCTCCACCCAGACAACTAACACTACTGCTAACAACAATAATAAATTGTAACAAGTGTATAAGAATATAAATGTGGCTTACTAAAAACGTATGACTTGGTGATCAATAAATGAAAGAAAAACGCTTGGACGGCTTTCAAGAAGCGTTAATTCAAATGCCGCTACGTTAAAAAAAATATACATTTGTTAAATAAATAAAAAAAATTAATTATTTATATTGATATTTAGTGGTACTGTAAAGAGAAGCCCATTCTTTTGATACGACAGGATACGCCTACGTGGTTAGATACATTATAAATATTTTATTAATCTTATCTTTATTAGAGGTCAAGAAAGTCAAATAAAAGAAATATTAAAGTTCATCAGTTATTTTATTGTCACTATCGACATCAATTCTATGTTGCTTGATGACTTGCTTGTAGTACTTAGCGGAAGCACGAGGACGACGAGTGCGTTTTGGGTCCTCGAAATCCACTTGGTAAAGTCCGAATTTAAGCCTGAAAATTTAAATTAACATTAAAATTAAATTTAATAATAATGATAACACATAAAATAATATTATTGAGTAATATTTATATAATTATTGATAAAAATATATAAATATCTTAATAAACATAAAATATTACTTGTATCCGAAGGCCCACTCAAAGTTGTCCATCATAGTCCAAGCTGTGTAGCACTTTATGTTCGCTCCATCTTCATTGATGGATAATAGAAGCTGGATAGGAAGACATATAATTTTTTTAGTCAACATTATACGAATACTTAGTACAGTTTTTTTTATTCTTAAATTGAAATTATCGAAAAAAAATAATTGATTTGTGAAAAAATCATATTTATATTTACAAAATAATTCCAAAAAAATCGCACTCAACGACGCGCTTTGCCTCATTACCAGAGCGAAGACATGAAAATATTAAATATTTCTCTCTCTCTCTCTTTCAGCTTCACGCGGCATCCTGCACATCAGGTTAGGCAGAGGGAACTTGGGAACTAGGTTTCCTCTGCCTACCCTGTTAAAACAATCCGTTCCACTTCCGTTCCCAACTTTCCACCGAATTTGAGGCATAGCGTGCTGAGAGTAGTAGCCACACGCTGTGCCCTTGTACGACAGGTTTCATCTATACCTATATGTTAAATTAATGCTACTTAATATATACAATAATCAATCATTACTTGTTCTAAATGATCTTTGTAATATTGTACGCGGTTGATATCTTCTAGTCCGGGATTAGTATCAGCATAACCATTTTCTGTTATATAAATGGGCAGTTTTCCAAACTTATCGGTCATCCAACGTATGAGATAGCGAAGACCTTGTGGATATATCTGAAATTATGAATGAATTTTATTATTTTAAGAATAAATATATTTATCGCTATTTTTTACATATTTTAATATTTTTAAATATACTATATATTAAGTTAACAATTTTTTAATCAATATTGTATAAACGCATTATAAAAATACCTACATAAAACCAATCAGCTCCATTTTTCCACTCTGGTCGAACAGAAAATTTTAAATCGAAATCATAATTTCCCTCCAGAGGCCACTGGCCAACCTTTTCACCATCTTTTGCTTTACGTACTGTACGAGCCGTGTAGTAGTTGAAAGCGACGAAATCATATGTTCCTAGAAGAAAAATCTAGTTTTATAATTTATTTATATTTAAATAAAAAACAATATTTTTTGTTTTCTTTTGTTTTCCAAACATTGTTGAATATTAATGTTTTTATATGAATTTATTAGTAAGTTTTTTTTTTCAAAATTGTCTTTTTATGACATACCCTAAGACATACCTTTAATAAATTCAATTTCCTCTTGACTTAATTCGGGCAATCTTGATTTTTTCCAGCCTTGGCTTTCACATCTCTCTTTCATATGCTTCTTTATCATAGGTGGCCAGCCTCCTTCTTGAGAATATATTGGATAGGTGTACATTCCAAGCTAAAAATAGTATGAACCATAAAATTTTAAAAACTTTTACATTTTCGTATATATAAAACTACAATTTACACAAACCTTGAACTCCCTAGCAAGTATTGCGGCTTCTTCTTCATCTTTATTCTCTGCTTCCAACCATAAGAGAGCGTTAGTTAAACCTATTTTACCTGAAAGTTAAATTAATCGTTTAACACGTATTATATATTTTTATTAATACCTGCAATATTTTAAACTAATTAACATTATTTCTTACCGTGGTATTTAGGTCTATACTCTTTATCGTATATTCTCCATGCCTTTGCATGAGCCAACAAAACATTCTTGTTACATAAGTAGCTTCCAATTCCGGTACTAACTATTCCTGGTGCATGAAGACCCATATTGAAAGAAAAGTCACAGAACGCTGTAGGTTCATTCAACGTTAACAATATTTTAACGCGATCAGCATACAGATCGAACACAACTCGAGCATAGTCAGCAAACCAATCGACAATTAAAGGGTTGGCCCATCCTCCTGTAAAAATAACAAAAATAGCTTTTTTGCTTGGTATATTGGCACATATGTATTTAAAGTGTTTAATATTATACGTAATGAATTTGGATCCGATCTCGACTCGGAGTTGACGGAATGTTATTTATTTATTGTTATTCTAAGCTCAGCGACATGTCCTGTCATGAGGAAAAGATTTTTAAACTAAATTTAATACAGAAAATTTTACCCAAATCCTGTAAATTCTGTGGTAGATCCCAATGGTACAAAGTTATTATAGGTTCTATGTTCTTCGCAAGTAAACCATTTATTAGATTATTATAGAACTCTTTTCCATCTTTGCTTATCTCATATGGAAAACCAGTTGGCAATATTCGTGCCCAGGAAAGTGAAAACCTAAAAAGAATATAAAAATGAAAAAAAAAAACAATACTAGAAAAAATAGACTACTAGATAATAACGAATCATTATCTTTACCCAATTAATGAAACTTGGTTTTAAATCAAAACATTCTTACAGAAACATGTTACCTATAGAAATGCAGCCCTAATTCCTCAGCAATTTCTATATCTCTCTTCCAATTGTTGTAGCTATCACACGCAATGTCTCCATTCGACAGATCTCCAATTCTGTCTGGTTTCGTGTGAATAAAATGATCCCAAATGTTTACTGATTTGTCTGTAAATGTTAAATTATATTTAGCAGACGAATTTATTTAAAGAATTTCTTTTTTCTTCAATTTTTTTCTTCAATCTTGCACAAATTATTAATTGAAATTTTTAATAATTGAAGATGTATTATGTTAGATCCCATCAAGTTTAATAATAAGCATAGATACGAACTACGATGTCGTAACAACATATGTCTATAATGACTTCTATTGTTTCACTGTTGTTACATAAAATGCGGACAAAGAGTTTAGTCCGTACAGTGAATTACATACAGTTTTTCTTAAATTTTAATGTTAAATGAGGTAGGATGAATTGAGTCGTGCAATTCCAAAGCGTGTGGGTCTCGAAATAGCATTCGACCAAAGGTTTCGTGAAAATACCAAAAAAAAACATAAGCTTTACGCTTTATCTTGTAAATGCCACGTAGGACAAGCAAAGGGAAATTAGAACCTGTTAGATAATATCAAAAATGTAAGAAATCTTACCGCTCGCGTTCCATCCTCCTTCTATTTGGTAAGAGGATGTTGCCGCTCCAAATTGGAAATCCGATGGAAACTTGGCACTTTGAGCAACGTAGGCCCCTATTAAGGTACTTAAAATATACAAATTATTAATAAGTTAATAAAAAAAGAATCTGTAATAGAGAAAATGGTAAAAAATAATAACAAAAGGCCTATAATAAGTCAAAGCAATTATTTGAATTAGTTAATATAAATAGAGGTCTGTAGTGGTGCAGAGTATAGTGTCGATGAGTTCCGCCACTCAACACGCAATACATCAAGTACGGTGGAAAGTGACGAATGGAAAAGAATATCGTAACCCTAGGTTCTCAAGTTCATTTTTCCTACTGTACGATGTGCGGGATACATTATGAAGCTGACTTGTTAAAAGTATGTAAAAAAGACAAAATATGCATTAAGACATAATTACCCCACAATCACCGTTTTCCACCACATCTCGGGTAATTTTTTTAGATCGCTGTCGGACTATTGAAGCGCTCGCACTTCTTCCCAACTGACGCATGTATTTATAGTTCCCAATATATTTATACCCAAAATTTTTAATTATATTTTCCTTATCCATTACCTTATTCCTGTTTACATACTTTGATTTTATAACTAGTGTACTATATATCTACGTATATATATAACTAAGGATTTATCCTTCTTCACTTAGTAGATTCTATAGCATACTTTATAATCATAATCAATTACAATACTTGCCGTCAAGATAGATATTTATTCTGTTAAAATTTTAACTATGAAATATTTATAATTATAATATTATAATTATGGTTTAAGGGTAATTCGTTGCTCAGGTGCGCCTGTGATGTTCAATCGAGGAAATTAAAATGTAATACCTCCATTTTTTTTTCTCTTCACTAGATTGTCTCTACCTTATCATTATATTGTTTTATATGTTTATTGTTTAAAACATTCTCGTTTCTCACGTTTTTTAGATAAAATGTTTCGATTTTTATGGGCTCAGCTTTTCAGTTAAATGGTTATTTATCTTTATTCTTATTTAGCGTCGAGTTGGACCCGGAACATGGCAGAGGGAACTTGGATACCTGATGTTAAAATACTCTGTTCCGTTCTTCACTTTCGTCGAATATGAGACATTGAGTGTTGAGTGGCGGTAATCACCGCGGTCTTACGTCTTGTTACTTGAGAAAATGAAATAATTAACTTTCTTGAGCAGATTTAAAAGCTGAACCATCGACTGTTGACTCTGTAGTGCTAAGCCATGTGGCTTTAGAAGACAAAATCCAAATTTGTTTTAAATTTGTTTTATTCTTGCAAGTAATGCATTATCTTGTATCTACTTGAATTGCATTAGTATAGTTATCAGATAGTGTGTTTTCTTCTTAGTAAATTATGTTCTTTTTTATTTTTTATTTGTCACTACAAACGTTCCTATATGTTAAATAAAGCAAAAATATATAAAAATAACAAAAACATATATACAATTTAACTCAACTTTAAACGATGATCAGGCCGTGGGCAACGGCGATCACTCACCGTCAGGTGACCGGTATGCTCGTTTGCCTTGTCCTTTCCATAAAAAAAAAAACAAATTTTAATGTCTTCTCTCTATTCTCTTAATCTTATGTTAAAAACATATTTTTGTATTTGGAAGGTCCTGTACAAGCAAAAATTTTTCATGTTCTTGTTTTAAAATTTAGTTTGTAAAAGTCTGTTAGACATCGAATATTTTCCGCTTCTGAGCATAATGTAATTAACATAATTTACCAAGGGAAGTTAGCAGATATTTTTTTTTTTTTTGGGAAAAAAGTCCAGGACCACGGTCCATTGCTAAAACATATCTGGAACTTTTGAACTCATCTGCACGCGAAAAGAAATTCGGCCTCATATGCACTTCATATTTTCATCTCCGGAAAAACTCACTCCCTCAGTCTCAATCCCATTGAAAGTTCAGGGAATCTGTTAGACATGATTTCTGACGCCTAATTATCTAACTGTACAGTACATTATTAGCTTTCTCTTCAATTAATAATATTGGTTGATTAATTTCATCATTATTAATTAGAGAAAATTTATGATTGATATATTTTTTATTTTATTCAATATTTTTATTTATTTCATGTTTTTTATTTTATATTACTAAAATTTTTTATATTAATCAATTATTGAATTTTAATTATAATTTTTTAATTAAATTATCAATTATAATCAATTTTGTGAAATATAATTCTCACTATCTAGATAGAGGGCACTAAATATAGTACAGTCGTGTAGGGACATTTCTTCCACGCACCACGCAACTGGAATTGCCTAAATGCAGCACTGCTTGCAGGTTGATATATGGGTACCTTTAAAAAGTGACTATCTCTACCCAAAAGGCCGGCAACACACCTATAGCAAGACACAGGGACCTGGACGGTTGTGATCACTTATCATTGAATCGTGCTATCATTTGCCTGGTCTTTTCCCCAATGACCTGATCACCCAGTGAATTGTGCTATCATTTGCCTGGTCTTTTCCAATAAAAATAATCACCAAAAGCTATAAGATCATGCATTGATTTTAGTGATATGTACAAACATATATTGATAATTTTACAACCTTACACCAATTATAGAATTGTACACCTTTATACTACTTTGAGTTGCATAGTCAATAGTAGTAATTCCAAACACTATTGTTAATAATTAGGAAACGAAAAATTGTATAAAATGACTTTTAATTTTTACAAAATCTCTTTTTTTAATATATATTTCACAATATTCTTCCCAATACACATACGGTGTTGTAAACCAATGATCGTTTGACAACAAATGAACACAACCTTTCATAGATGGTTTTAAATGCATTTTTAAGGTGATACTGTGAACACTCTAGTTTCCAAATACGGAGAGTATTTGGAAACTAGAGTGTTCACAGTATCGCCTTAAAAACTGAAACAAAACGTATTTTGTCGACCAACCAATCATTACAAATAATGAAATATTTTGAATGTCATTTGACGTAACAGGTACACATTGGCCGGATGTTTTATATGTTTATTCACCCGAAGCGCATTCATTCATAATAACGTTTAAAATATGCATAATATAATCAAAATCTTATTTTAGTTTATATGATTCAATGTTCAATCATTAGCAAAATAATTAGTTGCAAAATTATCTTGCAACTGATTACTCCGTACTAATTTGCGTACTGCAAAGTTTGATCACTTTGCAGTACGCATTACAAAACACCAGGTCGAGAAGTCTATGATTACTATTGAAATTACAATTGTATTGTTTCAACAGCGAAAATGTCATAAAATCGGCAGTCAGGCATGCTAAGTTATTGTTATTTGTTGTTATATTCATACTATTCAGTTCTGTGTCAAGGTACTATTCTGCCGCAGAAACATTAAAATCACCGAGTACAATAAAAGTATCATTACGATAGGTAGGTAGGTACATTACGGCAAAAAATAAAAATTGGTCTACTGAGAAATGTACTCATACAAAGTAATTGTAGGAATGAGTAATAATATTTAAGGATAATTATAAATAGCAAATGAAACTTACTGATACTTAAAGTGTTATGGATTATTTTAAATCTAATGTTTAACTCGTATAAAAAAAGTCATTTTATTTTATCAAGGTCAGCCTCGTCTGTAACAATAATTGATTTTGATGTGTCACTCTTACGGATGAATATCTTGCAGTGTTTAATCCAGATATATTTGTAACCTTTTTCCTTTCCTTGTTCTTAAGCTCGCCTGTGTAATATTATACTATGTGGAGACAGATGATCATTAACGAAAAACGGTTTTGCAGGGCCGTCAATTCCTAAGACTGCAGTGGTTGGTCCTCGTCGAGCACGAACTGAGGATAAAAAGTCACTTTTTTGCCGACGTCGTGTAATCTCAAATCGTGTAAACTATATTTGACATTATCGTGTTCGTCACCTGGCTGTTTTCATTCCCTTTTCTGGGAAATTTTCTTACATATATTTCATAAATAAAAGAAAAACGCTTGGCTTTCAAGAGGCGTTAATTCAAATGCCACTACGTTAAAAAAGTATACATTTGTTAAATAAGTAAAAAACGATCATTATTTAATTTATATTTAGTAGTACTGTAAAGAGAAACCCATTCTTTTGATACGTCTACGTGGTTAGATACTTTATAAATATATTCATCTTATCTTCATTAAAGGTCAAGAGAGTCAAATAAAAGAAATATTAAAGTTCATCAGTTATTTTATTGTCACTATCCACATCAATTCTATGTTGCTTGATGACTTGCTTGTAGTACTTAGCGGAAGCACGAGGACGACGAGTGCGTTTCGGGTCCTCGAAATCCACTTGGTATAGTCCGAATTTAAGCCTGAAAATATAAAATAACATTTTAATTTAATTTATTATTGAGTAATATTTACATAATTATTGATATAAATATATAAATATCTTAATAAATATAAAATATTACTTGTATCCGAAGGCCCACTCAAAGTTGTCCATCATAGTCCAAGCTGTGTAGCACTTTATGTTCGCTCCATCTTCATTGATGGATAATAGAAGCTGGATAGGAAGACATATAATTTTTTAGTTAAAATTATTTGAATACTAAGTACTGTTATTATTTTCGTATTCTTAAATTAAAATTATTATTAAAAAATAATTGATTTATGAAAAACTCATATTTATATTTTCTAAATAATTCCAAAAAAATCGCACTCAACGACGCGCTTTGCCTCATTACCAGAGCGAAGACATGAAAATATTAAATATTTCTTTCTCTCTTTCAGCTTCACGCGGCATCCTGCACATGTCAGGTTAGGCAGAGGGAACTTGGGAACTAGGTTCCCAAGTTCCCTCTGCCGAATTTGAGGTATAGCGCGCTGAGTAGCGGAACTCAACGCCGCGTTTTGCCTAATTAAATTGAAAATATTAAATATTTCATTTCCTCGAGTGGGGATCGAACTCACAAACAGTCGCTGTGCCCTTGCGCCACGACAGGTTTCATCTTTACCGACACGTTAAATTAATGCTACTTAATATATACAATAATCAATCATTACTTGTTCTAAATGATCTTTGTAATATTGTACGCGGTTGATATCTTCTAGCCCAGGATTGGTATCAGCATAACCATTTTCTGTTATATAAATGGGCAGTTTTCCAAACTTATCGGTCATCCAACGAATGAGATAGCGAAGACCTTGTGGATATATCTGAAATTATAAATGAATTTTATTATTTAGGAATAAATATATTTATCGCTATTTTTTACATATTTTGATATTTTTATATTATATTTAATATAAATTAACAGTTAACAATTTTTTAATTAATATTGTGTAAACACATCATAAAAATACCTACATAAAACCAATCAGCTCCATTTTTCCACTCTGGTCGAACAGCAAATATAATATCGAAATCATAATTTCCCTCCATGGGCCACTGGCCAACCTTTTCACCATCTTTTGCTTTACGTACTGTACGAGCCGTGTAGTAGTTGAAAGCGACGAAATCATACGTTCCTAGAAGAAAAATGTAGTCTTATAATTTATTTGTATTTACATTAAAACAAAATGATTTCTTTTGTTTTTCAAACATTGTTAAAAACATTAATGTCTTCATATGAGTTTATAAGTAAGTATTTTTTGATTTTCAAACATTGTTGAAAACATTAACGTCTTATTTATGACATACCTTTAATAAAATCTATTTCCTCTTGACTTAATTCGGGCAGTCTTGATTTTTTCCAGCCTTGGCTCTCACATCTCTCTTTCATATGCTTCTTTATCATAGGTGGCCAGCCTCCTTCTTGAGAATATATTGGATAGGTGTACATTCCAAGCTAAAAAATAATATGAACCATAAAATTTTAAAAACTTTTACATTTTCATATAAATAAAACTACAATTTACACAAACCATGAACTCCCTAGCAAGTATTGCGGCTTCTTCTTCATCTTTATTCTCTGCTTCCAACCATAAGAGAGCGTTAGTTAAACCTATTTTACCTGAAAATTAAATTAATCGTTTAACACGTTATTATATATTTTTATTAATACAATATTTTTTATTAATACCTGCAATATTTTAAACTAATTAACATTATTTCTTACCGTGGTATTTAGGTCTATACTCTTTATCGTATATTCTCCATGCCTTTGCGTGAGCCAACAAAACATTCTTGTTACATAAGTAGCTTCCAATTCCAGTACTAACTATTCCTGGTGCATGAAGACCCATATTGAAAGAAAAGTCACAGAACGCTGTAGGTTCATTCAACGTCAACAATATTTTAACACGATCAGCATACAGATCGAACACAACTCGAGCATAGTCAGCAAACCAATCGACAATTAAAGGGTTGGCCCATCCTCCTGTAAAAATAACAAAAATAGCTTTTTTGCTTGGTATATTGGCACGTATGTATTTAAAGTGTTTAATATTATACGTAATGAATTTGGATCCGATCTCGACTCGGAGTAGACGGAATTTTATTTATTTATTATTATTCTAAGCTCAGCGACATGTCCTGTCATGTAAAAAAAAAATTAAACAAAATTTAATACAGAAAATTTTACCCAAATCCTGTAAATTCTGTGGTAGATCCCAATGGTACAAAGTTATTATAGGTTCTATGTTCTTCGCAAGTAAACCATTTATTAGATTATTATAGAACTCTTTTCCATCTTTGCTTATCTCATATGGAAAACCAGTTGGCAATATTCGTGCCCAGGAAAGTGAAAATCTAAAAAAAATATGAAAATGAAAAAAAAAAGCAATACTAGAAAAAATAGACTACTAGATAATAACGAATCCATTATCTTTACTCAATTAATGATTTTAAACTAATAACTAATGATTTTAAATCAAAACATTCTTACAAAAACATGTTACCTATAGAAATGCAGCCCTAATTCCTCAGCAATTTCTATATCTCTCTTCCAATTGTTGTAGCTATCACACGCAATGTCTCCATTCGACAAATCTCCAATTCTGTCTGGTTTCATGTGAATAAAATGATCCCAAACGTTTACTGATTTGTCTGTAAATGTAAATTATATTTAAGTAGACGAATTTATTTAAAGAATTTATCTTGCGCAAATTTTTGATTGAAATTGAAGATGTATTATGTTAGCTCCCATCAGGTTTATTAATAAGCATAGATACGAACTACGATGTCGTAACATGGTAATGCCTATAATGATTTTTATTGTTTCTCTGTTGTTACATAAAATTTGGACAAAGAGTTTAGTCCGTACAGTGAATTACATACAGTTTTTCTTAAATTTAAATGTTAAATGAGGTAGGATGAATTGAGTCGTGCAATTCCAAAGTGTGTGGGTCTCGGAATAGCATTCGACCAAAGGTTTCGTGAAAATACGAAAAAAAACACAGAAAGCTTTACACTTTATCTTGTAAATACCATGTAGGACAGGCAAAGGGAAATTAGAACCTGTTAGATAGTATCAAAAGTGTAAGAAATCTTACCGCTCGCGTTCCATCCTCCTTCTATTTGGTAAGAAGATGTTGCCGCTCCAAATCGGAAATCCGATGGAAACTTGGCACTTTGAGCAACGTAGGCCCCTATTAAGGTGCTTAAAATATACAAATTATTAATAAGTTAATAAAAAAGAATCTGTAAGGAATAATAATTGATTCATTTTAAATGTAACAACGGTTTAACTTAACCGTTTTAAAATTAGAATTTAATTACAGCTAAAGTCAACTACAATCAAGTAACAGTTTTAATGATTTTTCTGGACAAAATGGTAAAAAAAATAACAAAAGGCCTATGATAAGTAAAAGCAATAATTTGAATTAGTTAATAAAAATAGAAGTCTGTGGTGGTGCAGAGTATAGTGGCGATGAGCTCCGCTACTCAACACACAATACATCAAGGTCGGTGGAAAGTGTGGAATGGACCAGAATATCTTAACACTAGGTTCTTAAGTTCCTTCTTTCTACTCTACCATGTGCGGGATACATCATGAAGCTGACTTATTCAAAATATGTAAAAAAAAAGATAAAATATGCATTCTGACATAATTACCCCACAATCACCGTTTTCCACCACATCTCGGAATTTTTTTAGATCGCTGTCGGACTATTGAAGCACTCGCACTTCTTCCCAACTGACGCATGTTTTTATAGTTCCCAATATATTTATACCCAAAATATTTTATTATATTTTCCTTATCCATTACCTTATTCCTGTTTACATACTTTGATTTTATAACTAGTGTACTATATATCTATGTATATATGTAACTAAGGATTCATCCTTCTTCACTTAGTAGATTCTATGGTATACTTTATAATCATAATCAATTACAATACTTGTCGTCAAGATAGAGATTTATTCTGTTAAAATTTTAACTATGAAATATTTATAACTATGTTTAAGGGTAATTCGTTGCTCAGGTGCGTCTGTGATGTTCAATTGAGGAAATTAAAATGTAATACCTCCATTTTTCTTCTTTTCACTAGATTGTCTCTACTTTATCATTATATTGCCTTATATGTTTATTGTTTAAAATATTCTCGTTTCCCACGTTTTTTTAGATTAAATATTTCGATTTTTATGAACTCGGCTCTTCAGTGAAATTGTTATTTTTCTTTATTCTTACTTAGCGTTTTTTTTTATTTAGCGTTTAGCATTCTTATTTAGCGTTTTTGTCGTGTGATTCCGGCTTAGAATAGGAGCACCCTGGTATTGATGGTGTCGTAAGAGGCGATTAAAGTACGTGTAGGAGAGTCACGTTGTCTGAAATGGCCACACGCATGGGCAGACTCGACCGGCTCATTACCACCCCCGGCGTTTAAAACCGGCGTTAAGTAGTGGCTTCGGCCACTGTGTTTCGCATTGGGTAATGCCGGGCCCCGGTGCCCATCCACATTAAAGACGGGCAACGCTCCTGTAGCTCCCCTGGTGCTACACGGGGCCGTGGGTGGCGGTGATCACTTACCATCAGGTGACCCGTACGCTCGTTTGGCCTGTCTTATCCATAAAAAAAAAGCGTCGGGTTGGACCCGGAACTTGGAAACCTGATGTTAAAATACTCTGTTCTGTTCTTCACTTTCTGTCGAATATGAGACATTGAGTGTTGAGTGGCGGTAATCACCGCGGTCTTACGTATTGTTACTAGAGAAAATGAAAATATTTAATTTTCTTGAGCAGATTTAAAGCTGAACTATTGACTGTTGACTCGGTAGTGCTAAGCTTGTGGCTTTAGAAGACAAAATCGAATTTTAGTTATAAGTTTGTTTTGTTCATGTAAGTAATGCATTATCTTACGCATTACGTAAATGCATTATATTACTTGAATTGCATTACTTGAATTGTATAGTTGTCAGGTAGTGTGTTTTCTTCTTAGTAAATTGTTTTTTTTATTTTATTTTATCACTACAAATGTTCCTATATAGTAAATAAAGCAAAAATATATAAAAATAACAATAAAATATACAATTCAACTAAACTTTAAACGATGATCAGGCATGGCAGGCATGTACATTCGTGTAGGGACGTTTCTTCCACGCACCACGCAACTGGAATTGCAGTGCTGCAGCAGTGCTTTGAGTTTGATATGGGTACCTTTAAAACGTGACTATCTCCACCCAAAAGGCCGGAAACACACCTATAGCAAGACACAGGGCCTTGGACGATTGTGATCACTTACCACCCAGTGAATCGTGCTATCATTTGCCTGGTCTTTTCCATAATAAATAATCATCAAAAGCTATAAGATCATGCATTGATTTTAGTGATATGTACAAACATATATTGATAATTTTACACTCTTACACCAATTATACAATTTTACATCCTTTATCCTACTTTGAGTTGCATAGTCAATAGTAGTAATTCTAAACACTATTTTTAATAATTAGTAAACGAAAAATCGTAAAAAAATGACTTAATTTTTACAAAATCTCTTTTTTTTATATATATTTCACAATACTCATACGGTGTTGTAAACCAATGATCGTTTGACAAAAAATGAACACAACCTTTCATAGGTGGTTTTGAATCCATTTTTAAGGCGATAATGCGAAACATATATTTTTTATGATAATAATGAACAAAATGCAAAATCGAATTGTCAGACTTTTCTAAATTGGGAATTGCGTCGTCATTGTCATTTTCGGTCCAGATATTTTTATTAAACGTTCGTATTGGTAATTGATTTGGTATCGGAACCTAAGGACGAAAGTCTTCAACGAGTGCATCCTATCATGAACTGTACTACGAATCTTGACCCACGTAGCTATTAGGTAGGTATTATCTAAGGGATAAAATGCATAAGGAAGCAACAGAACTGAATGACTAAATGTCATCAATATAATTATACTATTTAATATTGCTGAAAAGCAAATTAAATTACTAATTGCCGTTAAATAAGCAGTAAACACAAGTATGGTCCAAGGAATTTTTAGGGACAACTTCCACTTAGTTGGATACTATTTGAGAAACCTATGCATTTTTTTCCATAATAGACGCAGACAGGCTGGTGATGATGATATTTACTGTCTTTGTATTTCTATATATCAAATTCATATTAATTTTAAATTTACCCAGATGTTTTTCCCTTACATAATTATAGATAGCAACTGCCAATCTGTTGGGTTGTTTTTGTCTTGTTAATAACGTCATCTAATTATTAATTACGGTTATTTATTTGAAACAAAACAATTATGTATATTATTTTATATCTAATTAACGACGTTTCAATCAAAATATTAGTAATTAAGGATAAAATTATTATTAAAATTAATTGTTACTATATAAATAGGAGGCCAAAGTGGTGCATTGGTACAGATTATGACTTCACACACACGACAATTGTGGGTTCGATAGTCACTCAGGTAAATGAAAAGTTTTCATTTCCTTACTTTGGTAATAAAAAGATACGGACCACCTTCGTCGAATAGTTGGGAAATTTGGCATCGGTGAACGTAACAAACGTGGCGAACGTCTACTTCAATTCTGCAATGAAGAAAATTATTGCATTGCTAATACGTGCTTTCGCCATCATATTAGACGCCTATATACCTGGGTTTCTCCTGGCGATAGATACCGCAACCAGATTGACTACATTCTGATAGGAGCTCGGTGGAGCTCCTTTGTAATGAATTGTACTACGTGTCCAGGAGCTGATTGTGGATCAAACCACCAACTACTTACTGCAACCATACGGACTACGTCTTAAGAAATAGTCAAGCCAAAAATGAACCCTAATCTGCGTAAAGTGGATCTGGCGGACTATAGACGAGACTTCAAGCAAAGGTTCGCGAACATTTCTTTTGAAAGCACGCCACACTGTCAATGGAGTCTCTCGAAGAAAATGATCACTCAGATTGTCACTCAACATATCATCAAGAACCAAGACATGAAGGACTACATAACATCTGCGACTAGACGCACTATCCTGGAACGACGGAAGCTAAAATAGAAAGGAACAAGTTCAGCTGCTGACCGGGATCGATAGATCAGAACTCGGTCGCGAAGTCCAAAGAAGGTGTTGCCAGGATTATAATGCATACATCAACAAAATGTACAATAAGCTTGAATAACACAGCGTACGTAGCGAAACCAGGGACTTGTTGTCGCAAAGTAAGAGAACTTTTTGGAGTATGAAGCGTCAGAACCTGCGCCGTAGAAGACGAAAACGGGAGATTACTGACGTCTCAGGTTCTGGAACGATGGAAACGATATTGTGCAGCTCTATATGACACAGGAAACCCAATACCTCGGAGAGCGGAATTGACACCTGACGAATCCATCATTCTTCGTACGGAAGTAGAGAGCGCTATCAAGTCGCTCAAGTGCGGAAAGGTGCCTGGCAAAGATGGCTGTTGACTGGCAATCCTGCCGAACTGTTGAGGAATTTGGGAGAAGTAGGAACGACACGGGAGAATGGCCAATAGAGTGGACTGAATCAATATTCATCGCTTACATAAAAACGGTTCTACTAAGACCTGTGATAACTATAGGACCATAGCACTGATATCTCATGCATGCAAAATCCTTCGTTACATCATTAATCAACGGCTCAACCACTTCCTTCAAAGCCAAATACCGGAAGAACAGGCTGGCTTTGTTAAGGGCAAAGGTACAAGGGAACAACTTCTCAACATCCGACAAATCATTGAAAGGAGCAGAGAGTTTAATTGCCCAGTCATTTTATGTTTAATAGACTACACTAAAGCCTTTGACTGCGTACAATGGGATAAGCTGTGGACTGTGTTACGAGAGATGGGAGTTCCTGAACATCTGATTGTCTTGATTCAACGATTGTATATTGAGAACCGCTCTTTGTCAGAATCGGCACCGACTGTTCAAATGTGTTCAAATAAAAAAAAGGAGTGCGACAGGGCTGCATTCTATCCCCGGCACTGTTCAATATATATGGGGAATCTATTATCCGCAAAGTACTCGAAAACTGGACCAAGGGATTTCTAATAGGAGGAAAGCGGGTATCAAATCTGCGGTATGCTCGCATGGGTCTCGCAGTAAACAGGAACAAGACGAAGTTAATGGTAGTTGACCGTGCTGAAAAGCTTTAGTAAATACCGAATATCATCTCAGGGGTTGACACTGTAGACCATAACTTGTACTTGGGCGCGCTAGTCTACAACGATGGCAGCTGTGCACCGAAAATAAAGAGGCATATTGGTACGGCTAGAGACGCAATGATTCGACTAAACATCATCTGGAAGAAAAAAGGTATTACTAACACCACAAAGACCCGGCTAGTACGCGCTATGATATTCCCCATATTCCTGAATGGTGTAGAAACCTAGACGATACGAGCCAGAAAAAGGCAGAAGATTGTTGCTTTCGAGATGTGGTGCTGGAGGCGGCTGGAGGCGCATGCTAAGGATACCCTAGACAGCCAAGCGCACAAATGCATTGATCCTGTCGCAGCTTCATGTCCAAACCCACCTCTCCACAATTTGTCTGCAGCGCATACTGACGTACTTTGGCCACATAATGAGAAAGGGCGATGAGAGCCTTGAAAAACTGATCGTTGTTGGCAACACGGAGGGAAAACGAGCCCGAGAAAGGAACCGATGGAAGCAGACTATCCAAGCCAGGTGCATCCCATCCACATCCGACGATGACCACGATCAGCCATGAGGGAACGACCAGAGAGAGAGAGAGGTAATGAAAAAGAGCAGCGTTGAGTTTAAAACATTCAGCCTGTAATATTTATCAAAAATCAAAGAAATCGAAGGATCAGTGTCCGAACAAGAAAATAATGTTATTGATCGCTTTTAATAATGTAGTAGAAAGAAAAACAATGATCTTTTTCCTATTTATTTGTGCTTTTGTTTCCGGTCATTTCAGGAACGGCTTGATCAATTTATTTGCAGGTTTCGCTATTGTATTTATTAAGTTTATTTTAATATTAAGTATATGTTTTACATTCAATATTTTTATGAATATAAAAATATACTATTTAAAGAAGTATGCATCGTTTTTGAAATGAAATCATCGCTGCGTAATCGTCGCCTATAGAGTAAGTACTTCTTCTACTTTAGGTAGCTTTGTGAGCTCTATAATATTTTTTTCATACTAATAAAAATTAAGTGTACTTACGTGTTAAAATTTATATACATGTGCTTAGTTGATTATTACAATTTTTTTTCACAAATTTTCTACGCTAAATAATTAACACAAGCAAATCAGCAGAAGAGACACCAGTGAATCAGCTACTCAAGAATATGGATATGTCCGTCAGATTTACTAGCATACAACTTCGTTCAGCTAATATGTGGAAGGCGAAAGAAAATTAAAGAGCACTAAAGTAACAATAACTGGATTCCTGTCATCATCGCTGTCCGAGCTCCAACAATTCTTAAAATAAGGGTCTGCAATGAAATCTAATGACAACAACTAAACGCATATTCGTTTTATTTTTTACCATCTCAACTATGCCGGTTTTTAAGTAAATAAATTTATTTATATTCTTATTATAGCTCTTGAAAAATATATTTATCTATTTTTATTTAATTAATAATTTGAAATTGTGTACGTTCATTTTTACTTTTTATTTCGTAAATAACTCTAAAAAGTAATAATATTATTTATTTATGTATTACCTCAATAATTTTATAACTGACAGAAACTTGCTTGAAGCCTGTTGTGGGGTAACGGCACAAACGTGTGACTAAACGATAGGTAGTAAGTAGGTTCGATCCCCACTCGAGGAAATGAAAACATTACATATTTAATTTGAAAATATTTAATATTTTCAAATTAAATATGTAATGTTTTCATATCTTCTCTCAGATCAACTGTCCGATTACAAGAAAATACGTGGCGTTCCCACCACTCAATACGCAATACCTAAAATTCAGTGAAAAGTGGGGAACGGAAGTGGAACGGAGTATCTTAAAACTAGATTATCCAGTTCCCTCTGCCTACCCTGCCGTGAGCGGGATACAGCGTGAAGCTGAGTGCGTTTATGATGAGTTGTTTGTGTCACAGACTAATTATATCGCTAACTGTCATTATTATGTTCGTCTTTGTATTAATTGTTTCGTTATGTTACGTTCGGTTTTGATTTTGCTGTGTATTTATTTATTTCAATTTTATGTCAGTATTGGAACCGGTAAAACTGATAATTATTATTTTTTTAGTGTAATTAATTTTAATATTAACAAGTTAATATGGACGATGGATTTATTTTAAATTTTTAATATGTATATTTTTATTAGTTTTAATTAAAGTATATTATTTATATTAATTTGAAATTTATATTATACTATTTATATAAGATTTATGTTTTTAATATCTCTTGATTTTTTATATTAATAATAACTAATACATAGTTGACTAGTAGTAATGATGACTATTGATACTTCGAATTTAAAATTGTTGAGTCATTGCTTTTGGTACGTACGACTTATGATAGTGCTGAAACCAATGACTCAACAATTTTAAATTTGGAATCATTCAGAGATGAATTATCGAACATTTTTACCAATCATTCTAATTATTTTTCCGTAGTTCATATAAATCCTCAGAGATGAGAGATGCCTGCTGTTAGAGACAAAATATTTTTTCAGCGCAACTTTGAAGAAAATTAACTGGTAGCTGTAATGTCATAAACTAATATTGATAGTATGGTAGAAACATTAACGTACAAACTGACTTACATTTATAATAAACTTGTTCATGTGTGACCAGTTCGTATGAAGCATGCACTCGCGCCCTGCTTAACGAATGCTATATCCATAAGACTATCCAAAATGTCTCCCAAGTATAAGTCCGGAAATTCTTATAACATTCGGGGTGGGTAGTAACACTATTATAAATTCCTTTTTTACAACACCTGGCTTGCTTAAAGGACGAGGAAGTTCGCAAATAAAAGCTGAAACTCTGATACTTGTGTCTTTAATTTGTCTACCTGACTCAACTACTTTTTCACGACTACTACCGAAGATCATGTCTGTGTATTAAATACATTTCCACTAAAGCCATTGGTAGTGATTGTCTCAGTCTTGTTGAAAGTCGTTGTCGTCGTTGTTGGAAGACATTATACCCTATATATTTTTCACTGCAATAATGTTTTTCCTGCTCAGTGGAAGAATGCATATGTCATTCCTTTACCTAACGTCTAATTCCACCGGTGTTACTGAATATCGTCTAATATTTATCGTTCCAGTCTTATCCAAAGTCCTTGAATCCACAGTCAATAATCAACTTTACTCCTTTCTTTCTTCTAATAGTCTTTTGTGTCCTTTCTAATCTGGTCTTCATCCATTCCAGAGCACAGTTACTGGGTTGTTGAATATCACGGAAGACTTACGGCGTACTATGGACAACACCAAGCTACTACTGGATTTCAGCAGCGCTTCTACTCGATTTCAGCAGCGCTTTCAACTTTGTTTATTTAAATATACATCTCGGCATACGATCACGTTTCCAATTTTGAGATTAGCTGAATTCGCTTCCAATCCAATTTCAACGCGATATTCAAACCCCTTCAGTCATGTTAAAAATTTTCAATTTTAAATAAAATCCTTATTATATACGCTCTTTCTATACCGTGCTTCCTACTCATTCAAGCTCTACTCTGTCTTATGTCATATCGACACAATTTCCTAAATTCATTCAGAAAAATAATTTCATAATTTCCTTTAAGAAAAAAAAATATCTACTGCCTACTTTACACACTAGATCACAGACAGTGGTTATGAGTTCAACGATTGCATTTTCAACTAACAAATAATTATACGGGCTTATTTTGTTTTTATTACTTCTTAAATTATTTTCGGTGTATTCTTTCCCGCTGACTTCACATCACACTACATCACGTCTACTTCCACTGGTTGGCTGGAAGCGATCTCTTGTAGAGATAAGTCCACTTTTGTACACTTTTTTCATATTTCTATTTCTTATGTTAAGTACGTATTATATTTAGTAAAATAAAAAATATTTTATATGTATAACAAAAATATTGATATTTTATGGAACAAAAATAAACTTTGTAGTTCATTTCAAACAAAATGAGTTTATACTTTCGCAAACTTGCGTTTGACAACTTTGTTCATTGCATATTCAAAAGCTATTATGTCGTGTGATTCTGGCTTAGAATAGGATCACCCTGGTACTGATGGTGTCGTAAGAGGCGACTAAAGTGCGTGTGGTAGAGTCACGTTGTCAGTAATGGCAACACGCATGGGCAGACTCGACGGGATTATTACCACCCCCGGCATTTAAGACCTGCGTTAAGTAGTGGCTTTGGCCACTGCGTTTCGCATTAGGTAATGCCGGGCCCCGGTGCCCTTCCACCTTAAAGGACGGCAACGCTCCTGTAGCTCCTCTGGAGTTACTCGGGGTCGTGGGCGACGGTGATCACTTACCACCAGGTGACCCGTACTCTCGTTTGCCGTCTTTTCTATATAAAAAAAGAAAAGTATAGGTCATTTTCCGTAGATCTACTTATATGAAACTCGTAGTAGAAAAAGTAAGAATTGGGAAAACACAGTATAAATGAAGGTTTTGAAAAGAAATTATATTCAGCTTTAAAAAAGAAATTGACTGTACTTAATATTTTTCATTTTAGCGATTGTTACATTTTTTAAATAAAAGTATTTTAAATCGATAAATCGTATATACTAATTAGTTAACCTTTTTTGAAACCCGACGTTTCGAACACTTTACAGTATTCTCTAGTCACAGGTAGGCTACCCGTGACTACGTGTTTACCAATTATCAAATAATAATAATAATTTAATACGCGATTAATATGTTTGGAATCGTTTTATTTAAAAATTGGAAATTGACTGTTTTGAAAGTGAACGGTCGAATCCTTTTTCGAAAAAAAAACATTGCAGACATAAACTATGAAAATTTATAAATGTAGTTCCTGTATACAATAAAACTTTATTGTACACAATGCTAAAATTGGGACGGTACCTCCGGTAAACTACTAGACGATAGATGCAGATGATAGCATAATAGCTCTTCTGGAGTTACACGGGGCCGCGGGCGACGGTGATCACTTACCATCAGGTGGCCTCTCTGCCTGCCCTGCCGTGTGCGGGATACAGTGTGAAGCTGAGTGAGTGAGAGAGAGAGAGAGAGAGAGAGACATGGCATATTCAATATACACAATTATTCCGGTCGGATTTGTTTCTTTTAAAATATGTAAAAGTCGCTAATTAATATGCAATTGAAAAGACGTCATTTTGAAGTCATAGCCGATAGATACTTTAATTTTATATTTATGTATGTGGATATATACTATTATAATGTTACAAAGGAAGATTTTTTTATTTTATATAATCCATGGCTACAGGTATTCTCTCTCTACACAGCTTCACGCTCTATTCCGCACGTAGCAGGGTAGACAGAGAAAACCTAGTCTTAAGACACTCTGTTGCACTTCCGTTCCCCAATTTCTGCTGAATTCGAGGCATTGCGTGTCGAGTGGCGGAATTCAACGCCGCATTTTGTCTTGTATCAGAGCGAAGAAATGAAAACATTAAATACTTAAATTGAAAATATTGAATATTTCATTTCCTCGAGTGGGGATCGAACCCAAAATTTGTCGGTTACAGTCACATGCTTGTGCCGCTGTGCCACGACAGACCTTAAGGTATACAGGTATATAGCATGAATTGGGTATCAATTAAAAGTCTTGCGAAATACGGGGATTTAAGATTTTTAGTTACGTGCCCGTTTAATGTTACGCAAAATTTAAGTCATAACAAAGCTGTTTAGTAGAAAAACAATTTTATCGAACTAAATATTAAAATTGACACTGACAATTACTTTACTGAAATGTAACAAACATTCAAAAATGCTTGCTTGTATACCTGTACATCTAGCTAAGATCAGAAACAGGGACTAATCACTGTGTGGTTAAGACGACGGTTTCCCTTCTCACATTCAATTTACATGCCTCAAGTTGATTCATCCTTATATAATGTCTTTCCTCACAAAAGTTCCCCGACCCCTTAATTTTCAATATTTCGGAGTGTCTTAACACTAGGTTCCCGGGTTCCTTCTGCCTACCCTGCCTCGTGCGGAATACAGCGTGAAGCTGAAAAAAATGAAAAAAATATATATTAGATACTAGCTTTTGTCTGCTTTTAATTTAACAAGCAGATTAACTTTCGTATTTTAGTAGGGGAATATAATATGTCAATCTGCAATACTGTTGAAAAACTATACTGAGTACGGTTAAATAATAAATACTAAAATAATAAATACCTATAACTACTAAGTATAATTAATAAAAGTACCTACGCTTTAACCTACTTAATACATAAAGAAACTGAACATAAATTACCCAAATGAACGCATCAACAGCCAAATATTAAATGAAGTTTGCGGTCGCCCCTCGCCTCCCGCCCCTTTTAAACCCTACAGCCGCGAGCCGCGTCGAGCGCGTCAATAATAATCCTTATGGCGTGTAACAAAATAGCAAAATCCATATTTCAGGAAAAATAAACAAAAATGAGTACCTAGATAATAACAGTCAATGGTAAGGTTTCTTTCAATAAATACACTGCAGGGGACGATTTGTATCATTCCTGAGTCTCTCTCTCTCTCTCTAAAATTGTAAATTATGCGGAATAATGACGTTTTTTATTTTCTTTCTTTTTTCTTTTTTTTTCTTTTTAATTTCAATTATTATGAAAGCGTCAGTATTTACGCGCGATGGCTTGATAGCGAATTTCATTTCATTTATAAGTTTGGTGTTTCTATACCAATTTCAATGATTTTTTTTACTAAATCGGTACTAATGTTATTTTTTAAAAAATGAGAGATGTTTGTGAGTATTATTAGTATTATAAACGTAAGTGTAAACAAATATAATCAGAAATCTCCAAACAGCTTAGCTATTGGGAGTTACACGTGTTAACCATAAAAGATAGACATATGCTGTCGTGGGATATTTTTTACAATTTTATGTAGAATATTTCCGTTAGACATGGTTTCTCTGTAGCATTAACTAATAAGGCTGCACAGGCGACGGAAGCTTCAAAAATCAAGTAACTTCTCCCGTTTTCCCAACAATTCCTTTCACTGCTCTGCTCGATCACTAATCACCCCCTGATAAAGGATTCCCGGATTCCCGGACATCGAGACAGGGTAGGCCTCGTGTAGCTAAAAAAAGCGAGGTAATCCGGGAACCTAGTGTTAAGAAGACACTCCGTTCCACTTCTGTTCCCCACTTTCCGCCGAATTTGATGCATTGTGTGTTGAGTGGCGGAACTTAACGCCGCGCTTTGCTTTATTATCATATCATAATTATCTATTTGAATAAGCTAGAATGCAATTCTTATCACTTTTAGTGTATATTTGTATTCTGTATTTGTTTCGGAGTAAATAAATATCTAACGGTTTTTTTCACTTAAAATTACAGATAGACAAGTTTCTTACTAAAATCATTGTGAATATAAATGATCATTTGTTTTTGTTAAGGAATAATATAAAAATAAAATAACATTTACATTTTAAATGAGCATTTAATTATAAAGACATTTCAACACGCAATTTAGTGGACAACCGTTCCGTTTGACGAACAAAAGACGTTAATTACTAAGGCTGTTAAACACTATGTGGTCTAGAAAAGTTACTGCGTCGATGTAGTATGGTTAGATGTCGAATGTTCCTTAATAAATTCCTTGTAGAATGTCGCTGAGGCGCGAGGAGTACGAGTACGCTTCGGGTCTTGGAAATCCACGTGGTAAAGGCCGAACTTGAGCCTGAAAAACATTTAAATAATTTAATTTTATTTAATTTCAGGGTATTTACTTTTATAAGATGACTTTGTTGTTCGATTATCTGTCTGTCAATATTAATAAAATTAATGTTATAATAAGTATCCAGGACTTTGGTCGTTTAGAGTAAAGAAAAAAAACTTTTAAGAAATAAAAAGTTGATGACCAGTTATGCATAGTTTTTAATTAATTTCCTTACTTCCCTCTGGAACCCCGGAGTCCGACTCACACTTAATCAGTTATTTTTATAAGTAAACATTATTATAGTACTGCTATATTATAGTACAAAATATTACTTGTATCCTGATGCCCATTCAAAGTTATCCATTAGTGTCCACACGGTATAGCTCGTGACATTAATACCATCTTCATAAATTGCGAGCAGAACCTGTAGGTTATACAAAATAAAACGAAAGAATTTAAACATTTGCCTACTAAATAATTGGCAAAAAATACTTGAATTAAGACTAGTGGTAACAGACTAATAAATAAAAGACTAGTGGTAAAAGACTAGTAGGCAATATTGATATTTTTTTATATTTTCTTACCTGTTCCAGATGGTCCCTATGATATGTAATGCGTTTTGTATCTAATAAACCAAGATCAGTATCCGCATAACCGTTTTCTGTAATAAAGAACTCAATATTTCCAAACTTTTGTTTTAGCCATTTTAATACATGACGTAGCCCTTGTGGGTATATCTGAAAAATGGATTTTGTATTGCTTACTTAGGTAAAAATAGATAATCCACAAAAGTTTATTGTACCTCTTTTTAAATACTTTTATTATGAAGTTTCTATCTATATTCTAAGAGTTAACGTAACTTCTTCTAGTTATTTCATGTCTTACACTAATATTGTATACTGGTCCACTCTTACGGATAAATATATAAAAATATTTTTTTATATACTATCCATGAACACTACAAAAGTTCCTCTTTAATTGGTCGGCCTTTGAACCAAAACCGAACTAAATCGTTTGCGTAAATTGAAATGCTTAAGCCTACAGTTGTGGGTACCACTAAAATAAAATTTGCTAAGGTTAACTTACAAAAAACCAGGTAGAAGCTGTTTTCCATTCTGGTCGAGTATGAAATAAAATGTCAAAGTCGTAGTTCCCTTCCATAGGCCATAAACCAACTGCATCACCAGGTTTTGCTTTACTAACCGTGCGACTTGTATAATAATTAAATCCAAAAAAGTCATATGTTCCTAAAATAAATAAATAATAATCATAATTTATTCTATAAAATTTAATAATAAAGATATAAGAATTTCGCTGACGTTCGTGTTAGTTGACATATGTGTTAGAAAGAATTTCTTATTTTGGTGTTGTTGTCGGAATTACATAGTGAATACAATACTATCAAGATGATCGAAAGATGAGAAGTTTATAATTAAATGATTTTATTGTTTCATAGCATAGGCTAATTTTATATTTGAGAAAAGGAGACGTGGGCAATATTTAGCTGAAAGAATAATTTTCTATAAATTTGTCCCTATTGTAACACTCTATAAATATCCGACAGCTTAATTTCTGTTGCTTTGATCATGTAAAATCACCATGAGTACAAGATATTACAAGTGATCACAGTCTCGTGTACCTGATAAGGCTCAAGTTCGTGAAGTTCCCGTCTGTCTAATGTTTCTATGCAGATGTTGCTAAAGAAATATTACTGTTACCACTTAGTTTAACGAACTCCTGAGTCCTGTAAGGCAGAATTAGTGTTACTCTCCTAATAAATTCTACCGTAAGAAAGCTTCTAAGCTTCCTGCTAATTTTTGAAAAAGGACGGACTAGACAAGCTCACTAATCCATAAAAAACAAATTCTCACCTTCCTATCTTATTTGCTGTGCCTTTAATCAAAGTTCTGACAACCTAGCAGAAACTGCAAAAAGAATATTAGTTGCTCTGACTGAAACTTTATGATTATAACGTCAACAGCTGATCAGCACCCTATACCTATAATACCTTCCAACGTTGCCCAAAGCCTACTGTCTTCAATCTATCTTCGGCCTCTTTAATAATAATGCTACTAAATTTCCTTAAGTGAAAAAGTAAAAGTGATCATGTTAAAAAACATCGAATACTTTGTGGAAATAATGCTATCTTCTTTTCTTATTTTACAGTCAAGAGATTAATGCCATTGTTGTCAAATTATTCCTGAATTGGTAATGATGAATGATCACGGAGTTGTAGATTAAATTGTAATCAGAATCTTAGACCTGCTATTAATCTTTTCTTCTCGTCTCTTTTACTAGTTTTCTAACAATCATAGCCAACACTTCTATCTAGTCATGGTAGTGATCATTTCCAAATTCTGCTATAAAAGACTTCTTCTTTAACTACTCGTTACCTCTCATAAATTGTATATTAAATGGAACTAGTGAGTATGAATTCGTTGACTCTGTCTTGAGCAATCTAGCTGATAGGCAACTTTTACTATAATCGGTCATTTATCTTTTTCATTCGATTCGAAATAAATTTTTTTTTAGAATTTTTTATCCTTAAAAAACAATTTTCTGTTTCAATCAATCAGCGAATGTATACAACAGCAATATACGCCGACATTATAGAGGGGGCCAATTACCCTTTTCTGTTCTTGCTGTTGGACAAATCTTTAGAGTTTTCACCGGTCACTTCTCAATTTCTGTAGGTCTAAATCTAATAATCCTTTCATTTACCTTAACAATTTTACAAACACCTCATCAGTTTCTTTTTTAGTACCGTTCCATTATATATTTAATCTACGTCAGTTAAATATTCCAATAACCTAGATCTTCTGTTTTTCCTTAAAGTACTATTAAAAAGGGAGATTTAAAAAGATAATAGTCTCAAAAAAATTAAAAATTTAGTCGAAAACAGTCTTTCCTATTCCTATATGATATTTTTGTGATAATATTTCTGTAAATTTAATATTGTTAAATTTTTGGACATGTTACTAATAATTAGACAGGATTTTATCATATTGAATATCTTAGCAGAAAATAATAAAAAAACAGAATTATATCTGAAGTAAATCCCACACGAGCGTTTTATACATAAAATGCTTAAATTTTTGCCTTTGTATTCTGAAAAACAATGTTATCTTATGATTTTTTTAAGTAAGGGTATGAGAGATGTCCATTTATAACTTTTTAAAATGATTTAGTTAAATTAGAGGATATGGTTGAGATTAATGATCACTATTCTTCCTACACTTTATATATTCACTTTAATAGACCTATGTATATCAGCATGAGTAGTAGTGTTAGTAGGCGACCTAAGGACCTAAGGCTTTATTTCGACAATGTTATAAAAATTACACGTACATCAAGTTATACCTTTTGAAAGTATAATAAAATTCTATTAATCTTCATAATAATGTTATTTACCTTTAACGAGCTCCTTTTCTTCTTCAGTAAAATCAGGCAGTCTGGATTTTGGCCAACCCTCAATTTCACTTCTCTTCCTCAAATGCTTCTGTATCTTCGGGGGCCAGCCGCCTTCCTTAGCGTATATAGGATATGTGTACATTCCTAGCTGTAAATAAAGCAATAGCCTTATGAAAATTTATAAATAAAGCAATATATTAATTTTCCCAAGATATTCTATTCGGAAATAAATATATTTATGAAGTATAATTTACGTAAAAATAAATTTAAAATAAAATCAATAAAAAACGTACTATAAGTTCTCTTGCAAATTCTGCAGTTTCTTCTTCTTCTTTGGTCTCAGCTTCCATCCAGGTGAGGAAATTTGCGATAGATACTCTTCCTAAAGAAAAAATATATTATTATGCAATTTTTCTACTTTCTATATACTAGCGCATTTCAAACTAAAAACAAGTACACAGTTTCAGGGATAAACTTTATATTTATTTTTTAGTTTTAAATAATTAAAGTCCATATAAATTATTAAAATTATACATTACATAATATATTATAATATTTTCACCCACCATGATAAATTGGTTTGAATTCTTTGTCATACAATCTCCACGCTTTAGCATGAGCTATCATGACGTGCTTATTGCATAAATAGCTGCCAAGTCCCGGACTGAGAACACCTGGCGCATGGATGCCGCTGTTGAAGGAAAAATCACAAAAGGCAACTGGTTCGTTGAAAGTTATCCAGGTCTTGACACGGTCAGCGAATAGAGAGAAAACTGCTCGAGCATAATCATGAAACCAGTCTATGGAAATTGGATTAGCCCATCCCCCTGAAAAAAAAATATGTCTTCTACTTAATACTTAATTACTGCAACATATATTTAGATAAAAAATATTTTGAATTATCTTTTTACTTTCAAAGCACGATTTGGTTATATTTTTAAAAATCCTAATTTGTCATAATATATAAAGACAAGAAGATTTTTTATTTGGTTTTGTTGTTGTGCCTGCGTCATTCAAATGTCACTTACCTAAATCCTGTAGAGATTGTGGTAGATCCCAATGGTATATGGTAACCACAGGTTCAATTTTCTTCGCAAGTAATCCATTTATCAGATTATCATAGTAATCTTTTCCATCTTTGCTAAATTTGTGAGAATAACCTAACGGCATTAATCTTGTCCAAGATATGGAAAATCTAAAAGTTATAAATATTTTTAAAAAAATTATTTACTTTTCTCCAAGATGAATAACTTTTTGAAACTTCTTTTATACCTGTAGAAATGAAGGCCTAACTCTTCGGCCATTTCCACATCTCTTTGCCAGTTATTGTAACTATCACACGTAATATCCGCATTTGTCATGCCTTCAATTTTCGCTGGATTTGAGTGGATGAACTGATCCCAAACACTTGGCGATTTATCTGTTATATCAACATGTCATTATAATTATCGAAAATGATAAGTGAATATTTTACAGTGATTAAAGTTATTATTACGTGACTATTTTTTATTTATATCCTATACTTAACTTAGCTTTACGCTAAAGGTAAACGAAGTCATACACATACGAGTATTGTGCTTTTAGAAATGAGTGTTAATTTGACCACACATTACTCTACATGTACATATTATGATTTTTTGTAATTTAATTGTAAAACTGAGTGTTTGTTAGTTCTTGTGTTTTTTTAGCAATGAGTTTTATATGTTATTTCTAATAGTTATTTTGGTAACTACATACACAAAAAAATTATAAACGTTGATTAATTATTTAGTTTATATTGTACTCATAGTAGCATATTAAAACACCTTTTATGGTCAGTGGCTCCCTAATTGCTCAGTCCGTGTGACATTAAGCCTTGGCATAGTCATAGAGATTATTTCGGCAGAATTATGTTCATTATAAATCTTTGTATACCCACGTGAAATAGTATAATATATATATGTTACCCTAGTTACCCCGTGCTCGGTGTGGGACCGAAAGTATTAACGCTGTTGAAGTATTTTATTTAATACAATGTGGCTTATGGATGGAAAAAAGTTTGCTTATGGATGGAAATATGTTAAAATATATCACACAAAATTTTACATAAAATATTAGCTCTTACTACAGAATAACACACTTTCATTACAGGGAAGCAGGATAAAAACTTAGTAATTATAAAGATTTCACCAAAATTATTTTTATTTTTATGTAAAATTAACAAAAAAAATATTCATTTATAACTTTTGTGACATTGTAAGTTTCAAACATTTTATCCTATGTATCAACCTCTCCTTTAATTACGTTTTAGTCTAATTTACTTACGTTTAAGTCCCTTAATAACGTTTTAGTAATATTATTTACAATTTTTTACTTTTATCTTAAATTTTTGCACCATAATGCATACTAGATACTGGTAGAGCATCTGGTGAAGAACCATCATCAGTTTATAGTAAGCCTTTGGCATTCAAAGGACTATTTCTCCTCACACCAGCAAAAAATAAAAGATCCAAAAAAGTTCAGATTGTGATATTATCGATTTGTGCACACCAACCGATAATATTGAAATCTTTATCTCTATCAAATTTGGGTTTTATGCGTCAGTATATTTTACGATCAAATTTTCAAAGAAAAAGAAGAATAAATTCAAAATAGCACGTGGTTCCTTCATAATTTAGCTTCACCTTTAACACTCGGTAGTTGATTAACTACTCGTATAATTTGGGAACATGTTCTTTTTGTAATCTTTGTCTTAATAGATGTTATTCCTGGAAGTTGGAATTATTCTCTCCCTCCTGCTCAGTATCACTTTCTTCTTGCATTTCAATATGATACTCAAATTCGCTTTCCTCTCATTTTCATAGATCATCAATCAGAATCATTTTGTAAAATTCTTCTAATCCTTCTTATTAATTTTCGTATTAAACAAATACAATGTAATACGCGATTAATTCGTTTAAAATTGTTTTATTTAAAATAGTATTACTTTTTTTTTAGTTTGTTTATCTTTTTTGGAATTTTATTTTTGCAGTGATAATTTGTTATATAATTTCAAACTTTATTATTTTATTGTCTAAGAACCCGTAACATATAAAAATAGAGGTTGGTAGATCGATAGAAAAACTCATACAGGTAAAAGATATTTCTGATTATTTTTGGTCAAATCATTTATGAACTGGGCGATAATGATTTGTTGAGGAAATGGAGTGCAAAACTCTTGATTTCGAAGTCAACAAACTAACGAGGGCATTATTTTTATCGCGATATTACTATCTATATTTTTTGGTGAAGGTCAGTAAACGAATTCGTAGAAAGAACAATGATTGACCTACCGCTAGTGTTCCAGCTGCCTTCTATTTGGTAGGCAGATGTTGCAGCACCAAATTTAAAGCCAGGAGGAAACTTATATTTAGACGCAGCAACTACGCTGATTAAGATTCTATAACATAAAATGTTCAAAATAAGTTTTAGTAACTATATGAAACATACGTACCATAATTTATTACATAATATTTGTCAATGTAGATAGTTTAATATTTTCTTCTTAGTTATTATTTATTTTATTCTACTTACTGCAACACTAGCGTCTTAGACCACATAACGGGGCGTTCCTTCATTTGACCTGCGCAAAGCGTTCTCACACGCCTCTCAAAGAAGACAAAAGCTAGGACTAACTAGTTCTCTATTTATAATCCATTTGAATTTATCCTCATAAGATAAATTGACCTCATTATAAAAAATCTTACATTTTATTTTCCTGTCAATAAATACTGGGATTTTTATACTTGTTTAGTTGTTTCTATATAAAAAGATTTGCCAATTTTTCCGCAATTAAGGACATCACATGATCTTAATTTTTTAAAGTATCAAATAATTTTATTGTGACGCAGATTTCTGGATTGCAAAATTTTTTTTCGAGGAACACAAAGCTACGACGTAGTTAGTTTAATTTTACCCCTTGTAGCTTGACAAAGAGAGAATTGATTTAAATTTATAAATTTAGCCACGTGTAGGTAGTGTTTTAAAGTAAACACTTATCAAATTTAAAAAAAACATATACAAATAATTTCAATAATAAAGCATAATTAAATTAGCGACAAAATGGATATAGGTACAATTTCCTGTTACTAGAGTACACGCGATAACAAATGCATAGTAGATGCAATAACAAGTTGGGAAGGATCTATTTCTACATGAGACGATTCTGGAATTAATTTTTCCTCATAGGAGGGATAGTCTGTTCAGATACAAACAAAATATTAAAAATATTGCGAGATCTATGGTTCGAAATCAAAAAAGATATATTATTCTCTGTTTGTGATTTTTTAAACAAGAGAAAATAATAATTACTAATACTTCTTCTTATAATATTATAAGTATGTATTTCTTATTTTCTATTTAATATTTTCAATTTAAATATTTAATGCTTCATTTCCCCGCTCTGGTAATAAGGCAAAGCGCGGCGCTGAGTTCCGCCACTCAACACGCAATGCTTCAAATTCGGCGGAAAGTGGGGAACGGAAGTGGTACGGAGTGTCATAACACTAGGTTCACACTTCCGTTCCCTCTGCCTACCCTGTCTAGTGCGGGATACAGCGTGAAGCTGAAAAAAAAAGAAAAAAAAAATGTATTTCTTATAATATTGCTACGTAAGAGTTAAAGTAATATAGGGCCACATGTGTGTGATAGTAAACGACAAGTTATGGATTGGATTTTTACTGGAAGAAGCGAAAATAAATTTTAACACGTAAGTACACTTACTTACTTACTTACTTACTGGCGCGGGTTCAAATCCTGCTTCGTTCAAAATTTTTATACGCTTTTTAAATTTTAGTTTAGTATTTTCTGACTCCACATATTCGACGAAGAGATCGCACCTCTACAGTATTCATCTTTCTTACATTCTTCTTCTGTAATACCCACGTTTCGCTGCCGTATAACGGTGTCGGTACCAACACTGCATTGTGTACGGCCAAACGCGCAGCTATGTTGACGTTTCGCCGTCTCAACAATGCAGCTAAGGCCTCGTTAATTCTGTTACCGGTAACAATATGCCTTTCCACATCCATTTTGAATCTTCCTTCTCTGCTAAACATACTTCCTTCTTTATAAGTGATTTAAAAATGGTGATAATTATCTTAGCACTAAGTTATATTTATTTACGCTGGTACTACTATACATCGTTGATAACACTTACATTTTTACAACAATCTACTAATATTATAAATGTGAAAGTTTGTACGGATGTGTGTATGTTTGTTACTCTTTCACGCAAAAACTACTGAACGGATTTTCATGAAACTTTGCAGTAACATAGCTTTGATATCATAAATTTATAGAGATTTTTAACCAACATAAAAAGGGGTTTCTTTTATGTATGGTGTTTGGTGTTTCTGGCAATTTTGTATGAAACTCCGTTAGTTTTGAAGCTAATTCGATTAAAATTAATATTTGACTATTTAGTTAAAAATTAAGAATAATGCAATTAGGACTTTTGGAAATTCTGCCTTAACAGGGGTGAAAAAGGGGAGTAAGTTTCTATGAAACTCCGTCAATATGCGATGTATTTTGACGTTTAGTATACTGGGAGTAAAAAGTGTATTGATCAACATCTATGAGAAGTGATTATTTTAAAGCTCTGGAGTCCGTCTGCCTACCTAACTGGCATGCAACACCAAGAGCACGGCTTCACTTTTAAAAACATACTGAAATGACTCTATTATAATAGTTTTTATCTTCTGTTGGCGCATAAACATCTCTTGGCGAGACGAAGTTCACGGGCACCAGCTAGTAATAATTATTCGACAAAAATCTAGATTTGGGTTTATGCTGAATTCTATTTTAATATTTCTTATATAATCTCAAAAAAATCTCAAATAAATATTTGAAAGAATAAGATGACTTTTACCATCCAAACGTGCATAATGGATTGAAACTAGATATTTAATTGAAAAAAATATTTTTTGCCATCCAAAGAAAACTTCCATTACTCCACTACATTTACTCCAAAAACTTCGTAATAACTTTTCAGTTGACACATCATCAATCTTCAAAGTAAGTAGAGTCTTCGATGATGTTTATTTTGGTTTCTTATTTAAGTGATATTTTTACATATATTTTGAGTTCGGTCTTTTTTTAAAAAAAAAAAGATCAGAAGAAGAAGTCAATTCAAAATTTTTATGTACCTTTCCCTGACAGCAATCAAGTTTAGCCAATTTCTCCATTTTATGTACACCTTTCCCTGAAAGCAATCAAGTTTAGCCAATTTCTCCATTTAAATAAAAGGACTTCCATAAAAGCAATAAAGTTAGCCCAATTTCTCCATTTAAATAAAATAAGTAATATCACCAGTGATGGTTTGAAAAATGTTGGTTGCAACAAAATCAGTGTTGGGTTCTCAACAGCTACTGCAGCGAATTTATTTCGGTCCACTACCATTCTAAGTCTGTGTCAATATATGGCAGTTATCCCTACCTTTAATATTACTTAAATGGGTATCGTAAGAGATGTTCCAGTTGACTTTTCGCTGCATGAGTTCGAAGACTTAGGGGAATTCCAACCCCGTACATAAGAGATGAAAGCAAGACAACATAATAAAAAGTGTGTAAACGAGGGACTGACTACTGGTTTTCGACTCAGTTGTAGTTACATTCCACGGTAAAAGTTGCCTGAAAGAGTCTTTTCACACCATTCCTCTCTCTTAGTTAAATCATATAAATTTCCCACTATCCAGTGCCTAAATTGTTGTCTGTTTGGGCACATAAAATCACAGTATGAACGAAGGCAAGGTGTTCCCAGTCCCACAATGGTGAAGCATGTGACACTAATAAGGAAAACGTTTTTTGTTTATATTTTGAGAGTAAAAATTTTGCTACTGACAAGGACCGTATTGAGTTTGCAACTACTCCAAATAGATATTATAAAAAGATCGTTTGTCAGTCTAATCGTCCTCGCGCTCTTTTATCAAAGAGATATATTATACAAGCTCATCAAGCCCTAAATGCCGAATGTCTCTCGTCTCTTCCTAATGGTTGCGCTTTAAAAGAAGGTGTTAACAGTCCAATAAAATCTAGAAAATATCTATTGGTTGCACTTACTGAACCCCTTGTTAGTATCTTCAGAAACGAACGAACAAATTTTAAGAATATCATTTTTTGCTATCATCGTTTTGTCACTACCGTTATGTCAGGTGGGTGACTTACACGTCCCTAGAAAATACTCCATTCGGAATTGGATGCATTCCAATCCTTGGTGGGATCAGAAATGCTCTAATTCTGTTAATCGGCGAACATCTGCCGAGAAATCATGTGCAGCCCGAATGACTATGGTGAATTTCGTTGAGTACAAACGCAGAGATGAGAAATAGTTTAGAAAGTTGATAAGGAAGAAGAAAAAACTTGGATGGGCAAATTTTTGTGAATATCTTAGTCTTCATTCTCCTTTCTTACTTGTATGGACAAATGTTAGCAGATTTCGCCGTTTTCTTAACTATGATTCAAGTCCTAATTCCAATAATCCAATCCGCGTTCGCAGTTAAGAAAGTAATGCAAATGACGGACGTTAATACTGCCCGACTGGTTTATTTTAGTTATTCTCATAGTATTTTTTCTTATGGGATGCTACTATGGGGCAGCGCCGCCGATCAAAATTCAATATTTATACTGCAAAAAAGAGCTATAAGATCTATCTATAATTTTAAAGCTCGAGATTCTCTGCGAGATGTTTCTAAGGATATAGGTATTGTTACGGTTGCTTCTCAATATTTATTTTACAATATTTTGTTTGTCCGGCAACATATTCTGTGCTTTAGTAAAAACAGTGACAGATACACGATTAGGACGAGAAACAAGGACGTACTTATGACACCTAGTTATCGCCTCCAAAAAGTAAATAAATCATTTATGGATCTGAATATATGTATCTTTAATAGTATTCCGCAGTGTATTTTCAATTTGCCACTAGAAAAGATTAAAGTAAATGTTAAAGATAATCACTGTTGTATTAAACAATGAAACTGTAATTATTCAATATTGAAAATAGCAATTGTTGAGTTTCTTGCCGGCTCTTCTCAGCAGATTCCGAGCCGGTGGTAATTTTATGTTTGTGACGATTCAATAGCGCTTGCTGAAGACTATTTGAATAAAGAATATTTTGAATTTGAATTTATGGCTCTGTGATTTTGCTATTAAACTGAATCTCCTGAATTTTGTATTATCTCATGATTTACTTGTTTTCCCTCTAATTGAGTCTTCAGATGAAATGGACCCTTGTTTTTGTCCGAAGAACTCAAAAATTATCCCATATTGTATATAGTATCTCATATTGTTTTATTGCTAGACTAAATGAGAATTCTAAACTTTTTTTAAAAATTTGATTAAGCTTATATTTCAATCAGGCAATATTCACTACTAGACAATATTCACTGAAAATTTGTTATTTCCAAGGGGAAATTCTAAATTTTCAGTCTGGAAAATGACCTACGGATTCCAATTCCTACCGATCCATTTATAAGCTTCAGTACGCTGGATGACAACGTCTTCTACTATAGCTTAAAATCTGTGGAGGATATAAGTTATCTTTTGAGCAGGACACGGGTTCTCCTATACGACACTGAAGATGGACCTATGAGCTTACGACGTAACCATACATCCGCTACTTGAGTACATCTTGATTGACTCACGGCTTAGTTTTAAAAAACTTGTTGAACATATAGCAATCAAAGCGTCGAGGATGATTGCAAAGGTAGGCCGACTTATGCCTAATATTGGTGGTCCCAAACAAAAAAGAAGAAGTTATCATCAGTAGTCGCATGCAAGTGATGCACTGTAAAAACAGGAACCAAATCGAATAATCAAATCAGTCTATAGAGTAAGTGCCCTACGGATTGTCAGTGCCTTTTGCACTGTATCTCTAGAGGCAGAGACGGTAATTTATGGATTGTTACCCATAGAAGTTCTATGGATGGTTCTTGTGGAGGAATAAAAAAACTTATACCAACGTAATAAAGCTGGCACTCATTTAACAACAGATGAGCTTAAAGTAGAAAAGAGAAGCTATAGCGTCGAAAAGTGGTAGGTGTTATGGGATGCGTCGATGAAAGGGGGATGGACTCATCGACCTTGTAAAAAACGTTGAAACATGGATTATCCGTAAGCATGGCGATACTAATTACTACATCACCCAAATGCTCTATGGACATGGCTGCTGCGGAGAATACTTACACCGATTTAAACATGAAGATCCTCCGGAATGAACAGATTGCAGAGGGAGTGATGAAAATAGAGTATCTTTTTTATGAAACTATTAACAATCTTAAGGTTAGAAAATTAATTTCTCAAATTTCAAATTAAATAAGTTCACATTATCATGGCACACGTAACACATAATTAACTATTTCAATTAATTGGATGAAGGATAATCCGGCACTGTTTAAAATGATTTCGATAATAATCCTTTATTTTTCGTAATTTGAAAAACGTTAAAAGTGGCTGTGGTCGGTCCTTAGCAGATAGACATATGCTATCACAGACGTTTTTTTCAGGTATTTCATGGATTATTAATTGCGCTAAATATAGTTTGTGCGTAGTTTCAACCGCTTCATAATGATTACTAAAACTTTAATTAAGATATTGTTAGTGGACTATACAATACAACAATATTTTTTCAAATTGAACCCTCCAGTAATTACTATGGTTGGCCTGATTAAAACAACAAACAATTCAGGACTCGACGGCTCATGAATACTTCTGCCTCGTCCGGGTAGAAAAACACAAACACCTGTGTGACACTTAATTTCAAAGTGCACTTTGGTATTAAGTAACTGTATATATGTATAGTATATGTGTATAAAAATAAAAAAGAAAACAATTACAATTTAGCAATAAAATATTTTTATAAAGACAAAAAAAAAACTTAAATCGCTGACCGATTTAGGAGTTTTAGAATTTCATGACCGATAGCAATATGACGATAACGTGATAAGAATTTTGCCCTTTATATATTTACGAATAAGCGATAATTTAACAGTGTCTTTCAATAATAGTAAATGTATGTTTTCAATTTTAGTTAAGTGTCAGCTATGTGGAAAACGATTACAGTATGGTCTGTATAATATAATTTATAATGATTTATAATTAGGTCGGTACAATATTATTTATAATTAAGGCATGTCGTGTGTGACAAGTTAGGCGACAGATTGTGAGTTTGATCCTCGCTCGAGGAAATGAAATATTTTATATTTTCAAACTAAATATTTAGTCTTCTTATTTCTTCGCTTTGTTAACAAGGAAAACGCGGCATTGAGTTCCGCAACTCAAAACGCTGCTATACGGGATACATTGTACAATTGTTGAGAAATTTGTTTCGTGGTAAAATGTCCATTTCACAGTCTAACGCTGTCCAGCATTAGACTGTAAACTCAAAGGTTGTGGTTTTGTGGAGTCAACCTCGCTCTCAGATAGAGAGCGAGGTTGAACGTGACATGGAACGTGAAGTCCATAATTTATTGTAAAAAAAATATGTTCTATAAATTATTAATATTTTTAAAATAATATTCCACACTTAGGAAAACAAAATACTCTTTTAGAAAACGTAGGAAAACGGTTCTCTAGGATTTCATGCCACACAACCAAAGAAACCATTATTATGCTTAATAATTATAAAAGAATAAAGGATTATTTACTTTAATAGAAATTAAAATAACTATTTTACGAAATATAGAAAGAAAAATATTTTAAATTATATAATATTTTTTAAATATGAGAGCAAAGTGTTGGTGGCGTCGAGCGCGGCCATACGACATACGGCTCGTAGACCTTAACAGACGCGGCACTGAAACTTAATTTATATTACTTATTATAAAGTGCGTTGATCTTAAAGCCTTAATAATAATTTTTCAATACAAATCGGTAGGTCACTTACTGATTTGTAGTAACAAAAAATGTTTTCACTGTAAACACAAAACACAAATAATATATGTATATTGAAATTGAGAACTTAGTGTCTCAATACTAGATTTTCTCGGTTTATACATATATACGCTATAAATTTTATTTTCCTTAGCGTTTTCACTTCACGCTGTATCCCTAGGCCTAGGGATTGCCAGGTCGAAAGGAGCGATAAACGCAACGGTCTCGAAATATCTCTTTTGCCTCGCCGAATGTCATAAACCTTTTCATATATGGTGCTCGGTAGAGACTACTTTTTCGAAGATCAAGCGATATCTCCCTTTTCCTCCCATAACTAACAAAATGTAATATTAACATTATGTTTTCTTTCAGTTTAGTTTATTTAAGTTCAGTGAACGGATTTAAGTTTCCTCCACATTTCAAGTTTGGAGCAGCCACAGCCGCCTACCAAGTAGAAGGCGGGTGGAATGCTAGCGGTGAGATTTAATATATATTTTTTTTATTTTTATTAACTTTAAAGTGTTAATCCACACTTAGAAAAAAATATTTATTTAGAAATCGTTTAATAAATTACAGAAACTCGGGTTCAAATCATGTTACGTTTAAATTTATATACGCTTTCTAAATTAGGTTTTTTATTGTTTATAAGCCGATCGTGGTGCAATCAGATTACACTTAAAAATAATCACCAAGGTTTTATACATTAAGATTGCGCTGAATAGAGCCACTTAGTAAATATGTTATTTGTCTTGATAATTCGAGACACTGTTTATTCCGTGGTGGCATTATATTATAAGTGAAAAGTGGGGAATGTTATTATATATTTATATTAGCCTATATATTGGCCCATGACATACCCATGGCAATGAGTATGTCATGGGTACATAACGATTGGTAATATTATCTTTACTATAATAAAACACTAAAATAATAGTATTTTCACATTGAATATCTTTATAGAACAAATACCAATGTAGGATGTATGTATGTAGTTAAGGGGGCTAAAATTACTAGTACATTAATAAATGATTTTAAAATTTTTACTGCACTCGCACGCAGCTGCAGTTCTTCTCCACGTTTTTTCACGAATTGGAATGATATTTTGATTGTGTAGCTCGGAGGCCTGAGTAGGATCTAAGTTACATTTAATTTTCAACAATCACTTTTGAAGCAGAATCATTTTTTAAAAAAATGAGTTAACTTTATACATTTACGCAGTGCACTTAGCTGAAAATCCCAAGGTGCATTTTTAAAAATATATATATTGATAGTGTTCATAAAGCCGTGTTGTATGTATATGGCTATAGGTTTAATCGATACTTACATTCTTACATCCAATAAAATATTTAATATTTCCAATTTAAATATTTAATGTTTCATTTCTTCGCTCTGGTAATAAGGCAAAGCGTGGCGTTGAGTTCCGCTAATCAACACGCAATGCCTCAAATTCGGCGGTAAGTGGGGAACGGGAGTGGAACGGAGTATCTTAACACTAGGTTCCCGGGTTTCCTCTGCCTACTCTGCCTCGTGCGGGATACAGCGTGAAGCTGAGTATTTTGAAATTCAAATTAGTAGCTCCTAAGAGTAAAGTGCGTTATATTGGTATAGATTTATTTCATGTTTTTCGTTTTTTTCAGCTTCACGCTGTATCTAGGGCACTTGGCAGGGTACGCAGAGGGAATTTGAGAACCTAGCATTAAGACACTCCGTTCCGTTTCCCACTTTCCCCCGAACATATCCTCTACTTATCCGAGGCATTACGTGTACAGTGGCAGAAATTAACGCCACCTAATTTTCCTAGTTACTAGAGCCAAGAAATTACAGTATTAAGTATTTAATTGGGAAATATAAAAAAAAATGTTTTTGTAGAGTTTGGATCGAATTCATAACTTATCATTTACATTCATACGCTTATGCCCTTGCGCAAAGAGAGACATCATACATATTATTCTTCTTCCTGGCATTAATCCCGGCGTGCCGTCCCAGGATATGCTTTCCTACTTAACCGACCCCATTTGGCACGATCTTTTACGTCCTCTGTGATTAGATCATTGGCTATTATGTCTTACTTCACGACATCCAACTACCGCTTTCTTGGGCGTCCGGAAGGTCTCATTCGGTGACAGACATATCAAAGCATTTGTATCCGACATAGTTCCTAGGCTGGCGCGCAACGTGGCCATACCATCTCAGACGAAGCTCCTGCGTCACGAGCTTATCCGCTATGTGACGGAGTCGAAGAATACCTCGAATAAATACATTGTGTATGCGGTCAGACCGTTTTACGCCGCACATCCACCTTAGCATCTTTGTTTTCGTGACATGAAGCTCCTGGGTGTGCCGAGATAGTACTGGCCAGCATTCGCTACAATAGTTAATGGTACGATAGTTCACGACTTCTGTCTCAAGCAAACTACGCCGCCGTTTTCAAGCATACCATTCTATAGGTTCATATTACGCTCTAGCATCAGCCGTTTCTCTTCAAAGATTGCAGAGATGCTGAGTGTTCAGTAGCTCCTGGAAGTAGTTTCTCGATCTCTTCTTCACAGAAACATGATTACAGAGAAACATGCCTTGGGAATCTTTGACGCATAGACATTTTGGGTTATCTTGCGTCGCTTTATCTCGGGCACGTTCCAGCTTGTATATGAGCTTCTGCCCCTCCACAGTTTCAAGCTTATCATATAATAGTGTACAAGGTGTATAGATAGATATTATTGTATAAAATCATCATAAACTTAAATATTATTAAGTTATATAATAGTTACTCGTGATACCCGCTTTCATACTTGGTATGACGTATGAGTGATGACGCGTTGCTCTGCTCACGTATTTTTAAATTGTGTTATCTTCTAAAATATCCAATTATTGATACAATGTCAAAAGAAATTTTTATCTATATAAAGCGCACAACGTATTTAACCTATCTATTTATATTGATAAATAAGTGTTAAATTATCTGTTTGTTTTTGTAATTTATAAAACACAAAGATATGATTTTAAGGTCGATCCTCATTCTAGGAAGTAAAATATTTAAATTTTTCAAATGTAATAACTAATATTTTCGTGTGCTCGCTCTGTTATAGCGAGTGGTGTTGAGTTCTTCCATTTAACACACATTTCCTTTAATTTGGTGGAAAGTGAAAGAGAACAGAATGTCTGAACACTAGGTCCTCTTCTGTTTACTCTGTTATGTGCGGAATATATCGTGAAAATGTAGAAAGTTTTTGCAATCTTTTAGCCATTTACACGGCACACGCAGGGAAAGTTTAAATTTCCTCCGTTTTTTTAATTTTTTTGTTGTTATTTGATTTTTATAGGTTATAGTGAAGTGTAAAGTAGTTTATAGATTTATTTTTATTTAGTTTATAGTTAATAGATTTTTTTTCATAAATTAAGCACAAATTACAAAAATATTTTTTTTCTCGAGATATTCTTCAGTCGGACCTCAATGATGACTCCTGAGCAGCCACCTCGGTCGCTAGTCGCTTAAGTTGGGCCTCCCTCGGGTCATCGAGGGTCTCACCCGGCCGAGCTGACCGCCCAGTTGGCACCAAGCTCACCCAACCCGGACTTAATACCTCACCCCATTTTCATGCCAAATAGGCATTTAATAATTTTCACAAGGGCCATCGGCCCGCTCCAAAGACGCACCCATCTTAATGGGTACCGCGAGAAACAACAGCTAAAAGTATTACACCCTGGTGCCGTTTCCCAGCCCCCCAGGACTGGATGACAGAGTTCTTGAAATATTTTTTGAACCACTAGTTCCTGAGATTATATGCGTTTAACCAAACAATTGCCGTATAGAGGCTTTGCACCGATATAAAATTGCCGAGGGTGGGATAGGCAGCAGCATTCTCCCTTATCTACACAGTCGAATTATACTGCGGTCGTCAACCTGTCCGCCCAGCGTGGCGAGTATGGGCAAAACCCTGGAATGAGTCAAAATTTAGAACCAGGCCCCTGGTCCCCGGCCCCCATTATCCCGGCTCCGGTATAAGCACCGATCTCATTCAGATGACGAAGTTGAGGTTATGATGAGGATGTTAATGTAAAGTAACACATACTTCCAAAACTCACTTCACTGTTATTATGGGGGACTTTAACGCGAAACGCGGCAGGAGAGGTAATTCAGAATTGAGAGTGAGGCAATTTGGATATGGACAGAGGAACCATAGGGGACAGACGCTAGCCGATTTACTGAAAAGGAGGGATCCGCCTCAAAGGAAGTGGACTTGGATAAGATAGACTTCATCTTGAACAACAAGAAACACACCTTTAATGATGTCTTCGTGATTCACAGGATAAACATCAGAAGTGATCACCGAATGGGCAGAGGCACGTTGAATATCGATGTCAAAACCAAAAGGGCTCGACTGATATCTACGCGCCGACCATTTATAATTGGAGAATCGATTCAGTGCTCTAGAGGATTTATTTTTATATGGAAAAGACAAGGCAAACAAGCGTACGGGTCACCTGACGGTAAGTGATCACCGTCGCTCACGGTCCCGTGTAGCCCAGTCCCCAGAGGAGCTACAGATGCGTTGCTGGCCTTTAAGGTGGAGGTAGACACGGTTGCATCGACCTGGAAATACTGCTGCGGGTAGGCCACAGATGAGTGGCACATGGAAGAAAATTCCTACGAAACCGCACAGTAGCGTGGTACTGATGGTGTCGTAAAAGGTGACTAAAATACGTGTAGGAGAGTCGCGTTGTCAGCAACGACAACACGCGTAGGCAGTCTCGACCCAATTATTACCAACTCTGGCATTTAAAACCGGCGTAAAGTAGTGGCTTTGGCCATTGCGTTTCGCATTGACAATGTCGGGCCCCGATCCTGTATCTACTCTAGTGTTACACGGGACCAAGGGCGACAGTGATCACTTACCATCACAGGTGACACATACGCTCGTTTGACGTCTGTTCCATAAAAAAAATCTTGGGAAGCCAGTAAGTTTCGCATGTTTCCGACTAACTGCAAGGCCTTCTCCCCAAAAGTGTTCGCTAGGAACATCTCAGCTAATAAGGGAGGACGGCAGTATAATGTTGACTAAAGTCGATATTCTGAAGAAATTACAAAGTTTCTATGGACAGTTGTACACATCGTCTATAAAACCTGATTTTGGCTTTGAGAAAGATCCGAAAGCCAAGCTAACCCGACACTTAACCAAAGACATCACGGATCCATCAGCTTTAACGAGATTAGGTTGGCTCTGAAAGAGTTTAGGTGACAGCCGTTAGAGTTTAGGTATGGCGCCGGGTGGACAGAATCACATCGGAGCTACTGAAAGCGGGTGGAAAACCGGCTTAAAGTCCTTAAGAAGCTCTTTATTTCGGAAGCTATTTAGTTTTTCCATTTCTGAAGTATTGAACACCGTCGTCTTCGGCCGATATCGCTCCTGAGCCTTGTTTACAAGCTGTTTCAAGAGTCATTACGAATTGTTTGATGACTTCCATCCTCCCGAACAAGCCGGTTTCCGAAAGGATTTTTCCACCATAGATCTCATATGCCGCGGCAGTTAAAACAGAAGACCGAAGAGTATAACCTACCATTACGACTACTACATTAGGACTATGAAAAAGCCTTTTATTCGATCAAGATTAGAGCTGTGCTTCAGTCTCTCTAACGGTACCATATTGATTATCGGTATATAAGTTTTGAAGTATTTGTACCAAAACGCCACTATGTCGATCGTATTAAAAGAAGAGAGTACAAAGGCTTTTCCATTACATGTTATGCCAGTTTCAGTCTGGTTTCTGTAGTTGTCATAGCACAGTCACTACTCTGATAAAAGTTTGTTGATAGTGTTGATAATAATAGGTTTAACATAGACAAGCAAAATCTTAATTTTGTGTAAATTCTTAAAAATTCATTACTAACCCAAGGTTCAAAACTTCAATGGGGCCCAATTCATTGCTAACCCAAGGTTCAAAAAATCTTTTGCAGGCAGTCTAAGCTCCACTGCTTTCGGATGTTGACACTAGCCAAGCAGTAAGCAAGTGTGCTTTAGTAATTTTCGTAGAATATTGTCCTATGGAATATTATGTACGATGGGGTCAATTTGGTAGATATCAAATCTATATTCATCATTCAAAAGAACGTTTGCGATTTCGATGAGTTCTCTAGGTGGTGTGCTCTCTCTTCTATTGTTTTTTTATTATTTTCATTAAATATATTTTGGTCTTCTTAAATTTAATCATCGTTGTCAACTTGGATGGCTCGCTATACAACATCGAAAACACTTCTGCATGCTTACTCTCTACTATTCTATCCTGTACAACTCCCTCTGCCCTTCATATTTAAAAAAAGCTAGCTTTTTCCTAGGTTTCGATTTACTTTTTCACCTCGAACTTACATCTCGTAATGATAATCTCCTAAAATTAGTGAATGAATGAACTTCCTACTGAAGTTCAACATTCTAAATCACTGCACATTTTAAATGTCGTTTTAAAGAGCACCTATTTTATTTGGATCAATAGTTTATTATTATATGTTTTCTATACATTATGGTACAATTGTGTAACTGAACCTGAAACGAAAGGTTGTGGATTCAATCCCCACTCGAGGAAATGAAATATTTAATATTTTCAATACAAGGCAAAATGCGGCGTTGAGTTTCGCCACTCATCACGCAATGCCTTAAAATTCGGTAGAAAGTGGGGAACAGAAGTGCAACGGAGTGTCTTAACACTAGGTTCCCAAGTCCCCTCTGCCTACCCTGCCATGTGTGAGATACAGCGTGAAGCTGAGTGAGTGAGAGTCATATACATTACATATGTGAGTATATATGAATAGGTAGTGTATATATGAACGTATATATTCTATTGGAGTGTATCTATGTATGTTTTATAAGCACTAATAAAATATGCGTTAATTTATTATAAATTATTGTTTAAATTTTATTACATATTTTAGTGTGTTTATTTCTTTCCTGTCTTCCAATAAAATTTGCACTGGTGCCTTATTATCCTTTTCTTCACTACAAGTCCGGTTTTTCTAAAAGATTTAGTTAGAGATTTCATTTTGTTTACAGCAAGAAAGCCTTTGTATGCCTTTTTTCTCATTTTGTTTCTTTTTTTATAGTTATTCGTGTGCAATAAAAACAAACAAATAAAAATTAAAATAAAGATAACATCTGCTTTACAGATAAATCACCGAGTATTTGGGATCACTATGTCCGCATCCACAAAGACAGAATTATAGACTCGTCGTCTGGTGACATAGCGTGTAACAGCTACCATCTGTGGCAGAGAGATGTGGAGATTGCCTCCGAATTGGGTCTTCATTTTTATAGGCAAGTAATGTTTTTCTACGTTTTCATATACCTATTCAATTATTATACTGTCGACTCTGCCATTCAACACCGCCGTCTCGAAAAATTCTTAGAGGGAAGATAGTGTCTTAAAAACACCGATATTCATACCAATATCAGAATAATAATTTATTGTAAATTATATTTTGAAAAGAGTAACTGTTGAGTTTCGTTATTATACCTACAGAACATAGTAAGCATTTTTAAAAGCCATCATGGCGAAGCATTTAATAATAATCATGACTTTAAATGCGACCACAACGATCGCAGAGATACTAACTTGTGTCTATTTTCCCTCGTTCTGTTGACATCACCAACCGCGTGATGATTGCCACTACTCAACATACAAGGTGTCGATAATTAAGTAACAAGAATAATTAAGTACTCTGAGTTTTCTTTACCGATCCTTCAACATTCTGTTACAACCTCAAATCATATACTTTTTTCAGAATAACAAAAAAATATTCTACACATATATTTTATATTTTTGCTTTAATTTATCAAAAAAATAATTATTTTGCATTAATTGATAATAAAACTATTTCTTTTGTCTTGAATTTGATAAATAATTATAAATAATCGTAAGAATATTTTATCATATCCATCTATCTCAAGCACTATCTTGTTGATATGGCCATTAGAAGATACCAAATTTAGGGAACATAGAATATATTAATGTTTACGCTGTACATAGAAGTGTAATAAGAGGGATTTGAGAACTTAGTGTTAAGAGTCTCCGTTTTCAATGAGACATTTCCATTGCCTACTTTTCTCTGAATTCAAGGCATTGCGGGTTGTGTGAAGTAACTGAATGTCGCGTTTTTATCTTGTTACCAGAACAAGCATATTAAAAATTAACATAGAAATAAATGTCTGCAGTGTAAGTCTTACAGGAAGCTACTTTCGGCTTAGAAGGCTGTTCTGCTGAGACGAGCCGGCAAGAAACTCCACAGCACAGTGGCTATTTTTAAATATAATCAACAATAAATGCATAGCCATATTCAGTTTTCCGAGGGAGCATCAAAAGCGTTTCATTGCACGCACTGTTATAATTATAATATGAAATAATAAGCTTTGCCTAATAATATATTTTGAAATGTTTCTTTAAATTGTTCAAGTGAAAAGTTTTCGAATTTCATTATACAGACGTATAACAAATAAAGAATAAAAAATAAAATAAATAAATAAATAAATAAATAAATAAAAACGAATAAAAAATTTTATAGCTTTTTGGAGACAACTGTTTTGTTTTTACATTAATATCTCAGCTATTACTGTTTATTTACTATAAATAAGCGACGTTGAGCTTCGCCGCTTAACACGCAATACCTCAAATTCGGCAAAAAGTGGTGAACGCAAAAGGAATGGAGTGTCCTAACCCCGGCATACCAAGTTCCCTCTGTCTGTCTTCCATCGCCGGGTCCATCTGTACCTTGCCGGGTGCACCCATAAAACTGGGCGGCTGCAAACTGATTCCAGCACCTGCTTTGGAGGGTGACTGTGTTCAAAAGGGCGTGGCTGGTCGGACAGTAGTAAGGTAGCTTTTGTTAGTGCCTCGACGGTTGCCTGTTCGCGAGCTCAGAGGAATCTGAACGACACGGGCCCTGGCTGTTCCAATACCCGGAGATAGTCAGGTCGCAGCTGGAACTACGGTTCCGGTTGTTTGTCTAGGGTGCCACGGGGACCGGAAGCTCCCAAAGCCCTTGTCCGGTCATTTGGTGTTGGACTCGCGGTAGTTGTGGTTGGCTGCAGAGGTTGGACATGTTCGTCTGCCCAGTATAATTGTCACCAGGGCGTCCGACCTTCACCTTCACTGGCCCAATGCGAAGGGCTGCCTGGTGGACCTAGCTCGGTCTGGAGCGATCGTTATTGGCGGCCTAAGTACTGATAGGCTGCCGCAGCTCGGGTAACATGAGAGACGAGAGCTAGACAGACCCGTATCCAAAGTAGCCGCTTGTAGGTCCAGGGTAGACCGCGTGATGCGTGTCGGGAAGTGAGTGTACCTTACAACTCCGGTACCAACTGGAAATTGGGAGTCAGCTTCTCTGGCGACCTCAGCGAGGTCAGTCGCGAGCATGTTGGACTGCGTGCGGGAGGTGAGCGTACCTACAGCTCCGGCGCCTATCTGGAAACTGAAGTAGCGTGACTAGACCTGTTTGGCCCCTGCCTGAGCTTCACGCTGTATCCCGCACGAGGCAGGGTAGGCACAGGGAACCTCAACACGCAATGCTTCAAATTCCCCTGCCACTGGGGTAAAATCCAGATACAGGTATACTGGCCCATCTGTTATGACCGAAAGGTTGGTACGAGGGGCCAGTATAAAATAAAAGTTAGTCTCAAAAGAGAAACAGGGCTTGTCTACCCTGCTATGTGTGGGATACAGTGTGAATCTAAGTAGAGTACTGTAAATTGTTGTAAATATTTTTACAAAAAAGCAAACTATTATTGTATATTCCCAAGCTTTGTTGCTGTAATAGATATTTTTAATTATGAATATAGATTTCATATCTGCAGCACTGCCATTAACAATGTAATTTCCTTGAGTGAAAATCGAACTTACAACCGGTAGCATGCCACTCCGGCACGACAGCTCCCAAAGATTTAATATCCCTATATTAAATCTTTGGGAGCTGTCGTGCCGGAGTGGCATGCTACCGGTTGTAAGTTCGATATAAATAAATTGAGAGATTTATGTTTAATAAAGTATATTTGTGTAATAATATTATGTAATCCTTTGATGACCGCATTACTCTAAACGTTCACTTAAAATGCCTCTACAAACATTTTAAACAGTATCTTGCTTATTTAAAAGGTATGACAGATTCTCTAGAATGATTTGACATCAGAAATTATTCAACAACGAAACAGACTGTCTAGAACTTCTGCAGTTGTTCAAATTTTACATTTTCCCTACGTTGTCCGCAGTATTATAAGACTCTTACACATTACCTTACGTAAAACAATCCTCAGGGCTAATTCTGGATTACCACAAATTTGCAAACTTCTCAACCTGTCCAGTGGCTCAACTGATATTTTTAACGACCACATCATTGCGCGTCCATGTCGTTTATGTCAAGTATCGTTTTTTTGGTTATGTCCTCACTGAACTCTGTAAACGCTCTACTAGCCAGCATATTGTAAATGTAATAGTAATAAAAGTGTTTTCATATTTTTCTTTTTTTTTTAATGGATAAGACAAGACAAACGAGCGTACGGGACACGTGATGAAGAGTAATTACCTTCACGCACAGCCCCGTTATACACCAGGAGAGCTATAGGTGCCTTTAAGAAAAGTTCTCCAGAACACAAATCATTGGATCTCCAACGATTCGAACGGTACGTTATTCATTACGTTGTATGCGATAAAATGGTTCAAGTTGATACTGGGGTGCACCAGCTCAGAGGTGAGAACATTACTCCATATGTAGGCCCTAGGGCCAAACGATGTTTTGGCGTGAAGTACTGTCTCGCTCTGCTGATGAACTGAACCCCCAGTTTCTTCCAGGCCAACTTGGCCTTACTTTCCAAATGATCGCGATTCTGGCAATCGTTCGAAAAGCTGAGGCCCAAAGTACTCAAAATACTTTTGTGGGAGAGTCACGCTGTCAGCAATGACAACACGCATGGGCAAACTCGACCAGATTATTATCATTTAAAACTGGCGTAAATTAGTGGCTGCGGCCACTGTGTTTCGCATTGGCTAATGCCGGGCCCCGGTGCCTATACACCTTAAAGGCCCGCAACGCTCCTGTAGCTCCTCTGGAGTTATACGGAGCTGTGGGCGACGATGATCACTTACCATTAGGTGACTCGTACGCTCGTTTATTGTGCCTCGTTCACAAAAAAAAAGTACTAACGCTGGGCGCGGCTTTAAGAGGTGTGTTCTCGCAAAGTGTTAGTATGAAAAATGGATTGTTTTAATGTATAACGTGCAAACTTGTGTCTTGTGGGGGTTTAAGCTAACCTAACACTTTTTACCCTATACGGAGAGATTCTCGAGAGAAACCTTAACGGAAGACACGAGTTGATTTAGACACTGGTCGACGTTTTACCGAGAGAAACTTGCACGGCCGGAGTATACAGTGTCAACAGTGTTATCATCATAGCAATGTACGTTAGAGTCCTCCAACATATCATTGATATGTGGTGATATCCTACCAGCGTAGGAGACAGTACGCAGCCTTAGGGGATGTCAGCGTTGACGAGAATTTAATTTGAACAAAAATCGTTGACAACGACTTTAATGTTCTGCCCAGTGAGAAAGCTGATGATCCACTTGCATAAATTCTCGGGAAGCCGTAAGGTGGAAGTTTTAGCTAAGAGCGCCCCGTGCCACACCACACATCAAAGGCTTTCGCCTTGTCTAGACTAACTGCCAGACGCTCTCCTGTATTTTTGATAGCCGCAGCCCAGCGGTGGGTTAGCTAAACCAGAAGATTAGCGGTTGGGCGACCCTGGAGAATGGACCCTATATTGACGGACGCTACATAAAACTTTTTAATATAAAACTTCTCGTTTTCATTAGATATTGACAGGTTATGGGCCCAGACATATCCAATTCAGATATCTTGACATCCAATTCGGTAAAGTCAGTGAACAAAAATTATTGAACTCAGTACTTTTACGTTTCAGTTACAAGAAGGGAGTTTAAGCTTAAGTTTTCCGATAATACACTACATACGAGTATAATGTCGTCGTTAAATAACTTATTGGCATTCATGGATAAATTCCCAGGCCGTGATAACTATGCAACGTGGCAATTCGCTGTCAAAATTTATTTGAAACACATGGAGCTATACGATCAGGCCTGTCGTGGCGCAGCGGCACAAGGGTGTGACTGTAACCGACGGGTTGTGAGTTCGATTCCCACTCGAAGAAGTGAAATATTTAATATTTTCTATTTAAATATTTATTTCTTTAATGTATTTTTTTCTTAGCTCTAGTAAAAAGGAATAACGTGGCGTTGAGTTCCACCACTTAGCTCGCAATGTTTCAAATTCGACGTAAAGTGGGGAACAAAAGTGGAACGGAGTGTCTTAACACTACATTTTCCGAATTCCCTCTGCCTACCCTGCCATGTACAGGATACTGCGTGTAGCTGAGAAGGAGCTATAAGAGTGTATTAAACCTACTAATACATAAAAAAAAATGTCAAGAAAAGGTGTCGGCCAGATCAAAGATCAAAGATAATCTTTTTTGTTGGTCCGTCAAATTATATTCACATTCGAGAATCAAGTATTGCAAAGGAAGTTTGGGATAACTTACGCCGAGCCTTTGGTGAATCAGGACTTACAGGCTGGGTTGTCCTACTGCGTGATTTATCATTGCCACGAGTCAGAAGTTTCATAATAAAAAGAAGCATTTTTCAAAATAACCTCGCTGGTATACATGCAACAAAAATGGTAAATACAGTCCTAAATTCAAATCAAACGCAGTTAACAAAAAGAAAAATAATCATATTTCCCATTCAAAATTCAAAGATCGCAGAGTAAAGACCTGTTAATGTGAGCCATATTAAAACATTTGGGTGTTAAGGGACGATTCATTTAACAAAAGAAAATAGAAAAACAAAAAGGATAATAATAAATCACAAAAAAATATATTTTCTGGATACTGTGAAAACATAAAAGAGTTATCAATAAGGTTACCTTATTCAAGAAAGGCAATATAAAGAAATAATTCTAGAATCAACAGTCGGAAAAGATTATGTGCCAATTGAATTAATTTTAACAGAATGCAGTATTCAAAATAAAGATAGTGAAGAAATTTCATGTAATTAGTCATTTTAAGCTGTAACTCACATTCAGACGTTAAGTAATACCCTGATAGAATCTACACCAGTAAGTATTGTTACAGCCAGAACACGCAAACAAATCTTAAATTCTCAGTAACTAAAAGATGGCCTGTATTTTGATAATCAGTTATTAAATAATAAAATTCCAGATAACTATGAAAAAGCAATCAATTGATGCATTAAAATGGATGAAATCCATAACAGAACATTTTGATGCTCAAGAAGGAAAGAAAAAAAAATGATTAAATAATAAAGCTAATCTGAATTATAAATGGAGTAAAAAGTTATTTGTGTGTATATGTAGATGATGGACTGATATTCTCTAAACATATGTCGACATACAAACAATTATAATTATTTCTGAGCATCCCGCACAAGGCAGGGTAGGCAGAGGGAACCCGGGAACCTAGTGTTAAGACATTCCGTTCCACATCTGTTTCTCACTTTCCACCGAATTTGAGGCATTGCATGTTGAGTGGCGGAACTCAACGCCGCTTTTTAAATTATACCAGAGCGAAGAAATGAAATATGAATTATTTCAATTAAAAATATTTAATATTTCATTTCCTCGACCGGGGATCGAACCCAGAACCTGTTGGTTACAGTCACACGCTTGTACCGCTGCGCCACGACAGGCTTCATTACAATTATGTTTTTTTTTATCTTTGCAAATATATTCAGATAAATATTTTACTTTTTTACTTCACATGAACCTTTTATAGTTAAATAATTAAGTTATAATAAAAAAATAACTATAAAGAGCAAATATGCAAATCATCAATACCAACAGAAAATACGCCAAATAGTTCGTTAGTACGTTACGTTCGTTATAACAATCTGGATTTATTTTATAGAAGAATAGCTCCCGATAACGAATCGCTCCCGATAAAAAACGAATTAAAGAAATATAACCTTTCCTTTAAATTTGAAAAGAAAACCGCGGGCTAAGGGTTTTACATTTTTTAGATACATGCTGACAAAATACTTTTTGCTCAATTTCGTTTAAACGCTGATTGTCGTGTAAATCATTATTTCTAAGTCTGATTGATCGTTATACATATGTAACTAAAACTAATATAACATATTTATTTAATCGTGTCACCTTGGCATTAATTAGTTCTTCCCGTTTCTATGTGATAGAAATTTTTCCTGCTTTACTTTATTAGGTATATTATTACATATGACCAACTGTATAGTTTTCTTAAATAAACAATGTATATACTTAGTTTTTTTTTATGTTTATATAAGTTCTTTGCTAATATGAGAATTTAATTTCAGATTTTCCATTTCTTGGCCTAGATTGTTGCCAGAAGGTTATTCAAATTATATAAGTGAAGATGGAAAAAAATACTATAATAATTTAATTAATGCTTTACTAGAGAATGGCATCGAACCCCTTGTCACCTTATACCATTGGGATTTACCGCAGTCATTGCAGGATCTGGGTACAGATTTTCTGTATTTTGAAATATTTAGTAGTTATTCTATTTTTGGATACCTTATATTAATATATATCTCTCAGAGTCACACAATAAAACCAATGTTTGTGAGTACGATCACTACTCGTCACAAAGAATTATTCTTATTTCCTCGTTCTAGACATATCGGGGCGTTGAGTTGCGCTACTTTAAGCGCACAGTGGCTGGTAAAGAAATGAAATAACACGAAGTTTGTGCCCCGATTTTCAAATACCGATTTTGTTTTAAATCGTTAACATCAATTCACAGGTGGATGGACGAATCCATTGATATCAGATTGGTTTGCGGATTACGCTCGAGTGGTTTTTTCATTATATGCGGATCGTGTTAAAACTTGGTTAACTTTGAATGAACCAATCGCTATTTGTGATGTTTCATACCATACAGGTTTGCACGCACCAGGCATTAAAAGTCCAGGGCATGGCAGCTACATTTGTAATAAAAATGTTATGCTTGCTCATGCTAAGGCTTGGAGGATTTACGATAAGGAATTTAGGACTAAATTTAACGGTATTTCATTGATATTTGTTTGATTTCTATTGTTAGACGAAGCATTTACTTATAAACAATATGAAAATAATATCTAAAGATATTTGATCCGTCAGGCAACAGTTTTACGTAAGTAACGTAAGCAAAACATATTTAGGTTTCTCAGCTTCACGCTGTATCCCGCATTAGGCAGGGTAGGCAGAGGGTACCCGGAAGCCTAGTGATAAGACAATCCGTTCCACTTGTTGAGTGGCGGAATTCAACGCCGCGCTTTGCCTGATTGCAAGGGAGAAAAAATGAAACATTAAATATTTAAATTGAAAATATTAAATATTTCATTTCCTCGACTGGGGATCGAATCAAGAACCTGTCGGTTACAGTCACACTCTTGTGCCGCTGCGCCACGACAGGCCTCTATGGAAATTTAGATTTCCTAGTTCTGTATATCCGATATTTAAGGTATTAGGCCTTCGAGGCTCTGAAATCAATCGTGAAATTGTTTTTTTTAATATATTTATATTATAAAGATATCGGTTGTATTATATTCTCAGACAGACCACCTTTTATGCTGAAACAATTACAGTGTCAATACGCTGAAATAGATAAATTATGAGATTGTATATTTCCTTTATACTTTACTAATATACCATTATTATGCCTACGATTTGTTTTAACATATTTTTTTTAAATTATAGGAAAAATATCTCTTACAAATCAACTTTTATGGATAGAAGCAAGGAATTCAAGCGACGAAAATGAAGCAAAACTGGCAAGACAACTTTTGGTATTTAACATATTTTATACAATAATAAATATTTTTCATTTTTTTTACTTTTTACGGTAAAATTTGCTTTTAACTGATTGTTGAGTGACTATGGTGGTTCTGACTGTAGGTATAGTGGGTTATATCGAAACAATTAATGTGATGTTAACGAAGTAGCTATGGCTTTTACCGAAACCGTACCAGAGGATGTTGAGAATAACACATGCAACCAAATATCTATATTATATTAGCATAGATATAGCCCATTAAGATAATAATATACATTTTAGATATAATGTAATGTAAAACCATTTGACGATGAATTCCGCATAATTAATAGTATGCACACGATTCATAAAGCATAAATATGTTAAAATTAAAACAAAAATCATTGTCAATTTTAAACAAATATTTTTTTCATATCAAATTAAAAATTTTCTTTTAATAACTAATTTAAATTCAGAAGTTTCATGTCATTTGTACCTACTTCTTTAACACGCTATTCTTAGGAATAATTGATTCAAATTTGAAGTTATATTTTAATATTATAGAGTTTACCGTGTGTACTTAGAATAGGATCATCCTGGCACAAGTGGTGTCATAAGAGGTCACTAAAGTATGGGAGCGTCAGAAATAGCAACACGCAAGGGCAGACTTGACCGGATTATTACCATCCCGGGTTTTTAAAACCAGTGATAAGCCTTTCCTGGAATATAACAGCGACACTGAGAGAGACACTACTCTAAGAGGGTCTCAGTATGTTCGAAAATAAAGAATCCCTCCCTACATGAGTCTACAAATTCAGGCCGGTCGACCACAAGGTAAATGGGGCGTACGCTCTATGGCAGTCCCTACCACAATATTGTAGAATTTTTCAACATCAGGGGTCTACATTATGAATGCTGTTCGCTACCATCGATACGACACGGCCAACACTGTTATTTCCAATCGAGACCAGATTGCCCGAGCAAGCGACACAATTAAAAATTAACAGAATAATTTTATTCCTCGTGCCGGGCTTACGCTGTTTCTTAAGGAAGACAAAATTTCCGTCGTTTTGCAGATTTTGAAGGTTATTGCAATCTTGTAAGAATCTACGCTTGCCTGTAAAGGACTCATGGAGCACGGTTGTCTATAATATACTCTAACACCGCAGAGGTCCTGATATTTGGCGGTTTTAATGTGCATGCCAGATGGCTCGGGTAAGAAACCACCAACCACGCGGTGTCTATATTCGATTTTGCTAAAAAAAAGAGAGGTATGTCCTTATTAGTTGGGTGTATACCTTACCGGATGCAGCCATAAAACAGGCCGGATGCAAACTGATTCCAGTACCTACTTTGGAGGGTATCTGTGTGCCAAGAGGCGCGGCTGTTCGGACAGTAGTAGGATAGCTTTAATTACTACCTCGACGGCTGCCTGTTCGCGTGCTCTGAGGAATACGGGCATTGGCTGTAAAGATACCTGGGGACAGTCAGGTCGCAGCTGGAGCTACGAGTCTGGTGGTTTGTCTAGGGAGCCGAGGAAACTAGATCTTTCCGAAGCCTTGTCCAGTCATTTAAAGTAGGACTAGTTGTGGTAACACATATGGTTAATCTCGAAACACAAAGAGGAGTATGTCCCTATGAGTTCATTTTTAGCCCTTTTTTGATTTTACTAGACTTTCCTAATGGTCTCTGCCATTAAACCACAGGCAGGGATACTGGACCCAAGTGCTGGTGGCCTCCTAATCGTTATTTTAGTGCCGCTTTTATATTAAATCGAGGCGTTGAACATCGATGCCTTCGACCAGTTATACACAATGCGAAACGCAGTGGTAGAAGCCGCTATTTAACGCCAGTTTTTAATGCTGGATGTTGTATTATTCTCGTTGTGTCTGCCCACGAGTATTGTTATCGTTGAACGTGAACATGAATGTCCGTTTCATGCTTTAGTCGCCTTACGACACCATAAATGCCAAGAAGATCTAATTCTAAGCCGGAATCAAACTACTAAACCCAACCGTGTACAGGATACACCGTAAAGCTAAGGAATTTATAAAAGAAGGTTGTAGATATGCTCAAAATAAACCAAAGTAGATTATAGTGAAATTATTTGTTTCAGCTACCTAGTGTGTTTAGAATGTAGCATGTGCATATATACGTACTCTTAATAATTTCCATTCAAGCACCCAGCGAAACTGCAGAAAAAGAGCAGATACAATTTAAATTATTATTATCATTTTAATTGTTATAGTTTGTACGTTATTGTTGCAGACTGGCATGTACTCACATCCTGTGTATTCGAAAAGTGGTGGATGGCCACCTATTGTAGAAGAGAAATTAGCAGAAAAATCGATTAAAGAAGGCTTATATCGGTCCAGATTACCTACTTTTACAAAAGAAGAAAAAGATTTAGTGAGAGGTATTGTTCAATTACCTGAAATCATATTTTTTGTTAAAAAATTGTGAAATAGATCCTTATAGTTACAACAATACTACATATGGCAACAATGTATTATATAGACCATTGAAAGGCTAATTGACCTAAGCGCTTTTTCTTGCGATATAGAGTTACATACATATTTGGATTTTTCTGCGTCATTTGAGCTCGGTTTCACAAATTTCTGAGTAATTTTGTGGCGTTGTGTAAGTCCATTTTTTCAACCGACATATAAATCAGCGTATTTTATTAACGTAGTCGCTTAGGACATTTTACCTTACCCATTCTTTTATTAACTTGTGGCTTAGCAGACAATCAAATTAATATTTTTAGCATTGGGCTTACGTTCACTTATTTATTCTCTTCCTTAATATTAAGTTTAGTATTCACGTGTCATTTGGATCAATTTCAACTTCACATATATAATAGATTATGCCACTATATATGTAACTATATATACTATAATATAATTATCATGAGAAGAAATATATATATATATATATATATATATATATATATATATATATATATATATATATATATATATATATATATATATATATATATATATATATATATATATATATATATATATATATATATATATATATATATATATATATATATATATATATATATATATATATATATATATATATATATATATTCTTCTCATGATAATTATATTTCAATCTATATATATGTATATGTATGTGTAGGTACGTATGACTTCTACGGAATTAACTATTACACGTCTCGCATTGCTTACAAAGCTAAAGAAGGGGAAACCATTGGTTCTTGGCCTTTGTTTGGCAACTCTGAATTCGGCATTGCATTTGCATCACGTTCAGAATGGAAATATGCAGCTACAAGTTGGTTTTATGTAAGTAATAGTTGGATAATTATTATAATGGGTTTTAGTATTTTGTACGTATTGACTGTTGATAGGTGGATTTCAACGGCCTTGCCGGAGAGGATAAATGAAAATTAGTATTGACGATCGAACCACAACTTTCGTGTTTACTGTCTAGCTGTTCCTTTGCGTCACAACAGCAATTCAAAAAAGATCTGACATTTTATTAGGTATTTTCAGCCTGCACAATATCGGAGATCATTTTTAAACAAGGTGATATTAACATAACGTATACTTTTAATATTAATATTTATATTTTTAACATTAGTAATACATATATAAAAATAAGAAATGATTATACAATTAGGAAATACATTTTTTTTTTTAGAAAATGTGTAACATATGCGATATTTGAACTGTCACCATTTGTACCGCGTCCAACCATCTACCTGTTGTACGTAGAACTATATAAATAAGTTACAATAAAAAAGTTGTAATCAACGAAAAATAAATTTTATTTGTCTTGATGAGAGAAAATTAACTTAGTGGACAGAACGGGAGATCAAAGCCCACTACTTTAAATGTTTTATATGTTTTCTAGTGAAAGTTCGTTTAAACGCATTCTAATACCATTTTATGTTCTATAGATACATGCACAAGGATTCCGCAAACAACTGCGTTGGCTAAAGGAACATTATGGAGATATTGAAATAATAATCACAGAAAACGGTTTTGCTGATTATGATTACAGCTTGGAAGATTATGATCGTGTTCAGTATTACAAAGATCATTTGGAACAAGTATGTCTATGTTTTTGATTGGCACTTTTTATTCATTATTTTTTATTACGAAGTGACTATTAGTCCGATAACTGTACGAATAATTTCTAATTAGTCGTCCGGGTATTTTTTTTTTTGGTTAGGTTGGGTTTGGAACAGGTTTATATTATTGGGAGAGCTTTATACATTTCTTATTTTTTATTGCCCCCATGATGATATTTTACCACCGTTACCTCTTAAGACGTTATAATTTAAAAAAAAGTTCTAATTGTTGAAGATAATGTATCTTAAATGTATCTGGACTAATAATCCAGTTACTGTACAAATAACTATCAATTATTCGTACAGTAACCGGACTAATAATTAAAAATTATTCGTACGGTTATCGTATGAATAGATTCAGCCTTTTTATTATTTATTATTAGGCATTATCACGCAAATGGCGAGGAAATTCACACTAAGTTCCCTAAGACACTGTACCGTTCCCCACTTCCGCTGAATTTGAAGAATTGCGTATTAACTGGCAGAAATCAATGCTTGTTTTTGCCCTTTTTACCAGAATTAACAAATGAAAGTATAAAATATTTTATTTATTCGAATAACAATCGAACCCACAATCTGTCTCGTTTACAGTCACACACTTGTGTCCCTGCGCTACGACAGGCCTCAAGGTTTTTTATTTTATAAAAATCACGTTTATAATCCTTCATAGGATTTATTTTTAGGCTTTTACATTATTTTTTTCTAGTATTTTTATATAGGTAATAGAAATATATAAATTGAGATTTTACTTAAATTTGTTTCTATCACGGTTATTGAGACCAAGTCTGGTCTTCCTGGTATAGCTGGTATATCCTGGATAGACGGAGAGATGGTTGGGTGGATATCGGGTACAAAACCCAATCCTAAACTAAAATACTATCTACATATTAATTAGAAATGAAAATCTTTTGCCTTTGTTTAACCCTTGTCAAAACAATAACAATAAAAACAATTAAAGAAATACTAATAGTGAAAAAATGATATCTTGATTTATCTTAAAAAACAGGCAAAGATAGATTTAATTATTTATACTATGTTTTAAAGTGTTATTCCACACTTAGGACAGAAAATACTAAACTTAAATTTAAAAAGCGTATAAAAATTTTGAACGAAGCAGGATTTGAACCCGCGCCTCTGGAATACCGTTCCAGCGCTCTGACCAACTAAGCCATTCGTTCTCACCGAGCTCCGTCGAAATTCTTATACGCTTGTTACAACTTATTTATGTTGTTAGCATCTCTGTAGGGAGATTTTTACAAATTTCCGCTACCCAAAGACAACTCGTAAGAATTATCGTTTGGCAAGAGAGAATACTATTTACTTTAATATTTTTACTATGTTTTAAAGTGTTATTCCACACTTAGGACAGAAAATACTAAACTTAAATTTAAAAAGCGTATAAAAATTTTGAACGAAGCAGGATTTGAACCCGCGCCTCTGGAATACCGTTCCAGCGCTCTGACCATCTAAGCCATTCGTTCTCACCGAGCTCCGTCGAAATTCTTATACGCTTGTTACAACTTATTTATGTTGTTAGCATCTCTGTAGGGAGATTTTTACAAATTTCCGCTACCCAAAGACAACTCGTAAGAATTATCGTTTGCCAAGAGAGAATACTATTTATTTTAATATTTTTACTATGTTTTAAAGTGTTATTCCACACTTAGGACAGAAAATACTAAACTTAAATTTAAAAAGCGTATAAAAATTTTGAACGAAGCAGGATTTGAACCCGCGCCTCTGGAATACCGTTCCAGCGCTCTGACCAACTAAGCCATTCGTTCTCATTAAACTACGTCGAAATTCTTATACGCTTGTTACGACTTATTTATGTTGTTAACATCTCTGTAGGGAGATTTTTACAAATTTCTGCTACACAAAGACAACTCGTAAGAATTATCGTTTGGCAAGAGAGAATACTATTTACTTTAATATTTTTACTATGGTTTAAAGTGTTATTCCACACTTAGGACAGAAAATACTAAACTTAAATTTAAAAAGCGTATAAAAATTTTGAACGAAGCAGGATTTGAACCCGCGCCTCTGGAATACCGTTCCAGCGCTCTGACCAACTAAGCCATTCGTTCTCACCGAGCTCCCTCGAAATTCTTATACGCTTGTTACAACTTTCTTATGTTGTTAGCATCTCTGTAGGGAGATTTTTACAAATTTCCGCTACCCAAAGACAACTCGTAAGAATTATCGTTTGGCAAGAGAGAATACTATTTATTTTAATATTTTTACTATGTTTTAAAGTGTTATTCCACACTTAGGTCAGAAAATATTAAACTTAAATTTAAAAAGCGTATAAAAATTTTGAACGAATAACACTTTAAAACATAGTAAAAATATTAAAGTAAATAGTATTCTCTCTTGGCAAACGATAATTCTTACGAGTTGTCTTTGGGTAGCGGAAATTTGTAAAAATCTCCCTACAGAGGTGCTAACAACATAAATAAGTTGTAACAAGCGTATAAGAATTTCGACGGAGCTCGGTGAGAACGAATGGCTTAGTGGTCAGAGCGCTGGAACGGTATTCCAGAGGCGCGGGTTCAAATCCTGCTTCGTTCAAAATTTTTATACGCTTTTTAAATTTAAGTTTAGTATTTTCTGTCCTAAGTGTGGAATAACACTTTAAAACATAGTAAAAATATTAAAGTAAATAGTATTCTCTCTTGGCAAACGATAATTCTTACGAGTTGTCTTTGGGTAGCGGAAATTTGTAAAAATCTCCCTACAGAGATGCTAACAACATAAATAAGTTGTAACAAGCGTATAAGAATTTCGACGGAGCTCGGTGAGAACGAATGGCTTAGTTGGTCAGAGCGCTGGAACGGTATTCCAGTGGCGCGGGTTTAAATCCTGTTACGTCCAAAATTTTTATACGCTTTTTAAATTTAAGTTTAATATTTTCTGTCCCAAGTGTGGAATAACACTTTAAAACATAGTAAAAATATTAAAATAAATAGTATTCTCTCTTGCCAAACGATAATTCTTACGAGTTGTCTTTGGGTAGCGGAAATTTGTAAAAATCTCCCTACAGAGATGCTAACAACATAAGAAAGTTGTAACAAGCGTATAAGAATTTCGACGGAGCTCGGTGAGAACGAATGGCTTAGTTGGTCAGAGCGCTGGAACGGTATTCAAGAGGCACGGGTTAAAATCCTGCTTCGTTCAAAATTTTTATACGCTTTTTAAATTTAAGTTTAGATTTAATTACTATACTAACAATGTATAAAAATATTACATTTTTAGGTTTCCCTGGCAATCAAAGAAGATGGTGTCAATGTTACAGGATTCACTGCGTGGACTATGATAGACAACTTCGAATGGAATGATGGATATAAGTAATATTTTTTTTTTATTTTTCATCACACCATTTTATAGCAATTGCCAATTATATATCAGAACTTAAAGGTGCTACGCGATTTCTAGAGCAGTAATCCCGGAGATTGCCAGGGTCTGCTATTCTACTCGACCTATTCTATTTTGCACGATCTTTGAGGTCCTCCGGGAAAGATCATTGGCTCTCATGTCCTGTATCATGGAGAAGTGCACATTCCAGGGACAGACATAGTAAGGCACTTGCGTCTGACATAGTTTCTAAGTCGATGCAACATGGACGTACCATCTTAGGCGACACTCATAGTACTTATCCGCTCCGTCATGGATTCTAGGACTACTGCATACGTAACACATTTATTAAATGTGTTACATATGCGGTCAGACCACATTAGGTGACTTGAAGCTGTGCTGAGATAGTGTTGGCCAGAATCGCTAAATAAAAGAAACGCTAGCATGATGCTCTTGTATGTCAGACCACATCAGTCATTAGAGCTGTCTGTCACCAGAGTCTGGAGGCTATGAACATCGTGATCGATGTCTCCAGACTCCGATAAGTTAGATCCGAGGATAACCTGAACCTGAAATTTTTCAATTTAACGGCTGGTTCAGAGTCTATATGCATAGTGCACGATTCCGAGCTTTAACAAACAATGTAAACGATCTTTGAAACTTTTAGTTTATGACCGCCGTTCACACATTCACTTACAGAGTTAGTCACCCAGCTTCAGTTAGTTCTGGTTAATGAGTACTTTGTCATCGGTATATGTCAGCATACGTGAAAGCTGGATTTGGATGTAAGTCGAGACAATATCGCACTGCTTTGTATAAAAACGGACTAAGTGCCGAACCCTGATGAACCAATAAAATCAAGAAGCAAGCGCTTGTTGATCTCTATACCAATTTTATGGACAAAATACTGGACTAACTTTGAAGTAGTGGCTCGAGAACTTAGATTCGTGTATCCGTATGCCTTAGAACAAATGTCGGACAGATACATTTCAGGACACCCTCTGGATTAGGGTTTCTTCAGCTTCACGTCGAATGACGTAACTCAACCCTGCGTTTTTTCTTGTTACCACGACCTGTCGCGTTAACAGTCACACGCTTATGTCCATACACTATGTACGTCATGCCATAAAATAATTTATATATATAATCAATATTGGAGTGATAAGAGGTTATATTATTTCAGATCAAAGTTCGGAATGTATCAAGTGGATTTTGAAGATCCAAAGCGCACTCGTCGTCCACGCGCCTCCGCGAAGTATTACAAACAAGTCATACAACAACATTCGTTAAATTTAGATAGTGATATTAAAATGTTTGATGATTTTTTATGAGAGTTTTTATGTAGCAATAATTACTGTTATTTTTTCTCTTTGGGTACTTATTCATTTTTAGCATAATTTTCGTTGAATACAAAGTTGTAAGATTTTTATGAAAAAAAAAAAATAAGAATACTTAGTAAGCTTGCTTGGCGCTTATTCTCTATGTTCGTACATTTTCTTATTTCTTTGGATCTTCTATACCGCAGGATGTTTTTTCACTTCAATATCTTTTATATTATCTATTTATACTTACATCATTTTCTTTTAATTCTATAAATTTTAAGCGTTAAGCATTTTTATCTTTGTTGCAAAAACCCTAGTGTCATTAGTCCTCAGATTTTGGAATAAAAAATAAGCAACTACTAGTAAGCAGATATTTGGGATTTTAAATTATTTTTAAAATATTTTTTTGCCGTTGTTAGTTGAGTTGGGGATTAAAATACAAGCATTTCTACATAAATTTTACAAACTTGTCTGCCTATAAGCCTACCTACCCTATTTTGTTTATAAAGCTAACATTACAAAAAAAATACATATAAAAGTGATCAGCAGGGCTACTCTTTAAAGCAATATCCAATGATCAATCTAAAATACTTGCCATTTTGTACTCTCGAATGAATTACTAAGTCCTCTACCGCCGTCTGATTGATGATTGTGTGAACTAAATAATATTGTAGAATTGTTATTGTTTGTATTATTTGGTAATCTTGACACATTTATAACAGCTGTAATGACTGCTAAATTACAATGAAATTGTAAATCTTCTCAATAATGAAAATGCGACTTTTTAGTTATTGACTTGAATTTTTTTGGTAAAAACGTTAATAAAATCGCACATTTAGCTCTTATTAACTTTTATCCGGCCATTTCAGAAATAGGCATAAATTAAACATAAAAAAACAACCAACAAAATTAGCGCTGAAAAGAAATTTGAAAATTGTTCAGTGTCAACATAATTGTTTAAAAGTCACAACGTAAATCGTAAAAAGAAAAGGTTTACTATTAGTTACTTTAAAATCCAAGGTAAGTTACTGTTCTAATTTTTTCTATTAATCTAAGTACTAAGCCTATGTTCAGCAGTGGATCATGATAGGCTAATGATGATGATGAAGTACTGAGCAGTTATTATTAAATATACATATATTTAATAATAACTGCTGTTTATAGTGTTAAAATAATTACTAAACAGTTAGTTTAAAAATATGTAATATAGATTTAGAAATATGTATTTTAGGTAGACATTTCTATTGAAAGAGTGATAAATAAAATAAATATTATTTGTAATATTATTTAATTCATTTAGAGATGAAAATGTTAATAAAATACTAACAGAGAAAATGTATATTTTCTTTCTTAAAAACGTCTTTTTATAGTAATTTTCTACTTAAAGAATTTGTAAAATTTCTCAATTCTTATAGTAAATCTTTTTGCAGGTGACCACATGTATGCCCAAAATTGGATTTGATGACCCCCTAGATCAGTGGCAAGCTGAGGAGCCTAATATTATTTATATCATTACAACAATTTTTAGAATAATTGGGAGCTTTGCCGACTACTGCCCAAGGAACTTATTAAAAATATTTAAACATAATTTACTTTTTTGCTAAAATAAAATAGAATATTTGCATTTGTAAGAAAAATATACATAAAAAATGTTTGTATTTGAAACACATATTGTGAATAAAACAGCAAACCTATGTAATAAAATATTGCCAAGAAAAAAGCTGGAAATATTGATGGGGAGAAATTGAAAATAGACTTATTTTAGTTAAGTGATAATATATTTTATTCTATATATAAATTAATATTTTTAAAGTAAATTACTTTTTTTCAATAAAAAAATTATAACAATAATCAAAATTATTAATGATTAGTCAACTGTTAAAGTGCTAAATAGATTTCCTGATAGAAGTTATGTACATCGTTTTAATGAGAAGTTTAACTATGTTAAGTTAGTTTTGTATTTAACTTGTATTATAATTATTGTGGTTTAATGAGATCATTGGCATTCAAAGTAAAAAGTGTCTGTGCAGATAAATATTTAAAAATAACCTACAACACTAAACAAATACATTATTTATAGTTCTTTTTTATAACTAGAGAACAAAGAGGTAAATTTTTAGTCTTTGTTATAGAATAAAATATTTTTATGTATACTTATTTAGAACACTAATGTATGGCTTTATGATCAAACTTTTACGTAATAGTATCAATATTGTCATTGTAGTAAAGAGTTTTAAAAGTAAATATTTTGTATTTACATTTTTATTTCATTCATTTTAAACATAATCATTTAAAACAAATCACTGAGTTCATAAGATAATTTGGTGACAAATTCAACAGTTCCACTTTTTAAATATTGTTTATATTAGGCTTTTCATGGAACAGCGTGTAACTACACAAGCGTATAACTGTGTAGGCGATAAGTTTTGGGTTCGATTCCCACTCGAAGAAATTAAATATTTGATATTTTCAATTTAAATATATAATATTATAATTTTTTCGGTAACAAAGTAAGGCGCGTGGAGTTCCGCCACTCAACACGCAATGCCTCAATATTGGTGAAAAGTGGGGACGGTACGGAGTGTCTTGTAATCCTTACGAGAGGAATAAAAGCCGAGACTGCTAAGTAGATATTGAGTTTTTTTGCAATAGATCGTACATTAAATAGGTACAAAAGTAGGATACATAATGTATAATGGTTATAAAAGTAAAGTATTATATATTTAGTTAATATAATACTTTCACTACATCTCATCCCCACCGCAATAAAAAAACAAAATAAACACTAGATTATCTAATTTTAGCTTATACTACGAATGTAATATCGTATAATGTTTATTATAATTATTATTGTCTTTACAAACTTTTGAAATAAGTATTTAATTCGTAAACTTTTAACAAATTATTAGGTAATTGGTTCAAAATACATTTTTGTTTAGTTTTTATAAATAACATAATTTTATTATTCTTAATTATTTCCATATTGGGTGAACATACCCTTATTACCTGTATGGACCTGAATATATGTTTTGGGACTTACTGCCAGTTTCATTTTTTATTAAAATCAAATCTTTCTGTTTATAAGTCACAGGGTTTAAATTTTGATTATACTTCTCTTTTCTTTTGAATTTACTAGCTATTCAGTTTTCTCTCGCCTCTTTTTGTGAGGTTTGTAATCTGAATTTGAGTTCTAAAGGATAATTATCAAAATTATACGAAGGATAAACTTGTGCTGATTGCAAATTAGATGGTAAAATATATTTCTTACCGAACATTTCATACCGAACTCATACTGCTGTGTTGTAGGAAAAACACCAAAATGGAAGCCACATGCTCCAAGCTTCTGAGTGATTTTGTCCTGTCTGTATTCACAAATAGTAACCCAGATGTTTGTGAGACTTCTCCAAGGCACTGATACTTTGATGATGATATGCTGTAGACTGCAGCGTGCTAATATGCAAAAGTTTACAAACTTCTTTCATGCTGTCCGATAAAAACGCCATTCCCCTGTCTGTAGCTATTTTATTCTGGATATGAGAATCCTGAGAATAAAATTATTAACTAAGCTCCTGGCTACTTTACTTGACTCTTTTGATATCAATGGGCAGGCCTTTATATACTTACTCAATTAACATTATATACTTAAAATGTACCTACAATTATTATAGTCTCTGCTCGGCCGTACTATATCTAAATATATCTTCTCAAACGCCAAAGTTGCCGTTGAACTTATTGTCATAGGTTCCTTAGTATAATGTGAGGATGTTTTTGTTTTGACATCCTTTTTATATTCACCTTTTTATAAATTCTGTACCACCAGCTTCTAATTTGGCCAAAAATGTTTTTTTTATATTATTTACCATTTGTCTTATGCTGTCATGGCCAATTGTGGGTAGTATATGAAAATCGTTTAAAATTATATACTTATCGTCTTTATCAGTTATTCTCTTTGTTCCTCTTAAAATATATATACGTGGTCCGGATCAATTACTTATGTTATTTACTTCATTTTTTTTTTAATAATTTATTGTTTTTCTCAGTCTTAACAAAGTACTTCCTTTATATATATGTTTCCACAAAATATATTCATCTCTATCACAAATTCCTGGTGATAGTTGCGATCGAAAAGCTAAATTAATAAAAATTGTATATATTGAGGGCACGTAACTCAAACATCCCTTCTCAGGCGTTATCTCTTACAATATACGATATAAATTTAAATCATAAGCGCTTATGAATTCATAATTCACGGAATTATGAAATATTTCAGCTCGCTACGTATTTCTACAAACTTTGGTGGATCAGGCCTATCGTTTTTAGAAATAATAGCATCCCTACTTAGCCATGTGGCCACGCGTCATTACATTTATCACCGTTTGATTCATCTCTTTCAAGTCTTCAGAAGTTAAATGCAAACGTGAAAGTGCGTCATCTTTAGAATTATTCTTCCCTCTCAAATATTCAAGTACAAAATCATTTTCTTCTAATGATAAAAACCTAAATTTAATTAAACGGCTAGATGGATCACGCATTCCAAATAAATAGATAAGTGGCTTATGATCGGTCTGAATTTTGAATGCCCTACCATACAAATATGGACGAGAATGCGGTCAAATTACGGTCCATACAATCTCAAGCAGTTCTTTCTCATTCGTTGGATCCCTTTTTTCTACTTTGTTAAGGTTCTGGCTAGAATAGGCTATCGCCATTGCATAGAACTGCACCTACCACATATCCTCCATGCATTCGTTTGTAAAATAAATTGATAAGACTCCGAAAAATCAGGATATTGCCATACAGGATGGGATATTAAATTTTGTTTCAATAGTTCAAATTATTTTGTCATTTCTCATTCAATTTAAAGATAACATTTTTCCAACACAAATTATTTAATGGATGTGCTTTTGTAGTAGAGTTAGAAATAAATTTCCTGTAATTATTTACAAAGCAACGAATTTTTTGACTTTTGTTCGACTTTAGTAGGAACTGGGTAGTCTTTAACAACTTGTATTTTATCAGTATCTGGTATAACACCCTCTGCTGACACAATATGATCCAAGTTAAGTAGTTCCTTCTGTAACAAAATACACTTCTGAAGATTTGACTTTAGATTAACTTTACGTAATCTTTCAAAAATGGATTGCAAATTCATAATATGATTAGGTATGTCTCAACTATAACAAACTAAATCGTCTTGGAACACCACACATTTTTCGTATGTTAACCCTGTCGTTGCCATAGTCATCATACGTGAAAAAAAAATGGGACAGGTCTTTAAGCCCATAGGCATTTTAGTCATCAGGAGCTAAAATCACTATACTTGTGACTATCTGGGTACAAGCTTACCTTGATGTAAAGCTTAATGAAAAAAATACATGCAATCAGAACGAATCGAACCTAAAATTTCGAACGAATCTAAAATCTCTGTTATATTTGGCAGAGGAAATGTATCATCATGTATATTGTTATTAAGTTTTTTGTGATCTATGCCCAAACGTAATTTTTTGTTTCTGTTTTGGTCACTTTTCTTTGGCACAAACAAGATTGGACTGGACCATTTACTTTGACATGGTTCAATAATATTTTCTTTCAAGATTTGATCAATTTGGATTTTCATTTTATTTTTTAAAGCATGAGGCAATCGATAAGGTTTTGAAAAAAAAAATGGTTGTGTATCCGATTTTACTTTAATTAAGTGTTGATAAATATCAGTGGTTGATGACTTGTCTCCTTCTAAATAAAAGATTTCGGAATATTTCGCACATAAACTTTCTATATTAATCCTTTTCTCTTTATTTAAATTATTTAACTTTAATTATGACAAGGGTGTTTTAACTCGCGTTGGACTTTCCTCGATTTTATAAAAGTTACAAATTCCTTTAAAATTTTCTATATTAAGTTCAATTTAAGACAAAGTTATATCTTTTGATGTTGAATTCAAAACTTCGAACTGGTATTTTGCCATAGATTGGATGTACTAAAGTACTCGAAACGAATATGCCCTCGCACACATTCCTCTATAGATACCGTTCAATTTACAAGGTAACGTGTCAAATACATACACATTCCTCTATAAATACCGTTCAATTTACAAGGTAACGTGTCAAATACATAAAACCTTTGACTAACAGACTGCCCGTGTATTGTCAACTGTAAACAAACGTATCCGATAGCCTGTACTTTTCTACCTATACCGTTTATTGTAATGTTTTCTTTGTTAATTGGAATGTCGAAATCTAAAACATTATTATGTTATATAGTCGAAATTGAGGCTCCCGTTTCTATGAGCCACTTAAACGCGTATCTCTTTTTATAAAGTAACTACTATCGCTAACTAGAATATCATATGTTGTATGCAAGAAAAAAATCATTTCCAGGTTCTGAATTCTGAGTGGATGAACTCAATTGAGGCTGTGAGTCATCAGTCACTACTGCCCGAATCTGTCCACTGAATGGTCTATCACCCCTAGAATAATTTTTAAAAGTTCTACCTCGATGTGCCCCGGGGTGCTGCCCGTGGCTGAGATTATGGCTGCTAGGCAAATTGTCTAATCCTGTTCTGCGACTGTCGTCCGTTGTAGCTAGGGTTGCCTCGCCAACACTCTTAGAACACTGATGAGAAGGTGATCTGGAAGTGTTTTTAAAGAAACTATTATTTTTATGCCTTGTTATGCGTCTTTCTAATTTTCAAATCTTTGAACTGTAATAATCATGCTAATTCTTATCAATCCGTCAATAATTGCCGAATTGCCTGTTTCTCGTTAATAGATTTTAAAATATTTAATTTTTCAATATCTCCATCAGATTGAGAAATAGTAAGATCAACGAATAATTCAGATAAGGTTTTCTCGAAAACATCTATAGATGCATCATTTTGCCCGTAATTTAAAAATTATTTTTTGCAAGGAATTTGTTGATTTCTTTGCTAAAAGTAACCTTTTCATATCATTTAAAAGATCAGCTACATTATCGAATTTTGTTGCAAATTTTACTGCGACAATCTACTTTTCAAAACAAAATATATTAAATACATCTGTGACTCAGTATTGAGAACCGAACTTACAATAGTTCGGTTCCATCGTTCGGTTCCATCCTCAATACCATCGATAAGTTAGTCGATAGGTCGTAAATTAGAAAGTTCATCATTCATCACTGGCATTAAGTTCAAAGCTACTATCAGCTCGAATTTATCGATTGTTGAAAAATCACTAGAACCGCGTGAAATTCTACACAACTCAGTAATTTCCTCAAACAACTTCTCAATATTTCTACAATATGTTCAAAAATGAGCAGCTCGTGTTCTCTTCTATAGTTTAAATACTATCTCACTACTAATAATTCTTCATATAATTTCTTTAAAATATATAATATAGTATAAAAAATACCATAGAGTTAAAATACTTAATATGTTTACTATGTTTTAAAGTGTTATTCGACACATAGGACAGAAAATACTAAACTTAAATTTAAAAAGCCAAACGATAACTCTTACGAGTTGTTTTTGGGTAGCGGAAATAATTATGTATAACTATTAATATATTAAATTAGGTAGGTCAATATATTAAGATAATATTATTAACTAATAAGTCTAATTACTTATTTTTATTTTTTTATTTAATAACAATATTGATTACACGTTGGTAATTAAGCCTCCAATCCACTAAATAATGTCCATAAACTTGCCGAAATTCTCAAAATAACCGCACTCCACTTCATACCACTTTATACGCTTTTTAACACTTTTACACTTTGCTGTCTTCGATATTCAATACGAAATAACCCTGGCGCCGTCGATCAGAGAGTTGTCGTGCCCTGCTGCCTCAATCTACTGCTATCACGATGTTCTCTCCTTTAGACCGCTTCCCTATTTTCGAAGCACACTTTTAATACACTAGCATCGCTGTCATAAGTTTTTATCGAATTTGTTTCATTATCAGACGATTGCATTAGCATGAGAAACATTATTTATAAATCACACTTGATATGTATAAAATCGTTAGGCGATGCGGTGGCGGACGGTGTCGGAATACTCACGCGCGTGACTTTAGGCAGGGTCGATACTGACTTTATTAACAATAGATCGTACATTAAATAGGTTAAAAGTAGGTTACATACTGTATAATAGTTTTTTGGTATATTTAGTTAACTTAATCTATTCACTACATCTCTGTCTTAAAACTTGATTTAACAATTTACGTGTGAGGTTCAATAAAATTTTAATGTTATTATCATATTTATTATGACATAAACATATAATATAGACGTCATTTTATTAAATTAAATAGTTATGGACGGTAGAGGTAAGGAGAACCATATTAAATGAAAGAAACGTTGAAAAAGTGGTCTTCTGTAGCTACAAGTAATTAGGTTTGAACTCGCCGAAGTGGCGCTAGTATACTGTCAGTGAATGATCTGAATGTAGCAGTAATACACAGAGTGAAGTGTGTTCATATGTTTTATGAGAGAAAAGTTAAAAAAGTGTCCTCCTGTATTAAGTATATCTCGTGACTTGTGTAGGTAAAAAATATGCCGTATTCAAAATATGAACTATATACGTAGTAAAATGTAATTTTGTAAAAATAACCTCTAAAATTGCTGAGAAAACGTAAATAAGTGATTTGAAACTTCAAAGATAAAGTTTTGTTATATTTCAATAATTTTATTGTTGTTCTTGCAAAAAAAGATTAGAAAGCTTTGTTCTGTAAAATATTATATACTATCTTAAAAAAACACTCCGATATTGTGCATGATTCTAATAGTAAAGAAGAACGAAAACTATTTGTCCAATGAGTAATTTTAAAACGATTTTCTCCCATAAGTTCTATCCATTGGGGATTTCCTATATAATAAAATAAATCAACACTTAGCCATATACCATATATCTAGAAATAAATTTAAAAACTTGTAACAGAATGGCTTAAATGTTGTAGTTATGATGAAACAGAGAACTTTTTCGTAATTCCCAAATAATACGCCCATGCGCACAAATACAAACACACACCCACACACCCACACACACACAAACACACACACACACACACCCACTCGTACACTCACTTACATACATAACCATATAACCATATTAAATAATTATAGTTAATTCATAAAAGTAGTATAAGGTCTATACTATTAATTATTTGTATTCTATATTCAAATTCAAATTCAAATTGCCTGCCTCAAAGTGCCTGGTGATCTGTGATACAGGTGTATACCCAGTATGGACACCAGTCTCTCAAATTAGCTTTTATTGTTTGCCACTGGTTTCTTTGTATTTTTTTAAGACCAAGCGTTGTGAGTTGAAAATAAAGATTATTATTATTATATTAAACTAGAAACAGCTTACCTTGGACACATTATCAGTAAGGATGTTATAAAACCAATCCCAGATAACATCTCCGCTGTCAAAAAATATCCTGTACAAAAAACAGCTAAAGAGTTAAAATAAGTTTTAGGAAATTCTTGGTTACCATAATTTTATTCCAGATTATCGTAATTTCATTCCAGATTTTGCCAGAATTATGAAATCCGTCACTCAATGTTTAAAGAAAGGTAAAAAGACTACACTTGATACTGAATACTCTTCTTCTATTTTTATTCTTCTATTTCTTCTTGATGTTTTAAAAAATTTAAATCTCTCTTAACAAATGATCCCATCCTTCAATACCCAGACTTTTACTAAGACTTTAACTTTACAACTGACGCACCGAATTTAGCTATTGGATCCATCCTATCTCAAGGTACAATAGGAGCTGACAGACCCGTATACTATGCATCCCGAACTTATAAATGATAGTAAAATTAATTATAGCACAATCGAAAAAGAAGTTCTTGCCATAGTGTGGGCAACTAAATATTTTAGGCCATACCTTTTCGGACGAAAGTTTAAAGAACTGACAGACCATAAGCCTCTACAGTGGATGATGAATTTGAAGGAACCAAACTCACGTCTCACGAGATGGTGACTAAAACTAAGCGAATACGATTTTACAGTAATATCTGTAAAATCGTATTCGCTTAGTTTTAGTCGCCAAAAAAAAAGAAAAAATGAATACCAACGCTGACGCCCTATCGCGAATAGAAATCCATAACGAGAAAACTAACACTTTAATTGAAGAAATTGACGAGCTAAACTCATTATTAGGAAATCTTTTTGAACACGTACTACTTCTATCAATCTCTTCGACTGACACAGCACATTCGGATAGATAAAATCCCATACTTAACATACCAATTACAAATTTAGTAGGCAAATATGTTTTACAGTAGTTAGCGACGTTAAAAGAAATCCGATAGTGACTAAACCTTTCATAACCATACACGAACCTCTGTACAATTATTAGAAAGCAATCTTGAAGAAGATGTTATTAACTCTATTAAAGAATATGTTAGTTCTAAAATAAAAACTGGTATCCTTATAAATCCAATCCTCGCAAAATTTGCTCAACTTTTGGTAATAATAGGAGAAAATATAGAAGATTTAATGGCCGAGAAGATTAAATTAAGATAGAAAATATGTTAGCTTTTGTTTGCATTTCTACTACACACCATTCTATGATAGAGATAAGTGTTTCTAAATTAATGATAGATAAACTAAGAAGTATATATGACAAAGATCAAATTATAGACTTATAATTAAGAGAATATTACGATATTATAAAACCAGGATGCTATTTAACAGATAAGCAAAAAGTCATCATTTTTAAATTTCCAATAGTTTCCTCAGATGTCTTCGATCTCTAAACTTACCATCGTACCTAACATAGTCCAAAGTATCCTTATACCTCCATATCCTTTCATAGCAACTAACGAGAATTTGTTCTTGTACATAAAGACTGAATATCCGAAGATCAAAAACTGGTATCTTTGTGAAAAGGAAGTTAATCAATATGTTCGTGCAGATGTTTATCAAGTTTTAAATTAATTTTGTCAATATACATCAGTAACTTTAACAGACAAAACCTAAAATCACATAAAACTAACCACTGCTTCAAAACCGTCCTTGAAAACACAACAATTAACCGTTCGTAATTTAAAGTAACATATTATAGAGGTCTTTGGGAAAAAAAAATGCAAAAAACCTATACACAGCAACAAAAATGTTTAATTAAATTTATTTTTGCAGATATTCAAAATGTATGAAAATTTTGGGAAATTAAAAAACCTATATGTAACATCTATGTTGATTCCTAGACTTTTAAGTACTTAACATGATAATTCGTCATAAACAGTTAAGGAATTTGGCCATGATGACCTAGAGTTATTTCCATATATACAAATCATAATTATGATTATTAGTACCTAGAAAAAGTTAATCTTACTTTATGTTTATCTTTACTGTTAATCACTTAATTAATCGTAATTTATATATTATCTTTCAGTGTAAATCCCTTAAAATCCATACGGCTGTTCCGGAGATTAGCCAGGACATACAGAAAGACAAAGAAAGTAAAATTTGTGCCGTATTTTGGTATAGTACTAACAAAAATATGCGAATGGAAAAACACATTGTTATTTTTAAATCACAGATAAACCCTTCAAAAGCCGCTCAGGGCTTCGCTCGATTGAACTACACAATTGCTTATTTACTATCTGAATAACATATGTTTGTGGTATAATATTCATCATCGTTTAAATTCAATAAAGTAGTTTCAACAGACTCGATAGTTATTTTGTAGCAATGATGTCGATCAAAATAGTTTATATTGAAATTACGTTTATATCTATCAACCGATTGAAAAATATACGAGTACAAGCACTAAATGTTAAAAAAGTTTTTTAAAATATTATTATAAAAATGCTTTCGAATTCAATATGATATTTTTACTGAAATGTTATCGTTTTCTTTGAAAGTCCTTCTTTGGTTTTAGTTTCTGAGATTTCAATTTTCGCTTATTTATCTCTCAGCTTCACGCTGTATCCCGCATATAGCAAAGTGGACGTAGATATACTTGGCGTAGATATACTTGGGACCCTAGTATTAAAAGACTGGCATTGCATGTTGCGGTGCGGAACTCAACGCCGCGTTTTGCCTTGTACCAGAGCGAACAAATGAAAACATTAAATATTTTAATTGAAAATATTAAATATTTTAATTGAAAATATTAAATATTTTAATTGAAAATATTAAATATTTTAATTGAAAATATTAAATATTTTAATTGAAAATATTAAATATTTTAATTGAAAATATTAAATATTTTAATTGAAAATATTAAATATTTTAATTAAAAATATTAAATATTTTAATTAAAAATATTAAATATTTTATTTCGAACCCACAACCTTACATATTTACAGTAACATGCTGTGATCCTGCGCCACGAGAGGCTTTTTTGATTTTTAATTAAATAAGTTGTCTATGTTGAAACCTGGTTTGCTTAAATTTAATATGGTTTATTTCAAATTCAAATTCAAAATATTCTTTATTCAAATAGGCTTTAGCAAGCACTTTTGAATCGTCGCGAACATAAAATTACCACCGGCTCGGAATGCGGTTCCACTGAGAAGAACCGGCAAGAAATTCAACAGTTGCTCTTTTCAATATTAAATAAAGTTACAGATTTATTGTTTAATACAATTGTTTTCATGAAATTCACATAACCTTAATTAAACACATTTTTATCATTCAAATATTCTTGGACACTGTAGTACGCTTTCTTAATTAACATTACTTTAACATTTACTTTAAACTTCTCCAGTGGCAAATTCAAAATACACTGCGGCATACTATTATAGATACGTATACTCAGACCGATAAATGATTTATTTACATTTTGGAGGCGATATCTAGGCGTCAAAAGTTTGTACTGTTTTTGCTAAAGCACTGAATATGTTGCCGGGCAAACAAAATATTGTAAAATATATATTGAGAAGCAACGGTATGAATATATATATATATAAAAGTATGTAAAAATATTATATATCTATATATATATATAATATTTTTACTGCAAAAACGAGCCTTAAGATGTATTTATAAACTTAAAAACATTTCTTTAAGTTTATAAATAGATCCTAAGGCTCTTTTTTGCAGTAAAAATATTTTATTTATATCAGCGGCGCTTAAACAACGCGAGCAATTCAGTAGGCCTTGAAATCAATCGGTCAAAAACAATGCTTATGACCAGTAGCAATAAGATAGTACTATCGGTTGACAACGAGCCTCTAACGTATACTGATAAATATTTGGGATATTTTGGGTATACTGATAACTATTTGGGAAAACAAATCACATTTAACTATAAGGGCAATGAGCTGGAACTGGAACGTAGAGTACAGTTAACCTGGAATAAGTACAGAAGTTTAAAGGCAATTTTTAAAAGTAACGAAAACCTTACACACCTGCCTTATACCGTGTCTAACGTACGGTTGCCAAACGTGGATCTTCAACACCAAAAATACAAAATAAATTATTAACTTGTCAACGAGGCATAGAACGCAGGATGCTGAATATAAGGAAGATGCAAAAAATACGGCATTCAAAAATAAGAGAAACTACTAAAGCAAAACAAACGCTAACCCAGGCTTTAACACTCAAGTTAAAATGAGCTGGCCATATGGCTCGTATCAATGATAAAAGATGGACTAAACAAGTAATGAAATGGAAAGGTCCTATAGGAAAACGAAAAAAAGGGATACCCATTAGTCGGTGGGAGGACGGTATCCGCAAAATAGCGGGACCTAATTGGATTCACACAGCCCAGTTGAGAAAAATTGGGTCATCCTTGGAGGATGCCTTTACCTGTAAGAGGGGTTCTTGCAACTAAATAATTACTATTATAATAACATATATATATATATATAAAATAAATGACCACGACCCTCTAAAGATAGAATACGAAGCGCACACTCACACAAAAAATAATTTAATTGATATTCACATAGCAACGATTAATTGTCTACCTCTTAGAACCCCTGAAAAACTTGAAGAATTAGAACTAGCAATAGAAAAAATAAAATGGGATGTTATAGGACTTAGTGAAGTGAGAAGGTTTGGAGAACATATAGAAGATAATGGAAAATATATATTACATTATAAGGGAGAAACGCCGGGACGACATGGAGTTGGATTCATAGTCAAGAGACATCTTGTAAGTCAAATAAAGGAACTCAGAGGAATCTCAGAACGCATCGCAATCTTAAATATAAACTTGCCTATGATTGGAGAGAAAAGAGAAGAATGGTCGATTATCCAGGCTTATTCACCAACCGAATCCGATAAACAAGAAAACATAATACTAATAGAAAAATTCTATGAAGATCTCCAAATCACTATCGAAAATGCCCACAAAAATATCATAGTAATGGGCGATTTTAATGGCCAAATAGGAACACAAAAATATGGGGAAGAATATACGATAGGAAGATATGGATTTGGGAATAGAAGCAATAATGGTACAAGATTAATAAATTTTGCGTTACAAAACAAACTTAGCATCCTAAATAGCTATTATAAAAAGAAACCAACAAAAAAATGGACATGGATTTCACCCAATGGACTTTATAAGAACGAAATAGACTATATTATGACTAATAATAGAAAGGCTTTTAAAGACTTATCAATAATAAGTAATTTAAATTTTAACACAGATCACAGAATGATTCGGGTGATAAAAACAGGAGAACGTATGAAAAAATCTAGACCATATCACAATAAACATACAACAATTAAAGAAATACATAACACAGACATACTTCTAAAAGAATTACGAACATCACTTGAAGATGTGGAAATTGAGAAAATACAATTTATGTCAGTACAAGAAGAATGCAATAATTTTATAAATAAACTAAAAATGGCCAAAACAAAAGTAAATACAAATAACAAGAAAGAAGTATCATCTATAAGCAAACAATTACTACAGGAAAGGAAGGGACTATTTCAAGAAAGGAAAAGTAAACAGAACCGGAAACTGATAATTGAATTAAGTAAAAAAATTAACGAACAACTAAGAAAGGAAAGAAAAACGAAACGAATTAATATTTTGAAAAACTATATAGAGAAAACAGGAGGTATAAAAAAGGCACTTATAAGACTAGATGACAAAAAAGATTGGATACCAAATATGAAAAGTAAAGGTGGAAATAATACAGCAAAGAGATCGGACATACTAAAAATAGCTACTGATTTTTACCGAAATTTATATCGTAGCCAAAACGTAGGTCTATCTACAAAAGTAGTCGATACACTAACTGAAGAGGAAGAAATATCTAGAATATTAGAAACAGAAACTATACAGGCAATTAGTACACAAAAGTTAGATAAAGCTCCAGGATTAGACACAATTACAAACGAAATATTAAAAGTTACACTTTCAGTGATCACTCGAAAACTAACAAATTTATTTAACAAAATTATAAACTTAGAAAGTATTCCGGAAGATTGGACTAAATCAACAATTATATTACTCCATAAAAAAGGTGACAAGGGAGATATTAACAATTATAGACCTATTAGCTTAGTATCAAATATTTACAAAGTGTTTTCAAAAATAATTTTATCTAGAATCAAAAATATACTTGAAGAAAATCAACCTAAAGAACAAGCTGGATTCCGCCGAAAATTTTCAACTATAGATCATATACACGTTCTTTGGCAAATACTAGAAAAAAATTTAAAGAATATAACAAAATTTATTATCTTTGCTTCGACGATTTCAATAAGGCATTCGACACACTGGAACATGAATATATCTGGAATGCATTGACAGTACAAGGTGTACAAACTAAATATGTACAAATTCTTAAAAACATATACAGAAATAGTACTGCACGGATAAAGTTAGAATGTACAGACGAAGAATTTCGTATTGAAAGAGGCGTACGTCAGGGCGATCCTATCTCACCTAAACTATTTGCAGCCGTCTTAGAAATGATATTTAGAAACCTAGAATGGACGAATACAGGTCTTAATGTAAATGGCAAAAATTTTAATCATCTTCGCTTTGCGGACGACCTAGTATTATTTTCAGACTGCCAGAAAACCCTCGAACTAATGTTACAGCAATTAGCAAATGAAAGTAATAAGGCAGGTTTATCAATAAATTTAGCAAAAACTAAAGTTATGTCAAATTCGTCTCAAATTAAAATTATTAAAATAAGCAATCAGGAAATAGATTATGTAAAAGAATATATATACCTTGGACAACTAATAGCCCCTGAAGAAGGTATGCGAAAAGAAATAGACAGAAGAATTACAAGTACTTGGAGACGGTTTTGGTTGCTTGGTGAAGTCATGAAAAACAAAGAAATGACTATGAAAGAAAGAAAAAGAGTATACGATATGTGTATACTCCCATGTATGTCATACGGGTGTCAAACTTGGTCATTGACAAAAAGAATATCTAGCCAAAAAAATAAAAAACTGCCAGAATAGATTAGAGCGAAGCACAATAGGAGTCAAAAGAACGGACAGAGTAAAAATAAAAGACATAAATAAGAAAACAAAGTTCAAAAATGCATACGTAATATACAAACAATTGAAGTGGAGATGGACAGGGCATATGATAAGGGACATGAAAGAGAAATGGACAAGGATAATAACTGAATGGTATCCACGAGACGGCAAGAGAAAACGAGGCAGACAGATTAAAAGATGGGAAGATGATGTTAGGAATGTAGCTGGCCCAATATGGACCCGCACAGCTAAAAATAAACAAAAGTGGAAATCTTTAGATGAGGCCTTTGTCGGAAGACAAGTTACAAAGGATTAACAACCGTTTGCCGATAAACATTTAGAAAAATGTTAGTATAGAAATAAGTAATTATAATTGTAAATTAAGTTTAAGGCATTTCCATATTTATATAGCATGTAAGTAAACTTAAGTAACAATAAAGGCTTAATAATAATATATATATATATATATATATATATATATATATATATATATATATATATATATATATATATATATATATATATATATATATATATATATATATATATATATATATATATATATATATATATATATATATATATATATATATATATATATATATATATATATATATAAAAAACAAATAAGCAAATAATAATAGTACATATAGTAAGTTGTATAAAATGTAACGGTAAACTGTTAAATTGTAAACTTTTTGTAGGAAGTATAAGGCTTTTTTTTATTTTATTTATTTTATATCAACGGCGCTGCCCCATAGTAGCATCCCTAAAGAAAGAATGCTATGAAAATAAATTAATAAACTAGTCGGGCAATATTAACGCCTGTCATATATATATATATATATATATATATATATATATATATATATATATATATATATATATATATATATATATATATATATATATATATATATATATATATATATATATATATATATATATATATATATATATATATATATATATATATATATATATATATATATATATATATATATATATATATATATATATATATATATCATTCAAATATTTTTGGACAGTGTAGTACGCTTTCTTAATTAACATAACTTTAACATTTACTTCTCTAGTAGTACATTCAATATTATTCTATATATGTTTAATTAAATATATATATATATATATATATATATATATATATATATATATATATATATATATATATATATATATATATATATATATATATATATATATATATATATATATATATATATATATTTAATTAAACATATATAGAATAATATTGAATGTACTACTAGAGAAGTAAATGTTAAAGTTATGTTAATTAAGAAAGCGTACTACACTGTCCAAAAATATTTGAATGATAAAAATGTATTTAATTAACAATGAAACTGAGTGATGTAATTTTATGTTTGTGACGATTCAAAAGTGCTTGCCAAAGCCTATTTGAATAAATAATATTTTGAATTTGAATTGAAAATTATTAATAATTAGAAAATTTTATGTTATATATACCTATTGATAGAAAAACTGTGCTACTCGCACCCACCCAATTAAAATTTTATATATAAAACAATGAGAACAATACTTACTTATAAATATATGAAATAAAGTAAGAATATCTTTTTCAAACATAAATGTCTAAAAATAACAATATTTCTCGCTCCAATAGACGAACGTGTATGTATGAATGTATGTTTATTTAATGGTTTTTTTCTATTCATATTTTAGAACCTGAAAATATATATATTTTTCCTTGAAATTCGATGTAAAAGAAAGGTTTTGTAACTGTTGGGTACTAATACCACATTAAATATGATTTTATTTAGATAAAAAATTTACGTATAACAGAACTATCAAGAGGGTAGGGATTTCAATTCAATCGGTTGTTGAACATAACTTGACATTCCCAATAACGAATCCGATCCGATACGAATATATATTATAAACTAAAACACAAACTTGTAACAAATTAAACAAATTCAATTTAATCATTAATTGAATTAGAATTTATAAACAGAAACACAATCTTATAACAAATTATTTGATTGAATTAGAATTAGATTTAAAAATAATTAACAAGAACTAGAAGTTTAGTATACTCACAAGACTAGACATAACACATCAAAGTATAGTACAAAAACATAAGATTAGACATAATATAACAAAGTGTAGTATACTCACAAGACTAGATATAACACATCAAGGTCTAGAATAAACTGTATAAGACTAGACATTACATAACAAGGTCTAGTATACTCACAAGACTAGACATAACATAACAAGGTCTAGTATAAAGTGAATTACGTTTGCGGCAGTTGAGAGGTTGAAAAAAAACCGAATAATTATTAATTATTTATTAATTATATATTAATACAATAATTACTTAAAACTAACGACTGCTTTAATCGAAGTGGGAATAAAGAGTGGTCTAAAAAATATTACAATTAATAAAGTAAAATTAAAACAATGGAAAACTTAGAAATTAAAACAATGGGGCATTGAAAAGTAATGCGGGGAACTCGCGCGGTGGTCGCGTGGGAAGATTCCTTCAGTTTGGTCCGTCAGCATATTCGTAGGATTAGGGTTACGTAACTCCTCCACCCCTAGAGAGGCAACTATTTGAGGACGTTGAGTGAAAAGTTGCCGGAGTACCTGATTCATTCTCTGGGTTATGTCCGTTTTCTGAAATTTCTTTATTCGTTGCAGCCGTTTTCTTATACTTTTTATATTGTAATAAAATAATGAGTGCAGCTGCACCGAATAGTATTGCGTATATTGGTATGGTTGTATGATAAATTGTAGTATCTTTTTTTGTGTTCAATGTGTAGCGGTGACTGTATCATAATTTTATCCTTGAGTCTTTGAAGTCCATTAATATTTATAGATGATATATTAATAGTTGTATCTAGGTGTGCAATTTCATCGGATATCTTTATTAATTTTAAAGGTTGTCCTCTTATTTGGTTGTTGTCATTGATTATCGTAAAATTTTCGGATATGATTTGGCATCCTAGGGGAATAGTAACAAGGTAGCTGCCTTTTAATGATGTAAATTCCTGTTTATTGCATGATATTTGTATCTTTTGATTTTCAGGGAACGATATGATGTAGTGCATATTGTCCAATTTCTCCGTTGATCCTCGTTGAAGATTGATTGTAGTTAAGTGACAAGATGCTTCTAAAATTTGGTTGATAATTAGCTTGTGGATACAATCAGAATTTGTACGAATCAGATGATTGAATTCCATTTCGCAGAGATACCAGCTGCTATGTTTCTGGCATTCAGCCTCTATGTACAAGAATGAATTCTCGTAGTTGCAATGAAAGGAGAGGATGGGATGATAGTCTGTGATTTTTTATTTCTACTGCTAATCTATATAATAAAAAATTATCTTTAGAAATAATAGGAAATCGGAATATAAAAACTATTTTCTTATTAGTAAAGTAAAAAGCTGGTCTTATTATATAATAATATTCTTTTAATTCTAAATTCAAAATGCTTTCTTTTCCGTAGATAGTTTTAAGTTTATCTATCATTGAGCTTAATACGTCTATACTAATCATAGAATGGTGCATGCTTGATGCATGTATAAAACCTAAACTATTTTCTATCCTAAGTAATTTGTTCATTAAATCGTCTATGTTGTCATTTAATATTACTAATAATTGGGAAAATTTTGCATACTTAATTAAAGTCGAACCATTATTAATTTTGTTAGAAAATATTAACATTAAGGTACTATTAATTTTACTTTGATTTTCTACTAGTTGAGTTAAAACGCTATTATATTTAGTGATCCATTCTTTACTTATGCTTAATTGATTATTAAATTCATTTGTAATTTTATCTTGATTATTTTCTAATAATTTTATAGCCTCGTTGTATTTTAAGGCATCAGTGTAGTCTAAGTTTCCTGTAATACTTTTTATAACTGTTCCGAGTCCATCAATGATTCCTCTTTTGGATCTAGTGGGTCGTAAAGATTTAATTTGAAATAATATCTCGTCTAATTTGTTAAGCAAGTAACTTCTCTCTCTGAATTTCATAAACTGAATGTAAGCTATTAGGTAATTGATTCTGGTAATTGTGTAATTGGTTCTGTAGACTGTGTGCTTTATCTTCTATGTCGTCAAGTTTTATGTATTGTAAAAATGTATGGTAGTGTGTAGTTATTTTCATCGGTCCAAGTTTATAGGGAAGTATTCCAGGTCCGTCATCAAGACTTACGAATTTAATATCTTGAAGATGTACCAGGGGTAGCATCGTGAACACCAGGATCCTGTAACAAATTCGCAGCTTTAGGGATTCGTTTTACTCGCGATTTTGCTACAGGGCCACGCTTCTTTTTAGTGTAAATGTGTATAGGTAGATCGGCAAGGACAGTGTCTTGTGTATATCTTGGGTCTGTTTTTTGTCTCTCAGCTAAAGGGTTCTTTACAAAAATCTGTTGGTCAGGTGCATATTCTAACTCCGGTTCGCGTGTTTTATTTCTATTCTCGATAAGGGTTGTTCGGTTACTAAGGGATGATTTGTTAACGATATCGTAAACTTTTTTCATGCGTTCTTTGTGTGTCTGTAAGTATTGCTGTAACGTTTGTTGAGTGAGGTCAATGTCAAGACAGTCTCGGGGGTCAAAATGTCCGTTTAGCAAATCGAAAGGTCTACATCTCGTGAAACTGTGTATGGAACTATTGTAGGCTATTAAGCCGTAGGGCATAAGATTGACAATGGGTTCGTCTTTATGTTGTAATTTTAAAAGTCGTAGATGTTCAAGGAGAGTCGAGTGAAATTTTTCAATGTTTCTGTTGCCATTAGGAGAGTGAGCTAGGGTTTTGTGGTGGTTAATTTTGTGAAGTCTTGTAAATTCGTTAAATAATTGATTGGAAAATTCTGTTCCATTGTCCGTAATAATAGTCATAGGGACGCTATGGTGGGTACAATATTGTAAAAGGGCTTGTAACACACTAACAGCTGTTCCGTCACGCAAGTAATAAGCTTGTCCATATTTAGTAAAGACGTCTATGAAAATCATGTATTTGACACTCTGTATTGTCAGTAAGTCTATGTGAATAATTTCAAACGGTTTCGTCGCTGGGGGTACAATGTTAAATTGAGGTCGGACTGGGTTTCTATCGTACTTGGCTTGTCCGCAAATAGTACATTCTGTAATAAATTTAGTTATTTGATCCTTCATTTTGGGCCAAAAATAAATTCGTGATAATGATAAATATGTTTCATTAATGCCGCGGTGATTCGTCTTACCCTCATGATAATGACGGATAATTTCCTGTTGTCTATGATATTCTTTAACGTTCTCTATTTCTGTTTTTGCTAAGACTAAATTCATTGAAGATGATTTAAATTTATTTTGTAAAATTGGAATTATGGTATACATATCTAAAATAGGATTAACTAAAATAGCTGTTTTAATTTTAGAACAAATGTATTCTCTTACGGCGTTAATTATATCTTCCTCTAAATTAGTTTTACTTAACTGTATGTAAATTCGAGTGTATTTCTCGAAAGGCTTTGATACTGCAGGTTTTCTTTTTATACCGTCAACTATAGTAAAAACTACTTGCCTATGAAATTTATTAAGAGGTTCATCCGTTATCGGTATTTCTAAAATAGGGTTTTCGTGACTACTGTGTGCCGTTAACGTAGAGGAATTAGATTGGTGAGAGGCGGTTATTGTTGAAGAGTTTGATTTTTCGGGAACCGATATCGTAGACGAAATGGATGCTCTGCGTAAGGTATCGGATGGATTGCCAAATAGCGAGTTTAATTCATCGATTTCTTCTATTAACAATTTTGTGTTTTTCGCATGTATTTCTATTCTAGAGAGAGCGTCCGCGTTAGTATCACTTTTACCTTTTTATATATGACTGTATAGTCATATTCGCTTAAGCGTAAGCGCCATCTCGTTAGTCGTGAATTTGGTTCCTTTAAGTTCATCATCCACTGCAATGGTTTGTGGTCTGTGATTATTTTAAACTTCCTACCAAATAGATAAGGCCTACAATATTTTATAGCCCAGACTATAGCCAACAATTCTTTTTCTATGGTACTGTAGTTTTGTTCACTGTCGTTAAGAGTCCTTGAGGCGTAACAAATCGGTCTATCGGATCCTATAGGGCCTTGTGATAAAATAGCGCCTATAGCCACGTTGGATGCATCGGTTGTGAGGTTAAATTCTTTATTAAAGTCGGGATATTGAAGTATGGGGTCATTCGTTAAGACTGTTTTACACTTTTCAAAGCTAGATATGTATTCGTCATTCAAAAAAATTTTCCTACCTTTTTTCAGGCATTGTGTGAGCGGTTTTGTTAATTTCGCGAAATCTGGTATAAATTTACGATAATAACCAACTAAGCCTAGGAATTGTTTTATTTCTTTTGGTGTTTTTGGTATAGGGTATTTTTCAATTGCAACTATTTTTTCGGGATTTGGTTTTACTCCGTCCGCGCTTATAATATGGCCTAGAAAAGCTGTCTCCCGTTTTAAGAATTCTGACTTATCCATTTGGATTTTAAAATTAGACTCTCGAAGTCTCTGAAAAAATTTTCCTAAATTGACTACGTGTTCCTGTAAGGATGTACTATAAACAATAATATCATCCATATAGACTAAACAAATAGAATTTTGTAAGCCTTTCAGCACATCGTCCATTACTCGCTGAAAGGTCGCCGGGGAATTTTTTAATCCCATGGGCATACGTAGGAATTCATAATGTCCGTGTTCTACGTTAAATGCTGTTTTGTGTATGTCCTGAGGATCAGTTTGTACCTGATAAAATCCGCTGGTTAAATCTAAAGTCGTAAAATACTGACACTTTCCTAATTTATCTAATACGTCACTAATATTGGGGATTGGATATTTATCGTCTATTGTTTTTTCGTTTAATTTGCGAAAATCAACAACTATTCGCCATTTTCTTTTGCCGGAGGCATCGACCTTTTTGGGTACAATCCAAATAGGTGAGCTCCACGCCGAATTAGAGGGTCTTATTATTCCTTGATCGAGCATTTTAGCTATTTGTTCTTGTACCTCCTGTCTATGAACATATGGGTATCTATAACTTTTTGTATGAACGGGGATTTCATCGGTAGTTTAAATCGAGTGTTTTATCTTATTTGTAAAAGTAAGTTGCTCGCCTTCTAGATAAAATACATCAGAGTACTGGCTACATAACAGTTCTAAGTTTTTGCGTTCCTCAACGTTAAGATGCTCTGTACGAAGTCGCGACAGAACGTCCTTTACACGTTGAAATTGTTTAGTGCATGTGAAATTGATATTGTTAATTTCAGCAATGACGGCTCGGTCCATTGAGAATATTACGTCATTCCTACTGGGATTTTTAACTTCTACGATACCTCTGCTATTCTTAACGGACGTAAGGCATTCACTAATTATGCAACTTGAATTTTTTTGTTCTTTTATGTACGCTTCACCATCGTGTATATTAATAGTAATTTGTAACAATTTTGATTGATCTGCTGGGATTATACCTTCGTATAAGTTTGCATTACGAGAGTCGTGTACGTATATGGGGTTTGAAGCAGTTTTGGTAAAAAGTGTTTTATTTTTATAGTCTATTACCGCTTCCCATTTGTTTAATAAGTCGGTTCCTATGAGTCCATCGAAAAAGTCATAAAAATTATATACATAAAATGTTATATTATGCGGATCATTAAATTCATTAAAGCTTGGTATAGTTATTGAATAATTACTTCTAGTTTTGGCTGAATGAATGAACATTGCATACTTCGAAAGGATCGTAGTTTAAAGGAAAATTATTAAAAAAATTTCTACAACTGCTGGACTTAGAAAGGATTGATTGGCTCCCGTATCAATTAATAACTTTAATGGTGGTGATAATATTTGAATATACGGAAGGTGACGTTTTGTATGTAGATTAATTTCTATTTTAAGGTGTCGGACTTCGAGATTTTCTGAAAATTCGGCTTATTATCGTCAGATGTAATCTCATTATCGGTTTCTAATCGTAATGTAGTGGGATTATCGGTATAATTTTGGGCATAGGCCTCATAGTTATAGTCATGGTCATAGTCATAGGAGTACTGTATGTCTTCGTTACTGTTATAATACGGTTCAAAGTCTGTATAATAATCGTATGAGTCGTAATTGTCTTCACAGTTATTAAAATTTATTTCTTTTGTTTTAAAATAATTTCTTGGGGGAGGGTTACCGTGCTTTTGCCAATTATGTCCTGTAAGTGTATGCTGTGTTGGTGGCAATGGTCGAGACACAAAGTGGCTCACACCACTCATGGGTCTAGGAAATTCATTAGCTTGGTTAGACTTCTGTGTGATACTATTTCGAGGCGGTAACCTAAACATGTGACTGTTAGGGTTGTAGTTCGGAGGTGGTGCACCGAACATTCTTTGTGTGTGTGTGTGTGTAGTCTAGGGTGTTTTTGTTCATTGTTAAATTTAAAAAGCTGTGTGTTAGGTCTATTTTGTACAGGTACAGTTAGTGGAAACGTGCGTGGTGCGAATGTGTGAGAAGTAACGTTTGGTATAGCGGTTACGGTTTTGTTAGATTTTGAGAACTCGTAACGGCTGTGCATATACATAGTGTTAAGCTCTTCCTGTACATACTCAAGAGCTTTTTCTATAGTTGGTGGTCGCATACAACGAATTCGTGATCCTAACGGTTCTTTAAGACCACGAACATAGGCCGGCATAGTTACTCTTCTGTATAAATCACGCTTTGCTCCGATGGTGGTGGATAGTGTCTCATGCAGAGTAACGTAAGTCATTACCGTGCAAAACAAATTTTGACAATGATCGTAAAATTTTTGTGGGCTTCTGTTGCCCTGCATCGCTAAAGAAAGATCATTGTATAGGGCGGTTTCATCCCTTTGATCGGAAAAGTTATTAATTAAGAGCGTTTTAATACCTAGCCAACTATCAGGTATTCCGTTTGAATTAATTTTACTTGCTGCTGTGCCTGTTATCTTGTTTAATATTCCATTCAGCAGGCATACATTAGAAAATTCACTATCAGGTAATTCACTAAGATATTGTATCGCTAAATGATCACAAATTTGAATGAATCGAGTTAAAATATTTGGGTTTCCGTCGAACTCCGGAACAAGGCGGAGGGCCTTAAATATGGTGTCCGGATCGTGAGACATGGTAAAAAAAAATTTCGAGTTATAATGACTAAAATCTAAAATATTTTTTATTTCTTCAGAATTAATATTTCTTATTCTATCTATACTTAACCGACGAGCCTGCTTTGATAGAGGCTCTCGAGTCCTAGAAGTTTTAGGATGAAAAATTTTGGTGACTAATGAATAGGCTTAGGTCTAGGAAGGAGCAACACGAGAACGATTCTTATGTACTCACATAAACTGCATTATCTGGTCTCTTCTCAGTTGAATCGATTGCTGGATTCCACTCCCGGCTGCCACAGGTCCGTAGATTCTGGATTCTCGAACGGTGCTTGATAGCCACCCGGGCGGCGCGCGACGCGATGATAATTATCGAATAATTAATTTAAACCGATCGCGAACCGGCCCGCGAGAATCCTACCGACTGCGCCAATTACGTTTGCGGCAGTTGAGAGGTTGAAAAAAATCCGAATAATTATTAATTATTTATTAATTATATATTAATACAATAATTACTTAAAACTAACGACTGCTTTAATCGAAGTGGGAATAAAGAGTGATCTAAAAAATATTACAATTAATAAAGTAAAATTAAAACAATGGAAAACTTAGAAATTAAAACAATGGGGCATTGAAAAGTAATACGGGGAACTCGCACGGTGGTCGCGTGGGAAGATTCCTTCAGTTTGGTCCGTCAGCATATTCGTAGGATTAGGGTTACGTAACTAGTGTTTAAGACTAGACATAACATAACAAGGTCTAGTACACTCACAAAACTAGATAACACAACAAGGTCTAGTATAAAGTGTATAAGATTAGACATAACATAACAAGATCTAGTATAGATAGATAGATTATAAAATACATAAGTCTAGACATAACATAATAAGGTCTAGTATACGGTATTCAAAGGAATACTTACAAACAAAGAAAGAACCACATTCATCAGGAGTCCACTCCTCCTTCCAAAGTACCATAAATTCGAGCTGCAGCATAAGTCAGTTTTCCATAGGCTCCAGCAACAAGTTGCCTTTCTCCAAAGCCCTTGTTACCTTATAAGAGCCACGCATTCCGGGATAAAATTGTCCTTCCGAGTGTGCGTCCTTGATGACAAAAACCAAATTGTCAACATGAAATTCTTGGGGAAGTTTTAGTACTTTACTGATAAGTTCATTCTAATGATTTTGATTATCCTTTAAGAATTCGGCTGTCCTTTGCCCGGTTAACTTCCGCAAGGATTAGCGATTACTTTCAGAACAATAAGACCTTGTATTACAGGAGTAGCTCCTTCTATACCGACCACAGGATTTAATGTAGATACTTGCTTATGGAAAACAGTACCAGATTTTGACCATGATGTTAAAGGCCGTAGTGGAGCTCGCAGCACTCTTATATAAGCTATACAAGTTAAACAATGACTAACGTACTTTTTTACAAATGCGACTACATCGGAAAACCAAAAGTGATTTAAAATCAATCCCATCGTTTCTACACCCACATAGCAATTTTCATCGTAGAAAATCTTCAAAAGAATTAATTGGTAACCTTTAGGTATGTAACATAACAAACGCGGTACATTACCTATTGGCGTGTATTGACAATAAAGAATATCATTCTTTTTATGGTAACAACTAGCATCTTACTGTCCCTATTTAATGCGTGCATCTTATTGTCCATATTTAATGTATTTTAACGAAAATCGATTTCGACAACAGATCCTAAATTATTCCACAAACTCTTAATTTATACGGTTAATTGATAATTTATACGGTCTATAATAAACAGATGCATTACTTTTTAAGCGAATGTGCGTGCTATCCGTAGTCACAGTTGAAGTAGTAATTACCAGTAATTCTAAATTTTGATTTCTTTTTTAAATTCTCATTAAAGTTATCAAGATCACTACCAACCAATGATTTCGTGATAGGATGTTCATTTGCTTCTACAACCGAGACTTTTATGGAGACAGAACTTAAAATTAAACGTTGTTAATATTTTATTGATCAGAACGCTGCTTAGCAAAACAATTATTTATATGGTGTCCCACTTTTTTACAATACGAACAAGTTATATTAGAGTTATGTTTTACATCAGAATTAATCGTATCGTTACTAGAAGACTCTTTTTGATTAATAAAACATTTCGCTTGCTTATGTCCTGTGCGACCGCAAGAATAACGTTTAAATGATGTCGCAAGTATTACAACTTTAACGGTATGAGGTTTTATTATCGGCCGACGCATTGTGGAACTACAGGATAAAGTGATTTCATTTTCAACATTAGTTGATCCAATGAAAATGGATAAATAATTAACTAAATCACAAGGCATTATTTTTTATTTGTAGCCGATGCTTTAACATGCGGTTCATTAATACCACGTATGACAATAGCACTTACGAGTTCGTCACTCAAGCCCTTAACCATAAAGACTTAAAATCTTTCTTAAAATTATTCCACGAGCGATCCGTAGTAACCCAGTTTTCTATCCAGTTTTAACCACGTTTTCATTTCGTAAGACAACGTGTATTACCTAACCTAACCTATTCGTGATAAACATTCAACATCACCCCATCGATTAACACTTTGAGCACAGTCTACTTCATCAAACAAAGAATCTATATTATGCACATTAGGATCAAAATTAAAAGACACGTAATAATCACAAGTAAAATTATTTTTTAAAGATTATCTTCAACGATTTATTTAGTCGAATCAATAGCCGTACCGCCTATTTCTACTTTAGAGTTTGACGAAGCCACCACCGAGGACCTATCCTCCAGCGCATTCAACCGTGTGATCGTGAATTTCGACATGTCTCGACACCTTTCGTTCCCGAGGGCGATTGTGAGAACGCTTTCCTTGATCCATTATTAAAATCACTCACTACAACACGAGTAAGCAAAAACTTTGTAAAAGAAAAGCATAAAATTTAAAAAGTCAAAAATAATAACCAGAAATCAATAATCGCGAAGTGAGGTTTATTATTTTTTCCTGGTAAATATTTTCCTTCGCAATTATATTGTGACATTTCACCTCGTTCATCGTCAGGTCTGTTTATTATATTTAAATTCTCGAGGGGTTTGTGATCTGTGTAGACAGTAAAATGGTTTCAATTAATCAATGTTGCCAGAATATATATATATATATATATATATATATATATATATATATATATATATATATATATATATATATATATATATATATATATATATATATATATAAATATATATACATCTATTATGTAGACAGGTGTAATGCGACATGACTAAATTAATGCTAAGCTTATAGAATGTTCAAATTTTAGAATTTCATGGTCGATTGCATTATGCCGATAGCGTGATAAGAATTTTACCTTTTATAAATTGACGAATATGAGATATTTTAACAGTGTATTTCAGTGATAGTAATCGTATGTTTTTAGTTTTAATATAGTGTTAGTTATGATTAGGACGATTGCAGTATGGTCAGTATAATACGATATTTGATTGGTTTTGTTACATTTGTTGTTTCGTGATAAAATGGAAAAACATTAGGCTGTTAATGTGAAGGTTCTTATTTTAATTCTCACTTTACATAAAAAATATTCTTATTAATTGACTAGAAATAGCCATTTTGAAAACGTAAAATAATTTGAACACGGGCCTCGTGATGAGATAAGCCTTAAATCCTGCTAACAAATTTTATTTTGTTTTATGACTACTACGAATATGCGACAAAATGTCACTCTAATTGAAAAACTCTAAAACTCTATTGGCGTGTAACATTAGTAACTGTGGTAAGAGAGATCGAGTGTCGCACATTCGAAGAAGTCTAATAATAGAAGTTACCAGATAGGAAACAAGCAGCACCCTGGTTGGAGTAAACTATGAAAATTTAGTGTAAAGTTCATATTCATCGAGATTAGTGGATTAGCATTTCTTATTATTAAAAAAAATAAAATTCCACAATATATATCCCAGGACAATAGTAGACCAGTTAAATGTTAAGAAAATATAAATAAATTAAATATTTTAAATGAAGACTTTCGTGGCGTTCAGTGGCAGAACACTTCATTGTTAATGGGCACATTAAACTATTTTCATTAACTCAGAACTCAGTGTATGGACGTTTAAGATTTTGCTACTTTATTTATATTTTAAGCTAATAAAATCGTAAATTAATATTTATATATGTCCTTTCAGCTTACTTTATCTAAGTTTAGCGCACGGATTAAAATTCCCTCCATATTTCAAGTTCGGAGCAGCGACAGCCGCCTATCAAGTAGAAGGCGGGTGGAATACTAGCGGTAAGGTTTTCTATTGGGCGGCGTTGAATTACGGCACTTACAATATAATTTGTCTTGATTATTCAAGATATTACTCTGTGTAGTATATAACATCATTTAATACAAATAGTAGCATTAGGTATTACGTATAAAATAGAGGATTGGTATTATATATTTAGTTATGGTTATAATGTAGGCAACATTATTGTAATATATACGACTACGTATTATTGTTACTGCTAAAAATATTATATATATATATATATATATATATATATATATATATATATATATATATATATATATATATATATATATATATATATATATATATATATATATATATATATATATATATATATATATATATATATATATATATATATATATATATATATATATATAATATATATATATATATATATATATATATATATATATATATATATATATCTATATATATATATATATATATATATAAGGTCTCTGTTTATTTAAAGATAAATCTCCAAGTATTTGGGATCACTATGTCCGCACATACAACGATAGAATTATAGACTCGTCGTCTGGTGACATAGCGTGTAACAGCTACCATCTGTGGCAGAGAGATGTGGAGATTGCTTCCGAATTGGGTTTACATTTTTATAGGTAAGCAGTGTTTTTCTATATTAAAGATGTGCCTACTTAATATAATATGTCTCTTATTAATGTAAGCAAAAAACACTTTCCATATTTAGCATGTAGAAACAATCGTTATTCGATATATTACATAGTGGATTCATATAAAATTTCTATATATAAAATTCTGTGCAGTTCTGGGTTCGATCCCCCATTGAGGAAATGGAATATTTAATATTTTAAATTTAAATATTTATTGTTTCATTTCTTCGCTCTGGTAATAAGGCAAACCGCGGCGTTGAGTTCTGCCACTCAACTCGCTATATCTCAAATTCGACGGAAAGTGGGGAACGGAAGTGGAACGGAGTTTCTTAACACTAGGTTCCCGGGTTCCCTCTGCCTACCCTGCTTCGTGCGGGATACAGCGTGAAGCTGAGTATTAATATTACAATACACATACATCTATATTCAATTGACTTTATTACATCAACTACAGAGGCAAAAAAAATAAGCAATAAAGAAGAAAAATATATTTATGATAAAGAAAATACTTGGGAAAATATATTGTTAAAAATAAATTCGGTGAAATGTGTGTTATCTAAACTTTAAAATTCATTGCGAATGTTGTCTTTAAGCTGGGCAATCGTGGTCGGCATATTGGCGTAAATGCGACTCTTGGGGTACCTCCAGAGAAAACAAATGCATTAACGTGAAATGTGGACTCCGATAGTCAGTAGACTAGGTATCAGTATATTATTGCCAATAAACCTGATATAGTCCTGTTAGATCCCTGTCTATTAGTGCTATATAAATTTGGTTGGGTTTCGTACCGTGTAGTGATTGTTACCATTTAGTATCCCACGAGACTTTTATTAGAGATTTTTAAGAAAAATATTAATAAATTGACTAAAATCGGTGATATACATAATATGAATACAAGAAATAGGCTTTTCAACTTAGAGCGCCGGTAACTCGATTGCATAGGGTCCGTTATTCTTTTATGGGTCAGGGTGCGGTCACGCTTCTACATTAGGATCCTAAAAACGCCCGAGAATTTCTGTTTCACAATTTAAAAATTGTGAATAGGCGTTTTAGCGTTATGAGGTTATTACAAAATTAACGATTTTATAAATGAAAACACGCCTTGGGAATAAAATGCTAGCTCCAGACTATTTCAAATGTATCTTTGTCACTTATAATTATATTATGTAAACTCTATAAAAAAAATAGACATATCCCGCTGAGTTTCTTGCGCCGTTTCTTCTTAGGTCCGAGGCAATAACTTTAGCAAATCCGGCGGTAAATTGTTTGACGTTCAAAAAAAGGAAACTTGTAATTTCTTATTTGAATACAAATAAAGGACGAAAGCAGAAAAAATAAGTTGTCTAGATATTTGGACTTGGACCAGATTGCAGTTTATGGATGTTAGGGCCACTATCATTATGCGGATAGTGGTTTCAAGTAACGCTTTCATAGTATAAAATTTCTACCAACATCCTAAGAGATTATCGCTTAGCAGTTGGATCAACAGTACAAAAAGCTGTTCTTGAGACGGCATATATTGCGAGGAGGTTCCTAAGTCTAAACCGTGGCCACCGATGGCCTGGGCTTTGTTTCGACGCTGTTATTTTTTTTTATTTTAATATATTATTTTTATTTTAAAATATGTTTAAAAATGTAAGGAATATCTAAATATATATAAAAAAAAAATACAAAATAAATATAATATTGTTATAAAATAAACCTGAACGACATCTTGTGGTAAGCAATAAATAAAAAAGCATATAGCGGTCACATCTATTTTATTCTTCTTTGAATAATTATTTTTATTGTGCATAATTTAGCTAAGTCCTATGTTAATAAAGACATTTAATTCCAGATTTTCAATTTCTTGGCCTAGATTGTTGCCAGAAGGCTCTTCAGATTATATAAGCGAAGATGGAAAGAAATACTATGACAATTTAATTAATGCTTTACTAGAGAAGGGTATAGAACCCCTGATCACTTATATCATTGGGACTTACCGCAGTCATTACAAGATTTGGGTAAGAACTGTCAGAAATTTGAAATATTTAGAATTTTTACTGTTTTTATAGTTATCTTAAATTATTAAGTATCTTTCAACGTCAGACAATAAAATCAATGTTTATGGGTACTTCATCGTTCTAGGCATAGGGCGGTGTTGAGTTAACTCGCAATGACTAGCAAATACATAGTGGGAAACGAAATGAAAATACAATGTTTCCTTTATCCTATTGTTTTTAATATTTAAAATAACCTTTTACAGGTGGATGGACGAATTCATTGATCTCAGATTGGTTTGCGGATTACGCTCGAGTGGCTTTCTCATTATATGCGGATCGTGTTAAAACTTGGTTAACTTTGAATGAACCAATCGCTATTTGTGATGTTTCATACCATACGGGTGTGCACGCACCAGGCATTAAAAGTCCAGGGCATGGCAGCTACATTTGTAATAAAAATGTCATGCTTGCCCACGCTAAGGCTTGGAGGATTTACGATAAGGAATTCAGGGCTAAATTTAACGGTATTTCATATATTTTACCTTGATTTCTGTTATTAGACGAAGCAATTATAAAATATTTGTAGTACCTTTTATATATTTATATACTTGATCCATCACGCGACAGTCTTTTGTAGGCTCAAAATATATTTGGAGTATATTTGCCTAATATCGTATGTATATCCGATATTAAAAGTATTATTGAGGCACGATAGGATAGCGTTTGATTATAAACATGATAATTGTGATTCCGAACCCTGATCGGTAGAATGGTTATATTTTCGATTACTCCGAATTTGTAGTAGGTAAAATGTGTGTCTGAGTTTCACTTATTGCACAATAAAAGTGCAATGTTTAACCTGCTCAACGAGCACAACCGTGAAATTGTTTTTTTTTTAAATATTTATAATAAAAAGGGTCGACTCGGCTATGCGATCTTCTTAGGCAGATTACTTTTTATGTTGTAACAATTGCAGGATTCAATTTTGACATAGATAAATGATGGAACTGTATATTTACTTAATATTTCACTAACGTTTATTTATGCCTACTATTTATGATAACTTTTTTTTACTTTCTAGGTAAAGTATCTCTTGCGAATCAACTCATATGGATAGAAGCAAGGAATTCAAGTGACGAAGATGAAGCCAAATTGGCAAGACAACTTTTGGTATTTAAAATATTTTATAATTATTTTACATTTGTTAAGCTTTTTACAGTAAAATTCAATGTCACCTGCAGTGCCTTTACCGTTTTCTATAATAACTAACGGTAGAGTAAATATGGTAACTCGAACGAGGTAACGAAATCTCGAAATCGATGGATATATCGACAGAATTTATGTAATGATAACATAATATCTATTAGTCTCTATTGCTTTCACCGATAAACAGGGTAATTAATGCAAAATTATCAATTCATACCAGTGGATCTTGGGAAAACCCCGTTCAACAAAAATATGCTAATATTTTGCCTCGAGCCTTTTACAAACATAGAAATTATAAATATGTCACTTGTCACCATACTTGCCTAGTCTGAACTGCGTGTATCAGTTACGAGGGTTACTAAGAGTCTCTCAATAAGACAACTCTTGGTACCGTTAGCTTTAAGCGCACCTAAAATTGCCTCGGGTTGACCGCTTTGTACTCTACTATTGCACTAACCAATCAAGAGGATAATACGCGTACACCTTGACTAGTTTGCTTTCGTAGGTAATCAGGTAAAGGAAGTTACAGTGTATCGTACAGCACGATCTCTGTCATCTGTCACATTATATAATAAATTATTTATCTCTTCTTCTTACATTTCTCGTAGCTATGCGGCGTTCGTCACCACTTCCCACGTCAGCGGGAGTCAAAATAAATTATCAGTTAATAAAATTGTTATAATTTAATTTCTTATAGTTTATACGTTATTGTTACAGGCTGGTATGTATTCACATCCTATATATTCCAAGAAGGTGGATGGCCACCTATTGTAGAAGAGAAGTTATGGGAAAAATCTAACGCAGAAGGTTTATATCGATCAAGGCTACCTACATTTACAGACGAAGAAAAAGATTTAGTGAGAGGTATTTATTATAACAATGATTTAACAGAAATATAGTAATGTAGTTAGATGTGATAAGAAATAAAATAGCAATTGTAAAATGAAAGTCGACCTCAAACATCTGTCAATTATATTCACGAGAGAGAGCCAAAGTTATGCGGGCTAATATTTTCTTCAAATTCCTGACTACGCTGACGTCTGCTATTTGGATGCGAACGAGAAGCTACTTAATAAATTAGAGCGTTTTAAAACTCGCCGTACGATATATTTATGGCTTACATAAGTATGACCATGTTTTCCAATTTTGAACTCAGCTAAAGTGGCTCCCAATTCGTCTTTGCGGTGATATGTTACTTTTTATGTTTACCTTACGTTACTTTTTATGCTTACGCTCCTGTTTTAACGTTTTTCCTCTCTCCTTACGCTCTAAGCAATTGTACATCGTGTCGGCGCTTGCCATACCTATAAACAATACTAAATTCCGTTTCCATATACGCCGCATTCCTGTGGAATCAACACCCTTAGATTGTCCAGAGAAGCTTAATATCCTTTTAATCTCAACAAAAAAACATTTGAGACCGAGTTAATTCAGATTAATATATTGTTTTCAATATGCCAACCACATTTTTAGTCATTATTCATTTAAGTATATTTATAAATCATTAAAAAAGACTTCATAAATGAAGCTCACCTTTGTCTACTTATATACTTGCAATCTTATATATTGTTTTGTTTTATGCAATAAATAATGTATGCATAATGGTGTGGCATGGCGTGATTATTTACTATCAGATGACCCGTACACTCGTTTGCCTTGTTCTTCCTTCATGTATGGCATTCTTATTAAACACATACCAGCTTTTTACTAGCATCAGACATAAGTTACGCAAGTAATCGATAAAGGAGACTTTGAAAGGGGGAAGAGTCACCTCACATTGTATCAGGGCAATCTCCAAAAAGCAATTACAAAAACATTAATTACTAACAGATGCTATATGAAAAGACACGATGACTTCACCTCACCAATAATTGAGGCTTAACGCTCCTTCATCACATTCACACAGACATTTTATTGCACTTTTAACTTGTATTTTGATTTTACCATTAGCTATATCAAGATTTAGGGTTTAAGGGTTAGGTTACTCAAGGCAGAGACATCATCCTTCAACTATTTTTTTAATTAATTAAGTCTTGCTACTATTCATCTACAACATAATCAGTTTATAATTAGAAATTTACCTTTGATACACAGTATTAATGTAGAGTTTTTTTTTCTCTAGTTTTTCTACCTTTGTTTCACTAACAATATTTTTTAATTGAGGCCGTTCGTGGCGCGCGGCATAAGCGTGTGACATGTAACCGGCAAGGCGTAGGTTCGAGTCCCCACTCGAAGAAATGAAATATTAAATATTGTCAATTTAAAATATTTAATATTCTCATTTGTTTGCGCTGGTAACACGGCAAAAACGCGGCGTTGAGTTCCGCCACTTACACACAATGCCTCAAATTTGCGGAAAAGGGGAAAAGGAAGTGGAAACACAGTGTCGAACAGTAGGTTCCCCAGTTCCCTCTGCTACCTGCCGTGGCGGGATACAGCGTGAAGCTGAGATACAGTTGAGTTCTTGATACTGCTGATATTGAGGCAGTCGTGGTGCAAAGGCACGAGCGTGTGCTTATAAGCGCGGCAAGGGTGAGATCAAAGCCTTCCCGATTGAGGAAATTAATACGATGTGCATCGCTTTAAAAAATCGATCGAAAGTTGAGAACGAAAAGTACAGAATGTCTCAACAGGTTACCCGGTTCCCTCCGCGCTTAGTTCCGCCCAGTAAGTAGTAGAGAGTAAGTACGGAAGTGAGTCGTAGTCAATCGGGGAATTTAATAATGTTTGTCTGTCGGATTGTTTAAGTTTCTTTTTATCTCTAGAGTAGGCAATCTACTCAGTTACGCATATATCCCTGCACATGGCGGGAGGCAGAGGGAACTTGGGAACCTAGTTGAGGGACTCCGTTTCACTTTTGTTCCCCATTTTTGTCGAATTTGAGGCATTACATGTGAGTGGCGGAACTAAACGTCGAGTTTGTCTTGTACCAGAGCGAAGAAATGAAAATATTAAATATTTATTTCCCAACTGGGGATCGAAACCACAACCTGTCAGTTACCGTCCACCGCTTGTGCCGCTGCGGCACGACAGGATCTATATCTCAAAGCTCAATATTGGTTAAATGAATGAAAGATGGGGTAAGAAAGTGTTTCCATTGCGTACTCAGCTATTTGCGGATGCAAGCGTGAAGCTAAAAAAGAATTGCCGTGTAAATCAAGCATAAGGCAGCTGTTCAAACTACGTATACCCTATTTAGCTTAGACCCTAAAAAACAGCAGTCGATATTTTTTGTAATCAACATTCCTGTTCAAAGTATGACGTCAGCAAGGAAACCAACAGAGGTAAAAAGCTTTTAAAGGTTATCTTTGAAAGTTACTTTTTTTTGACATTAATTGATTCGATATGATTATAGCTAGATGTTATATTTAAGTGGATGTTAAGGTTCCCTTGCTTCCTTTTTGGTTTTAGGTTCCGTACCTCAAAATATGAAATCGGAACTTTTCATTATTACTTTGTAGTTCGTTTGTTAGTACGATTTATATCAGGATCATTAGAGTTATCTAGCTGAATTATATTCAAATATTTAGGATAAAGTCTTTTTTTGGTGCACAGAAAAATCAGCTATTATGTCGACTCAGTCAAAAGGTACAAGGCTATAGTTTTTCTATTTTGTTGTCTATTAATCTTAGCACAGGGGCATGAACCCATTCGAGGAAATGAAATATTTAATAATTTCTTTTCTTCAAATTCAGCGGAGAATGGGAAACGGAAAGTGCCATAATGGTACGTAGACCTTAACACGAGGTTCCCAAGTTACCCTGTATACTCTGCCATGTCTGAATTACAGTGTGAAGGTAGAACTGTTTACTTATGGCTCTTTAAAACGTTTATGTTCTGAGTTCTTGACCGTCTTCGGTCATTACGAATTGAACCCACTGATAAAACGAGCTCAACTGTTAGTATATATACGTCGAAGTTTCATATTAAGATATTCTTAATAACACAAGTATAGCGCAGTGGTTAGTCTTTGTTTTGTGAGCACGATGGTCGTTGGTTCTATTTTCTAAAGGCACTATATTTGCGTGTTTTTAATTTAACCTGTTTTTAAATGCTGCGTTGAGTTCCGCCACTCAACAAGCAATGCTTCAAATTCAGCGGAAAGTGGGGAACGGAAGTTAACGGAGTGTCTAACACTAGGTTTACAAGTTTCCTCTGCCTACTCGGCCATGTGCAGGATACAGCGTGAAGCTGAGTTTAAAATTTAAAATTAAAGTTTTTTTCTGTATGTTCACGCTGTATCCCGCACATAGCAGGGTAGGCGAAGGGAATTGAGAAACTAGTGTAAGGACACTCCATTCCCCAAAATATAATAGTGACTACAGTATTTAACTGTAATGAGCCATTTCTGAGATAAGTGCGTACAGACAAACAGACAAGAAACAAAAAATCACTATTCAGGGCCTATTACATAAAAAACGTCCCCTATAAGATGTTATTTAATACATCTTCCATGTACAGACAGAGATCAGTTATAGATTTATTATAAGTTAGATATCCTGTAGTATATAGCTTCGTATGTTTCCAGTCTATAAAAAAGAGCTTTGCCAAAAGATAAAAGACTATGATAAAAATCGACGTACAGAGATAACATGGCTATTTATAAAGATTTCTTATAGGCCATAGTAGTGTAGTGGTTGTAGCTGACTGTTAATTCAATTGTATGGGTTGATTCTTATATGAAGGATTTTTTTTTCTGTAGTTTTGTATTTGATTGTTTTAAATAGAAATGATATTTAGTTACTACAGATATTGTAATTTTTGAGTGAATTATATTTACATATACATGTATATGTATGTGGGGAACGGTAAGCGTGATTTAGCAATAGGTTCCCAGTTCCCTCTGCCTACCCTGCCATGTGCGAGAAACAGGGTAAACAAAAAGAAAATAAATGACAAAAGTGTATATTCAAAAGATTGATTATACTGTTCTATTGAGACAAGAGAAAGAAGAAGTATTTGGCTTTGTTTTCCTTCGCGCAATGTCTCAAATTAATGTGAAAGACGGAGAATAAAATGTCCTAAAAAGTGGAAGAGAAGAATAACTTTTACTAATTTTAAAATGATTAAGACTTGAAAGTTATTTAACATTAATAGTACCACCATAAGAAACCAAAAAAATCCTTCCAACGGAGCGGTTTTGTATACATTTCTAAATAAAAATTTGAATGGTCGTAGTTCGTAGTTCATTTTTAAGACAAGTTAGTCATTAATTCCACAACACGATATCTTTTATTGTTTTCTAGACAGTACAAAACAGGCAGGTAGGCAGAGGGAACCTAGGAACCTAGTATTAGGGAACTCCGTTCCAATTTCGTTTCCCACTTTCCGCTGAATTTCAGTATTGCATGTTGAGTGATGAATTTCCTCAAGTCGGAATAGAACCCACTATTGCGTTTACAGTCACACACTGTGCCTCTACGTTACGACCGCTACACTTCAATTAAAAAAAACATCTCGTATTTCGGTCGTATTAAATGTTTTTTTTTTTCCTTTTTACTATTTCAGAAAATCTCTCCACTCTCCTAGGCTTGGCTGTATTTCCGTGACTTGGCTCTATGTGAAAAAGGAATAACTTCATGGGTATGTATTGATATTTGTACTATATATGTTAAACTGGATGCTTTCGTGGCGTGACTTAAGTCCCCTCTGCCTATCCTGCCACGTGCGGAAACCACGAAAAAAATTCAACACTTACCAAAAAAATATTGCCGTTGTATAAAATTTTAAAATTTACATACATCTACTATACTCTCATAAACAAATGCCAGGAATGCACTAATATTTTTTTTCTTAACTAATACTTTAAATATGAACGTTTTTGAGTATGCGTTTTTGTTCCTTGCTTTTACGTAAAAACTACAGAACGATTTGGGATAAAACTTGGGAACTTGGGAACCTAATGTTAAGACATTTCAAATGTCTAACTCACTTCCGTTTCCCATTTACTATCGAATTCTGGAGAAATTGCGTGTTGAAGGCAGCACTGGACGCCATTTATACTAGAGTAAGAAATGAAAATATTAAAGATCGAACCCACAACCTATCGAGTCTACAGACGCACGCTTGTGTCCCGTCTCATGAATTGGCCTCAACGTTTCTACATTTGTATTGCTAAACAAAAATTCATTAATTACTATCAAATCACGGCGAGAAAGTACGGTATGGAACGGAGTGTCTTAACACTAGGTCCCTGAGTTCCTTCTGCCTACGCTGCCGTTATACGGGATACAGCGTGAAGCTTGTAATAATAATAAGAAAATTAATTTATATTGTGAGGTCTGTCGTGCGCAGCAGCACATGCACATGTGACAATAACCGACAGGTTCTGGGTTCGATCCCCACTCGAGGAAATGAAATATTTAAATATTTTCAATTTAAATATTTAATGTTTATTTCTTCGCTCTGGTAATAAGGCAAAGCGCGGGGTTGAGTTCCGCCACTCAACAATGAGTGTCTTTACATTAGGGTTCCCCGGGGTTCCCTCTTCCCACCCTGCCTCGTGGCGGGAATACAGGGTGAAGCTAAAAATGTATATTGTCTAATTTTATATACCTAAGTGGAACATTCGGTGTTGCGGTCAAGGTTTATCAAAAATAAACTCTTCCAAAAATATAAGCTGTATACCCTAATACCTTTGACCGTAGATGAGGTCAAATGAAATGTCAATGTCAAAATGGGTCATTCGATAGAAATAAATTTATTATAATACTTTAGTGATCAAGGGATTTGAAATTTTATGATATACTTAGCTTCTTTACTCAGCTCCACGTTGTATCCGGCACCTTGGGAACCTATTAATCACCCCTTACCGACGGTATTTCGTGGTGAGTGGCAAAACTCAAAGTCGCGCTTTGAATTGTTACCGGAGCGAAGAATAAGAACATTAAGTATTTAATTTGAAAATATTAAATGTTTCATTCCTCGAGTGGGGGTCGAACCCACAACCTGTCGGTTACAGTCACACTCTTGTGTCGCTGCGCCACGACAGGCCTCGAATTATCAATATCTGAACTAAGTTATTTAAAACATTCTTCAAAGAAAACACTAGTATTGGCAAACCCGATGCTGATTATTTATATTTGGATACAAACTTTCAACTTTATGGCCTAACGTGCTACAGGGCACAAGCGTGCAAAGTAAACTGACAGGTTATGGGTTCGATTCCTACTCGAGAAAATAAAATAAAGGAGAAAATGAAATATTTCAATAGGACCGTAGTATCTTAATACTAGATTCCCAATATCTCCCTGCTTTCCTTGCTTTTGATTACCTAACCGAACGATTTTGACTGTTTTAATCTTCGTTAAAAACTAACAGACGTCTCTAAGTGCGGTTATACGCCAGCCCCTATGGTGTTTAACGTGTTATGGTATACATTTTAATACCGTATTTATTGAAATTGATACTCTTGTGGTTTCTTGAAACCATAGAAATACTTTTAGTCATGGTTTTGTTTTACAAAAGAAAGTGAATTTAATATTTGGTTTTATAAAAAATTAACTCGTAGTTCCAATCAATCATCATTAGCTTTTTTAACCTCCGACAAAAAAAAAAAGGGTGTTATATGTTTGACTTGACTTGTCTGTCTGTTTGTTGGACAGTAGCTCCTGAATGATGATTTAAACGGTTATTTAATAGAAAAGCCAATGCTCAATGCGGTGGTTCTTATCTACATTTAAGGAAAATTTGAGGCCTGTCGTGGCGCAGCGGCACTATAGTGTGACTGTAACCGACAGGTTCTGGGTTCGATCCCCAGTCGAGGAAATGAAATATTTAATATTTTCAATTTAAATATTTAATGTTTCATTTCTTCGCTCTGGCAATAAGGCTAAGCGCGGCGTTGAGTTCCGCCACTCAACACGCAATGTCTCGAATTCGGCGGAAAGTGGGGAACAGAAGTGGAACGGAGTGTCTTTACACTAGGTTCCCGGGTTCCCTCTGCCTACCCTGCCCCGTGCAGGATACAGCGTGAAGCTGAGTAGAGTAGAAAATTTGATCATTACTTTAAGAGCTACAAGCACTTTCCCGAAATGAAGTAGTGATTTTAGTTTTGGGTTAGTTTTAAAATTTATGGTGCTTGCTTATTATTATGATCGTAAACGCGATCTTCAGGACAACTTATGTTTATTCCTAGCTCTGTATACAAGATAAATTCAACAAAGAAATTTCCGAAGGATGGAGAAAAATGTTTTTTTTTACAATGAAGCGCTGAGAGCGCATCGTATTAAATAGACGTTGGATCATTTTGGCTGATTAAAATGAGATGTTACTATCTTTCTAGCGGCTGATAGTCCTTAATACTTAAAAAAAATGTTAAGATAGTCAGTTACAGTTAATTTACTTGAACATAAAGTTCAAAGAAGATAGAAAAAAGATAGAAGTTAGAAAACGGTATTTGAAGCCGCACATCTTGGATACCGTCCAAGCTCTCCAACCACCTAAGCCATACGTTCTTTTGAAGCAAAAGCCGTTGAAATCTTATCAATGATATATTTATTATATTTATCAAGATATATATCTGCTTCGAGGTGAACCAGTGTAAATAAACTTGTTGAGATTTATTTAATATTTCACTGAGATCTTATAAACATATAGAGCGATACCTTCTTAGTTACGTAAAAGATTGTATCTTTAGCTGTAAATAGGCCTTTCAAAGTGCGTATTTAATAGAAATTAATTTGTGAATAGAAAAGGCCACTCTACCCCATTTCACTTACATAGCAGGATAGGCTGAGAGTACTTGTGTATAGTGTCAAGACACTCTGTTCTCGTTAAATCACTTCCGTTCTCTAATTTCCGCTGAATTTGTATGTTGAGCGGCGTAAGTCAACGCCGCGTTTGTCATCGTTACTAGAGCTATATGAAATTATAATAATAAATATTTAATTTTGCTCGAGTGAGAATGTACCTTCCTGCACCACGACAAGCCTTTTCCAATTTCAAATTCCCTTATAGATTTTATATATTTAACTATGCGTCTTTATTACATCTACATACTAGCGCTACGCCCGCGGCTTCTCCTGCCTTAATAACACAATTTAATTTACTAAACTTAAATTTAAAAAGCGTATAAAAATTTTGAACGAAGCAGGATTTGAACCCGCGCCTCTGGAATACCGTTCCAGCGCTCTGACCAACTAAGCCATTCGTTCTCACCGAGCTCCGTCGAAATTCTTATACGCTTGTTACAACTTTCTTATGTTGTTAGCATCTCTGTAGGGAGATTTTTACAAATTTCCGCTACCCAAAGACAACTCGTAAGAATGATCGTTTGGCAAGAGAGAATACTATTTACTTTAATATTTTTACTACGTTTTAAAGTGTAATTCCACACTTAGGACAGAAATACTAAACTTAAATTTAAAAAGCGTATAAAAATTTTGAACGAAGCAGGATTTGAACGCGCGGGTTCAAATCCTGCTTCGTTCAAAATTTTTATACGCTTTTAAAATTAAATTTAGTATTTTCTGTCCTAAGTGTGGAATAACACTTTAAAACGTAGTAAACACAATTTAATTTAATGATCTCAATTTCTTTCTTGTTCTAATAACATTATGTGGACCGGCGTGTCTAAACACTATGTTCCCAAGTTCCCTCTGCCTCCCCTGCCATGTTCGGGATACAGCGTGAAGCTGAGTTTATTAGAAGATATTGTTAATATACCTATCACGTACAAACAATGATTAGTAACAATTTTAAAAACATATTATAAATATATATATATATTATAGCTGAATTTTATAACATCTTTTATAAATTTAGCCGCTGTCTTCTTGTTATGTACAGCTATATTACTGAATAGTTTCATCTAAATTTGTTCAGTTGTTTTTGCGTGAAAGTGGAACAAACATTCCAACATCCACACAAACTTTCACATATATAATATAAGTTTAATGTTAAGTATTAAGTACCTACTATAATAATTTATAGACATCAAAAAAAAAAACTTTGAATATATTAAAAAGTAGTGTCCTTTTTTCACGTACCGGTAAAATCTGCTAGAAATGCCCTTTACGTACCTTTTTAATTAGTTTTATCTTCACGCATATAGCAGGGAGGCAGAGGAAAACTATTCGCGGGAAACAGCGTGAAAAATAAAATTCAAACGTCATTCATTATTAGCCTCCTTGTTTATATAGAGCTAGATATTTAATAAAGTTGGAGTGCTTGGAAATATATGTACTTGGTATTTTAAGATAAAATTTATATTCTATGTGTGTAGTCAGTGTATTTGTTTGTTTTATATATATATATATATATATATATATACATATATATATATATATATATATATATATATATATATATATATATATATATATATATATATATATATATATATATATATATATATATATATATATGTATATATATATATATATATATATATATATATATATATATATATATATATATATATATATATATATATATATATATATATATATATATATATATATGACGGTGTGTGGTTAACAGAGTATTTCATTAGGTTCCCTCTGCGTACCCTGCGGGATAAAGCGTGAAAGCTATAAATTATTTACTACTGTGCGTCTAAAGTAGTTATGTTTTACGACGATTGCAAATAGAATTGTAGGTGCTTGTTACATTTACATTAGATTCTTGGCTGAAAACTGACAGTTAAATAAATAATAGGTAAATCGTTGGCTCTCACACGACTATAAAGTTTTGTAAAAGGTATAATTTATACTACCTATGGACGATAGGAGGGTATAATGAATCTATGAACATAGTGTTGAAACACTCCGTTCCCATCAAAACAATCCCGTTCCCCACTCATACATAGAATTCGGCAGAGAAATTCTGAAGACATTGCGAGTTCAGTGGCGAAACTCAACGCCGCTCTTTTCTTTATTACCAGCCCGAAGAGATGAAAATATTAAATATGTCATTTCCTCGATCGAGGATCGAACCTAGTACTGCTTGTGCCTTGACAGTCCCTCTGTAATCATACAATGTGATGTACAAATACAAATTACATATTCAATACATTTTTCTACTTCACATTAATAATAATAATAATAATAAATATCTTTATTTAGAAAAAATTACATACAATTTGTTTGCACTGTGACTTCCCAGTAAGTAGTCATATGACACTTGTGTTGGGAATATCACGCAGCTCCCAAGTCGAAATCCATCAAAAAGGAATATAATAAAATATTCTGTAAACTTTAGTAACATAAAATATATATACATATATGTAATAAAATATGAAATACAGCTTTGCGATTAGTATGTGTGTGTGTGTGTGTGTGTGTGTGAGTGTTTGTGTGTGTGTGTGTGAATGCACGTGTTTGTGTATGTAGGTGTGGGTGGGAATTAAGTAATTCTATCTAAGAGATGTTCAACTTCCTCAAATGTAAGTTTTTTCAGCCATTCATCCAGGGTAATTTTACACTTGTGTAAGGTCATAGGATATATGTTTAACAATCTATTTATTTTATTGTATAAGATAGGTGCTTGGCAGTCATATTGCCTTTTAGCAAAGGCTGTACGTACTGAGTGGAGGGGAGCTACAATATCATGTCGTCTTTTATTTAGAACATTGGGATTATATGGTATCGATTTGTGATATCTTAAAATTAAATTAAGTATGTATAGACGTCTAACAGATAACAAATCAGAAAATATGTACAAGTGGTCCGTAGGGAATCTGTAAGGCTTAAAACACATCACCCTAACCAGAGATCGTTGGGCGCGTTCTAATTCAATAAAATTAGATTTAGTCGCTCCACCCCAGACAGGAATACAGTATGTGATGACTGACTGTGCTAAGGCAACATAAATCTTTGTACACAATTTAGTATCCATAACATGACGTAGTGTTTTAAAAATCCAAACAAGTTTACGTACTCTACCCATTAACAACTCAAGATGCAAATGCCAACTCAACCTCTGATCTATCATAACTCCCAAGTATTTAGTAGCACTAACCTTTTGTATGGAAGGACAGTTACATGCTAGATTATCCTGATGCAAGCAATTGTGAATTTTTATTGTAAAGTTCGACCCAGGTTGGAAATTTTGGTAAGTAGAGAAGCAAATATAATTAGTTTTTTGTATATTAAGAGTAAGAAGATGATCTGTAAGCCATCCGTGTACTATATTTAGACCTTGATTTCCCACTCTTTGGACTTCATTCCAGGAACTTCCAGTGAAAACTATAGCGGTGTCATCGGCATAAGAGAATATCCTCCCTCCAACACTTGCAAGGTTACATAATTCATTTATGTACACTAAGAAGAGCGTTGGGCCAAGGACACTCCCCTGTGGCACACCGTATATCACGTTGCATTCATCGCTGTAGTACTCATCTATTTTTACTTTTTGTGTTCTATTTTTAAGGTAGCTAGTAAACAGTGAGAGCGCAGTACCTCTTACACCAATGCTTTCCAACCTGCTTACAAGAATGGGGATGGATACAGTGTCGAAAGCTTTCTTTAGGTCAAGGAAGACGGCTAAGCTTTTGTTACCTTTGTCTATTTCTTCACAGATTATTGAAGTAAGGTCCGAGATAGCATCCTGAGTAGATAAGCCTTTTCTGAATCCATATTGGGCGCTTGACAAGATATTGTATTTATCTAAGTACCTTGTAAGTCTAGTGTTAAGCAGTTTTTCTATAACTTTTGATATAGAATTTAGCACAGATATAGGCCTGTAATTATTTATTTCCGACTTGTCCCCACTTTTGAAAACTGGAGTGACGATAGAGCGCTTAAGAGAATCAGGGAAAATACCCGAGCAAAAAGATAGGTTACACAGATCGGTAATGAGTGGGACCATGATATCTTTTGACATTATTAAGAATTTAGTGGGTATCCCATCCCATCCTGGAGCACTCTCCGTACTCAAGCTCATAAGTACTCTGTCCACTTCCTGATAGCAGGTTTTAAACAATACGAAAGAAGACGAGTGATTGCACGTATAAGCATAACCATCTTTTCGAGCAGGACAGCGGTTCAAAATATTTTCTGCTAACTTTTTGCCTATGTTAGTGAAAAAATTATTTATATAATTAATTGAAATCTGAGGCGAAAGCGATGTATGCAGTAAATCTGTGTTACTTATTTTAAGAGGCTTATATTGTGTGATTTCATTAATTACTGGCCAAAGTTTCCTGGGATTATTAAATGTTTTTTTAATGTTATTTGTATTATATTGGACTTTTTGTTTTTTTATAAGATTAGAGCAGAAATTTCTATACCGTTTAAATGTAATCTTTAAAATTTGATTTTGAGGTGCTTTCTTTAGTTTTATATGCATTCTGTTTCGTAATCTTATACATCGCAAGATTCCAGGTGTTATCCATGGCTTAATTACCTTTTTAGAAGTCGAGAATACGACTTGCTTAGAGTTAGAGAGGAGAGCTGACCTAACCATTTCTATTAGCGCATTGGCGAAAATATTAGGATCATTATAAGTATTAAAATTATTTTTATTTAAATTGACAAGCGTGCTGTAAGCAGTTTTAAAAATTATTTTAATTTTATAAATGTTCATCTTCTCTCGTTTATATGCATGTGAGATTGTCAGGGTAACTAACCTATGATCAGTTACAGTGGTGTTCAAGATTGAGACAGAAGCAATATTATTAAAGTTATCTAATTTTAAAAATATGTATTCCAGGCAGCTCTCCTCTCTAGTAGGCAACATGTGACCAGGTAGTAAGCTGTGAGTTGCAAAAATATTTATATAGTCCAGTCTTTTTCCCCGCTCTTGCGATGCTTCTTTAAGTGAAGTGATAAGATTAATGTTTATATCCCCGAGAATGATAATATTTTTATAAATCGATATATTGTTAAGGTGGTTATCCAATGATTCCACAAAAGTACTAGCATTTAAGTGAGAAGGAGAACGGTATATTCCTAGAACAACAAAATTTTTCAAGTTTAATTGAAGGCCAGAAGCATTGGAAAGTCGAAGTTCAGATACTATCACTTTGTGTTCATTGTGAACGTAAATTACGACGCCATCATTCTGATTTAAGAGATTCTGGGTTTGATATGAAGTGTAATTACTCAAGTTAGAGACTATTTTTGTGTTATTTAGTCTACATTCCGTGAGAATTAATATATCTATACTGTATGGTAGCAATGATAAATTGACCTGCAGGTCATCTAAGTTTTTATATATACTTCGAATGTTTTGCGTAATAAGTGTGAATTTGTTTATTAGTTTATATTTTTGGTTTTCACTATGATCATGGATATCTAGCGTAACTGACTTTGCTATGTGAATGTCGTCTATTTTCTTCAAGGCACTAATTCTATCCATTATCCAGAGTCATTTCGTTTAAGTCATTACAAAAACGGGAGCAGAGATTAGATTGATTAAGGTAAACTGTTATCATAATACTTAGCGAGAGTAAATAAAGAGAAGATATAATATAACGAATGAATATTGTTATATAATGTGTAATTAAGATAAAACAAAAGTTAAGGTAATATTTTGTACATTTTTTTGTTGTTAGGGATTTTTTGTGTATATGTATTCTTGTATATAAAAATATACTTGATAACATGTATATACTTTTGTACTGGTTACGAAGTGAATGAGTGGTAAGTAAATTGTATAGGGAAATTGTAATTTTTCACATTGCATCTTTCATATGTCGGGGAAGTCAGTGGGAACTTAGGAACCTAATATTAAAAAACGTTACCGATTTTCCATTGAATTTGAGGCATTGTTGAGTTATATTCAGTACTTATAGCTTATATATCATGATATATATTTTTTAATCGTAATTCTTACATTGGCACTGAGCCAAGTATGAAGAGTGCTCGATAACAATAGTTTAACGACGTATTCTAAACAATACGTTGTTATGTTTACTTTTTTGAACAGCCTGTACATTCTTTTAATATTAGATTGTATGTCTTTAGAAGGATAGAGACGTAGAAACGGCGCAGTGGCACAAGCGTCTAAATGTAACCCACAGGTTGTGGGTGCGATCTCGACTCGAGGAAATTAAATATTTAATATTTTCGGCTTAACTATTTAATGTTACCCTTTCTTGGCTCTGGTGCAAGGTAAAACGCGGCGTTGAGTTACGCCACTCATCACGCAATGCCTCAAATTCGGCTGATAAATGTTGTGGGAATGGAAGTGTTAACAGTAGGTTTAAAAGTTCCCTGTGCTATTTAAAAGATTTATGATTGTAAATAGATATATATATATATATATATATATATATATATATATATATATATATATATATATATATATATATATATATATATATATATATATATATATATATATATATATATATATATTCCGCGCAATTTGATTTGTTTAATACTGACTGACGTAAAAAGAGTGCATTGCTATCATTTAGCAAGTATTTTTAAATTTATTCCCCAAAATGGGAATCGAACGTACCACAAACATCACGCCCACCAGTATCACCGTTCCACTGCGCAAGAACTATGTGGCGAAAGATGAGATAAATTAAAATTTATATACTAATAATTAAGGAAGCTGATTTATTTTTATTTGTATTTATTATTTGGTGCATTTTTGTATGTGTCCATAAATAGATAGGCAGAGCAAGGCATTGAGTTTCACCAGTTTACACTCAATGCTTCAAAATGAAAGTGGAGAACAGAGTGTCTTCAAATTAGGTTCCCAAGTTCCTTCTGCCTACCCTGCCATGTGCGGGATACAGCGTGAAGCTGTAAAAATAACAGCTATAATATGTATGTATGTATGTACATCGTTGGACCGTGACATATATTCAGGCCTTAAGTATTAATTTGTCTTTAATTACAAAAGGCCTTGTATTAATTTATAATGCAAGCTAACATATGAAAAACCACAAAAGATATATTAAATTTCAATAAGTTCCAAACTAAAGTACTTTCGTGAGGTCGTGAGTGCCTCATTGTAAAGGTTATTTATAAGTTGTGGGTTACATTTACATTATTTTCATTTCTATGGGAGACCAAAGGGCGGTGTACAGTTACGCCATTCAACGCACAATGTCTTGGATATTGGACGGAAATTAGGCAAAAAGAGTTTATCACAAGTAGGTTCCTATACTGACCTATTTAGTTTTCACACTCTATCCCGCATATAGCAGAGTAGAGGGAACCTGGGAACCTACTGTTAAGATACTCGCAAAAACACTTTACCTCGTTACCAGACTGAGTGAGTGATAATATTAAGTAACTATGTTATTTCCTGAGGCCTGTAGTGGCGTAGGGGCACAAGCGAGTGACTGTCGACAGGTAGTGGGTTCGAACCCCATTCGAGGAAATGAAAAATTGAAACGGAATGTCTTAACACTAGGTTCCCGTGTTCCCTCTGTCTACACTGCCATGTGCGGGATACAGCGTGAAGCTGAGTGGGTGTGTGAGTAATTTTTCCTTGAAAATTCGGATTTAAGTCAAGATTTCTATACTGTTATTAGCAACTTTTGTTAACTATTAACAAGCGAACTTTAAATAGAGAGACAAGTATCCGAGCGTGCCAAAAGATTAGTGATGCGTTTCAATGACTGAAGAGTTGCTAAGGTCAATATACCATAACTTCCGTTTGGATTGAGAAAAACATACTGTGAACTGTCCTCGCTCGCGGCTTTGCTTGCTTAAATTACACTATTGAGGCCTGTCGTGGCGCAGCGGCACAAGAGTGTGACTGTAACCGATAGGTTCTGTGTTCGATCCCCAGTCGAGGAAATGAAATATTTAATACTTTCAATTTAAATATTTAATGTTTCATTTCTTCGCTCTGGTAATAAGGCAAAGCGCGGCGTTGAGTTCCGCCACTCAACACGCAGTGCTTCAAATTCGGCGGAAAGTGGGGAACGAAAGAGGAACGGAGTGTCATAACACTAGGTTTCACTTCCGTTCCCTCTGCCTACCCTGCCTAGTGCGGGATACAGCGTGAAGCTGAAAAAAAAAAATATTACACTATTTTAATTACTAGTCTTCATTTATTTTGTGTTCTAATAATATGATCACTTTTAAGTCAATATCTATACGTTGAGAATTAAAATTTAATATACATAGCTTCACGCTGTATCTGTATGTACATATAAAGAAAGAAAGAACTAGATAATTGTTGAAGAAATTTTGTAAAAAAAATATAATTGTGGAAACTGAATTTAAATCTGTAAAGCCGTCTCTAATATTAGCATGTACAAACGGACAGGCAAGTAGTAAAAAAAATACTTGTACACTAACTTGAGTCCTACTACATTGACCTGCTTACTCATTGACTTTCTTTTTTTTTCAGCTTCACGCTGTATCCCGCCCTAGGCAGGGTAGGCAGAGGGAACGGAAGTGGAACCTAGTGTTATGACACTCCATTCCACTTCGTTTCCCCACTCTCCGCCGAATTTGAGGCATTGCGTGTTGAGGGGCGGAACTCAACGCCGCGCTTTGCCTTATTACCAGAGCGAAGAAATGACACATTAAATATTTTAAATTGAAAATATTAAATATTTCATTTCCTCGACTGGGGATCGAACCCAGAACCTGTCGGTTACAGTCACACTCTTGTGCCGCTGCGCCACGACAGGCCTCAAATGTACAGTGCAATATTAATTATTACTTTAATAACGATCTATCCCTTGCCAGAAACATTCCCTCTAGAGATTGAACCGGCAACCGTCGAGCTAACAACCACTGTGCCACGAAAGCCTCATTTTTAATATGATCACTTTCCGTCTTCACCAGGTAGCATGATGTGCGACAGTCTCCGGAAGCTGGTGTGGGACGACATGGGCATCAGCAAGGGAAGAGTGCGCGTGGAACTGTTGGACGGGGAGTTCACGACATTTGATGTTGAGGTACTGAATCAAATATAACCCTATCTATTAATTAACCGATTTAGGTAAAATAAGCCCCTATATAAAATGTTGTTGAAAAGTTGCCAGAATATATGTAATAGTTGAAACTGCATTATAATCTGATTAGCCTGAGATTAACGCGTACAAACGCACAACATATAACCAGATCTTTCATGTACAGACAGCTACCTGTTACAGATTTGTTATAATTATAGATTTAAGCAATTAACTATTAAATATTATCAACTTATCAACTTTTAGAAATAAGATTTCACTCTCAGTCACTCAGCTTCACGCTGTATCCCGCACATGGCAGGGTAGGCAGAGGGAACTTGAGAACCTATTGTTAAAACACTCCGTTCCCCACTTTCTGCCGAATTTGAGGCATTGCGTGTTGAGTGGTAGAACTCAACGCCACTCACTTTGTGTTATAAGAGCGAAGAAATGAAAGCATTAAATATGTTATTTCAAAATATTAAATTTCTCGAGTGCGGATTGAACCCACAGCCTCTATGCCTCTGCGCCACGACAGTATTCAAATTTTTAGTACAAGAAAGAAAAAACGCTTTACAAAAGGAAATTACGACACTCTATGATACAGTTGATAAGAGATAGAGCACGTATTGCTCTCGCTTCTAGTTTTTGAACTCGAGACAGTTTCTTGATAGCCCCAGTACGTTATATTTTTATGGTGTGGTGTAGTTTTTTAGTATATGTAACTATTGTAGGTTTGATACCCACTTCAGGGAAGATCAATACAGTGTTGAAAATTTATATGGCCAGATAGCCATAAAAACTAAAAAATATAATTAATAGTTTATCAGGATAAAAGTAACAGCTATCTTTTTTTCTTTTGTATTTTACACGTTTTTGTTGGAAATACCTATTGGATAAACAAACAAAATGCATCAATAAAAGTTCCCTAACTTTCCGCCGAATTCTTGGGCTATTCCTCAGTACAAGAGGCTGCTCAGCAATGCGTACACCAGTGTACGCTGAATATTAGGGGCATAGAGTAATTTATGCGTTGAGCATATTGGCATACGTCATGTGCGCACTACTCGATACATGGTAAATAAATGTGACAGTTATGGATTTTATTTCCACTCGGGGGAATCAAATATTACATATTTTCATTTCTTCGATCTCGTAACGAGGACACGCGCGGTGTTGAGTTCCAACACTCAACACGCAATGTCTTAAGATTTCGGTAGAAAGTGCGAAACGAAAGTATCTTAATGTGAATAGAGTGTCCTTACCAAAAGCTCCCAGATTCCTTCTGTCTCCCAAAATATAAGAAAGAAATTATACCAATCTTGAAGTACCTTCAACGTGAGGGTATAGATTTTTTTAGCTACCACCAAATTCTTCTAATAGAAGAGTAGCAGATAGAATCCATGGAGACGATGAGATTACTTACTTGTGTTTGATGTGACTAGTGGTATGATGGTCACGTGATGCGCACCCGATTATGTCAACGGTACCACAAACGTGTTGGTATGTCCATTGAGTGCGTCCCGTCAAGTATATATTTAAAGTGAAGAGCTAATTTGATATAAATTTTTGGATTTCAGAAAAAATGTACCGGCGCTGATCTTTTAGACAAAGTGTGCAGCTCCTTGGATATATTGGAAAAGGACTATTTCGGGCTATTGCTAACTCCACGTATTGCGTGTCGTGAGTGGGTCGATTTGAAGAGACAACTTAGCAAAACTTTCAAAGGTTAGTAGATTTGTTTCCGTTTCACGCTGTATTCATTACAAATGTCAGTAGTGTTAAGACACTCTTTTCGATTCCCCGCCATTCGCCATTAGAGGCACTGCGTGTTGAGTGGCGGAACTCAATGCCACGCTTTGCCTTATTACTAAAGCGATCAAGTGATAATATGAAGTTCATAGTCACACGCATATACAGACAAAAACTTTAATGGAAAATACTGGATTTTCTTGTTTTCGTGAGAATCTACTTCTTAAATGTCAACTTTCTAAGTCCAGTAGTTTCGTTGGTGCGTTGTCTGTAAGTCAGTTAATAACATAAAACATTACAGACAATTGTGACGCAGAAATGAAATATCTATTTTTTTTTCTGGATCTTGTGATAAGGTAAAGTGCGGCGTTGAGTTCCGCCAGTTCAATAAACAGTGCCTTATAATCAACGGAAACTAGAGAACGGAAGTGCTTTAAATGGAAACGGACTAGATTTTATAGTTTTCTCTGCCTATCCGGATGTATGCGGGATACAGCGTGAAACTTATTTTTTTTTAGCTTCACGCTGTATGTGTGAGGCAGGGTAGGCAGAGGGAACCCGGTAACTTAGTGTTAGGACACTCCGTTCCACTTCCGTTCCCCACTTTCCGCCAATTTTGAGGCATTGCGTCGCTTGTTGAGTCGCCGAGCTTTGCCTTATTACTAACTTAATTAGTATACTAAATTTAAATTTAATCCTGCTTCGTTCAAAATTTTTATACACGTTATAAAATTTAAGTTTAGTATGTTCTGTCCTAAGTGTGAAAGTACACTTTAAAAAAAAATAGTAAAAATATTAATTAATATATATATTTTTGAAACCATTTCAGACGGCCCCTGGGATGTCAGGTTTGCGGTAAAGTTCTATCCCCCAGAACCAGCGGAAGTCGATGAAATTACCAGATACCAAGTATCGCTAGCAGTGAGGAACGATCTTATATATAGTAATTAAATATATATTAAATATACCTATTATTTGGATTTTGTTTATTTAAATTTAAAAAAAAAATAACAATAAAATAAAGATATTTCATAAATTTTACATGTTGTGATGCACTCAGCTTCGCGCTTTATCCCGCATTTGGCAGGGTAGACGGAGGGTATTCAGAAACCTAGTGTTAAGACACTCCGTTCCGTTCCCCCACTTTCCGTTGAATTTGAGGCATTGGTATTATTACTATAGCGAAAAATTTAAGTTATTAAATATTTAAATTTACAAAATGCTTCGATCGTGATAATTCATCGAGCACGAAAGGTCTTCGTGGCGTGATGGTACAGTGGCGTAATGGTTCGATGATTTGATGCTTACACAGTTTAAATATTTTCATTACCTCGGTCTGGTATGCAGTGCGGCGTTGAGTTTCGCCACTTCTAATGTCTTGAAAAACGGGCTGCACCTCAGAAACACAGTCTATTAACACTACGTTCTTTCTGTTTGCCTACGGGATAAAGCTGAAGCTGTGAAGCTAAAACACTCTTTCCCTCCTTCCAGATCGTTTAACTTGCTCCAAAATTACCTACGCACTGCTCGCGTCGTACGTCCTCCAAGCCGAGCTCGGGGATCGAACCCACGCCGTGTGCTTTGGACAGTTGGCCAACTTACGAGCGGCGCCGGGACACTTGCTCACTGAACTGGTGGAGAAAACTGATGAACTTTATAAGAAACATAAGTATGGTTGTTTCAACGCTTTTGATTTATATATGTTTTTTCTTTGTTTTTTATGTTTTTGAATTTTTAAATAAAAGTGTATCTAACTCTTGTTGATGATTATGATGATGTTGATGATGTAGAAGCTGTTGATGATGTAGAAGCTGGTTAAATTCTTATCTACATGTATAATTACTTATAATAAATCTGTAACTGATTACTGCTTGTGCTTGGAAAATATATATTTAGTATCATTTCATTGGGGACGTTAATTAATGTTATGGGGCAAAAGATAATAGTTTTTTTTTGTCTGTTTTTCTGTGTGTCTGTTTGTCGAATTGTTTGTTTGTCTGTGCGTTTGTACGCAGAAATCTCAGAAACGGCTAATAAGATTTAAATACAGTTTTCATAATTACATTTTAGCAACTTTTCTTCAACATTTAGTGGTTGTTGTATTTAATTCCGTTGATAACTGGAAAAGTTACGTTAATTTTTATTAAAAAATATTCTTTATTGAATAAGATAATTACAAACACTAGAGGCACGTCGTGGCGCAGCGGCTCAAGCGTGTGACTGTAACTGACAGGTTGTGGGTTAGATCCCCAGTCGAGGAAATAAAATATTTAATATTTTCAATTTAAATATTTAATGTTTCATTTCTTCGCTCTGGTAATAAGGCAAAGCGCGGCGTTGAATTCCGGCACTCAACACGCAATGCCTCAAATTCGGCGGAAAGTGGGCAACGGAAGTGGAACGAATTGTCTTATCACTAGGTTTCCAAGTTCCCTCTGCCTACCCTGCCATGTGCGGGATATAGCGTGAAGCTGAGTACTGAGTACTCTTTATATAAAAACGGGGCCTTTTTAATTTGCCATTACGTACAAGAACAATCGTTTCGGTTTTGGTGGCGGTAGAGTAAGGAGTGGAGACAGTAGAGGCCAATGTTAACGACCATTTAAAGGGGCCCCATTATATGAAAAGAGAGCCCCTTTGATTGGTCAGTATGAACTAGAAAATTCGTTTCAATTTTGGTGGCAGTAGAGAAAGGAGTAGAGACAGTAAAGATGACCGTTAATGATCAATTAAAGGGGCCTAGTCTGAAAGTAAAAAAGGCACCTTAAAATGGTCATTTACTTCATATTTGCGTTACAAATTCCATGCACTGTTCTACATACGCTCCTGACTGGAATCCATGGATGAATATTATCTTCCAGAGGACAAACACCAGCTGAAGCGGAACTGAACTACCTGGAAAGTGCCAAAAAGTTGCCAATGTACGGAGCTGAACTCCACGAGGTTAGAGATAGAGATGATGTCGAGCTGGTGCTAGCTGTATGTGCGGCTGGCATCACTGTGTTGAGGGATGAGTAAGTAAGATTGCTTTTGGGGTTCCGTAAGTCAAAAGATATATCATAATTCTTGCAGGATATTTTGATCTGTCTTAGTGCTTGCCTGTTTCTCTTTTCTTTCTTTATCGTCTTCACGCTGTTTGACATGGTAGGGTAGGTAACGGGAACTTGGGAACAAAGTTCTGTGACACATCGTTCCCGTTACTACATTTCCATTTTCTACATTTCCCTGAATTTGTGGTTTAATGAGATGGATGTAGTGGTTTAACACCGCGCTTCACTTTGTTACCAGAGCGATAGGAAGCAGATAATTATACTCAAATTGTGATCTTCATTTTAGTGAGACAATACACGTCGTTAAATTTCGGGGCTCAGTACCTAAATGTCTTTAACGAAAAGTAAAAGAATATTAGCTTCATGCTGTATCCCGCACATGGCGGGGTAGGCAGAGGGAACTTGGGAACCTAGTGTTAAGACATTCCGTTCCTCTTCCGTGCCCCACTAAAAGAATATTCCTTAAAATTTCACAAAATATAATAGAGGCTTGTCAGTCAAGGGCACAAGCGTGCGACTATAAGTTGTGGGTTCCATCCCCAATCAAAGAAATAAAATATGTTATATTTTCATTTCCTCATTTTGCGACGTTGAGTTCCGCAAGTCAACACGCAATGCCCCAATACGGGAAATGTCTTAATGATATCGAAATATATTAACAAGTGTTAACCGTGTGTCAAGCAAGGTTCCCAAGCTCTACCTATTCCGCCAAGTGCGGGAACCTAATGAAGAACTAATATATAACTATCACTCCCCAGAATTATCTTATCCCGGATCCCGTGGGCGACGGTCAGTAAGATCAACTACCGGTCCCGTAGATACTTCCTTCGCCTGCGCGTGACGGAGGCGAGCGTGGAGGAGCAGTGCCAGCTCAGTGTGGGGTTCAATCTGTCAAGCGCGAGAGACGCCAAGCGGTTGTGGCGGTGCTCTGTGGAGTTTCATATGTTTTATAGGTTTGCCATGTTTTTTTTTTAATTTTGCTATTGTATTTCGTTACCTATCCGGTTGGGTATGTAAAGGGAACTTGGGAACTTCAGTGTTTAGGATTTGAAGCATTTTGGGTTGATTTACGTAACTCAACGCCGCACTTTGTGTTGTTACCAGAGAGTTTTCCGTCGAGGTAACATTGAATCTACGCATGCTTATGGCCCTTTACCATGACGGGTGTCTTTTGTTTTAAAATTATTGAATTTATTTTTAATATGTTTAAAGTGTTATTCCACTCTTAGAACCGTTAGTTAAGAACATATGGCTTAGTTAGTCAGAGCGCTTAGACAGTTTCTAATAGGCGCGAGTTCAAATCCCGCTACGTTAATACTTTTGTACGTTTTAAAAATTTGTATTTTTGTTTAATATAGTTGTACTCAGCTTCACGCTGTATCCCGCACATGGCAGAGTAGGTAGAGGGAACTTTGAAAACCTAGTGTTAAGACACTCCGTTCCACTTCCGTTCCCCACTTTCCGCCGAATTTGAAGCATTGCGTGTTGTCAACGCCGCGTTTTGCCTTGCACCAGAGCGAAGAAATGAAAACATTAAATATTTAAATTGAAAATATTAAATATTTCTTTTCCTCCTCAGGCTCTATACATAATTATTACTTTACTAATCCACAGGCGTGAAGCACCAGTGAAAGTGGATCGCATCACCGGCTTTCCCAGGTTCGGTTCCCGACGGTTGTCATGTCGAAGCACACTACGTCAGATGAGGGGCGCGTGACCATAGACAACCATGTAATAGAAAAAAATATTAGTAGCCCAGAAAAAAATATCAAATAATGTTAGTAAAAACTTTATGGGTAGTTTTTTTTTAAATTAAAAAAATACAATTTAGAACTAAATAAAATTATATTAATTTTTTATGAAATGACAATTTATTGCCAAAAATAAGTAAATATGCTTATGTATATAAGCTGCAATAGATGCATTTGGTATTATTTATATATTTCTTTCATTTTTTAGTTTAATTTCCTCTGTTAACGAATTACGATGCGTCGTTGAGTTCCGCCACTCACCTCGATGTCACCGGTAAGTGGGGAATGAAAATATCTTTCATTCCCCATATAATGGGAACAAAGTGTCTTAAAACCAAGTTCCCAGGTTCCCTCTGTTTGTTCCCATACACTTTATGTATAAGAACCCCAAAATGGCGTCAACCGCTTAAAAATCTGTATATAAATAATAGCCTATGTATTATTCTGATATATAAACTATATTATTGTAAAGTTTCAACAAAATACGTTCACTAATTTTTATGTGAAAGTGAAACAAACATCCATACACACAAATTTTCGTATATATATAATGTTAATAAAATATTTACAAAAATTATAGAAAAAGGATTTTATAACAACTTAAGACAAATATTTAAAATATTATCTCAGCTTCACGTTCTATCCCGCACGAGGCAGGGTAGGCTTTCACGCTTGTTCACGCATATACTAGAGTTGACAGATGGAGGGTGACCATTTTGATACTAATTATCGAGAGTATATTGTGTGTTGAATAGCGGAACTCAACGCCGTGTTCTATCTACGAGAAATAAAACAAGCAATGTAAATATAATTATTCACCGAGTGGAGCCTTTTTTGCTTCAATAAAATTACAATGGTCAAGTGATACACTAGGCAATGCGTGCGAGCGCTTGGGCGATTTCCAACGGGCGCAGGTTCAAATCCCGCTACGTTATTTTTTTTATACGTTTTCTAAATAAGCAAGAAAATGGCATTTTAATAAATAATATTAATTATATTTGGTCAAACCGGATGTTTTTTTTTTATGTAACTGTTGTAAATTGTCTCCTAGAAGAAGAAAATATTGTTTCAGTACATAATGACCTCACTAGTTACTAGTATCTTTTTTAGAGTCTTCATTCTTATTATATACATTAAATTATTCATACTTTGAGAAATTTAAAGCCTGTCGTTGTACAGTGGCAGAACTGTAAGCTCGATAGGTTGTAGGTTCGATCTTAATTCAGGGTATTAAAGTATTTAATATTCTCATTTCTTCACTCTGGCAACAAGGCAAAGCGCAGCGTTGAGCTCCGCCACTCCGTCGCTGGAAAGTGGGATAAAGAATGGTTTTAATGAGGAATTGATTGTCTTAACACTAGGTTGTTAGGTTCCTAGCTTGATGGGAACAGAGTGGCTTAACACTGAGGATTTCGAAGTTCTCTCTAAAAAAATTGTAGGTAATTACATTTTCGTATATGTCTACATATATGTCTGTAACCGATAGGTTCTGTTCGATCTCCAGTCGAGCAAATGAAATATTTAATATTTTTAATTTAAATATTTAATGTTTCATTTCTTCGCTCTGGTAATAAGGGAAAGCGCGGTGTTAAGTTCCGCCACTGAACACGCAATGCCTCAAATTCGGCGGAAAATAGGTTCCTGGGTTCCTCTGCCTACCCTGCCTCGTGCGGGATACAGCGTAAAGCTATAAAAAAAATATGTCAAGTAATTAATTCGAGATGAAACTAATCGAATGGCATCTATTTAAATAATATGTTTAAGTTTATAAGATTATAGACAGTTCAAAATTAAATAAATGATATAATGTTATCTTTTTTTTTACTTTTAAAGTATTATTTCTAATATAAAGTGTCTTGAAAGTTATGAATAAGGTTTTTTTTTTAATATATAAAAAAATAAATGTAAATTTTTATGTGTAACAACTATTTTGTATTAAAAAAATTATAACTTAAAATAATTTTCATAACATCTTTCCAACTAATACCTGTACAATATATGTATTATACATATAGAAGAAAAGAAAATTGAAATGTTCGTTCGTTATTTCAAAAAAAAACATGTCTTCCCAAGTATATATAATATATCGTTGTTTACAAGATAATACAACAATTAAATTTTATATCTGTCCATTTATCCAGAAAATCTCTGGAACAGCTGTACTACTTTTAATACAATATACAGTGAAAGGCGGCCTGTCGTGGCGCAGCGGCACAAGCGTGTGACTGTAATCGACAGGTTCTGGGTTCAATCCCCAGACGAGGAAATGAAATATTTAATACTTTCAATTTAAATATTTAATGTTTTCATTTATTCGCTCTGTTCCAAGGCAAAACGCGGCGTTGAGTTCATCCAGTCAATACGCAATGCCTCAAATTCGGCGGAAAGTGGGTAGCGAAAGTGAAACGGAGTGTCTTAACACTAGGTTCCCATGTTCCCTCCACCTACCCCATCATGTGTGGGATACAGCGTGAAGCTGAGAGTGAGAGAAAGATTAATATACGTATATTATTATAATGTTTTAAAGTTTTCAAACATTGATTTGTATTCATTACTATATGAAATAAAAAAGGTCGATTTTGTATGTTTTTTTTCACTATCGAATTGTATAAAATGTACGGAATTAGCAGGTTTACACTATAAGCGTACGATATATCCTTAATATATAGGTATTAGATACAATTTTGATTAAAAAGTTAATAATATATTTCGTTTCTTTATATATAACTATAAATGTTAAGAACTGTCTTGGCGCAGTAGCACAAACGTGTGACTGTAAACGACAGGTTGTGGATTCGATCCCGACTCGAAGAAATGAAATATTTAATATTTTCAAATAAATTATTTAATAATTCATTGTTTCGCTCTGGTAGCAGGACAAAGCGCGGCGTTGAGTTCCGCCACTCAACACGCAATGCCTCAAATTTGGCGGAAAATTGGGAACGGAAGGGGAACAGAGTGTCTTAAATGCTGAATTAAATATAAATGAAGTTCCTACAATATTAGAGGCCAGTTGTAACGCAGTGGCACAAGGGTGCGACTGTAAGCGTCACGGGTTGTGGGTTCGATCCCCATTAGAAAAATAATAATATTCTCACACTGGGTACAAAGCAAAGCGCGTCGTTGAAGCGCGAAGAACTCAGCGGAAAGTGGAGAACGGAAACGTCTTGTTGAGAACGGAGTGTCTTGACACTAAGATACCCTGTTATGTGAAGGACTGAATGAATAGATATCATTAAAAAAATATTTATAGATTATATCTAAGTTTAACTACAAATTTCTAATACTATAATAAGATACATATTAAAATATTATAGTCACATATACATAAAATAATACAGTCACACGCTTGTGCCACTGCGCCTGTCGTGGCGCAGTGGCACAAGCGAGTGTCTGTAACCGACAGGTTCTGGGTTCGATCCCCAGTCGGGGAAATGAAATAATTAATATTTTCAATTTAAATATTTAATGTTTCATTTCTTCGCTCTGGTAATAAGGCAAAGCGCGGCGTTGAGTACCGCCATTCAATACGCAATGCCTCAAATTCGGTGAAAAGTGGGGAATGGAAGTGGTACGGAGTGTCTGAACACTAGGTTCCCGGGTTCTGCCTACCCAGCCTCGTGCGGGAAACAGCGTGAAGTTGAATATTAAAATATTATATTAACATACTTAGTGTTAAGACCCTCTATCCCGTTTCCAGCTTTCCGCATATTTTTGAACCCGGAATTCTCCAAGTATCAGGTTTACTGGAAAAACCGCATCTTTCGTTTTGCTAGATAGCTCAATATCTTTCTCCATGAATTAAAATAAAGTACCTAGCAATCTAGTGCTAAGACACTCCGTTCCCATCAGCTTCCGTTGTCCACTTTCCGCCGAATATTTAAGGCATTGTGTGGTCAGTAGCGGTACTTAACGCCGCGTTTTGCCTTGTACAGGGCAAGACAAAAAAATAACAAATATTTCTTTTCCTCATCGAGAACCAAACCCATAATCGTCGTCACAGTGTTAACATGTCAGTTATGTCAAGTTGAATGTCAGTCATGTAATATAAAAACAACTTTCAAGGCAACAGACCCAGCTCATTTCCTAAGAAAGAGCGACGTCGTTTCTTTTTTTGCCTCTAAATTAGATTCAGGAAATGATTTATTTGTTTATACAACAATTATTAGTTAGAAAAAACGTTTCTGCGAATATTTATATATCATAATAGTTTATTACGTGCTTGAAAGTTTTGTTAATTCAAGTACGTAATTATATTTATGTATTAGCTTCACGCTGTTTCCATTGCTGAATGAGCATAAGGAACCTGGGAACCTAGTGTTCACTTTCCACTGAGGTATGGAGGCATTGAGCATTGAGTAGCGTAGCTCAACGCCGCTATTTACTTTATTACCAGAGCGAAGAAATGAAAAGATGAATAGTGAAACGGAATGTCTTAACACTAGGTCCCTAAGTTCCCTCCGCCTACCCTGCCATGTGCGGGATACAGCGTGAAGCGATATATATTATTTCCTCGCTCCAGTTAAACGGCCAATTATTATGTCTCGAAACTTTGGAAAACGAAGAATAGAGTGTCTTAACACTCGGTACCATTATGCCTACTCTGGCATACGCGTGAAACACCGTGAAACTACAACAATACGTGTTTTTATTAACCTTGTGGCTACAAAAGGTATAACAGTTTAAAGATATGCTTTCTAAGCGACTTTTATTTTGAAATTTTAGTTTATTAAATACAAAATGATATGTTATTCACTGGTTACGTTAATAACTTAATATTACGTCTCATCTAAAGAAGGTTATACCAACATTTTTATTTATTTTTTCAAGTGAGTAATGACATATTAACCTTAAATAATTACAAAAAAGAGTCGATCACAAACAATATCATTTAATCATGTCTATGGAAAATTTATTGAGACCTGTCGTGGCGCAGCGGCTCAAGCGTGCCTACGACCGTAAACGACAGGTTGTGAGTTCGATCCCCACTCGAGGAAATGAAATATTTAATATTTTCAAATTAAATATTTAATGTTTTCATTTCGTCGCTCTGGTACAAGGCAAGGCGGGGCGTTGAGTACCGCCACTCAACGGAAGTGGAACGGAGTGTCTTAACACTAGGTTCACAAGTTCCCTCTGCTTTCCCTGCCATGTGCGAGATACAGCGTGAAGCTGAGGCCAATGTCATGATTGTAGGCAAACAAGAAAGTGACTTATAATAGCTGATATATAAAGTACAATTAACTGCGAATTTCTTACAAAATACAGATTTCTACAAAAACTATGAGTACAACAAAGCGTTGTTCAATGATTTCTCTTACCTTAAGGGTATCCCTTGCATTTAAATAAAAAAGAACCCCTCCGCGCGATCACAAAAAAACTCGCCTTAACCAACTCGCCTTAACCAATTTTCATGAGATCGCGTGGAGATATAAAGCAATACATTGAAATAATATCAAATATTAACGTCTACGATAACAGAAACGTCACAGAAAAAATAGGCTTCTGTCAACGCAAACAAAAGTTACGAGCATTTTTGCATTACTTGTTCTGTATTACGTATTTTTTTTATGGAAAAGACGGCAAACGAGCGTACAGGTCACCTGATAGTGAAATGATCACCGTCGCCCACGGCCCCGAGTACCTCCAGAGGAGCTACAGGAGCGTTCCTTTAAGGTGGATGGACACCGGGGCCCGGCATAATCTAATGCGAAACGCAGTGGCCAAAGCCACTACTTAACGCCGGTCTTAAATGCCGGGGGTGGTAACAATCCGGTCGAGTCTGCCCATGCGTGTTGCCATTACTGGCAACGTGACTCTACCACACGCAAAACGTACTTAATTCACCTTGTAATTAAAACTATTTCTAAAATTTTAATCCACATTTAGAAAAGAAAAACATTTGATTAAAAACTTCTAAACAAAAAATTACGTGGTGGAATTAGAATTAGCTTGAAATCCGTCCAAGAGTCAAATCAAAATCAGCCATTGCGTGTTGAGTGGCAGAACTCTACACTTTTTACCTTGTTACCAAAGCGAAGAAATAAAATGATAAAATATTTAATTTGAAAATATTATATCAAAACCTGCCGTTTACATACGTAAGAGAACCAAATTTTGTAAACTGTACAATCCTGAAAGTGATACAGAACCCGGGGTAGGCGAGTACGACTCGCGCTTGACTGGTTTTTATTTTCTTGAGATACGGAACCCTAAAAAAAGAACCACAACCTGGTTTCTATGTTACAAGCTGTAGCTGTTATCGTAAGCCGTTATCGTCTAGTTAAATTAACTATGTCTATAAAAAAAGAGGTGAATTAAATGAAGGAAGGATGTTTCTTTTTACCTTATTATCTACTTATGTGTGGAAAATTTTATGATCTGTGATTTATTTTCCAACTGTACGAAGTAGGGCAGAAGGAACTTGGGAACCTAGTGCCAAGACTCTCCGTTCCCATTGAGACACTTCAGTTACCAATACTCCGCTGAATTTGTAATTGCTTGTTTAGTGGCCAAACTTACCGCTGCGCTTTTCCTTCTTACCAGAACGAAGAAATAAAAAGATTTAATATTTAATTTCCTCGCGTGGTAATCAAACTCACAATCTGTAAATAACGTTTACAGTCGCTTGCTTGTGACCGCGGTACAGAGCCTAAGGCGACTAATAAACGCCAAGTAAACGCGTTTTATAAGATAACATTACAGTGGGGAACGGAAGTGGAACGGAGTGTCTTAACACTAGGTTCCCGGGTTCCCTCTGCCTACCCTGCCTCGTGCGGGATACAGCGTGAAGCTGAAAAAAAAATCAGATTACATCCACTTACAGACATGGGGTTAGTATCAAACAATGTATGGAGTATGGTCTTAAAGAGACTGTCATGGGGCTGAGACATAAGCGTTTAAAACAAACGTTTTGGGTTCGTTTTCCACTTGAAAATATGTCTTTTATACGTTTATTAATGTAATAGGGCCCTGAATGGTAAGTTTTTATCAAATTGTGCGTATATAAGCGCTTCATTACTATTTAAAATTCATTACTATCTTAAATCTCATTTATTTTCTATGATTTGACGTTTGAGAAAATGGAAAAAATCCAATCTAGCAAAAATTTAGTTATCCCTCGCCCAAACCCTTCCCCTGCGTCTTCTTGCTCTTTAACAAGAAAATCATTTGCAAAATATTACCATTAAATTGAATTGGATTTTTTTAATATGGTCCCAATTTTTTTAATGACTTTGTGATATTTTTTGAGACCCGTCGTGGCGCAGCGGCACAAGGCACTGTTAACAGGTTGTGAGTTCGATTGTCGAAGAAATGGAATATTTTCAAATTAATTATTTGATGCTTAACTTTCTTGCCAAATTGCCTCAAATTTAGCGAAAAGTGGGGAACGGAAGTGAAACGGAGTGTCTGAACACTAAGTTCCCAAGTTCTCTCTGTTACGAACGATCTAGTATTTTTTACTGACACATAAGTAATGCCTTTAAAAAGAAATATTTTTTTTATTACTATACAATTTTTTTTTGAGACCACATTGCCGCAGTGGTGTAGCGCCTGTGGGTTGAATTCTCTCTTGCAATCATTAGTTATTTTTATTTCCTTGCTTTGGTGACAAGATAAAGCGAAGCGTTAAGTTACGTAAATAAACACGCAACGTCTCGAAGTTTGGACAATGTGTGGGAAGTAGCGTTTCAGGTTCCCTCTGCCTACTTTGCCTGCATTAAAATAAATAATAATATTAAAATAGCTTATTCCTTGACCAACACCTATTAGATCAAGAACCGGCAGTATTCCTTGAGACGGCACGTACTGTGAAGAGATTGGTAACTCTGGAACCTTAGCTGATGGCCTGGACCCTGGTGTCACCATCGAAAGAGGTTTTTTTTATATTTCAAAGTGTAAGACAGTTTGCCTAATGGGAGTATTGTAGTAGTAATAAACGTAAAAAATATATTGCTGTTCTCTTATTTACTTTCTGATTTATATGAAAAAACAAAATATTAAATGTTTAATCGCACCCACGAGAGATCGAACCCACGATCTGATACGTTTACAGTAAAACGGCTTTAACATTATATATCTTATAATAAAAATAGAACAAAAGAATAATATAATGTTCGTGTGAAAGCGGCCTTAACACAGGTGATCTCTTCCAGGTAACCTTCACCTTAAAATGATCAAATTACGCAAAGAAATTGGTTGGTGTACGAGGTACGAGTGATTTACATGTTTTTATATGTAAAACAATGACTTTAAATATATATGCCATTAAAATTTCATACAAATCACGTAATTTATATTAATTTATAAATACTAATATATTACAAAAAATATATATAGCGAACTGTCGTGGCGCAGGAGCTCAAGCGTGTGGCTGTTTTTTTTTTATGGCAAAGACACGGTAAACGAGCGTATGGGTCACCTGATGGTAAGTGGTCACCGCCACTTAAGACCCTGTGTAGCACCAGAGGAGACAAGGTGCGTTGCCGGTCTTTAAGGTGGATGGGCACCGGGGCCCGACATTACCCCAAGGTGACCGAAGCCACTACTTAACGCCAGTTTTAAATGCCGGGGGTGGTTATAATCCGGTCGAGTCTGCCCATGCGTGTTGCCATTGCTGACTGCGTGACTCTCCCACACGCACTTTAGTCACCTCTTACGACACCACCAGTACCAGGGTGATCCTATTCTAAGCTGGAATCACACGGCAAATATACTGACTGTAAACGTTACCGGTTGTAAGGTTCGATTCTCAATCAAAGTGGAAATGAAATATTTATCATTTTAATTCCTCGTACCGGAGACAAGGAAATGCGCAGCGTTGAGTTTCGCCACTCAACATGCAATTCCTTAAATCGGCGGAACGGAGGTGTTTTTTTGTGAACAGAGTATCTTAACGTCAGGTTCCCAAGTTCCTCTATATACCCCCCCACGTGTGTGGAGCTGAAAATAAAAGGAACATATATAAAATAAACGTTACAAACTGGTTTACAGGTTACAGGTTGCGGGTTCGATACCCACTTCAGGAAATGAAATATTTAATATTCTCAAAACAGAGTATGAGAGAACATAGTTTTAAATTTACATAAAAGATGATTACATACGAACATACATACATACATGTCTATAAATATAAGAAGTAGATATTCAAATGATGTTTTTTAATATGTAAGCTGATTCGGACTCACGTGTTTCCCACGAGAGGGTATTCCAGAGAATTGAAGCCTTGACAAAGTGTAAATTTGTGAGTGACTCAGTGGCAACAAAAGTACAGGAACGGAGTGTTTTCTCAATTTCACGCTATATACCGCACATGCCTACCCTAGGCAGAGGGAACTTGGGAACCTAGAGTTCAGGCACTCTGTCTCACTTCCATTCCCCACTTTTCGCTGAATTTGATTGTGAATCAGAAAATATAAAAATCTTAAATATTGAGCTTCACGCTGTATCCCGCACTAGGCAAGGTAGGCAGAGGGAACGGAAGTGAAACCTAGTGTTATGACACTCCGTTCCACTTCCGTTCCCCACTTTCCGCCGAATTTGAGGCATTGCGTATTGAGTGGCGGAACTCAACGCCGCGCTTTGCCTTATTACCAGGGCGAAGAAATCAAACATTAAATATTTAAATTGAAAATATTAAATATTTCATTTCCTCGACTGGGGATCGAACCCAGAACCTGTCGGTTACAGTCACACTCTTGTGCCGCTGCGCCACGACAGGCCTCCAGAGAGAGAGAGAAAAAAAGAGTGAGAAATATTGAGAATACTAAATATGAACGATATAAATATGATACGCATTAGGGAAATGAATTCCCCTAATGCGTACCGAACCCACAACCTGTCGGTTACAGTCACACTAATGTGCCGCTGCGCCACGACAGGCCTCACTTTATAACGTTTATTTATATAAATGTTCCTTTTATTTTCAGCTCCACACATGTGGTAGGGTAAATAGAGGAACTTGGGAACCTGATGTTAAGGCATATTTTCTGCTGATCCATATTTTCCGCCGATTTAAGCATTGCATGTTGAGTGACGGAACTCAACGCTGCGCTTCACCTTGTCACCGGGGCGAGAAATTAAAATGGTAAATATTTCATTTCCTCCTGGCCTCGAGTGGGAATCTAGCCCACAACCTGTCACGTTTACAGTCGCACGCTTGTGCCACTGCGCCACGACAGACCGCTATATTTTTTTGTAATATATTTATAAATTCATATAAATAACGTGATTTGTATGAAATGTAAATGGCATATATATTTTAAGTATATTTTTTTACATATAAAAATATGTAAATCACTCGTACCTCGTACACCAACCAATTTCCTTAAGTAATTTGATCATTTTAAGGTTAAGGTTACCTGGAAGAGATCACCTGTGATAAGGCCGCTTTCACACCAAAATTGTATTACTCTTTTCTTTGTTCTATTTTTATTGTGAAATATATAATGTAGATACCTTCGGCGCAGAGGCCTGTCGTGGCGCAGCGGCACAAGAGTGTGACTGTAACCGACAGGTTCTGGGTTCGATCCCCACTCGAGGAAATTAAATATTTAATACTTTCAATTTAAATATTTAATATTTTATTTATTCGCTCTGGGGCAAAAGCTTGGCGTTGAGTTCCGCCACTCAACACGCAATGCCTCAAATTCGGCGCTAAGTGGGGAACGGAAGTGGAACAGAGTGTCTTAACACAAGGTTCCCGGGTTCACCGAGGTTGGTCTGACAGAAGTTGGTCAAGGAAAGCTATTTAAATATTGTCCAAATTTCAAGACGTTGCGTATTTATTAACGTAACCTAACGCTGCGCTTTTTTTTGTCACTAAAGCAAGGAAATGAAAATAATTAATGATTACAAGAAAGAAATGTAACCCACAGGCGCTACGCCACTGCGCTAACACGGTCTCAAAAAAGAAATAAAATGTATAGAAATAAAAAATATATATTTCTGTTTATTTTTATATCTATTCTTTATATGCTTTAGAAAAAAAATACTAGATCGTTCGTAACTTATTCATATTTTTACCCCCTAGCCTGTACATAGCAGGGTAGACATAGGGAGCCTGTGAACCTAATATTAAAACTCCGCTCCAATCAAAATACTTCCAATTTGCACCACATTTTATAACATACAATTTATACTATGCAATAAACCACATTTTACAATATACAATAAAACATTAAGTGGCGTAACTAAACGCCGCGCTATACCTCGTTACCAAGGCGAGGAAATGAAAATATAATAAATATTCAATTTCCTCGAGACGTTCCTGGGAATCGAACCCAACCCAACCTGTCACGCCTACAGTGGCATGCTTGTGCTTATATAAAGAGTCGAGAAAATCAATTTAGTTCAGTGTTTGTAGTAGATTAGTGTGGACATTGTGTGTGCTAGAGTTTAAATAAAGTAAGTATTTAATTATTTATAAGAGTACTAATTATTCCAGTTATATATATATATATATATATATATATATATATATATATATATATATATATATATATATATATATATAATATATATATATATATATATATATATATATATATATATATATATATATATATATATATATATATAAAATGTGAGATAGTGCGTATTTAGATAATTTTAGAAGATGTTTAAGTAAGGTTAATTTATTTTTTTTGTGCTTAAAGTTTTTATTTCATTTTAAATAAAACAACTGTTTTGAGTAAGAAAAAAATATACCAATATATTTTATCAATACTCAACACGCGCCATCAAAATTCGGCGGAAAGTAGTGAACAGTAATATTTCAGTCGGACAAAGTGCCTTATCACTAGAATCCCATGTTCCCTCTGTACAACCAGCTATACGCGGGATACGTGAAGTGTGTAATAACATTTTAAAAATGGTAAGCATAAAAAGAAATATTTTTCAATAATTTAATTTTCTACAGTACCTACAAAAATTATATGGTCTATAAATCCAACGGAAAACTGGAAACGGTAGTATGATAGGACAAGGTTCCCAGGTTCCGGAAAGTAGTAAAATTGTAAAAAAAACACTTTTTATGGATTTTTTTTTTGAATTAAGGGTGTGAAAGAAAAAATCCAGTATAGTGTGTGTTTATAAAAACCTCGCAAGAACCCGGATTTAAATAGAAAAGAAATATAAAAATAAAAATATTTTATTATGATAACTATTAATTGTATATATATATAACATCATAATTAAAATATAAACGATAAGAAAATAACATATAATAACAACATGGAAGTGGGTACGTACCAATTGTCTAGAGTGGTATAGAATAAAAGCTCACATCAAGTGGGAATCCTCTTTTATCATTACCCTACTTTTTTTAGTTACACGCTGTATCCCGCACATGCGGGATAGGCAGTGGGTACTTGGGAACAAGGGTCAAGACACGCTGTTCCTATTAAAACACTTTCGTCCCCAAATTTCTTTTCATTTCTTAGGTAGAGTTAGGCACTTGGTAGGGTAGGCAGTGGGAACTTGGGAACTTAGCCTTGAGACACTCCGTTCCACTTCCGTTGCCCCGTTTCCGCCAAAATTTGTGGTGAGATTGGGAATTCAACGCCGCGCTTTTCCAAGATCCTAGAGCGAAGAAATGAAACCACAAATATTTAAATTAAAAATATGAAACATTTCATTTCCTCGAGTGGGTATCGAACACAACGTATCGTTTACAGTCACACGCTTAAGCCGCTGCGCCACGACAGGCCTCTTAATTTATGTAGTTTGCAAATATCTCTCTCTACTCTATATCAAAAGCATGCTACATGTAAACAATCACACGATTGTGTCCTTGTGCCAATATCTTTCCTACCAAATCGTCCCTACAGAGATGCTAACAACATAAATAAGTTGTAACAAGCGTATAAGAATTTCTACGTAGTTTGATAAGAACGTATGGCTTAGTCGGTCAAAGATTCTCGTTTTAACACCGTCGAGAGAGAGATAATAATCTACTTTCAAAGGAAAATTGTCAATAATTCAATTCTTTAAAGAATTTAAAGAAAATTTATCATTAACACATTTTTAAATTTTAATTGGTATGTAAATTGTCAATATATTATCAGTTACGCTAAATTATATTCACAATTAGCTTATAATATAAACTTTTAGTTTAATTTGCGTATGAAAGTTATATATAAATTTGATTGGTTAGTTAGTTGGGAACGGAACGGGATGTTCTATCATTAGGTTCCCAAGTTCCCTCTGTCTATCCTGTCACGTGCAGGATACAGCGTGAACCTGAATGAGTGAGTGAGAAAATTGATTAAATGTCCTAAATATCTATTTAAGCACTAAAATTAAATTTATAGTAACATAAGGCATGTCGTGGCACAAGAGCACAAACGACAGGTTGTGGGTTCGATCCCGCTCGAGGAAATTAATATTAATTTTAATTTCTTCCCAACTTGAGGCATTAAGGGTTGGAAGGGAAGCGGAAATTAGAGAAACGAAAGTCTTTTAACGGAAAGAAAGTATGATATGCCAAGAAGTATATGAAAGACAATCTCATTTTTTTATTTAAAAATTTTTATTTTTTTTCACACATAGCAAAGTAGGCAGAGGGACCTCTAAAAACTATTATGGAATTTGAAAAAATATTGAGGCGGCTTTTCCATTGGGCTACTTCCGTTCTTCATTTTTCACTGAATTCTCGTGGCATTGTGCTCTAACGGCGGAGTTCTACACTGCACCTCGCCTTAAAATGAAAGCGAGGAAAATTTGTATAGGTATATTAAACATTTCCTCAAATTGAGATTGTATGACAAAACATATAAAAATAAGTAAATTAGATATGACCTAACGTTCATGATATTAGATATATCTAACATAAACTAATGATATCAAAAAAATAATATAATTTAGTATAAGTTGTGTTGATAAAGACCCAAGATAACCTTTACTGATATTAAACTTGTTATCCTTAAGAAAAGACGATGTAAGGTATATTTTTTAATTTTTCCACATCACTTGAATTCGAAAAAGAAATAGGAAGTGGACACAAAATGATAAGGTTCCTAAGGGGTACCTTATATATCAGGGGTACCTTATAGATATATTTGTAACTCTGTAACTTAACGAACTTGTTAAGTTTTTTATAGTGTATGGTATATAAAAAAATCGTATCGAAAACTGTTTTTTTTTTTTAATTTTTTTTTAAAAAGATATATACTTGACAAGTATCTCTATCAAAGATACATGTAATAATAAAGAAAATATAATATTAATATGAATAAAAAACAATAATAATATAACGTACAAAATAAGGTATAAATAATGTACGTTTTCAATTGTATAATGATTTATATAGAATATTTTTTCAATACTCACACTTTATACAAACACAAACAAACGCTTTATAATATATAACCGCGGCGTTAAACTCCGCCATTCGACACATAATATCACAAAAATTGAGCCATGCGTGAAAAGCTTAACACTAAGCTCTCCCTACTATGAAAGCACTCTGCAAAGTTATTATTTTTTGGCTTATACCATTTTCCACAAAAGTCCAAAATACAATATAGAAATTGCGTATATCAGAAATTTTTAACTTGCGCGAACTTTATATTCAAAAATTACTTGAAGGTTATTGAAACAAAACAGAATTAAAAACAGAAACAATCGTTAAATAATAAAAAAAAACAAATCCGTCGGAGAGTTGGGAAGGAGAGGCCTAGGGATAAAATTATGTACATTTATAGCTTTGAGGCCTGTCGTAGTGCAGCGGCACAAGCGTGTGACTGTAACCGACAGGTTCTGGGTTCGATCCCCAGTTGAGGAAATGAAATATTTAATATTTTCAATTTAAATATTTAATGTTTCATTTCTCCGCTCTGGTATTAAGCGCGGCATTGAGTTCCGCCACTCAACACGCAATGCCTCAAATTTGGCGGAAAGTGGGGAACGGAAGTGGAACAAAGTGTCTTGACACTAGGTTCCCGGGTTCGCTCTGCCTACCCTGCCTTGTGCGGGATACAGCGTGAAGCTAAAAAAAAAATATAGATTTTATTCGTTAAATATATCTTAGTATTTCTTCAAGATACTAAATAAATAATCTTTAATAGCTTATAGCTTGATAGGTATATTAGATGAATAATGTTATGGTGTTATTCACCTTCTTTTGAGACGCGCCCGACTAAGTATTGACTATATATATGAACTAATCTCTCTCAATCACGCTGTAACCCGCATATTGCATTGTATAGGGAACATGGGAACCTAGTGTTAAGACACTCCATTCTGTTTCCCACTTTCTATGGACTAATGTAGACACACATAAAATACATTATCACTATTTTCTTTACTGATAAGAAAATTAGATAAAACCAAAGAAAACTCCAAAGAAATTTCGCGAACATCGTTTAATCGTACATTGTACTTATAAATACTTTAACTATCTGTTTGGCGCCACGTTTTAAATGTATATAACGTTATCAACTTCCTGCGTTAACACCAAGTGGTTCACCTCGCTCGCTCCTGACCTGACCTTATGGTGGGATGACCTCAAATGTAAACCGCAATGTCGGAGACTATATATATAATTAATGTCTTCAGAATTCAGTGGACAGAAGAACGGAAGTAACAATAGGTTCCCATGTTCCCTAACATGTAGCGTGAAGTTAAAAAGTGGCGCAAGGGCGTGATTGTAATCGAAAGGTTGTGAGTCTGTACTCGAAGTATTTTTTTTTATATTTTCATTTCCAAGCTCTGATAACATGGCAAAGTGGGGAATGGAACTGAGTGTCTTAACACTAGGGTCCCAAGTTCCCTCTGTCTACCCCGCCATGTGCGGGATACAGCGTGAAGCTGATAATAAAATATATGATACTTGATGCCAGTAGAACATTGCCGTCAGCGAAAGCTCTAAACGATAAGGTTGCGGGCTCGATCCCCACTCGAGGGGACTTAAATTGTCTTTTTTTTTATAGTTTATATATAAAAAAATACCTATTCTGATGTGTATATATATATATATATATATATATATATATATATATATATATATATATATATATATATATATATATATATATATATATGTATATATATATCTATAGTAACACGAATAGAATAAACTGTGATAAAAACTTATTATTATACATTTTTAATAACGGAAAATTAAATCTATCATAAATTAAATAATTAAATGTCTAAGCCAGTGATTCCTAAAGATTTCGGGTCTTTGACCTATCTAATAGTATAAAAATCATATAATTGATGTTTTGGCATTCTTGGAATAATATGATTATGAATATATATTGTTCTTGTATATGGCAGACGCTGTATATGGCAGACAGGGCAAACATGGCAGGTCGTGGCAAAGGGAACTTGGGAACCTAGTGTTAAGACACCCCGTTCACAATAACACACTTCCAATTTATACTTTCTGCAATTACATCTTTCTGAAATTTGATGGCATTTCGTGTTGAGTGACAGAACACAAGCGAAGAAATAAAAATATCAATTTCTCGAAAGAATACAGACACGTACATACAGCCGTGTATGGAAAGATTAGGTTATTTAAAATGACTGATTTCATTACAAGTGCGAAGTTGAGTTCCGCCACTAAGTTTTTTGCCGTGTGATTCTGGCTTAGAATAGGATCACCCTGGTACTGATGGTGTCGTAAGAGACGACTAAAGTGCGTGTTGTAGAGTCACGTTGCCAGTAATGGCAACACGCATGGGCAGACTCGACCGGATTGTTACCACCCCCGGCATTTAAGACCGGCGTTAAGTAGTGGCTTTGGCCACTGCGTTTCGTATTTGGTAATGCCGGGCTCCGGTGCCCTTCCACCTTAAAGGACGGCAACGCTCCTGTAGCTCCTCTGGAGTTACTCGGGGCCGTGGGCGACGGTGATCACTTACCACCAGGTGACCCGTATGCTCGTTTGCCGTATTTTCCATAATATATATATATATATATATATATATATATATATATATATATATATATATATATATATATATATATATATATATATATATATATATATATATATATATATATATATATATATATATATATATATATAAATATACGATGGCTTAAATTCTTCGTAAAGTAGGAAACTTAAATACATGTCGTAACGGGCACTGAGGTTCCCAAGTTCCCACTGCTTACCAAGTTTCCCAAGTTTCCCAAGTTCCCACTGATACAGCGTGTAGCAGGAAAAAGAATAAAAGTAGAGTTTGGGAACTGCTGATCTAAACCATATTTCATGCTTTACTCGTTATGAGACTTTTTTTCTTTTCCACTAAATAGTAAATGTAATAAAAACTTAATAATAATATAATATTAAATGCAAAAATAAGAAATACTTCAACCAAGCCCAATACTCTGTAAAAAATGATTACTTGACTTTATTGAGATGTTATAATAATATTAACGCTTAAATATAAAAACATAGCTAAAAACCTGAACGGCCATGGACCATGAGGCCTGTCGTGGCGTAGTGGCATAGGCGTGTGTAAGATTGTGGGTTCGATGCCCACTTAAGAAAATAAAATATTTAACGTCTTCAATTTAAATGTTGCCTGTCGTGGCACAGCGGCACAAGTGTGTGACTGTAACCGACAGGTTCTGGGTTCGATCCCCAGTCGAGGAAATTAAATATTTAATATTTTCAATTTAAATATTTAATGTTTTATTTCTTCGCTCTGGTATTAAGGCAAACCGCGGCGTTGAATTCCGCCACTCAACACGCAATGCCTCAAATTCGGCGGAAAGTGGGGAACGGAAGTGGAACGGAGTGTCTTTACACTAGGTTCCTGAGTTCCCTCTGCCTACCCTGCCTAGTGCGGGATACAGCGTGAAGCTATAAAAAAATATATAATATTTAATATTTTCATTTTCTCGCTCTGGTAAAAAGGCAGAGCGCGGCGTTGAGTTCCGCCACTTAACACGCAATGCCTCAAAGTCGGCGGAAAGTGGGCAACGGAACTGAGTGTCTTAGCACTAGGTTCCCCTGACTACCCTCTCATATCTGAATAGCTAAAAACCACCGCGATAAAAAACAAAGAATTTTTCGTTTGTCATTTATTCAGGAGGTACAATGCCACTGACAGACACACATACAGTCAAAATTATAACACTCCACTTTGTACGTTGGAGGCTAAAAGATTTTTCCAATTTGGACTAGCAGTTCCTGAGATTAGCGTGTTACATAAATTAATATGAAACTAATATAAATGTTTTTAAAATTTCACGCTGTATCCCGCAATTCGCAAGGTAGACAGGTAAAAAGTGTAGAACCTAGAGTTAAGTCACTCCGTTCCAATTAAGACACAACCGTTTCTTCACATACGCATTGTGTATTGATTGGTGAAATTAAAACTGTGCTTTCCCTTATTACCAGAACGAAGAAATGAAAATGTGAAATATTTCATTTACCCGAGCGGGAATCGAATCCGACATCTGTCGTGTTTACAGTCACACGCTTGTGCCGCTGCGCCTCGACGAGCACAAATATATTTTAATGGGTACTGTGTGACGCTTTAAAACCGGATGTATTTTTTCTTGATCTCACGTACTTGTATAATCACGATCTACACATTTGATGACCAAATATGGTAAATATAAAAACAAGTTTTTCAACGTATTTATTTTATTACTCTAAGTAACTTTTTTATATCGCTATAGTTGTTTGTATACTAGCTGGCTGGTGACCAAGACACGGCTTCGCCCGCTTAAACTGATTACAAAAAGTTTAAATTTTAGCCTATTTAGTATTCTGATGTATAAGCTATATTGCTGTAAAGTTTCATCTAAATACGTTCAGTAGTTTTTACGTAAAAGTGGAACAAACATACATTCTTTTCTATCACTATAATTATTGTATAATTTTTTAGTACTGTATAATTTTTTAATTTTATTTGTTTATATATTAATTATTTATTTATTTAATTGTTTGTAATTCATTTTACTTGATTTAAGATGTCATTTTGTTATGTTTTTTAGTTTGATATTTTGCATTCAATCTCTTATAATGTTATGTTAAGATGGAAGAGCGAGGCCTCCTGATACAGGTCTTCGGTGACTTAAAAGGAGGCACTCAACCTTGTAAATGTTAATTGTTAAAACACTCTTCTTCATTCTCTTCTCTTCGCTCGATATCAGACATTGTGTGTTAAAAAGAGGAAATCATTATGCATTATAATTTTTTTTATCTATTTGATTACCTCTAATGGAGATCGAACCCACAACTTGTTTCGTTTACAATTTCTTGGCTTCAACTTGTGACTCAAGTTTCTTATATCTTTATGAACTCCATAAGAACTTTTATATATTTTATTAAATACTGCTAATTTGTAAAGATACAAAAATTACCATAAAAACAAATTGATAAAGGAGTGACAGGTCGTGGGTTCGATCCTCGATCAAGGAAATGAAATATTTAATATTTTCAATTTTAATTTAAACATTTTCACTTCTTTGTTCCGCCACTCAACATGCAATGCCTCAAAATCAGCGGATAGTGGGGAACGGAACGTGTCCCAACACTAGGTTCCCAAGTTCCTTCTGTCTACCCTGCCTAATGCGGGATACAGCGTGAAGCTGAGAAAAATAAGACTGACTAATTCCTGAACTGAGAATCGAACCTACAACAACCTTAACGTTTCATATTCTTTTTAATACTATACTTATTTATCTATTTAAGATACTCTGTTTCTCACAGTCCATACAATTTTTGAGTAGCGAAATTTAACGCTGCGCTTTACCTTGTTACCAGAGCGAGAAGAAAACGCTAATGTCCTGTACTGAGAACCTATATCCATCGCTTTTATAAACAGATCCTTAGCCACTGCGCCGTGAACACCTTAATTTTTAGGCTTTTTTTTTAAACATTTTTAATATTTCTAGTTAATATGGAAGACGTAACCGGACATAATATGCAGAATATGTACAATGACGTCATTCATGAAGTAAGTTTGGGTGGTAGAATGTGTTTGTGTGTGTGTTACGTGTTTTTTTAGGGTCTGTCGTGGCGCAGCGGCACAAGCGTGTGACTGTGAACGACAGGTTGTCGGTTCGATCACCACCCGAGGAAATGAAATGTTTAATATTTAATTTTTTTCGCTCTGGTGATAAGTGAACTCTCTGGTGGAAAGTGGGGAAGGGAAGTGTCGTAATGGGAACTGAGTGTCTTAATACTAAGTTCCCAGGTTCCATTTGCCTACTCTGCTAAAAAATTTTTTGTGCTTCTCGCTTATCCCGCATTTAGCAGGACAGGAACAGTGAACATAGTGATAATAAATACACTATGTTTCCCACATTTTATTTTATTGCTTTTTTTTATTTCATACTTTATCCGATTTTTAATAATAATAATTGTGTGTTTTTGTTTTTTTGTTTTTTTTTAATAAGAGGGTGTATATTATTTATGTATTATATAATGAGCTATGAGGGTGTAATTAACTATATGAAGGTTGCAGTTTCGTTACAATTGTGAGTAGTCGTTAAAAATAATGATTTAATTATAACGCGTTAACGACATATTGTGGGTTCAATCCCAGCTCAATGAAAGCTCCCTTTCATAAATAACATTATATTTAACATTTTTAAACTTATATATTTAAAATTTTCGATTTCTCTGGTAGTAAGGAAAAGCGCGGCGTTGAGTTCCGCCAATCAACACCCAATGCCTTAAACTCGGCAGAAAGTGGAGAAACGAAGTTCCCAAATTCCCTCTGCCTACCTTGCCAAGGTCAGGATACAGCGTGAAGCTAGAAAAAAAATATATAATGTAATGATGATAATATATACCTATAAAATGTGTGATTAAATACGAGTATATTGGCTTTATTACAATATTTAAAAAAAACGTGCAGACTGGGTATTTGTTTAAGTTGCAGTTTAAGTTACAAATATGTACATACATACATACATACATAATGATCTCTTCCGTTACTTAGTGATTAACAGACAACGTAGGAACCTGGGAACCTCTTCACCTGTAGGTAATGTCTAACAATATACGTGAATTGGCACAAAATTTAATAAATACTAAAGTAATCATAAAAAAATAGACCAACCACAGCGTTTATGTCCGTCACTCTTAACGAAATGTCTGCAGAATTGCGCGCCAAGTAGAAAACGCATATCTCAATACTAGGTTCCCAAGTTCCCAAGTTCCCACCCCGTTTTCCAAGTGAATTAGAACATTGTTGAACTAAAACTTAATGTCAATATTTTTTTTATAAATAAAACATTGTATAATAAGCCAATGTATACATATTTATTGTTTCCTTAGAATCAGAGTTGACGATCATTTGAATACAAATTGTGAATTTACATCTTTATTTGATGTCTGTCGTGCGGTAAGTTAAAGAAATACAGGGTGGACCAAAAGTCCGTTAACATTTGAATCGGTTGCCGCGTCTTGCAGCGGCGGTGGAGGGGGGTGGAGAGGTTACGCATTGCAAGAGCGGCCAATGTGAATTTAGTATCATGGCGTTGTTCAGTGGTAGTCAACGTGCGTTTTGTGTACGCGAGTACTATCGAATCAACGATTCTGCGACCTTAGCTCAACGAAAGTTTTGCGATCATTACAACATATGACACAAAAATCAAGCTCCATCAGGTGTGTTAATTAAAAAATGGGTGCTCAAGTTTGAAAAGACAGGTTCAACAATGGATTTACCTCGATGTGGCCGGCCTAGAACGTCGAGGGACCCCGAAAACGTGGAGCGAGTAAAATCGTCTGTTCGTGACCAACCTGGACTTTCAACTCGAAAGCGGTCAGCTGTCTTTAAAGGACCATGCCACTCGGTTACAGTTTGCAAACGAAATGGTAGAGCGGTTCACCAGCTTTACAAGCATTTTTTTTCTCAGACGAGGCCATCTTCCACCTAAATGGGCATGTCAATAGACAAAATTGTCGTTATTGGAGAGACAATAATCCAAAATTAACGCATCAAAACCCCCTGCATTCACCCAAAGTCACTTGGTCCATACTTTTTTGAGGACTCAAGAGGACGTGCGGTTACGGTGATTTCCTAGCGGTATATCACCATGTTACAAAACTTTTTTGCTCCAGCGCTGCAGGATTTTGCTGGTTTTAATCAACGCTCATGGTTTCAGCAAGATGGAGCCACTTGTCATACATGTAAAAACTCGTTAAGGGCAGCTCGAGACATTTTCGGGCCAAAAATGATATCGAAAAGAGGGGACATTAACTGGCCGCCTCGTAGCCCTGATCTATCCGCAATGGTTTTTTTTCTTTGGGGATATCGTAAGGCTAAAGTTTACGACATCAACCCAGTAACTCTTGATGAATTAAAGGAGCGTATTTGCACAGAAATCCAAAACATCTCAACAGAAATATGTAAAGCTGTTGTCGAAAATTTCCGCTCTAGATCGCAGCAATGCCAGAGTAATGAAGGATTGCATATGGATGATGTGGTCTTAAGGAAATAAATTCCCCTTTTGTTTACTATCGAAAACAATAAACAATTTTAATGTACTGTGATTAGTTTTTTTTAATCATCATTTCAAATTTAAACGGACTTTTGGTCCACCCTGTATAAGGAGAAAAATTAATAACCAATAAGCACTTCAATGTACATAGTAATAAGGCAAAGCGCGGCGTTGAGTTCCGCCACTCAACACGCAATGCCTCAAATTCGGCGGAAAGTGGGGAACGGAAGTGGAACGGAGTGTCTTTACACTAGGTTCCCGTAAGCCTAGTGTTATCACACCTCGTTCCGGTCCCCACTTTTCCATTCGAAGTATTACGGGGTGAAATTAAAAAACAAATGAAAATATTTCTTTTCCTCGAGCGAGGATCGAACCCGCAACCTATCGTTTACAGTCGCACGCTTGTGCCACTGCGCCACGACAGACCTCAATTCGATTTATTTGACAATCAACTCTTTATGTCATTATTAGTAATATTTAGTCCGTCGCGATATAAATTTATTATATTTAAACAAGTTTTTCGTATTTCGTTTGATTATCATTATACTTACGAGTATATAAAAGGAATGCATCGAAGATCAGTGGACAGTAATAATATGTCTGGCTTTACAGACGGTACTTCAATTTCGGGGAAATAACTTTCATTAACTTCAGGTTGTATCCTTCACATAGCGGCGGCAAAGGAAGTTTGGGAACCTAGTGTTAAGTCACCGTCCCCCATTTTCCTAGAGACATTGTGTGTTGAATGACGGGACTAGACGAGGTGCTTTGCCTATTTCGGTCGCATTTTGTCAGGTTTACAGTTGCAGGCTTTTATCACTCTTTGAGTTTCGACTCTCAACACGCAATGCCTAGAGAATAAGGCGGAAATTGTGGACCGGAAATGTCTTGACACTTGTTTTCCAGGTGCCCTTGCACTACCTTACCCAGATACGGGGATACAGCGTGAATTGATAAGAACATTTTTTTTCTTACGGAAGTTCCTGCGTGATAGAAGAGCCAAGGAACCGTGTGTCACACTCCGTTCTCCGCTTTGCATCCAAATCTTAAACATTTAGCTTAATAGTGAAATTAACTTCACGCTGAATCCCGAATAAAGCGGGGAAGACGAAGAAAATCTAATATTACACAGTGCTTATTGTTCTCCACCTTCCAGCCACTACAAGTTGAGTTGCGGAACTTAACGCCGCGTTTCTAAAATATATTTTTTTAGCATCAAGCTGTATCCCATACATAGCAGGGCAGGTAGAGGGTCCTTGAGAACCTACTCTTAAGGCACTATGTTCCGCCTACTTTCCATCAAATATGCGCGGCAAAACACCGCTTTTCCCCTCTTTACTAAGGCAAGGCAAAAAAATAACATAGTTCATTTGCTTAGTTGGGAATTGAACCCATAACTTTTTGCGCTTACAGTCACACACATGTGCCCCAGCAGTAGGTCAGGCCTCAAGAAATATAATAGAAAAAAAATACTTCTTTACAGAGCCCATTCGAGATGAGAAGTCTGTTCTGTCTTCTTGCATCTGTCGTCTTGTTCGGGAAAGCGGACGAGCAGGTTAAGAAGGAAATCAATATAGTGGAATTCCTGGGACAAAGTATACAGAAGGAAATACAGACGGTCAAACAGCCCATTGACGAAACTCTGGTTTTTGTTGGTTCATCACAATGTAAGATTTTACAACTATTGTTGCCTCATAATTGTAGCAGCTGGTAGACACCAGGTTCTCAGGCTCCCAGAGGTTAAAATACTTCCCCACTCTCAGGTGATTTATTGATAGAACCAGGGTAGGCAGAGGGACCCTGGGAACCTAGTGTTAAAATACTTCCCGCTTTAAATAGATATATTGGTTAAACTCAACTAAACCGATTCCAGTGGTTGTCTGGAAGATATTTCTTATAAATATCTAGCTTTTGTAAACTTAATACTTCTAATATGTATTCTTTCTTAATTCTACAGTACATTCTTCTTTCCTTGAAGAATGACATATAGTTTCTTTATCTTGTTATTTGAGTGAGAGAATGAATGAGGCCTGTCGTGGCGCAGCGGCACAAGCGTGTGACTGTAACCGACAGGTTCTGGGTTCGATCCTAATATTTCCAATTTAAATATTTAATGTTTTAATTTCTTCGCTCTGGTACAAGACAAATCACGACGTTGAGTTCCACTACTCAACACGCAATGCCTCAAATTCGGCGGAAAGTGGGGAATGTAAGTGGAACGGAGTGTCTTAACCCTAGGTTCCCAAGTTTCCTCCGCTTACGTTGACGTTGCGGGATACGGCATACGGCCACATCCTACGTATTTACAGTCACACGCTATGCCACTATATCAAGACACTACTGCTAAAAAACCCTTTTAACGGTTTACTTTTATATATAAATATAATTATTTGCTCACTTTTGTAAAAAGGCAAAGCATAGTGTAAACTTCGCCGCTATAACCGCAATAACTCAAATTCGGCGGAAAGCGGGAAACAGAACGGACTGCCTTAACACTAGGTTCCCAGGTTCCTTTTACGGGATACAGCGTGAAGCTGAAAAGAATATATATTATATCAATGTAAGTTATATATAGATCACCCTTGACCATGAAATACAGTAAAATATGTATGTAAGAAATGCGACCGTAAAAAAAGGCGTTAAGCGCGATGAAATCCATGAAATCGATGAAAATTGTTAATATGTGTTAATATTTTTGCTTTAATTTTACGTAAACACGAGACTCCGGCCACGACACACCCGTTATAGGTTCGATTCCCACCTAATTTGCTTTGGTAACAAGGTAAAACGCGGCGTTGAGTTCCGCCACTCAACACGCAATGCCTACGGAATCGGCGAAAAATGATAAATGTTTAACACTAGATTTCCAAGTTCCCTCTGCCTACTCTAGCACGTGCGGGATACAGCGTGAAAGAAGTCACTGTCTAATATATAGATTGCAAGATACATCACGCACAGTCGAAAAAATACCAATCTTATATCAATTTACATGTAGTTATTAATATTATTATTAATAGTAAGTAGTATATAGAAGAAAATACTGTTTTGTACTAACGAGTGTTATTTCTTTTTCTTTCTTTCTTAGCTTCACGCTGTATCCCGCACGAGGCAGGGTAGTCAGAGGGAACCCGGGAACCTAGTGTTAAGACACTCCGTTCCACTTCCGTTCCCCATTTTCCGCCGAATTTGAGATATTGCGTGTTGAGTGGAAGAACTCAACGGCGCGCTTTGCCTTATTACCAGAGCGAAGAAATGAAAACATTACATATATTAAATGAAAATATTAAATATATCATTTCCTCGACTGGGGATCGAACCCAGAACCTGTCGGTTACAGTCACACGCTTGTGCCGCTGCGCCACGACAGGCCTCATAACGAATGTTACAGGAAACCTTTATTACCTCGACAATAGCGAAAATATATCTAAATGTATTTATTTAAATGAATTACCTTTATTATATATAGGAAATACGTAATCTTAAAGGTAAACACGTCAAAAGGCTGTTGGGAGTGTCGTACGAACAGTTGCAGGGCGAGAAAGAGCCTGACCTCAACGCACTCTCTTTGGTATACAAAAAAAGGTAAGACTTACTGAATTTGAGGCATTGCGAGTCGAATGGCGTAACTCAACGCCGGACTTTCCTTTCTTACTAGAGAGAAGACACCATTCCTCATCAGTCATTTCCTCTACAACCTGTAGCGTTTACAGTCACACGCTTATGTATCTGCGCCATTGCAGCCCATATATTGGTCAATTTGCTTGGTATAAGCCCACGTACGAGTATATATATGATAACATGACGTCTGATTGTAAAGGCAGTGGATGTGGGTTCAATTCTCAGTCGCGGTAATAAATTATTTTCATTTCCTCGATTCAATAACGAGACGAATATCGCCAATTATTCCATCTCAATATTAGAGATGCTGGTATGGAGTTTGGATTTCGATTTTGAAGAAAAAAAACGCACGTTTTCATCTCATTGCCATTTTTATAGGCGCTTATTCTGATCCAACATGTACATAAATCTTTGATTTCGCTCTGGTAAACAGGCAAAGCGCAAAGTTGAGCTCCACCACTTAACACGCAATGTCTCAAATTAGGCGGAAAGTGTCTTAACCAAACAGAGTGTCTTACCACTAGGTTCTTAATTTCCATCTGCCTGCCCTGCCATTTGCGGGATACAGCGTGAAGCTGAAACAACTCTAACACTGATTTAACAGGAGCACCAGAACAATCATAAATATAACGGCTGCGGCGGAAGTACTGAGGAGTGCGAGGAAGTATGAGAGACAAGAGAAGATCATTATGTTCGTCCACGGGTTCACGGACGACCCCACTAAAGGAAGCTTCACTAATATCAGCGATTCTTTCTTGAATAAAGGTATGTCTTATTTACTCTATATTCTGAACATGGGAGGGTAGGCAGAGGGAACTTGGGAACCTAGTGTTAGGGCACTACGTTCTGTGTTCCTCTTTCCGCCGAAATTGAGGCATTGCGTGTTGAGTGGCGAACGACAGGCCTCTAAAAATTCTAATTTGCTTTAAATTTTTTTTGTGTAAACATCTTAGGATAGATTTAAGGCTTGTCATGGCGTTGGAGCTCAATCATGTGACTGTAAACGCGACAGGTCGTGAGTTCGATTCCTACACGAGGAAATGAAATATTTTAAGTTTCTATAGAATTTCGCGGAATAGTAACAGAGAGTCTTACCACTAGATCCTCTTCTCTCTTCATACCCTGCTATGAGTGGGAAAAAAAATTGAGATAGTTACATTTCTTAAACTTATTTTATGTGAGGGCAATGTATTTAAAATTAATCGAAAATTATACGCCACCATTCCATTGTCACTCGAGTCAGATTTCACTGATCGGGATTCGAAACAACAACCGTCGGATTTACAGTCGCACACCGTAGCCACTTTACCTCAATGGCCTTATATCTATAGACACAATAAAAAATACCTAGAACAATATTAAAATAAAGAAAAACCAATTATTCTATTTGTCACATACGGAATAACAGGTACTTGTACTTAGTCAGCGCTTGCGTCAGAAAACGAACACGCGATATCAATCATTTGCGGTCGTATCTTGAATTAAAATATGGTAAGGTCGTAGTAGCGTAGTGGCAGCGATGGTCGGTTAACGTGATAGTTAAAGATTCGTTTCCAACTCTTAGTAATTAATTATTTTTATTTCCTTGATATAGTGCAGCGTTGAATTCCGCCGGGTGCATGTTCAATGGAATGTCTTAACACTAGGTCTCTGCCAAGCTTGTTATATATGAGGTGTAGCGTGAAGCTAACAGAAATAAAGTTATATATGAAATAAAACAGCAAAGGTTTACGTTTCAATTTAGAATTAGCCGACTGTTAATACTGAACTTGGCTTGCTTTTTTAATATTGGTTTTTATCGTAGGTTGTGGGTTCGATCGAGGAAAGGAAATATTTAATATTTACTAATTAAATATTTAACATTTTCATTTATTCGCTCTGGTAACAAGGCAAAGCGCTGCGTTGAGTTCCGCCACTCAACACGCAATGCCTTACTTTCGAACGGAACGAAAGTGGAACGGAGTGTCTTAACACCAGGTTCCCATGTTCCCTCCGCCTATCCTGCCAAGTGTTGGATACAGCACGAAGCTGAGCTGTATCATATATATCATCAGCATCTCATTGTTATCCTCAATGATTGAGGTCTGTCGTGGCGCAACGGCACAAGCGTGTGACTGTAACCGACAGGTTCTGGGTTCGATCCCCGGTCGAGGAAATGAAATATTTAATATTTTCAATTTGAATATTTAATGTTTTATTTCTTCGCTCTGGTACAAGGCAAAGCGCTGCGTTGAGTTCCGCCACTCAACATGCCTCACTTTTGGCGGAAAGTGGGAAACAGAAGTGGAACGGAGTGTCTCAACACTAGATTCCCAAGTTCCCTCTGCCTACCCTGCCAAGTGCGGGATACAGCGTGAAGCTGACCGACCTTATATATCACATTGTTACCTTCAATCACATTGTTACGGACAGAAACTAAAGAAACCATTGATGGTATCTTTAGTTTCTGTCCCTTTCTCTAACACTAAGAGAAAAGATACAAGCAATTGATTTGATATCGCATAGTTCCTGCATCATGTATAAAATTGGCCGCACAATTAAATTATGCCAAATTAAGTAAGTTGCCATATAATAAAAACCTTCAATATAAATATGGAAAATTTCCAGAAAGTATATATTTATAACTATAACATATAACAAACTTAATTTTGTACTTCATAACATACAACAAGCTTGCACATAACTGCAAACTAAAGTTTGTAATTTATTTTATTATTATTATTTTTTTTTTAATTAAATGTTTTTTTTTATATATTCCAGCCGAAATAAGCACGATCGCGTTAGACGGCAGTTCACTCATCAGGTGGTTGTATTTGCGCTCAACTACGTATGTGCGCTTTATTGGACAGAAGCTGGGAGAGACGCTGGCTTCTTTAGTGTATAGTAAGGAAATATTTTTAACATTTTTAAAGTTCTGTCTTAACACTAGGTTCCCATGTTCCCTCCGCCTTCCCTGCCAGGTGTGGTAAAAATATTAAAATATCTAAAAAATATTAAAATGTATTTTTTCAAATATAAAGAAACGTATTTAAAACCATGCGTGATAAGAGACGGAAATGAACACCGCCTTATTGTTATCGAAGTTTTTTTTAGCTTCACGCTGTATCCCGCACGAGGCAGGGTAGGCAGAGGGAACCCGGGAACTCAGTGTTAAGACTTGAGCGGCGAAACTCAACGCCGCGCTTTGTTATCAAAGTAAAAATAATTAATCTTCCGGGTTGGAACGGAACCCACAACCACTGCGTTTACAATCAGATGATCCTCCCTGCACTTTTCTGAATATTTTTCATTTTAACATTGTATGCTAGTCAGAGGAAAATTGGGAACCTAATGTTACCACTTACCGTTCCCATTTACCGGCGAATTTGAGGCATTGCGTTTTAAGGGCGTCGCGCTTTGCCTTGTTGTCAGAGCGAAGAAATTAAGTATTAAATGTTTAATTTTTTCAAATCGGCATCAAACCCACAACCTAATGGCATTGACAATCGTACATTTGTTTCCTGCGCCACGACAGGCCTCGTATTACTTATGTGTTTTTTTTCATGCTTCACGCTGTATCCCGCACGAGGCAGGGTAGCCAGAGGGAACCCGGGAACCTTGTGTTAAGACAATCCGCTCCACTTCCGTTCCCCACTTTCCGCCGAATTTGACGTATTGCGAATTACCAGAGCGAAGAAATGAAACATTAAATATGTTTTTTTTTTTTTTTTTTTTTTTTTTTAGCTTAACGCTGTATCCCGCACGAGGCAGGGTAGGCAGAGGGAACCCGGGAACCTAGTGTAAAGACACTCCATTCCACTTCCGTTCCCCACTTTCCGCCGAATTTGAGGCATTGCGTGTTGAGTGGCGGAACTCAACGCCGCGCTTTCAATATTTAAATTGAAAATATTAAATATTTTATTTCATCCACTGGGGATCGAACCCACAACCTGTCGGTTACAGTGCCGCTGCGCCACGACAGGCCTCTGGGCTATTACTTACGTATAGATAAATATTACGCAAGAAGGTCGAGGTCGACTGGTCAATTATTGTTTACGTAGCAAAGGTTAGTTTAGAATAGTATGGAAATATTAAATAAAGTATATCGATAAATATTGATTGATATAGTCGAACATAATAACTCTACATATATTTAAAATATCTTTTTGAAGTCTGTCGTGGCGTAGCGGCACATACGTGTGACTGTAAACGACAGGTTGTGAGTTCGATTCTCACTCGAGGAATTGAAATATTTAATTTTTCAAATGAAACATTTAATTTTTTAATTTTTTCGCTCTGGTAACAAGGCAAAGCGTGGCGTTGAATTCCGCCACTCAATACGCAATCGTCGGAAGGTGGGGATCGGAAATGGAACAGAGTGTCTTAACACTAGGTTCCCAAGTTCCCTCTGCCTACCCTGCCGTGTGCAGCGTTAAACTGAGTACATATTTAAAATGATTCTGTAATAACGAAAGCTCGTAGTCGAAGCCAATTAGAAGTAAAATTGAATATATTCGTAAAGGGGTGCGGATTTATCAGTGACAGCGCGGCGTTGAGTTTCGTTGCTCAATGAAACCGGGGAATTAAAATTAAATATTAAATTAAATAACTTAAAAAATGATTCTTTTTATATGATTTATCACTGTGTTATAAGTTATACCTGTTTGTCTGTCTGTCCGTGGCATCGTAGCTCTTGAGCGAATTAGCTGATTGCGTCCTATTTTTTTCCAATCGAAAGTCTTGGCCGTCGCTGTGGTTATTAACATGAAAATCGTGTAAGTAGTTTACGAACGGTTGTAGGATTTCTAAGAGACGCAATTTGAAACGCTACGTTCAAATACGTGTATTCAGCTTCACGCTGTATCCCACACATGGCCCAGTAGGCAAATGGAACTTGGGAACCTAGTGTTAAGTCACTCCGTCCCGATCTCCCCTTCCCGCCGTAATGAAGGCATTGCGTGTTGAGTGGCGGAACCTTACGCTGTGCCTTGCCTTGTTACCAGAGCGAAGAAATGAAAACGTTTAATATTTAAATTTATAATATTAAATATATAATTTCCTCGAGTTGGACTCGAACCCACAATCCGTTGTGTTTAGAGTACACATGCTAGTAATCCTCAAGCTACCTATTATAATTAAATTAATTCTCATTGGCTATTATGTTATAATTGCTCGCCATAAAAAGGACATCTTTGTCTACCATTAAATACTTATGAACGTATAGATAATTAAATAATTAAACAAGATAATGTATTGCTATAACAATGTTGTTATTTATATGTAAATGACGATTTGATGCGCTTTGATAAACGTCTGTAATTATTGCAAAATAAATAAATATATTTGTATACTGAGTTTTAGACCTGTCGTCGTGCAGCGGCACGAGTGTGTGACTGTAAATGACAGGTCGTGGGTTCGATCCCCACTCGAGGAAATGAAAAATTTAATATTTCAAATTAAATATTTAATATTGTAATTTTTTCGCTCTGGTAGTAAAGCAAGGCGGAGTGGAGTGGAGTGGAGTTGAGTTCCTCCATTCAACACGCATTGCCTTAATTTTTTCGGAAAGCGGGGAACTGAAGTGGAACAGAGTGTCTTAACACTAGGTTCCCAAGTTCCCTCTGCCTACCCTGCCATGTGCGGGATATAGCGTAAGGCTGAGTAGAGTTGAGCTATTTAAATTTAATATTGGAAACTTTAAATTGTCTTGTGGGAACAGTGAGGTGTAAAATTTTAAATTCGATATAATTGATACAACATTTTTATTCATTTCGCTGAAATTTTTGATTTCAGTGTAAAGATATCACCTTAAAAGTCATAATGTTATTAGAACAAGTCAGTAATTGAGATTAATACACAAAATACTGTAATTTAAGCGGGCGAAGCCACAGGCGGGTCTCTATTTATTTAATATATATTCATTTTAATTAGCTTATATTGTTCATTGTATCCTTCCAGAGGGACAAGATCCGTCTCACATCCACATAATCGGTCACAGTCTCGGCGCTCACATATCCGGGTTCGCTGGCAAAGCGTTTCACAATATTACCGGATTAAAGATAGGCAGGATATCGGGTTTGGACCCCGCGGGACCCTGCTTCAGCCACGTCGAGGAGGACTGCAGGCTGCAGGCCTCAGATGCCGATTATGTGGATGTTATACATTCTGATGCTGGTGTCTATGGGATGAAGGAGCCTGTTGGTACGCTGATATAATTCTAAAATATTTATTTTCTTTTTCACGCTATATACCGCATATAACAGGGTAGAGTTGGTACATGCAATGTCTCCAGAATTTGACCGTAAATCGTATCAACAATGTTTATCTATTGGAGACTATTAAAGGGAAATAAATATAGATTGTAATGTTCCGATTATTCTTCAGAGTAGACATTTTTATAGAACTCTACATAATATGTACATACGAGTATGTATGTGATTCTCTGGTCAATTGTACCTATCCTGCTAAGATACAATTAAATTATTTTGTCAATTAATTATAATCATCAATTAATTTCTTGTGTGAAGCTCCTTAAGAAAGTTCACTCCCCAACGACTTCAACGACTCTACGTCGTATGCGACCAAATGGTTCCAACTCAGCCTTAACTACAAATATGATATTAAACAATACTTAATAGTTATGTCTCGTCCTCAGGCCACGTGGACTACTACCCCAACAGCGGCGCGCTGCAGCCCAACTGCCTGTTCCAGACGTGCTCGCACTCGCGCGCGTGGCAGCTGTACGCGCGCTCCGTGCTCGCGCCAAGGGACTTCCCCGCCGTGCGCTGTCACAGCTGGGAGGGCTTCCAGAAGGGCGAGTGTGACAGGGATGTCAGGTGAGCTGTCACTGTCACTGTCACTACAGCTGTCACTTGAAATTAGACGGTTATTAGTGTTCTTCTTCTTTATTTTTCAAAATAAAAATTGAAATTTGAAATAAAAATTATTATTAATTTCACTATTTTATTTAGTGTCACGCTGTCTCTCACACAGCGGGGTAGGCAGAGTCAACTTAGGTACCTTGTGTTGTTTTTAAGACACTTCCATTTCAGTGGCGCAAACGTGAAACGGTAAATACGACAGTTGGCTCGATCTCCACTTGGACGAATGAAATATTTTTTTTTCTGGTAACGAGATCAAGTACAGCGTTGAGTTCCACAACTCAACATACATAGTTTCTAAATAAAAAAAAAATAATCAGCGGTAAGTGGAAAACGAAATCACGATGAGAACCGAGCTTCTTCACACTGGTTCCCTCTGCCTACCTCACTAATTGCGGGATACAGCGTGAAGCTGAACAAAAAGAGCTATTAGGTATTTAGACGTCAAACTGATAAAATTATTTAAATATTATTTACACATAGGCCTTTCATAGCACAAGAGTACAAGCGTATGACTGTAAACGACAGGTTGTGGGTTCGATCCCCACTTGAAGAAATGAAATAACTAATATTTTCAAATTAAATATTTATTATTTACATTTCTTTGCTCTGATAACAAGGTAAAGCGCGGCGTTGAGTTCCGCCACTCAACACGCTATGCCTCAAATTCAGTGGAAAATGGGTATCAGAAGTGGAACAGAATGTCTCAACACTAGGTTCCTAAGCTTCCTCTGCCTACCCTGCCATGTGCGAGATGTTAAACATAAAAATATTATTTACACAGTTACATGGGCTACGGATCTTCAGGCGCTCGGGGAACGTACTTCTTACAAACGGAGGGAAAACACCCCTACGGGCTGGGGATGGAGGGCACCAAGTACAAGAACAAGGATGGCATTGTGAAGAACATCACTAATGTTATCGGGTAAGTGTTGTAATGGAAGTTAATATATTTTTAATTTCACATTGTATTCTGTACATGAATACACGGGCAGAGGGAACCTGAGATATTAGTGTAAGGACACTCCGTTCTCATTAGGGTAATTCCGTTCCCCACTGTTCTTAGAACTATTGATTTATTTACCAAGACGAAGAAATGAAAATATTATTTATTCTATTTCGTTGAGTGGGAATACAACTTAACTTCTTACTTTTCGTGAATGCGTCATATAGCTCCATTTCCTCGTTTTGGTAACAGAGCTGAGCACGGCGTTGAGTTCCGCCACTCAACACGAAATGATTCAAAACTCGGCGGAGAGTTGGGAACGGAACCGAGTCCCCCAAAAACAAGTTTCCCAAGTCCCCTCTGGCCACCATGCCAATAGACAACAGTTTAATATTTTTTAAATTTGCCTAATTCTTTTAATATCTTCACATTACATTGCTATGCAATTAACATAATTTCAGCTTTGTAGAATGATTTCTTTTTATAATAATAACATATTAATTTATATACTAATTTTTAATCTTTACATCAATATATTGAAAACACAGAAATCTTATTTCCGTAAAACATTCAAAAATATCATATAGGATGTATATAGTACGGTCGATGAGTAATGGCTCCACTAAAGTTATACTATGTAGCTGGAGATCGTCAAAATATATTTACAGTGAAAAAATATTTTTATTTCTGAACTGTGTAATACCACAGTTCAGAAATAAAAATACTTTTTTTAGAAAACGTATCAATAATTTAACGTAGCTGTATTTGAACCCGCTAGTCCGTCAGCCGAACGTAGCTGACGTCGAAATTCTACTATTGATTCTCAGTAAAAATCGTCCCTAAAGAGATGTTAACAACGAAAATAAGTTGTAACAAGCGTACAAGAATTTCGACGTGGCTTGATGAGAACGTATGACTTAGTGGTTAGAATGCATGGACGGATTCAAAGAATCGCGGGTTCAAATCTCATTTCTATATATACGTCTTCTAAAAAGATTTCATTTTAGGTATATCATATTTATGTTTTATTTCTTCAAATAAATGTCTTTAGTACGTCCACAACTCTTTGACCGTACCATAGTGATATAATCTAATCTCCTTCTTCCTCACTCTCATCTGTTGCATGCTCAGTGGCATTTTCAAACTGATAATCTGAAAATAACTACATTGTAAGTATTTAACTGCATGTTATTATTATTATGTAATTAAGTATAAGATATTCCCTAAAATAAGGCAATAACGCAAAGCGCCGCGTTGAGTTCCGCCACTCAACACGCATTGCCTCAAATTCGGCGGAAAGTGGGGAACAGTAGTGGAACGGAGTGTCTCAACGCTAGGTTCCCGGGTTCCCTCTGCCTACCCTGCCTCGTGCGGGATACAGTGTGAAGCTGAAAAAGAAATATTCCCTAAAATCTAGAAATTTTAATTTGTTTTTTTTTATTATTTTTTACCGTCTCACTGCATCCAGCATATAGCAGGGTAGACAGTAGTAACCTGGGAACCTAAGGTTAAGGTACTCCGTTTACATTGAGACTATTTAGTTCCTCACTTTTCGTCGTAAAGCAATGTGTGTTGTGTGGTTATTAGAGGCAAAAGTATATTCATTAGAGGCAAAAGTATATTTAATTATTTCTTTATCTCGAATGGGAATCGAACCCGAAGCCTGTCGCGTTTACAGTAGCATACTTGTACAGCTTCACCGCTGCCACCCCCACATGACAGGGTAGGCAGAAAGAACATGAGAAACTAGTGTTGAGACACTCCATTGCGTACTTAAGTGTAACTAGTACCTACTATGCAACCAAATCAAAAAGAAATACTACACATTTTGTAATTTTAAAATATAATATAACTACCTTTTATTGGAAAATGCTAACTTATAAACTGATTTTGATAAAACGTAGCTAAAGATTACAAAAAACCGCACACAAATCAGTTTTATAATATTAGGAGGTACGCTGCCACAGACAGACACAGAGACGTGTCAAACTTATAACGCACCTCTTTTTGCTTGGGAGCTTAAAAACTAACTTACTTTCAACTAATATGTAAATAGTCCTTAGCATAGTTTCAAATAATATATAAAAATTAAACTCTCTTTCTTTCTATCACTCCATTTTTATATTTATTAATTAGTAATATCGATGTTTATAGGAAAACAGGCACCGGCGTGATAAGTACAGGGGTTCAAATCCAGGACACGCTCGTTCCGAACGTGAAGGGACTGTTCAATGTGTTGCCAGTTAAAGACTTTAAATTTTTATAAATTTTATTTTAATATTATTTAAGAATTTTATGCTCTAAATTTGAATTAATGTAAATAATATGATAAATGTAATATTATATGTATAAATGAAATACTTTACCGTTTTCTGTACAGATTGACGTTGTGATTTTATATAATTATTTTTATGATTTATAGTTTCATAAATTAATCCGCTAAATTTGAGGCATTGCGTGTGAGGTGGAAGTCAACAGAGCGCTTTGTCTTGTTACCAGAGTGAAAAAATGAAAATATTAAATATTTTTATTTTCTCTAGTGGGAATCGAACCCACAACCTGTCGCCTTTATAGATTAAATAATTATATATATTATTTTTATATTTTTATAATTGAAGTTATAAGAAATATAGCAAGTATTGTTTTAAAACTTGTACTAATAAAAAGTAACTCAATTTTTAAATAAACTTATATACATAAACTAATGTTTTATTCTTGACATAGAGTTCAGCCATTATACATGCAACATCTAAATCGGCAGAAAATGACCGGAATATCTTAACACTAGGTTCCCACGTTCCCTCTGCCTATCCTGTTATATGAGATAAGCATTATATTCCCAGCAATCTTTAACTTTGTACGGAGAAACTAGTATTTAAAACATTATTCTCTACTTTTGATCAAATTATGAGAAATTACTGGATTTAAGCAGATAAAAGCTTTAGTCATAGCAGAGTAGCCAAAGTGTGCCTTGGTACCTAATGTTAAGATACTCTAATGCCATTAAAGGACTTCAGTTTACGATTATCCACGGCTTTCCGTCGAATCCAAGGCTTTAACAAGCAATTTAAGCGGCAAAGCTAAAAAAAAAGCTTTCCCTCAAGTAAGAATCAAGCGTGACGTGACTCTCTACCCCCCTAAGAGGGAGAGGGGAAACGGAGCTAGGCCTGTGCCCCCTGTCCATGGTGTGGTCTATCTCCGCCCATAAACATGGGCGCGTCCTTGGGTTGGGCCTAGGCCCTAAGAGTCAGTCCTATTTGGGACTGGGAAAGGGAGGTTCCAGGGATGAGCCATACGCAGCTCGGGCGGTCAATCCAGCCAGGTGAGACACCTGGCTTAGACGACCAGCGACTCATAATAATGTCAGTTATTATGAGAGATGATTCTATTATTAAAACCTTATAACCCCCACCTCCCCTTCCCCTCTTTGTTTTTCGTCGGAGATCAAAAATTAAAACGATAATATAAAACAAAGCATCTTTATTGTAATATCTGTTACTTCATAACTTCATTAAATATCAAATAATACGGAGAGCTCGGACTCTTACAAAAATAAACATTTCAATAAATATAAAAAGGATAACGCAAGACAAAATTGTACAGTCAGCAAAACAACCTTGTGTTCACGGTACTATGGAAATTACGAGACTTGAACCTGCAACCCTTTCGATACTAGTTTAACTGAATAATAAATTATTTATAATATTAATAAGAAAAACGGCAACTATTACAAAAAAACAAACAAACACTGTAAAATAATCGTTTAAATTTATTTCGCTGACTGTACTAATTCTAAAAAATGTTGCCATTTCCATAAAAATCGCCACATTCTCAGAATTTCACAATAAAATATAAAATGTCATATAATTAATTAATTAAAAAAAAAACTCTACCGATTCAAAATCAGTTACAACGTTATAAACTAACCGTAATTAAAAAAACTTGTTACAGCTAGCATAAGAATATATTAATTAATTGTACAATATTTCTTAAATAATCTGTGGGCGGGAAAATTGAAAAAAAAAAAGTACACCACAGACAATGAATTAACGCTATAAGGTTTTTTTTATTAGAAGGAAAATAAAAGAAATAGACACGCATCTAAATTAATATGCCTTAAACGACTATTACAAAAAAAGTAAAAAAATTAAATAAAATAAAATTATTTGTGCATGTTCAGAAATAATTAGAGAAAACATATTTTCATCTAGTAATAAATAAATTCACTTACAGATAATAAAGACAAATAGCGCCCACAGATAAAAAATACGGAAAAAAAATCTATTCCCATGAAACCAGGTATATTGGAATGTCCTGTATTTAAAACAAAATGGTGATGATATAATAATAACATATTATTATTATACGAGGCATATCAAATAATATATTAAAATAATTATTTTTAATATAAAAAATCGTTTGAAATTAAATAAGTTATGGCGTCATAAATGTGAAATTGTGTACCAAATTGATTTTATATCATAAAAAACGTATTTAAGTTTTTTTTTCATTAAATAAATATTAGATTATCATTTTTTTTTCTTGAAAAAAGTATCAATAGAGAGAGACAAAACTAAGCAGAATTTTATTTAAATTATGAATCGATATTAACAGCTAGTATAATAATAATATTTGTGCTGTCGAAACTAAATGAAATGCGCATCTGGCTTTTAATAATTATAACTTGTGATGACCATAGACACCGATTTTAAAAGCCTTTCTATTGTATCATGACCATAATGAATATTTTATTTTATCTGTGAAGATTTATTAAGAAAAACCCTTAAGTTTTTTATGGTGGAGCTCAACGCTGCACTTCTTGATAGAAGTGAAAAAAAATTATTACCCCAAGTGGGAATCGAACCCACAGCCCTATAAAAAAGAGCACAGATAATAAAATATTCTACATATAAATCATCGCTCAAGCGCATCAAAAATTGACCGTTGCCAGTTTAAACATAAAAATATATATAAAAAAACGGCACTAACACACAAACGATTATTTGTCATTTATTACTAAATAGCACCTAATGGTGTATTAATAATTATTTTATAGCAACGTGTTGTAAATATTTATTATTAATATTAATAATAATAATAATTTAAAAACATTTTTTTTTAATTTTAGGTCCCGATTGTAACAAACAGATTAAAAACTTTGTTTTTGCGCCAATTTTTTGTTTTTTGTTTTATCATTCTTTTCATTTTGAATCTGTATTTATAGTTTAAAAAAAAGAGCTTCTGGTCATTTTTTTATTATAATTGTCAATATTTATTTAAACGTAAAAACACAAGTTTGTTCAATCGAGCGAATATCAGTCGTAATATTGCAGATTTCCAATAGATACTTTCTTTATTCTAAATTAAAAACGGTGGTCTACCTCGTTACATGTTTAAAGCTAATAAATATAAAAAAAAATTGAAATTACCCTTTAAAAACACAAAACTTACAAATTTCCCGCTATGGCAACATTAACTCGTACTAAAAAAAAAGCCAAAAGAATCGCTTAGCCTTACACAACTATTTATTTGAAGTCGGTTAAACTTTGAAAAATGCTTTACTTATTCATTTTTACATACAATTTAAATTGCATTCTTAAAAAATCGAATCGAGAGTGCGTTTTTACACAACATCGATATATATAAAAAAATCGATTAACAATTTATTAATCGATAATAATTATAAACTTAATTAATATTCGCAGTGAATGTAACTTATAACTATATATAGTTTCATGTACACGTCTCGGAAACATCGAAAGCCTATCCGACGATATATCGTACGACTTATCTTAAGACATGTTGTATGATAATTAAAACAACGAAAAATATCCTACGGCTATTAGATATATCTTACGGTACATGTCTACGAACAATTCTATCATGAGAAAAATCCTACGACATATTGCACTACATATCGTCCGACACATCGTAAGATATATCTTAAGACGTAACTATTATATATTACCAAACAATCTATCATAAGATAAATCGTATTACATATCGTACGACATATCTTAAGTCACACAAAGCTCTCATATAACAAACATATCGTACGATATATTGTATAGCAAAGCGGATTACACAGTCACATGGAGAAGGCGTTTAAGCGTCGCCATTTTGTTTTGTAACGACGACAAGATGGCGGCCGTCGGAGTTAGGGCTGCGTGCTCTGCTGCTGTATCTCTATCTTCTCCACGGTCATGTCCGGATTCATCGCTGTTGCTTCCTGTTAATATTGATTTAAATCATTTAATATATATACTATTGCCTACAGAATTTGCCCGACATTGGGGAACGAAAGTATCTTTATTAGGTTCCCAGTCCAGGTTCCCACTTGAAGAAGTAGTAGTAGCTTCACGCTGTATCCCGCACGAGGCAGGGTAGGCAGAAGGAACCCGGGAACCTAGTGTCAAGACACTCCGTTCCACTTTTGAATTTGAGGCATTGCGTGTTGAGTGGCGGAACTCAACGCCGCGCTTTGCCTTATTACCATTCTGTGGTATCATGGATCAGAAAAATGAATAGTTATGCATCGTTTAGTATAAAATTATTTCCCGTGTAAAAGGAAAATTTATCCACATTTCACAGACAAGTCTACAAACTTATATTTGGTGGTTCATGTGATACAAAATGAATAGAGACGTCCGTAAACTTAAGTTTGTCAACATTATTCACCGCGTTATCAAGATCTGTAGAGTTAAATATGTATGTACATTAAATATGTAATGATTTCATTTCTTTCTTCAGTTAACAATATTAAGCGCGGCGTTGAGTTCCGCCACTCAACACGCAATGCCCCCAAATTAGGCGGAAAGTGGGGAACAGAAGTGGAACGGAGTGTCTTAACACTAGGTTCCTAGGTTCCCTTTGCCTACCCTGCGTGTATAATTTAACTACATTTCATATAATACATATTATCGCCTACGCAGTCGCAAGGTGTACCTGTATGGCCTCGGCGAGCGCGCGGTCGTGGTCGATGGGGTCGCCGTCGGACTGGATGGTGATCTTCTGCTCCACGCGCGTCTCCACCACGCCGTTGCGCTCCGTCTTGTACTGCACAACCAAACGTTGTTTACTAATGGCGCTGGAGGTCGCGAGTTCGATTTACATTTGAGATTATTACATATTTCATATTTACATGGGCCAATAAATACAGCTCAAATATTTAACGAACATGTATTAATGGGAACAGGTTTCTAAGTTCTTCTGCCTACCCTGTCATGTACCATATACAGAGTAAAACTGGCAAAACATAATTATTTGAATATCATATTTAGTTATCCGAATTCAATATACTTTGTACTAGATATAGTTAAATCTAGTAACTTTTATGTTGCTTAGTTTTTTTTTCCTTTTTATCCAGCTTCACGCTGTATCCCGCATATGGAAGTAGGCGAGGAAAATTTGGAAACATAGTGTTAAGCCACTCCGCGTTTTGCCTTCTTGCTAGAACGGAGAAATAAAAAAAAAATTATAACAAGAAAGTATTAAATATGTCATATTTTCGAGTGTGGATCGAACCCACAACCAGTCACGTTAAGAACTTGTACACCTGCACTGCGTCAGCTCTCAAGTTAATTTTATAATTAAAAAAAAAAACATAATTCCAAAATAAATCCTAACAAAAAATACCAATAAATTAAACAAACTCACAGTAATGGTCTCAACAGTGCGCGTTTTGGAGCTTATGGTCTGGGAGGAGACCACCTCGCCCTCCGCCGCCTCCGCCTCCTCCGGCTGCGGGCTGGGCTGCGGGCCCGTGCTCATCTGGTGGACGTTATAAGAAACCATATATATAATAAATCTGTAACCGGTCTCTGTCTGTACCTGGAAGATATATTAAATAACATCTTATAGGGGACGTTTATTTATGTGATAGGACACAAAATAGTGTCTTTTAAATTTGTTTGTCTGTACGTTTGTACGCTCTAATCACAGAAACGGCTTCTTAGATTTAAATGCACTGTTATATTTTTTCAACTTTCACTTACCATTTAGTGTTTGTTTTATTTAAATTGGTTGTAAAATAGAAAAAAATATTAATTTCGACAAAATTACTATACAATTACTTAAAACTAATAATTTTATTAGAATCCGAAAGTAATTAGTAAATGGAATAGTTCAATTCAAGCGGGCGAAGCCGCGTGCGGGACGCTAGTATATAATATAATATTAATATTCAATTAATTCATTTTATCTACTTTAAAAATTTTAATAAAGAAATATCTTCACTTCCTCGCTCAAGTAACGAGGCAAGGCGTTATATATATAGTTGTCTCAGCTTGTCCTCCTGAGCCTCGACAGGCCTCAGGCCTGGTGAAGCCACAAATAAAGGAACATAAATGTAAGTATTTCTCACCCGGGCCGCAGCTCCGTGCACCATGCTCCCGAATGGCGCGTTGCCCATCACCGACGTGCTGGTGGTGGTGCGGTACGAGCCCGGCTCCTGTTCATACATTATATGTTAGAGCTTTATAAATATATCGTTTATATGAATGTATGTATGTATATATATGTGTACACGAAAGATTACTTATTATAACATTTATATATTATATTATTTACATAACTTTTATGTACGACTGTCAACGCATAATTTAATTTTCCTCGCTTTGGTAACGTCAAAGCGCGGCATTAAGTTCCCGTTCTCAACAATGGAGCCTCAATTCTGCAGTAAGTAGGAAAGAGAAGTGTCTCAATGAGAACTAAGTGTCTTGACACTTAACTCTAGGTTCCCAGCTTCTCTCTAATTGCGGAACACAATGTGAAGCTTTACATGTAATATAAAGTTCAATGATGTAACCAACACTTTATAATACAATACGTTGAAATAAATGTATCACTATTTTTCTTGACACACAAACCAACAGAGCTGGACAAAGTAGTAATCCTATTTCTTTTATGACATGAAATTGTAAAAAGGATTATGAATCTTCGTTTTTTTAGCTTCACGCTGAATCCCGCACATATCAGGGAGCAGCGGGAACCTGGGAACCTTCGTCTACTTATCGCTTGTGCCACCCCAGCGTCACGACAGTCCTCACGACCTCTTCAGCTTCTCCAGCCAAACAAAGATGATAGATCCATACAATTCTACCTTGTAATTACTACTGTGACAGTTGCTTTAGACACGGATATACATATTAAGATTTGTTTAACAACAATTTATCTATTTTATAATAACATAAATGTTGAAAGAGCTATTTCTAGTACAACAATGAAAATTAACTATCCGGTAATAAACATTTAAAAAGAAGTGCAAACGTAAGAAATGTACAATGTAACATAAAGTAAAGGTAACTATCAAACTTGGCCTTAAAATAAACAATCAATAAGAAAATATTAAATACTTACATACGTTCATATAAAAATAGAAAAAAAAAAACTTTGATAAAACGAATTTTACTTCTATTATTTTCAGCTTCACGCTGTATCCCGCCGCACATAGCAGGATAGACAGAGGGAACTTAGGAACCTAGTTTTAAGACACTCTGTTCCCATTGTAATATGTGTTGAGTGGCGGAACTCAACGCCGCACGAATTACACTTTTTACAATAAAAAATAAGTAAAAGAAGAATATTTCACTTTGCACATGCATTTACTGAATCATGCTCAAACTGAAAAATTGCTACTAAATGAAAAATAATAATAGCCTCATACTCAGGATCGTCAATTATAGTTTTAACTAACATTAAATCCGCAAAGTACATGCATCTGAGCCGATTTAATGGCAATTAAAATATAATTGGCTTCTAAATTAACTTTAGCGACCTACATTCATTCACAACGCTTTTCTTTTTATTTTATTTTTTACAAAGCCTTACACAGTATCCCACACATAGCAGGATAGGCAACGGGAACTTAGGAACCTAGTGTTATGTCACTCCTTTTTTATTAAAACACCCCGCGTTCCTCAGTTTCCTTCGAATAGGGCATTTGTTAGGTGTAGAAAATCAACGAAGCCGTTTGCCTTGTTTACCAGAGCAAAGAAATATTAATATTAAACATTTTATTTGAAAATATTAAATATTTCACTTTGTCAATCAAGAATCGAATCCGCAATCTCTTGTGATTACAGCCACAACATTGTGCCATTGCGCCATAACAGGCCTCTTACCCTTATCATATGGCAATTATCTTTGTGTAACGGAAACCTGTTAAAATCTTCCCTACAGAGATGCTAACATAAACAAGTTGTAACAAGCGTATAACAATATCGACGTAGCTTGATGAGAACGTATGGCTTAGTTGCTCAGAGCGTTTGGACGGTTACCACGAGGCGCGGGTTCAAATTTTTAAACGTTTTTAAAGAAAAAAATCTTTCTACAGTATAAAATAATACTTTTAATACCTATATATATATATAACACGGGCATAAGTGAAATTTGATAGTGCGAGATGTTCATTCATTTCTAACACATCACAATGCCTGCTATTAATACTAGGGTATAAGTAATTACATGCTGTGAAAAACATTTACACACTGTCTAAGACCATTCCGATATCATTATTGATATTTTACCTTTCAAATGATGGGTGATTGGAGAATATATTTCAAAAAAAATCTTAATATATCCTGAAAAATTAACTTATTTTTTTTCCCTCTTAACTACGATATATAGTATTTAAAGTAACTTTATTAAGAAAAAATATTATTTTTGAATGATAAAAAAAATAAAAATCCATACTTACAGTGACATAGTAGGTACCCTCCGTACCCTCTTCGAAGTCGATGGGAGTGCCCGAGTCTCCGCTACTCAGAGAGCTCTCTGACCCGCGTCTAGTAAGCTATTGTCATGAGATGGTATGAAATGTTCCGATTAGGTGCCAGTTCGAATCCGGGTTAGGGTGCCAATGGTCCGTTATGGTCGTGATAGTATCCAGATTATCACAAATGGTTCGAGGTTCACACCATGCAATTATCATCCATTATGTCGGATTGGGGAAAGAAAAAAAAATACTAATTAGAACATCCGTCATGCAGAATATGGCGGCTTTTTCACTTTACATGGAAATATATATTTTGAAATAGTGAAAGCAAAGTTTTTTTTTTTCGTAAAATATTTGATTATTTGAGTACTCGATTATCAATGTTTTAACATCTTAAAACTAGATGTGTTATCGCAATGCGGTTTCAAAGCTCTGAGAAGCTCGTAACAAAGCGCATTCGTGAAAAAGTTGCCATACAAAAGCAAAAGAAATTAACATAAATAAGTCATGAAAGTTTGGAAAAAAACAAAACTTCGGAAAATAAATCAAACCATGCCATGGGATGATTTTCAATAAAAAGTTATATTAAAGAATGTACCTTATCTCCGGTAGTGACTGTGGTTTTGACCTCTTGTGTCAGTACTCTCTGTTCCTGTCTGGTCGCCGACGAGGTGAGCGTGTGCGCTACTGTTTTCTCCTCCATTTGCTGAGTTTTGGCCTTTGTGTCCAAATCATGGTGGGTGGTGGCAGTTCTGGTGGTCACTGCGCGCGCGGTCACGTACGGGCTTTTGCCTTCCATGGGCTCTAAGCTTTCCGCCTAATGTGAGGGGTTAGACTAACATGCATTACGAATGTCACTATATACATGAAAACATCTAGGTTACTAGTGAAGCTTTCAAGCTCAAATAAAAATAGGAAAAAATGTATAAAAAACAACAAAGTTAAATAAAAAAAACAACATGTAAGGATGAACTGTTACTGGAATCTTACGTATAGAATGAAACGAACCTTATTCGTATGGGTCGAGAAGGTGACTTCACCAGTTCCGAGGTTCTCGACTTCCTGTTCCACGTTGTGGGTGACTCCCTCGTCGTTCTTGGTGAGCAGTTGCTTGGTGGTTGTCTTGACGACCACTGGCGGGGTCGGGGTTTTCTTGGATCGCTGCGAAATTGGAATTTTGGAGGATAGGGGAGTTGAGGACGAAACATAACCCTGATGTCTAATATGCTCGCTCGTGGTATACTCTGTGAAGGTCTTCGGTTCATCTCCCCTTGCGGGGCTCTCGTCTTTGCCGAACGTTGAGAATTTATGTGTGTTTACGGTTTGGATGTCAATGTTTGCAGGTAAATCGTGAGTTTCTTTTTCAATTGTATAATTTCCGCTCTTGTCTTCAAAGTGGGATGGATCGATCTGTGAGTAGTGCAGAATCAGCTGGCCGGTTACCGGATCTCGTACGGCTGTACTTGGGTCAATATCACCGGTGTCAGGATCAATATCACCATATTCAGTCTTTATCCTGCCAGTGACAGGGTCTATCTTTCCTGATAACGTCATCGTTTGCGTAACCGTTGTACGAGCACCTTTAAGTCTTGGATCGTCAGGATCGACGTCAATCGTTTCACCTGTTACAGGGTCGATGATTTGATAAACATATACGGTTTTAGTCGTAATTATCCTACCTGTCGTTTCATCAATTGTACATTCCTTAGGATCCAGTTCTTTGACGCGTCCTTTCTCATCTTTTTGTGTAATAACATAAATTTTAATAATAATAAGCTTTCCTGTACGTGGATCAATTTTTCCCACCTTAGTATAGATTTCTCCACTACCAGGAGCAACCTGAGAGGCCGAATAAAGAGGTTCGTTGTTTTCATCAACTTCTCCAGTGGCTGTATATATCTGGCCGTTACTAGGGTCGATTTTAATGAGTGATTTTTCAACATCGGCCGATCTAGTAATGATGCCAGTTTTAGGATCCATTCGACCGTAAATTGTAATAATATATCCCGTATTTGGATCGATTTGACCTGCTGTGTACAAAACTTCTCCTGTTTTAGGATCTTTTGGTCCAGCAATCCAAATCTGATTAGTTTTTGGATCAACTTTAACGTTTTTAGGATCATTTGCAACAATTTGTTTTCCTGAAATTGGATCAACTTTTGTTTGAATAATTCTTAAGCACATTAACCTTCCAATATCTTTATCAGGTTTACCAGATTTTGGATTTACTTGTCCACTTCTTAATAAGAACTGGCCAGTTATTGGATCTACCTTAAGATCCTTGCTTTCAAATCGGCCAGTCTTAGGATCGTTGTAGGTAACAGTCCCTTTAACAAGATCAATTTGTCCATACTTAGTATCAATCTTATTGTTATCAGGGTTAATTTGTCCAGTGCTGCTTTCTATAACTGAATTCTTGGCCTCAATGATACCCTTCTTAGGGTCAATCTTGCCTGCAAATGTCGTTACTTCTACAACCGGGTCAATATGACTTCCAACAACAAGTACTTGTCCCAATTTAGGATCTACTTTTCCAGTTTTAGGATCGACAACACCAAGAATAGTAATTTGGCCATTATTTTCATCTATTTGAATAGATTTAGCATCTTGAGCGCCATATGAGTCAGTTACAAATATTACTCCATTTGAAGGATCAATCATACCATATTTAGTTGAAATATTTCCACTGTCAGCATCCACTTTCCCTTTTGTATGTTCAACGATTCCATCTTCAATATGCACTTTACCTGTTCTTGCATCAACAGGGCCAGTTATAGTTGTTATTTCAACAACTGGATCATCTTGTTTAGCAATACTGATAATCATACCCATATTGGAATCAATTTTGCCAGTTTTTGGATCAATACCTCCAGAATTTATAAATATCTGTCCAGTTTCATTAAGAATCAATCCGTCTTTAGTTTGTCTTTGTCCAGCGGAATCTGTTAATGCTATATTTCCTTTGTTAGAATCGATAACGCCGTATTTAGTTTCAACAAGGCCGTTAGGATCAAGAACACCAGTTAAATGTTCGACTTCTGCATTATGGAAATCAGGTTTTTTAGTTTTAGGATCTAGTCTGGTAAATACAACCATAATTTTCACCATCTTTTTTCTGGGTGGTTCAGGAGGTGCCGTTGTTGGCTTAGTAGGAGTCATAGGACTTACTGAAGTAACTGGCGATGCTTTTTGAAGTTGACTTACAATGGGTGAAGATGTGCGTACGGGTGATTGTAATGGAGTTTGAACTGGCGTAGTAGCAGGAGTTTTAATAGGAGAAGGAGTAAGCCTAGATGGAGGTATACTGGATCTTTGAGATACTGGCGCTACTTTAGATAAAACATTCTGCTTATCAACTATTACTAATTGTTGAGCAAATGAAGGATCTACTTTTCCTGTTTTCGGATCAATAACTGAGGAAGTTACAATAATATTTCCGGTCTTAGGATCAATTTCAGCTTGTTTTAACTCTTGCTTGCCAGAAACCGGATCTTTATATAGTATTTGGCCAGATTTAGGATCGATAATACCAAAGTCGGTATGTATTTTTCCGTCTTCAACGTTGACGTATCCTTTAGCAGCGTCAATCGTTCCAGCGCCAGCATCCACACTCTTAGTTTTTGGATCAAATTTACTTGTTATAATAACAAGACGCACTTCACCTCTAGATGCTGGTTTTGCGTGTTGCACTACAGGTTTATTAACAATGCTATATTGCTGTGCGAGAATAGGGTCAACTTTTCCTGTTTTAGGATCAACAACGTTACTTGTAACTAACATATGACCAGTCGATGGGTCAATGACAGATTTTTTAATTTCCTTTTTGCCAGTCTTAGGATCAGTAATTACTATTTCACCTGTTGCTGGATCAACTGTGCCAAATTCTGTACGAATTTTCCCATCTTGTCCTACGGTTCCACTAACAGTTTCTACAGTACCTAAGCTTGGATCAATTTTCTTCGATCTTGGATCATATTTAGTCGTTATAATAACAAGATGAATTTCTCTTTCAACAGGCTTAGCATCTTTATCAACAATACTAATTTGTTGAGCCAGCGATGAATCTAGTTTACCTGTCTTAGGATCAACAACACCACTTGTTAAAATGAGATGACCAGTCTTCGGATCAGCTACTGCATTTCTTACCTCTGGATTACCCGTTATTGGATCAATTTTTTCCAGTTTTCCAGTTTTAGGATCTAATATACCGAAGTTGGAATGGATTCTTCCATCGGCCGCGACAATAGCGCGAGATGTCTCTATATGCCCATTAGGACTGTCCAATCGCTTATATTTTGAATCATCTTTGCTTGTAATAATAACAAGTTGTACCTCTTTGCCTGGAATCGAAGCAAACGTATCCTTAGGCTTATTGACGACGGTGTATTGCTGTCCTAACGTTGGATCGACAATACCACTGGTGGGATCGACGACACCAGATGTCAACAGCATATTTCCTGTCTTAGGATCTACTGTAGCTTTCTTTATTTCTTTTTTACCAGTGATTGGATCTGTCACTGTTATCTGACCAGATGCCGGATCAATAATGCCCAATTCAGTGTGAACGTTGTCATCGTCATCAAGTGTTCCAGGAATCGTATTGACATGTGCATTTGATAGGTCAAGTTTCTTATTTTTAAGATCGTATTTAGATGTTACAATGACCAAATTAACGTACCTTTCAGGAATACCTTTAGGTGCATCTTTATCGACAACGGCCAATTGCTGAGCGAGAGAAGAATCACTTTTACCGGTTTTGGGATCGATGACACCTGAGGTAAGAAGAAAACTACCAGTTTTAGGATCTATTGTGGCTTGTTTTGAATCTCGTTTACCTGTTTTGGCGTCTGTATAGTAAATTTTTCCAGTATTAGGCTCCATTACACCAAAGTTACAATGAACTTTACTATCTTTATCACTTATTATACCTTGTGATATTTCTACAAATCCATTGGGATTATCTAATTTTTTATTCTTAGAGTCGTATTTTCCAGTGATGGCAATAACTTGAACTTCTTTACCGGACAGTGTCGCAAATGTTGATGTTGGTTTGTCAACGATACTATACTGCTGACCAAGTGTTGTATCTAATTGTCCTGTCCTGGGATCAATAACTCCCGACAGTAAAAGAATATTTCCAGTTTTTGTGTCAACAGTGGCATTTTTCATTTCCTGTTTACCTGTTTTAGAATCTGTTATTTGTATGTCACCCGTTCTGGGATCAATAACGCCATACTCAGTATAAATTTTACCATCTGTTCCACTGAGTACTCCTTTGATTGAATCAACGTGAACAAAGGACGGATCTAGCTTTTTAGCCTTTAAGTCATATTTACTTGTAACCACAACTAGTCTTACTTCTCTATTGGCTTTTGTAGCATCTTTTTCAACAATGCTGAATTGTTGTCCTAATGAAGAATCAATCTTTCCTGATTTAGGATCAGCAACTCCAGTTGTAACAAGGAGATTACCAGTTTTTAGATCTACATAAGCTTGTTTAGGATCCTGCTTGCCAGTCTTAGGATCGATGTAGTCAATCTTTCCATTGCGGGGATCTATTAAACCATAGTTCGAGTGAACAGTTCCATCTGACGCCACAATGGCTCTTGATACTTCCACGTGTCCATGTGATGCGTCTAACTTTTTATGCTTACCATCGTATTTACCAGTTATTACAACTAGATCAACTTCTCTCCCTGGTTTAGCGCCTACTTTGTCATTTAATTTTTCTACGAAACAATATTGTTGCGCTAATGTTGAATCTAATTTACCTGTTTTTGGATCAATAACACCAGAAGTAAAAAGTATATGACCAGACTTTGAATCAACATGGCCATTTTTAATTTCTTGTTTGCCAGTTGCGGGGTCTGTATAATTTATTTGGCCAGATTTGGTGTTAATAAGTTCTTTTTCTGTTTGAATCTTACCAGTAGCTTTATTTAATGTACCCTTTGTTACAAGAATTGTTCCATTGGCATCATCAAGTTTCTTTGTTTTAGGATTATATCTACCAGTTATTATCACTACTTGAATTTCATTGTCAGTTTTGACTGGAATCGGTGCGATGGCTACCGGGGCTTCATGATGAGCTCTTTCAGCATCCAACAAAGCTAGAGTTGGGTCAATTAGATCGGATCTAGGAGCCTTGGCCTGTTCCTTCAAAGCTGCTGATTGCACATAATCGATACCAGGTGTCTTAAGTTTGCTTAAATCTTCGGGAGTCTTTCTCTTTTCAGCACTCTCAGCAACCTTCCTATCTTCTCCCGGAGCATAGTTGAATGCAAGACCTGCTTTTCTTGTTCCAGGGCTTTGATTGTCATCCAAACCTCTTTGTTTTTCATCAGAAATCGGCTCTTTCTCATAGCTAAACGCGCCTTGTATGAACGGTTTCCGCGTTGGACTCTTTTCAGTGTCAGTATATTCGTATGGTTTTGTGTAACTTGGCTTCCCTTCACCTTTAGCGGGACTTTTATCAACAGAGCTATCGAGATTGGAGCTGTCATTAGACGTGTCCAGTAGAGCAATCTTAGCTTTAGGATCTTTAAGTTTCTTGTCTTTGTCTTTCGGCGACTTATCTTTTGGTGATTTTTCAGATTTATCTTTTGATTTGGGTGATTTTTCTTTGTGAGATTTGTCATCTTTGGGAGACTTTTCTTTCTTGCCGAACAGCGTGAAGCCTCCCTAATAAGGTAATGGGGATTTGGAAAAAAATATAGTAAAATAAGACAATGCACATAAAACAAATAAAAGAAACGCTACATTATTAAATTAAATCGGTGTACGCAGCACTATGGCAGCAGTCATCAATCGACACATACATTGAGTGCGAACTGAATATACAAATTGCATGCCTCTAAGACGAATATATTTACAAAGATGTACATGACACAAACTACTGTTGGATTGTAATAAACATAGTTGCTTTCTCTTGTCTACCATTCATAAATGTATTGACAAATTAGAAAATATTTTATATATACAATATATATATTTTTACCTTTGACTTCTTCGGCGTTTCAACGTTGTTCGTTATTCCAGGGTCACTGGTCGTGTCTGTGCCTGGAAAATATAGCAATTTTATTATAAAACTTATTTAGGAATACAGCCTGAGCCTTGAGGACTGTTGTGGCGCAGCGGCACAAGAGTGTGACTGTAACCGATAGGTTCTGGGTTCGATCCCCAGTCGAGGAAATGAAATATTTAATATTTTCAATTTAAATATTTAATGTTTCATTTCTTCGCTCTGTTAATACGGCAAAGCGCGGCGTTGAGTCCCGCCACTCAACACGCAATGCCTCAAAATTCGGCGGAAAGTGGGGAACGGAAGTGGAACGGAGTGTCATAACACTAGGTTTCACTTCCATTCCCTCTGCCTACCCTGCCTAGTGCGGGATAAAGCGTGAAGCTGAGAGAGAGAGATTTAGGAATACAAATAATTAATCTATTATTTTTATTTACTCAGCTTCACGCTCTATTCCGCACATGGCAGGGTAGGCAGAGGGAACTTGGGAACCTAGTGTAAAGACACTCCGTTCTGTTCCCCACTTTCAGCCGAATTTGAGGCATTGCGTGTTGAGTGGCAGAAACAACGCCGCGTTTTGCCTTGTACCAGAGCGAAGAAATGAAACCATTAAATATTTAAATTGAAAATATTAAATATTTCATTTCCTCAAGTGGGGATCGAACCCACAACCTGTCTTTTTACAGTCACACGCTTGTGCCGCTGCACCACGACAGGCCTCAGGCCTCTTATTTTTATTTAATGTATTTATTTCTTTATATTCACCATAAATATGAAAAATACTTTGTACTTGTCACTTTATTACATTCAGTGTGTCAATGTACATATAAATCTATTAAAAATTAGAGCTAAAATATAATTTAGAAATAAAAAACAACTAAAAATATGTTGATTTCATCAAATTTCCTTATATATTACTTTATAGAACTCTAAATAGTGTCAAGTAACACTTGGCCAACAAAATATAACATAGTAATTTTTTTTTTAAAAATCAACAAAATCTAACCATTCTCAGCTGGCTTTCGTTCGGCTAGCTTCTCTTCCTTCTTGTCGGGAGCAGTTGGCATCACCTTAACCGCGCCTGGTGGCGGCTTCTATAATAGTAATACAAATTTATATACATACATACATTATTTATCTTTTTTCTATATATATTCACACACACATATACAACGCACAAAATGAAATCTAAAATGTAACTTGTGAGGCGTAAGTCGTGTGACTATGAAACTAAAACATGCCAATTGCCTTTAAAGAAAATAATCAAAAACAAAATAAAAATATTACGCAAATTCATATAAAAAAAAACAATAAAAGTGCGTAGAAACAAAAAACTGTGCCATAGACAAACACAACCTTTTTAAAATACAGATACAAAACTTACAACGTTTTATAAAAAAAAAAATAAAAATGCTTCAGTGCTAAAGTGTAACAGAATAGACAAAATATAATATACATATATATTGACATATCACGGCGATACTTTGCATACATAATTACTTCTAAGGTGCCCTCTTTAAATCTTAGCTACGACAACACAACGTTAATAGTAGGTTCTATAATTTTGATGATGATTAGTAGAAAATACCAAATGTAACTATTTCAACGAGATTAATAAACTTTAAGAAACAAAAATTTTAATTAAAATGAAAACCCGAAATGAAAAATCACTTATCTCAGCAAAACGCTGACTATAATATTATGCCTAGCCCTGTCTTACTCTTAAGGCTTTTGATTATAATCATCGCATATAAATCGGTACATTCATTTAGGAGCTACAGTGCTACAGACAGACACACAGACAAATCAAACAGTGCTATATGTTTATTATACATCCTATTTTTACATCGGAGATAAAATTAATAAAACATATATCAAAATAATATTAAAACTTTTATAAACCACTCATAGAAAACCGATTAATCCGTTGAAATCAGTTTCATCCAACATCTACTATAGACAACTACTGCAACAACTACGTAACTACATGAAACATAGAAGTGAATGATAACAAAGCACCTTGTTATCAGCGTAGTACTCGCCCTCGAGCGAGGAGGCAGACGAAGCGGACGCGCCTCCGGAGCGGCGTCGGAGCTGCGTCACCGTTACGTTACGTATGTTAGTGATGTGTGGGAAGACACTAGCGCTTTTTCATATGTTTTCGATGATATATGCATATTAGTCGTTAGAATTGTAAAGTAATTTATTCTAATTTAAATATAAACAATACATATATAAAAAAAAACAAATTCTCTTTGGTTTCATATATAAATTACTATATGAATATTTAATTAATATATACAAAATCGATATAACCGAAGTTATTGTAAATAACATTTGTAGACTTTGAAAAACGCTAGTGTTTCCCTCAAAGACATGTTATTAATGAATCGGATGACTCCCATTACCGTGCAAACACTATTAGAGAACGTATAAAAATATACGTAGCTGGATTTGAACCCGCGCCTCTCGGAAACCGTACAAGCGCTCTGACCACTAAGCCATACGTTCTCATCAAGCTACGTTGAAATACTTGTACGCTTCTTACAATTCCATCTCTAAAGGGCATTTTTATACGTTCTCTATGTATGTATTTATCTTTTCTAAATATGGGTTGACAGTTTAAAAAATAGTAAAAATACTATTTGACAATGTCGATATTAGAACTGAAATATGAACTATGAAATTATATTGGTATTTATTAATAGACGTCGTACATTGCAAAATGTTTTTAACGTACAATTTTGGTAGCAGCGGCAGGTGGAAGTTCATATCCATACCGATAAGAATGGTAGTAATAATAAAAATGGCTTGATTACCGATTGGGAGTAAGTCATAAATTCCTTATCATTATGATTCTAAAAGCAAAATTTTTCCCCTGACTTCATGTATTTTTAGTTTTATACCTGGGTGGTAGTAGTAACGTAGTGTTAAGACACTCCTTCCCTACTTTATAAAAGCCCACTTGTACCCCTGTATTAAGACAGGCCTAAAAATTGAACCATTCCTTATTAATATGTCCACAATTATTTTATTTCATATATTTTCATAGGGAAATGAAATTTTGATTCATCGATCATACAAATGACATCACTCCACACTTCATTCAACAGACAGACAAAACCACAACGCCTGTACAAATAATCAATACGTAATTTAAAGCATAAAAATTTACATAAACAGGAAAAAATCAACAAAAAAGTTATTTAATAAATACTTTATTTATTTTAAAATTGTATTCAATTAACTTGTAAACAAAATCTAGTATAATTTTGAGGCACAAGTGGCGGCAAATGTATGGCAGTAAAGGCGACAGGTTGTGGGTTCTATCCCCAGTCGAAGAGATAAAATATTTAATGTTTTCAAATGAATATTTAGTTCAAAAATTCGACGGAAAGTGAACGGAACAGATTGGAACGGACCGGAGCGTCTTAACACTAGCGTCCCAAGTTCCCTTTGCGATAGGCAAGCGCAGCGGAATACAGCAAAAAACTAAAAACATCAAGTTTTTATGTTTTCATTATTGCTCTCTTTATTTATTTTTTTAACAAACTTATTTTCAAGTCTGTTGTATTGCCATAAACTTAAAAGAGGACAGAAATCTAAGTGACCAAACACTATTCTCTCCTATACATTACAAACCACCACACCTGCAACGTACGTCGCCGTAGACACATCTGTTATATATTTGTTTATGTTTACAAGAAGCGTGTCATGCGAACTTTTAAAATTCACTAAGGAATTCGGATATTCCTAGACCCGAGTACCGGTGCGGTCTACAGATCTCATAATATTTACATTCGCGTAAATCATCGCGTCAGTCTACATTATTCTATACATTTTCGCATTTTTTTCTTGGAAATATTATTTTTTAGTCTACTGTGTGTTGTTATAAAAATGATTATAGATTACATGTTGTGAATTGAAATCCTGACAGGTAGATTATTCATTGTAAAGATTATATATAATTAATGGCTAAGTATGAATTTTCTAAAAAAAATGAAGATGTGAGAAAAAAATTTAGTGTACACATACATATATATTTATAATATATATTTATAAATATTCTTGAAAATCTTTGTAATATTTTTATAATATAATAAAAATACAACATTTGTAAGTACATGGAAATATAACCATAGCCTAAATAACGAACGGCTCGATCACCTCTACGCAATGATCGTAAAAATAATATTTCAACACAAGCTGTTACATTCATTTCAATATCTTATCAACATCAGAACACTGACTACGTATTTTGAAAGGCAAAACGTACATATAGTAATATATTCAAGCTTCACGCTGTATCCCGCACATGGCAAGGTTCAAATATCAACTAATAGAATGGATGGATATTTGAATATAATGACTATGCCAAAATATATTTTATGTTCTAAAAGTTAAAAACAAGGCTAAGCGCGGTGTTGAGTTCCGTTCTTCTACATACAATGCCTCAAATTCATTAGGTAGGGAACGGGACGGAGTGTCTTATCACTAGGCTCCCCAGTTTTCTCTGCCTACACTGCCATGAGAGGGGATACAGCGTGAAGTTAAAAAAAAACAGAAAACTGCATACTTGGCAGTAAAAGTATAGTAACAAGTAGTTGATCAAAATATGAATAGAACCGTTCGTAAAGTACATATCTGGGCATATATTATGAAAACTGCAACCACACTCGTTATTTTCAGTTACATATATAACGATAATTCTAAAATATAAAACAAAAATATTTATTTCAGTTTAAACCAGATGCTGCTCTGATAGTAATAAAAATACCGAAATAATTGGTTAAAAGATTTTTTATATATTTTTTTTTTCTTGCAACCAATCACTAGAGCAATTCACACGCTACCTAAATATAAATAAACATATCGAAATTCTGATTAGAATGTTAGAATTGAACAGGTACTGACGAAAATACTTTAGCTTCACACTAAATTCTGCATATCAGCAGAGGGAACCTGGGAACCTAGTGTTCAAAACACCATATATGGGGGGAAATAAAAGAGCTTTTAAATATAATAAGATTCAGAGCTTTTAATACTAAAATTAAAAGTCCAAACAGAATTTCAATATGGCAACACAATATTCATAATGACTTTAACAAATGAGTCAACATCTCTTTTGTTTACTTTTCCCACATACACGTAATTAAGAAATGAACAACAACTAATTACGATAATGTAAACAAAAACATTAATATTTCAATAACAGCCATAATTATTAATAGAAATAACAATATTATCAGAATAATACGATATTGCTACGGTAAATAAATGAACATATGAGATATGACTATGGTAATATATGGTAATAAGTGGTAATATGAGGTATTACTATGGTATTATATGGTAATATGCGGATTTACTGTGGTAATAAATGGTAATATAGAGCGTACCTTGTCCTTTATGGTGGGTCTGGGTGCTGGTTGGGGCGGCATTGTATGCCGTTTCGCAGCTTCCGGCATCGATTCATCTTTGTCGCCCGATGCTAAGGCTGTTGAATAAAAAAAAAATAGTTGATTATATAAAATTAATTTTATAAATATATGTGTAACGATAACATTAGTGGAGAAAGATAATTTAAACCTATTAACCTATATGTGCATATACACAGACGGAACATCAGTTATTACAAAACAAAGTATACCTATAATAATATTCAATCTTAAATAATAAAAAAAAAAATACATATTAGAACATTTTTAAGCAAGTATTTATTCGAGCTGTAACTAAGTAACTAATATCTATAATAAAGTCTAGATATCTGAATTACAAGCACTACCAATCGCTGTATCATCGTGATACTTGGCAACTCAATGGTACCATCAAGCTGGTCTGATGATGGAAGTGGAAGATGGCTCATGGAACCTTGGATACCCTACTAATAACGCCTTGCCTTAGTTTTTCAAACTATTTAATTTATATCTTTACCTCTATGTATACCCAAAAACAACATAAATAGTTTTCAGCGAGCACGTCGATACACAACACACACTGCACTGAAAATAGTTCTAAAATTAACTTCGAATACAAAATCTGTATGTAGAGTCGACTCTTGAAAAGAATTACGTATGTACTGTATACATATGTATGCTCCTACATACTTGATAATATTGTAAAAGCGATGGAGTAATATATTTAGGAATTTTAGAAGATATAAGTTTTTTAAAATTAATTGTTGATATGAAAATCATGTTTAAATTGGTATTACGGCTTTATTTTATTTTTAAAGAGTTGGATTCGAACCGACCACCTGTGGCGTTTACTATCGTGGCAGCCTGTGGGTTCGATCCCCACACGAAAACATATAGTACAATAAATATTATACATTTTGATTTCTTCACGCTAGTAACAAGGCAAAGCGCGACGTTGAGTTCCGCTACTCAACACGCAATGTCAAAAACTCGGCGAAAACTGGGAAACGCAATGGAGTGTCTTAACATTAGGTTCCCAAGTTCCCGTGTTCTACCCCTGCCATATGAGGAATACGGAACGGAACGGTACAGAAGGTGGATAGAATAAAAAATATATAGTTTCTAATTCAAATCAGGGGACTACTATCTACTATAATACAAATTTATATAAATCTGGCCTGTCGTAGGCAGAGAGAACTTTGGAACCTAGTGTTAAAGAACTCCAATCCAGTCCCATTCCCCACTTTCCACCGAATTCGAGGCATGGCATGTTGATTGGCGGAGCTCAACGCCGCGTTTTGCCTTGTACCTGTGCCTGTGAATATATATAGAACACAAATTTCTCAGACCACCAACAAAATACAATGGTAATATTAATGAATATTGAATTCAGACTTTATGCATAGTATAAACATCAAAATTATGTGTATTTTTACAATTCTAAATTTTATATATATATATATATATATATATATATATATATATATATATATATATATATATATATATATATATATATATATATATATATATATATATATATATATATATATATATATATATATATATCAACAGCAATAGGTTAAATTTACTAATTATTACTATATTTCCAAATCTCTTTTCATCTTCTCTCAAAACAACAAAACAAAACCAACTCCAAATAAGTCACTACTTCAACTTGGCAAAGTGGGAAACATATTTACTTAAACAATTAATGACCTAAACCAATTGTCATAAAACATAGCTAAGTTAGATCAGTTCATTACTTCAGGAGTTATGTTCGCACAGACAGACAGATACTACTTATAACAACCCCTTTTTTTACGTTTGAGGTTAAAAAGCGTAAAGTTGACAACAGAGTAATTTATTACTAGAGACTCTATTCATCCCCTTTTTATACTTTTCACGCTCTATCCCGCATTCAGTTATAGCCAGAAGATTTAATATATAAATAAAAAAAAAATAACCAAAACACTCACTGGACGTACAAGCCGGGCTCCAACAATCATTAAACACCATATCACTAACACTTTCTAACAATCCTTTAAGAAGATATACAAACACTTAACAAAAATACGATTTTCCTGTTTAAAAATACGAAGAAATACGAAAAAAAAAATCAACTAAAAACGTTACTTCAACACATCTAAAACAAAAATCAGCGTCTTCCAGTGAAATAATATGATAAAAGTGACCAAAACTTTCTGTAAAATTACATATTTAACTAAAAACACTCGAACGTAGAGAAATTGAAGTATCTTTTTTTATATAAATTGACCGTATCTTAGAAGACTCGGCTTTAAACTGAGTAATAGGCTAGTAGGTGAATATATTTATTTACAATACGTGAGCAAATGAAGTATTAATAAAGTCTACCTCATTTTGAATCTGATTGGACAGTGTTATGTAGAATGTTTTAATTTTTTTCAATATTGGGGGGTAGCCGTAGAGGAAAAATGGTTATCTGGTGTTAAAACACTCCGTTCCCATGGAGACACTTCCGTTTCCCATTTTCCGCCCAATTCTGTACGGTTTTAACGCACACCTGTGATTTTTTATTAAGTATACATTCAGTGTAGTGTTCAGACACTGTCATTTTTTTTTAATAGAGCAAAGATATCTAACTACTTATAAACGGACAAACTTTACTTAATAGTCAATATCGGGCCCAATGAATTGAAAGATCATCAAATCACCTTCAATATATATCCCGAACACGGTAGAGGGAACTTGGGAACCTACCCTGTTAGGACACAACGTTCCGTTCGTAACTTTTCGCCAATTTTGAAGCTTTGTGTGTTGCTGAATGCTAAATATTAATACAAAATTTAAATTTAAAAGCGTATAAAAATTAAATATTTTCTTTCCAAAATGTGGAATAACACTATAAAAAATAGTAAAAATATTGAAAAAATATATATTTTTTTTCGTTTTGAAAATATTAAATATTTCCTCGAGCAGAGATCGAACCCACAAACCGTCGTGTTTACGGCCACACGATTTCGCCCCTGAGCTATAACACGCCACAGGTAAATACACTTCTGCATAAGTTTTCGTTCAATATCACTTCAAGTACATTTTCTAACTAAAATCTTCCTCAAAGCACAATGACATAACAAATGACTCATACATATATTCGTACATACATCATTACATATTTTTTTAGTATACATACAGTAAGTGTAATATATATATAACAAATACGCTCTTGTCACCGTCCTATCATTACCAATTAGAAAAAAATTGTTACTCACTAACTTTAATGACATGTTTATTATATTGTAAATATTATTATTTTAAGGCACTTAAACGGGTCTTTTTGTGTCTGTCAGTGGCATCAAAGCTCCTACGTAAAATAGAGACGATTTGAGTGCGGAGCTTTTGCCTTTTAATTTTCAATCGAAAGCTTTGCTCATTGCTGTGCTTTAAGCACTTTGCAAAGATAAGATATTGATATTTTGAATGGAGAATTTCTTCAATTTAATAAATGCAATGACTATAACATATTTAAAAATATGATAAATAAAAATGACACTACATAAAAACAAACGCATTATATATTATATTATATATTAATATATTATATTATACTGTAAATAAAATTTAAAAAATATTTGAAATCAAAATCAACATAAAAAAAAATGATCCAACATACAAACATATATACATACGAGTACATATAGCTACATACGTACATACAATTTTAGACATTAACACATTTTTACCGCATCATGTCTAATTATACCGAGTATTTTTGTCTAAATGCATCGACACCCATCTGTATGACAGTATCATGAGTCACACGTCTTAGATTGCCAGGTCAGGTATAATCAATGATATTACAGCGAATAATAAAGGAGCATGATGTGACGCATCGGCACAACCGTGCGACTGTAAACGTGACAGATTGTGGGTTCGATTCCCACTCGAGGAAATGAAATATTTAATATTTTCAAATTAAATATCAAATATTTTCTTTTCTTTGCCTCAATCTCCGCCGAAAGTGGGAAGTGGAACGGAGTGTCTTAACACTAGTTTCCCGAGATCCCTCTGCCTACCCTGCCATGTGCGGGATACAGCGTGAAGCTGAGCACTCGTTACCATAGCGGAGAAATAAAAATAACAAATGTATCATCCCCTCGAATGATAACCGAACCTGCATCCATCGCACCCGCGCCCTTACAACATCAACAAGTATGTTTTAATACAAATCCCGTAAAAAACATCCTAAACTATTTCAAAGTACGTCCATACATAAGTCAGGTAACGCTGGCTAAAACCAATAAACAATCACCGGTGCCGGCTTCTCAGGAAGATGATTCATACAAATATTTAACTTGTTTGTATAAAATATTGTATTTTATGTAACTGGCAAATTGATGGTGTTATTTAATAAGGTTTAAACGTTACTTTTTATTTGGCCTATCGTGGCACAGTGGTGCAAGCGTGCGACTGTAAAAGCTACTGGTTGTAGGTTCAATCACAACTTGAGGAAATATTAATTTAATAGTTTAAAATTAAATATTAAATGTTTTCATTTCTTCGCTCTGGTAACAAAATAAAGCGCTGCATTGAGTTCCGCCACCCAACAAGCAATACCTCTAATTTGGCGGTGCGTGGCGAACGGAAAGGAGTGTTGTAACACTAATTTACCAAGTGCCCTCTACTTACCCTGCCATGTGCGTGATACAGCGTGAAACTGTCTGTCTATGTGGATAAAAAATAATCTGCAGGAGATGACTTATATACGATAAAAGCAGCTCAACCAGATTGAATTGCACTATGTTATTTATTTATTTCAACTACATTCTTGTTTTAATGACAGTATCACTTTCAAGACAATATCTGAATGAAATATTTAATATTTCCAAATTAAATATTTATTTTTTACATTTCTTCGCTCTGGTACAAAGCAAAACTCGGCGTAGAGTTCTACCAACACGCAATGCCTCAAATTCGGTGGAAAGTGGAGAACGGAAGTGGGACGGAGTGTCTTAACATTAGGTTAACACTTCCCATGTTTTCTCTGCCTAACCTGCCATGTGCGGGATACAGCGTGAAGCTGAGTAAGACAATATCTATCTATATATCAAAAGGTAAAATTTTATCTGAATTCATATTAATAATATATTTGATAATTGCGATTGTTATACGTATTAAATTAAATAATTTCGACCGAATTTAACCACGTACATATATTGGTATTAATACATTACAGAAAGGCGACATCGGCGATTGATCCGGTTAAAATTGTTTCATTTATAATAACATTTTTCTTTTTTTAGCTTCACGCTTCAGTGTTAAGACACTCCGTTCCACTTTCGTTCCCCACTTTCCGCCGAATTTGAGGCATTGCATGTTGAGTGGCGGAACACAACGCCGCGCTTTGCCTTATTACCAGAGCGAAGAAATGAATCATCAAATATTTAAATTGAAAATATTAAACATTTCATTTCCTCAAGTGGGTATCGAACCCAGAACCTGTCGATTACAGTCACACGCTTGTGCCGCTGCGCCGCGACAGGCCTCTATGATACGTAAATAAGACAAATAGCGTGTATGGTAGTGGCGGGCTCACCGTCGGCGCTGCGCGAGGACAGGCGGCGCGAGGAGAGCGCGCGCGCGAAGGGCGGCGGCGCGCGGCGCGGCGGCGCGGCGCGCGACTCGTAGTGCGTGCGCCCGCTGTAGTGGAAGCGCGAGCCCAGCCGCGGGAACAGCGCGCCGCGCGGCGCCGGCTCCGGCGACATCAGCCTGCGGACACGCATCACGCATATTACCCTATACATGTATAGTCTTCATTGGTTAATTTCATATATCTATTTCTTATAAAACTGTAACTTATACACATATTATATACATAAAACTTTATTGATTTTAGCTTCACGCTACAAACTTGAAAACCTAGAATTAAAAAGAAAAGAAAAGAAGTTGATGAGCTTCCCATCCGGCACTCGCGCGTTTTGGTCCCTTGCTAAATCCGTTGAGGATAACTTCTGTAGGTCATCACTGCCTCCACTGCAAATCAAATGGATCTCTGGCTCATTCGGCAAAAGAGAAGGCGGATATCTTGTGTACTCTTTTCGCCTCAAATTCAAGTCTTGATGACTTGGAAAAACACCACCATCTTTGATTAAGTGCGAGCACACTATGCGTGACGTTCGCATCAATCAAAATGTCGTACGACGTGCTCTAAGATCCCTTGACGTCAGGAAGGCCAGTGATCCCGATGGTATACCTGCTATCGTGCTCAAGACGTGTGCTCCTGAGTTGACCTCGGTATTAACGCGGCTTATTCTCTCTTTCCTATACCACTGATTTTGTTCCATTTTCGTGGAAAGTAGCTTCAGTGCACCCTATCCCCAAAAAAGGTAAAAGCTCGGACCCATCCAACTACCGACCTATTGCGATCACCTCCTTACTGTCCAAAGCGATGGAGCGCGTGATAAACACCCAGCTCCTTCATTACCTTGAGGAAAATCAGCTTATTAGCGACCGACAATACGGCTTTCGTCATTGCCGTAGAGCTGACCACTTGGTGTACCTAACTCACCGCTGGGCAACTGCAATTGAGAGTAAGGGTTGAAGCTATGGCTGTAAGCCTAGACATCGCAAAAGCCTTTGATCGGGTTTGGCACAAAGCTCTTATCAAAGTTGCCATCTTATGGACTTCCCGGGAGATTATGCAACTGGGTAACCAGTTTCCTTGATGGACACAGCATAAAGGTTGTTATCGACGGTGTATGCTCGGAAACAAAGTCCAATAATGCTGGAGTACCCCAAGGTTCGGTACTATCGCCCACACTGTTTATTCTGCATATCAATGACATGTTGCATTCCAACAGCATTCATTGTTATGCTGATGACAGCACGGGCGATAGCTTTTATACTGGCCGGGCTATAATCTCTCTCGCTGAAGTGGAAGAACGTAGAATACAACTTGTGTCCGATATTGAATCTACCTTGGAGCTAGTCTCAGAATGGGGTAGACGTAACCTTGTTGAGTTTAATCCATCAAAGACTCAAGATTGCGCGTTTACTGCAAAAAAGACCCCTTTCATTCTGGCGCCTAAATTCCAGGGCATTTCCCTATGCACTGATAATAATATTGGGATTCTTGGGGTCGACACATCGAAGAAAGTCCAGTTTAAGGGTCATTTGGAGAGCAAAGCTAAATTGGCTTCAATAAAGCTCGGAGTACTGAAAAGGGCGAAGCGGTATTTTACATCAGAGCATCGCCTTAAGCTTTACAAGGCTCAGGTTCGTCCTCATGTTGAATACTGCTCCCACGTATGGGCAGGCGCCCCTCAGTATCAACTGCAACCTCTTGACTCTATTCAACGGCGGGCAATTCGAATTGTCGATGATCCCGTACTAACATACGGCTTAGAACCTTTAAGTATACGGAGAAACGTACTCTACTATGGGGAATGTTCCAATGAGATCATTCAAGATCATTCTTCCCGCATACGTGTAGGCTGTGGAATGATCTTCCTTCTGAGGTGTTCCCCGAGCGCTACGATCTAGGTGCTTTTAAGCGTCGTGTGTATCCTACCCTAGACACCTTCACCCTAAAGGCCGGCAACGCACCTACAACCCAGGATGTAGGTGTTCATGGGCGAAGATTTTGCTTACCATCACGTGGACCTTTAGCTCATTTGCCCCCTCTTAAAATAAAAAAAAATCCATTCTTAATATGACACTTTTATATGCATTGGCAAACGAGCATGCCTATCACCTGTCGATGAATAATCACCGCCATCCACGGTCCCGTGAAACACCAGAGGAGCTACAGGTGCGTTGCCGGCGCCAAGATCGACGGACTCCGGGGCCCGGCATTACGAAATACGAAACACAGTGACCAAAGCTACTACTTAACGCCGGTTTTAAATGCCTAGGTTGGTAATGATCCGGTTCAGACTGCCCATACGTGTTGTCATTGCTGACAGCGTGACTCCCCCACATGTACTTTAGTCGCCGCTTACGACACCATCAGTACCAGAGTGATTCTTTTTTTAACCAGATTAATACTTCAAATTCAACGAAAATGTAAAATGTATTAACGAAAACGCTCTGTTACTATGTTTCCAAGTTCCCTTGTCTCCCTGATATGTGCAAGATATAACAATAAACTAAAAAAAATAGTTCCCCCAAAATAAGAATCGAACCCACAACCATGGTGATTACAATCACAAGAAACACAGCGCTACGCTATCCTCAATATAAGTAAAGACAATTTATCAAATCTCGCTTGTACCAGACAAGGCAAAACGCGGCGTTGAGTTTCACCACTCAACACGCCATGCGCAAAATTCGGCGGAAAGTAGGAAACGAAAGTGGAACGGAAGTGTCTTAACACTAGGTTCCCAACTTCCCTCTGCCCACCCTGCCGTGTGCGGGATACAGCGTGAAGCTGGCAAATTCCACTCACCTGAAGAACGTATGATGTTCAACGCACGTCTTCCACAGCTTCTTGGCGGCGCGATGGTTCGCCAGCTTGAACCCAACCGTCGACTCGAACTGCTCGAACTCGCCCGGACGTAATTTCACGTAGAAATTGTGTCGTTTGTAACTTATTTTTAGGATTTTGGGCCACGCGAAACGGTTTATACGGAGTCTGGGAAGGGAAAATAGTAATATTATATAAATACATAATATATATCTATACTTATATTTAATCTGTAATCCATCACATGGAAGATATCTCAACAAAAGTGTTATAGGGGACGTTTATGAATATAATAAGTCCGAAAGTAGTGTTTTTTTTTTTCTAATTTATGTCGTCTGTGCGTTCGTACGATCTCATCTCAGAAACAGCTATTTTAATTTAAGTGAAGTTTACTTTAGAAAGTCACTTTACATTTATTGTTTATTATATTTAAATTAGTTCAAAATAGTTACAGCAATTTAAAATATAAAAATTGACAAAACTGCTACAAAATTTTATTTATTCATGTACCTAAATTAATATTTAAGTTTTTAACGTATAGATATTGACTTAAAAGTTATAGTATCAATAGGAAAATAAAGTAACTGTAACCGACAGGTTCTGGGTTCGATCCCCGGTCTAGGAAATAATAGGATAAGGCAAAGCGCGGCGTTGAGTTCCGGCTCTCAACACGCAATGCCTCAAATTCGGCGGAAAGTGGGGAACGGAAGTGGAACGGAGTGTCTTGACACTAGGCACCCGGGTTCCATCTGCCTACCCTGCCTCGTGCGGGATACAGCGTGAGGCTGAGTGAGTGGAAAATAAAGTACTTGAAATTAGTATATAAATAGTGTAATTGAAGTGGCAGAGCGTGTTCAACTTGCCTTATTACCAAAGCGAAGAAATCAAAATACTTAAAGTTTTATGCTTTATTATTATTATAAAATATTCTGACTTCTCTCTATGCACGAGGAGACCAGAGGAACAGACACCCAGCGTGATGTCCACATTTTCGGAATCCTTAGCGGGGTGGAGGTCAACACCGTACATGGCCAATTTCTTTGCATTCTCCAAATAGTTCAATTCCGCTTCGGCTGGCGTGAAACCTCTGAAAAATAACGATAATAATATTTATTTATTTATATATATATATATATATATATATATATATATATATATATATATATATATATATATATATATATATTACAATAAAAATAAATTTAGTATAAATTAACTATAGTATTCATATTTATGCATGACGTTAAGATGAGGCATGTCGTGGCGCAGTGGTACAAGCGTGCGATTGTAAACGCGACAGTCTACGGATTCGATCCCTAGCAGCAGGAGCCAAAGCACAGCGTTGAGCCCCACCACTAAACACACAATGCCTCAAGGATAGATAAAATAACTATTATAATGTTACAATCCGTAAAGAAGATCCGATTTTTACTAAATCTTACCTATGCGTCTTGTGCAGTTCCAGAACCTTCTCTTCCAAGTCGGGCGTACAAGACGCTGGGGGTACCAACTTGAGTTGCTTGCATAGACCAGCCCCGACTTCCGAGTCTTCGTAGTCTCCCAACTCCGATTGTAGAAGGTAGCTAGCTAGTAAGGCGTGTGTCACAGCTGAACATGGGAGACGGCCTGGGGAAAGAAATTTTATTTTGGTAATGATATGATAACCAAGTTTAAGTATACAATTTTATTTCAAATTTATTAAATGGAGCCAGTTAAGTACTACTAGATGTCACGAAAGCGTGACATAGAGTTCAAGGCTGTGACTGTAAAAACGAAAGATTGTGGTCGTTGCCTCAAAAATTCTGCAGGAAATGTAAGTCTTAATAGGTATAGAATGCCACTTAACACTAGGTTCCATCAGCGTACTACGCTATGAGCAAGGTACAGCGCGAAACTAACAAGAAACAGCTAATAACTTTTCAACATAAACTTCTTCTACTTCTATTCAAAATGTACCTTCTAGAAGATCCTTCCTGATGGCCAATACAAGTTGGTACCGAGTAAGCTCCTCCTGCAACTGCGCTGGTTCGGGTGGATAGAATTTCACAGCAAATCGAACTTCCCACGGCTCGTCTGGTGAAAAGATATGATCATAATAATATTAGTTACAATAATTGTAGGTAAAAGAAATAAATGGTCGAAAATAAATGGTGAAAAAGATCTGACGTGGCGCAGCGGCACAACCGTGTGACTGTAACCGACAAGTCCTGAGTTCGATCCCCGGTCGGGGAAATGAAATATTTAATATTTTCAATTTAAATATTTAATGTTTCATTTCTTCGCTATGGTAATAAGGCAAAGCGCGGCGTTGAGTTCCGCCACTCAACACGCAATGCCTCAAATTTGGCGGAAAGTGAGGAACGGAAGTGGAACGGAGTGTCTTAACACTAGGTTCCCAGGTCCCCTTTGCCTACCCTGCCTCGTGCGGGATACAGCGTGAAGCTAAGTAAAAAAGAAAGAACTAAAAATATACTGTTGCCTGTTGTGGTGCAGGGGCACAAGTGTGCCACTATAAACGCGGCAAGTTGTAGATTCAATCCTAACTCGAAGAAATGAAATGTTTAATATTTTCATTTCTTTTCTCTGGTAAGTCAAATCGCCGCGTTAAGTCTCAATACGCCACAATTACGGCGGAAAGTGGGGAGCAAAACGTAGTGTCTTAGCATTTTGTTTTCGTGGTCCCTTTGCCTTCTCTGCGACGTGCGGGATACAGCGTGAAGCTTACGTGAAGAAAAAAAATACTAATAAGAAATACAGATAGCTATATAAATTAAGCAGATCCAACTAAATCTCCAAATCTTATCCTTAATTAAATTAAAAGTATTAAAATGCTTAAAATACTTAAACAATTAGGATAAATGAAATAAAAAATAATTCATAAGGTCCATATATTATAAACCTAAAGGCAATATTTTTAAATAGAATTGGAGCTGTTCTGGCCAAGTAAGACTAAGTGCGACAGTCGGAGATATCGTATCTTCCTCCTTCTCCACTTGGGGATTGAGAATTGTTGTTGAATAATTCCATTTTATCACTCTGGTAAAATAAGTAAGGCCACTTAAAACATAGTCACGAAAATTTCACGGGAAGGAAGACCAGGTTCCCTCTGCCTAACACACTATATGCGGGATAATGCGTGAAGCTAGTAAAAAACACAAAACACTCACGTTTAATCATCTTAGCCACGCGCTTATCCAGATCTATCCACACGCGGGGATCCCCCCGCTCCTCGTACAGAAGACCAAAGTAGTCCTTCTCAACTAAGTTGAGACTCTCGCACACTTTGCTAAGCAGCTCGTGGCCTCGGATTTTTCTCTGTAATATAATAAATAATTGCAACTTAAAAAAAAATTCTTTGTATAAATTTTGAATTTACAGCGAGATACACAAGAAGCTGAAAATAAATATAGTATCCTACTAATATTTCAAATTGAGAAGACGTATACATTATATTCCACTTTCACGTAAAAACTGCTGAACAGATTTAGATATAACTTTACAGTAGTAATATATAGCATGTACGTCAAACAAACACACAGGCTATAATTTATATGAAAATTTAACATATTTCGTCTATAATATAACAATAAGTTTAAGCGAGCTAACCCATATTAAAAATATATATTTAAAACTGCGGTCAAGGAAGCAAACTTACATCGGCATCCAGCTCCATGGTGGACCCATCAAGCAGTTCCACTTTAATCTTGGCGAGGTTACCGCGGCGTTTCGGCGACTCCTTGGCCTTCGCCTTGGCCTCTTTGCCGTCCTTGGCCACGCCCTCCGGCATGTTGCCGCGCTTCTCTCAACACCTGATGATGGAAAAAAATCGTTAATCTATACATTATTTTTGTATTGTTGTTGTGGCTTTAATAAGTCTTTACTAATGTGCGGCGTTGAGTTCCGCCACTTTTACATAGACAAAACATGCGGCTTCCATTGTTTACCCTGTTATATGATGCATATAAAGGTAAAGCTTAAAAAAAAAGATAATTTAGTCGTACCTTTAAATATGACAAAAAATGGCTTCCACCACAATAATAAAATTATAATATAACGATTTTAGAAAAAAATTCAAAATAATATTTCCCCTCGGATAGAATTCGAACCGAAAACCATTACAAAAAACACCACACTGCTGCACTACAACGACCTTAATTTATAAAAAGTAAAGTATATACATATATGTATAATTTATAATATATTTTATTTCATTTATAAAAGCCAAAAAAGCTATTAAGTTATATAAGCAATCACACGATAAATAAATCATATCTTCGACCCGCCCACAAGACCTAAGTGCCAACTAACGGGACGCTAAACGCGTTAAACCAGCTTAGCCATGGATAATTACTGTGGGATAGGAAAAATAGTTATAATTCTCAGCTATTGAAATCCTTTGTCTGTGCCTGACTTGCACAGGTTGTGGGTTCGATTCCCAATCGAGGAAATAAGCGAGTTACATTTCCTCGCTCCAGTAACAAGATAAGCCGCAGCATTGAATTTCATTTAATTTAATACACAATATTTCGAAAATTGGACGGAAGTAAGGAAGAACTGAGTAAGTTAAGTGTCGTAATGAGAACACAGTGTGTTAATAATCGGTTCCTGAGTCCTTCAGCCCACTCTCGTTGAAGCTGAGTATAATATATAAAGTTTTATTTTAACTACTTTTTAGGTGCCGGTGCAAAAAGATGTGAAGATGATTAAATAAACTCATGTAATAAACCGAATTGAGTGATTTTTTAATCGAAATCTAACCACTTTATTGAGATGACAAGTACGGTTTTAAAATATGTAATATATATACACCTGTCGTGTCGCAGCGGCACGAGTGTGTGACTATTAACGACAGGTTGTGGGTTCGATTTCCACTCGAGGAAATGAAATATTTAATATTTTCTAATTAAATATTTAATGTTTTTATTTCTTCGCTCTGGTTACAAGATAAACCACGGCGTTGAGCTCCGCCACTCTACACGCAATGCCAATCAAATTCGGCGGAAAGTGGGGAACGGAAGTGGACCGGAGTGTCTTAACACTTTTCCTCTGTCTACCCCGCCACGTGCGGGATACAGCGTGAAGCTGAGTAATATATACACTTTATATATAATAAAAGACAAAAATACATACATACAATAATCTCAAGTTAAGCCGCACAAACATTTCAACCGCAAGTAACATAGAGTACAAAAAAAATCCACCAGAACATATGCACAGAACAATGGAAGAACACATACATAATATATGTAAAATCACAGTGCACCGCGACGCAACGCGCCGCGCCGTGGGAATGTTGTAACTTTGACACACTTTAACAGTACCTTACAATTATGTAATGATAAATTAATACCATTGTAGCTCAATGGAGAAGGGTCTTGCTAAAACCAGATGGCTACTGGTTCGATTCTAATGAGGAGATATTTAAAAGACTTTCTTTATTTAAAACTTAGCTGCTTTTTACATTTATTTTTTAATGTAAATAGAATTGTAGCTCTATGAGGCAGTCAAATGTTTGGCTAAAATAACAGGTTCAATCCTAATGGGGGTGAATTGCTCATTTTTTTTTCCAGCTTCACGCTGTATCCCGCACTAGGCAGGGTAGGCAGAGGGAACGGAAGTGAAACCTAGTGTTATGACACTCCGTTCCACTTCCGTTCCCCACTTTCCGCCGAATTTGAGGCATTGCGTGTTGAGTGGCGGAACTCAACGCCGCGCTTTGCCTTATTACCAGAGCGAAGAAATGAAATATTAAATATTTAAATTGAAAATATTAAATATTTCATTTCCTCGACTGGGGATCGAACCCAGAACCTGTCATTTCCAGTCACACTCTTGTGCCGCTGCACCACGACAGGCCTCGCGAATTGCTCATAATTTAGTATATTTAACACTTAGCTGCTTTTTACATAAATGCGATCTGATTTTCGAATGGAAATAGCTTAGTTATAGCTCAATGAGTAAGTGTGTGGCTAAAATGAGGTAGTTATAGGTTCAATTCTTATTCGGGTAAATGCTAATATTGTTCTCTTTATTTTTAAATATAGGTACCTTATATAATAACACACAAACGTCTTTTCACATTTTTTGAAAATTGTAAAACGGTTAGTTCTCGAACGTTTTCTAGGATCCTATGGTAAGGCACAAGTTTAAACTCATTTCTAGTATTAATATTATGTACTTCACCGATTTTAATAAATTTACTTTCCACCACCTAGGAGCCACTCTTAAAATTTAAAGTCTCAAGCACACCACACCAGGTGACCAGATACAGTAAGCTCATTTTGCAAGAATCCGGGGCAGTACGCGAGGCAATTAAGGAATCGTTGGCGGTAGTTTAATATAATAATTATATCAAATGACAGACAAATGCCACCTCAGTTTAAATGTTAACCATTCAATACACGCGATTAATCCGGTAAAAGTGTTTCATTTAAAATTCATTAATATTTTTCTGAACATACATCAAATTTTCAATAATATATTGAGATGCAACGATCATTATCTTTAGGGCCTAATCTGCAGATTACACGAATAGTTCGCTTCTGCAAGACAATAATTGACTTAATACCGGCTGCATTAACCCAAAGTAAGACGCCGTAGAACATAATACAATGAAAGTAGCTAAAGTGAGCAAGGCGAGCCGTTTCCACACATGTTAATATGCAAAATTTTTAACCGCCATAGCTGCTGTGCTAAGTCTTGCCAATCCTACAATCTACAATATATATTAAGACATCAGTGTCTTATCCTTCTTAAAATTAAGATCAGCAAAACCAACCACGGGTTTAACCCTTAGGGAAATACAGACATATCCACATTTATTTAATATTATTGAACAGACATTTGTTTTCTCCTATACAATTTTCAAAATAAAATACATGAATCACGCTTCACGCATATTTCCCGTATAGCAGGGCGGGCAGAGGGTATTTAAAAGTCATTGCGCGTTGAGTGGCGAAGTTTAACGCCGCATTAAATCTACCAGAGAAATACAATATATTATTCCCTCAAAATTTAGTATCTGCTTTATTTAAATCGGTTAAAATTAAAAAAGTTTTTATTTTAATATATAAAGTTGGACAGTTTTCTATATAAAGAAATTGTCTCAAAAGTGATAATGTCATTAGAACAAAAAAATGGTTGAAATTTGAACTAAAATAGCGTAATTGAGCATACAGAGCGGGCGGGTCACGGGTTTGATATACAACTGAAAGTTTAAACCTCCTCCATAAATTGTAATTCTACTAAGATCAATGTTTAATCACAATTTCAATATAACTTATAATCCATCTTCTTCTTAGCATATAATCCTAAGTATAAGAATAAATTTGCGTATCATAAAATGACATATACATACGTAGTTACATATGCCAATATCAATTACAGCCAGTGATGCAAACAACAATGGTTGGTCACTTTGTACCTTACACGAGCAGTTGAGCACGTACCATATATCTATATATATATATATATACTTATAATGCAATCGGAACGGATCGGTGTCTGTACATGGAAGTCATTAAAGAAAAACATGTTATTGTTGATATTTAATAATGTTATAACTAAAAAGTGTTATTTTTAAAAATGTTTGTTTGTCTGTACGTTTAGGCTAATCTCGACAACGGCTTTGCCGATGGAATTGCAGTTCACTATTGTATTTCCGCAAGTTTCCACATTTAGTATAGTTTTTTTCACCAGGTATACCTACTATTTTTAAGAATATTGTTCTACAGTTGATGTAAGTAACTATATATATATATATATATATATATATATATATATATATATATATATATATATATATATATATATATATATATATATATATATATATATATATATATATATAAAAGTCCTTCATTTCCTCGTTCTGGTAACGGGACGAATCGAAGTTCGGGAGAATAAGGGAAACGGAAGTGCCTTACTTCTAGAAGCTTTATATGATTAACGGTAAGAGAACAGACAGGAGGGGTACAACTCGTTAGACCTTTGTATCTACAACACTGTAGGAAGTACAACATTAGTATCTACAACACTGGAAAAAAATCACGTAAAAAGCATGACGACTCCACGGAGGGCATGTATGAAGAGGCTGATGACAGTGGACGAGGCGAAAGAGGTATGCCGAGACCGTAGCGTTTGGCGCTCCGTTCTGTCTGCCCATCTCACTAGGGTTACAACGTGAAGCTTAGTAAGTATAACATTAGCATAGAAGTACAGCTGTATGATGTCAAAACAATGCAGTACAGATAAATAAGATTTTATGACACATTTTTTTATTGTTCACACAAGGACAAGTGTGCATCGTAACTATACCTACATAATTAAAACTGTTTATAAAAAATATTTTTATTTACTAAAAATATTATTATTATTTCCTTAAAATCGGCGAAAACGAAACGAAAGTAGAGGGGAGTGTCACTAGGTGCCTAAGTTCCCACTGCCTACCTTTCCATGTGCGGGATACAGCGTGAAGCTGAATGATTGACTAAGTGATTACTAAAAGTAATTACATTACAATTTTTTCAATAAAAAATTAGAAAAAAGAACATAAAGCGGAGCAGCGGAACTAAACGCTGTGCATTAATTTAATAAAAAAAAGCAAGAAGACAGATAAAACTGTATCGTTAATTAACAAGCCATTGCTAGGCAATATTCACTGCCGATGAGATGTAAATTAATTTAACCACCGCGAAGTAACGATCGGAGATAGAATTAGAAACTTCGTGTAAAACAGAAAAAAAAATAGGAATACATTGATTGTCCATAAAAGACTATTACGACAGTAAACACAACAAGTCGTCGGTTCAATTCCTACTCGAGAGAATTATTTATTTTACATATATTTGTTTGCTTCGTTCCGGTAACAAGGCAAAGCGAGGCGTTGATTTCCGCCACTCAACCGGAAACGGAAGTATCTAACGATATTTGATATTCAAATAAACTCCTACCCTTAAAATTATCTTAATAAAGTGCTAGTACCTCATATACTGCTGATCCATAATTGCCATTCAATATATTTAAGAACCAACGCGATGAAAAAGGCGTTTGATTAAAAAAAAACCGAATCCAAAACTATATGTGTATAGTAAGATTCATTGATTCAGGAGCTACTGTGCCACAGACAGGTCGAACTTATTACACAGGTCAAACTTTTCGTCGGAGGTTATAAAGGAAGTAATATCTATAAATGCAAACCTATTCAAAACAACGATACCAAAGACTCTTTCTCTTACTGGCGGTGACCGGTGAATGGAACAGTAATCACGTCATATGAAGTACCCTACAATGTACAAGTACCTCTTGTTATAGATGTATAAAGCTCAGGACGCAGTAGAATATAATTAAAAGCTCAAATGACACTCAAATTTTCAAGTGGATGGTTTTGGATCTCTATTTTATTTTAATTTTCTTTGACTTTTATGTGAAGGAAATGTAAAGTTATTGTTTTTTATGTAGACTTATACCAAAGACATTGACATATACATATAGCCCGGTGACTGTGGTTGACTTTGACTCGTCGTTCAGTTCCACCACTCAACACGCCATTCACAAATTCAGCGGACAATGGGCCACAAAATGGAGTGTCTAACACTATTTTCCCGAATTCTCTCTGCTTACCCTGCCACATCCATACTACATGAACCAAAAAAACTTGCCTTTCATAGTCAAACGCAGTCCATTGGGTTACGGTTGTGGACGCGATCTGCACTCGAAATAATAATTATATTATTGATTCATGTACTCATTCTTGCAGACAAGGCACAGCGTTGAGATCCACAAATGCAATGTCCTGAAATTTGAATGGAAAGTTAAGACACTTTCCGGAATGTATTTCACCTAGGTTAGCAAACCGTATTTGAACCTGGGACTACAGGAATCTGTCCAAAAACCCATAAAAGATTGTTCTATTATCACTGATCCATTGCGATCTCTGTAGTGACTCCGTACTCTACATACTCTACATAGCACGGCAGGTCATAGGTTCAATCTCAACTCAAAGGAAGGAAATATTTAATATTTTCATTTGTTTGCTCTGGTAACAAAGTAAAGCCCGGCTGCGTTCAATGCCACCACTAAACACGCAATCCATAAATTCAGCGAAAAGTAAGAAACGAAACGCAATGTGCAACATTAGCTTCAAAAATTCTCTCTGCATACCCTGCAACGTGCAGGATGCTGCGTGAAAAAAGAAACGGGTAGATATTTTAATTATATCCAAACAACAATTCCATATAAGATTAACCTCAAGTAATTTCTGTTTACATTATCGATATCGCAATCCAACACAGCCTGAAGTCATTCAGAGTTTATAGCTCATTGAACAATGAAGTGAGTCAGTCAATCGCCCTCAATCAAATGGACCATAAAAGCTGGCAACTATCATTAATGAATCATTATTATTACAAAAAAAATGTAATTAAAACTTTCAAGGAATAAATGATTTAAGTAAGCGATGCACGCCCGTTAAGCTAAGGGGAGCTAGCTAGCTAATTTCACGCGGTTTCCCGCGGTTTCCTGCAGAGTCTGGTGTTACGATAGGGCACGTTCTCAATTACGTCTCGTTGACAATTACGCCGCCGCGCCACGACGGCCTCTTTACTTATTTCTGAGGGTGGGTTGGCAGTTCCGGTATCCTACCGGCGAAACTAGTGTTAAGACACTTCCGTTCTCCCACTTCTGGAGACATTGTGTACTACCAGAACACGTAAGGATATATTAAATATTTCATTTCCTCGGGATCATCAAAAGCACAACGTATCGGTATTACAGTCGCACACTTATGTTTATATTTGAAAATAATATACAAATTATAATATTTTAAATAAATAATGTACACAGCCGAGTCTTATTCAAACTTAAAGCGAAACGGGCTAATTAAACTGTAGGAACTATAGTCTGCAGAGAAAAGTTCAAGTTGTTGCTTTGTTGCATCTCTAATTTGCAGTCGCATCCGGTTTTACTCTATTTTGATTGAAATTTAGCCTTTCCTCCTCGAAGGGTGTGTCTTTTGTAAGAAGCTTAAACAAGCTTTTGTGATGGATTTAAATTTTGCTATGTTTAAATAGCTGTTATCGGTTGTGGATTCGATTCTAAATAGAGTCAATAATTTATTTTCATTTCATCACTATGTTAACCAGACGAACGGAAATGCGGCGTTGATTTACGCCAAAGAAATTGCAATGTCTCAAAAATAAGGCGGTAAGTGAGGAACGGAGTGCTTTGAAATTAGGTTCCCACTGCGAATTATACGGAGTAACGCCAAAAAAATATTAAAATTTTCGAATAAACCTATAACATAAAAATATTTCAAGACCTAATTCATAAAATCATTCTAATCTACTCTACTCAGCTTCACGCTGTATCCCGCACATGGCAGGAGAGGCAGAGGGAACATGGGAACTTAGAGTTACGACACTCCTTTCCACATCTGTTCCCCACTTTCCGCCGAATTTGAGGCAATGTGGGTTGAGTAGCGGAACTCAACGCCGCGTTTTACCTGGTAGCAGAGCAAAGAAATATAAACATTAAATATTTAAATTAAAAATATGAAATATTTCATTTCATCGAGAGGGGATCGTACCCACAACCTGTCGGTTACAGTCACACGCTTGTGCCGCTGCGCCACGACAGGCCTCATAAAATCATCTTAAATCCCACTAATTGTACCTAAGGTCCTTAAATTGAGGGCAAACACCATTTAAGATTCAGATCGCGAGGTATCAGCTAAATTGAAAGATGTATGTCCTATTTGACCTTGAAACCTTATCTCAATAGAATTTATTGTAATTGTCGACGGACGAGTCAAGTCAAGCTGTCATTATCATTTATCATATAACTTTTCGTTTTAGTACAGAGACCAGTTCCGCCGCATTAGAGACAATGTGTGATATGTGGCGGAACTCAACACCGCGTTTTGCCTTATTACCAGAATGAGATTTGTCGATTGGGAATGGAACCCACAACCTGACGCGTTTACAGCCCTGTCCTCAAGTCACGACATACTTTTACTGAGATAGTAGCGAAAATTCGCATGTTTTCTCTTCTTTAAACCTGTTAGATATTACGTAACTGTTACTTAATTACTCACTTGAGATATTACCAAAATTACAACACATTAAAATGTTAAAATGTCATGAGTTCGTTTTCTATATGGAGAAGTATAATAATAATAATAATAATAATAATACTTTATTGCACAAATAAAGACAGAAAAAAAAAATACAAATATATTACAAATATGACAGAAGAAGTAGATGTGCAATGGCGGCCTTATCACTAAAAGCGATCTCTTACAGGCAACCATATGGACAAAGGATACATAATGAGAATGCAGAGAGGTGCAAGAAGGATAAATGATATAAATAAACTAAATATATAATAAAAACAATTTAATAAAAAAATTGTATAAATAAATGAGTATTTACATTTAAGTACATTATTTAAAAAAAAAACTTTAAGGACAAGACACTACGCAGTACTTTAATAATAGTTTTCTCTGCTAAACGAAAAACACTAAAAATTTAATTACAAATGTTTAAAGAGAAACAAAACATTTCTTTTTAGCGCATTTCTTTTGCCGGCATGGCTGTAAGTCGTACAGACAGAAATAACGCACCCACAAAAGAAGCAAAACACAAATTAAATCGAAAACTAATAAAATTAAAACTAGTTTATTTACAGAAAAATATCTGACATAATGTAAACGGGGTCGATCTCAACATTAACGCCACAATGCAATGTGTAAACAGGACATATCATGCGAAAAGAAAACATCCGAATGTTTCATATAAACACATTCCGCAATAATGGGTCGATTGGAATAATGTGAAATTTTGCTTTAATTGAAATTATTAATAGTTTTCATCGTTGTAGGTAATAATAATTTAACATTTATGTTTTCAATTTCAGTTGTATCTCGGACAAAGCAGGGTAGGCAGAAGGAACCTGGGAACCTTGTGTTAACACACATCCACGTTATACCACGATTTTGCCAGAGCGAGGAAACTGTAAATATTATAATTCTCTCGGGAACCTACACCTACTGTAACTTACTCTCTACTCAGCTTTCTGCACATGGCAGGATAGGCAGAGGGAACTTGGGAACTTAGTGTTTAGACACTCCATTCCACTTCCGTTCCCCACTTTCCTCCGAATTTGAGATATTGCGTGTTGAGTGGTGGAACTCAACTCCGCGGTTTGCCTTATACCAAAACAAAGAAACAAAAACATTAAATATTTAAATTGAAAATATTAAATATTTTAAATTCCTCGAGTGGAGATCGAACCCACAACCTGTCGGTTACAGTCACACGCTTGTGCCGTTGCGCCACAACAGGCCTTCGTTTCAATCTAATGTTACTTTGTTACAACCAAACTGTATATCGTATACAAAGTGCAACCCTGACCGGGCACAATGCAAATGACATCATACTACCAACATACATATACATATATATATAATCACAAATTGGTAAGAACACTTTGTGGCTGTAGCAGTAGAACTACAATAGTACAAGAATAGTGCTGGACAAAATGATATCCGATTGGCCTGTGACCATGAGTGTTTGTTGGGTCACGATTGTGCTCAATCTTTTGAAATGTAGGCGGCTACCTTTATATCTACAAATTAAGTTAAGATAATATAAAAATTATCCAAGATTTCCCAATAATAAACCAAATGTATAATCACAGTAAGTGTCGTTTAAAAGCTTAAAATCAACATTTTGATTTCCTACCTTTGGTAAACGAGGTACAACGCGGCTTTGAGTTGCGCCACTCAACTCGGAATGCCTCCAGAATTCAGCGGAGAGTATGGAGCGGAAGCGTAATAACGGGAATCCAGTGTCTTATCACTACTCTATGTTCCCTCTACCTATCCTACTACATGAGTATGAGTCACTCAACACGCAATCGCTCAAACACGACAAAAAGTGCGGAAACGAAATTATCTTAATGAGAAAAGTGCCTTAACACTACGTCCCCAAGTTGCCTCCACTTACCGTAAGCCAAAAATAAACTAGCCTCTTGACAGCCCGGCGACAATACTCGTAAACAACAAAATTATCAACATTTAATAAAGTATTTTTTGTCACGATTGTATTATGTCATTTCCATAATTACATATAATGTACTAAGTATAATTTAACTAATTAGCAAATGAGTCACAGTACGAGCGTCATATAGAACGCAGAGGTCACCGTGATGTCACTGTAGAGGCGGTCACGGTTGTATTTTAAAATATTATTTATCTATATTATTTATGAGGCCTGTCGTGGCGCAGCGGCACAAGAGTGTGACTGTAACCGACAGGTTCTGGGTTCGATCCCAGTCGAGGAAATGAAATATTTAATATTTTCAATTTAAATATTTAATGTTTCATTTCTTCGCTCTGGTAATAAGGCAAAGCGCGGTGTTAAGTTCCGCCACTCAACACGCAATGCCTCAAACTCGGCGGAAAGTGGGGAACGGAAGTGGAACGGACTGTCTTAACACTAGGTTCCCGGGTTCCCTCTGCCGACCCTGCGTCGTGCGGGATACAGCGTGAAGCTAAAAAAAATAAAAATATTTATCACTTCATATCGTGATAAGTGTTCGTGATGTGTGCACGCTGTATCCCGCACATGTCATTGTAAGCAGAGGGGACTTGGGAACCTAATTTTAAGACTCCATTTCCATTAATACACTTCCGTCCCCCACGTTCTTTTATCCCGAATTCTGAAGGTAATGCGGGTTGAATTGCTGAATTTAACGCCTTGTCTAGTTACTAAAGAGAGAAAAAAATATATGTTTTATTTCCTCGTATATGAATCGACAACCACAAGCTTTCGCGTTTACAGCCGCACACCGCCGTGAGTGTCAGCAGGCGCAGGGCCACCGTATGCTGCCCAACCAATCTAACCTACCACTATCCACCGATACAGACCATACATACATATCCCCAAACCTAAGATATATTTACAATTTAATTTTTATAAATACATGTTCGTTCATTAAGTTAGCTGTACACTTTCAATCTAATAGTGATTGAGGCCTGTCGTGGCGCAGCGGCACAAGCGTGTGACTGTAACCGACAGGTTGTGGGTTCAATTCCCACTCGACGAAATGAAAAATTTAATATTTAATGTCTTCATTTCTACGCTCTGGTACAAGGTAAAACACGGCGTTGAGTTACGCCACTCAACACGCAATGCCTTAAATGCCGTGTGCCCTGTGCCCTGCCATGTGCGGGATACAGCGTGAAGTTGAGTAGAGTAGTAATAGTGATAAAAAATCCTACATAAAAATTTACGTAAACATAATAATTATGTATACCAAAAATAAGTTACATATATGTATATCGTCATAGAGTAAAGACCAAAGGTCATGCTATGAGATAAACGAACGTCTTAAACAGTCATCGTCCTCCACTCGACGCACTATTAACTTTGAACCCTCCAGAAATTCGATATACTTACATTACGTTATACGGCTCGGATATGGCTCAGATTTGTTCGGCATTTCATTAAACTTTTTCTTCGTAGAAAGCATTTTCTATACAAATTCTATAGAAACAGGTATATATGTTCTTTTATTTAACGTTTTAAATCGCATATATTTAATTTTCAAATTTCTTCACTCTGGTAACATCCTAACACTTAACGCGAAATGCCTTAAATTCGGAGGAAAGTGGGTAACAGAACGGAGTGTTTTAACACTGGGTTCCCGAGTACCCTCTGCCTGCCCGGTAACGTGCGAAATACAGCGTGAAGAAATAACATTAAATATTTAATTTGGGAACCTAGTGTTAAGACACTCTCTTCCACTTCCGTTCCTCACTTTCTGCTGAATTTGAGGCATTGCGTGTTGAGTGGCGGAACGACGACGTCACGTTTTTCCTTGTACCAGAGCGAAGAAATAAAAATATGAAATATTTAAATTGAAATTATTAAATATTTCGTTACCTCGAGCCGGTATAGAACCGTCAACCTCAACTACAGTCAAACGCTTGCGCCTGCGCCACGACACACCTCGTCTTCAAAGAATACTTTCAATATGTATAACAACGTGTAAAAGAAAGAAACGAAGCTACTGTTACTTTACTACGTTCGATAGTGTCGTAATTTCGGCGCCTTTGTCTATTGTTTCGGCTCTATGGACGTATATTGAATTATATTACAGTAATTTCATTGCTTAATAAATTTTCTTTAGGTTCACGCTGTATCCCGCACGAGGCAGGAAAGGCAGAGGGAACTCGGGAACCTAGTGTTAAGACACTCCGTTCCACTTCCGTTCCCTACTTTCCGCCGAATTTAAGGCATTGCGTGTTGAGTGGCGGAACTCAACGCCGCGCTTTGCCTTATTACCATTGCTTAATAATATACCTAAATATCATATAAGTGCCCAGTTATATTTATGTTAGTCACTTCTAAATGCAATTTAACATTTTTTTTTACAGTAGACAGTAAAAATTGTTTTAAAACGACGTAAATACATTGAAAATACCAAATGTTAAACAAAAAACATAAACACAACGTTTTGCACATTTCAATCTATATGTATACTTCAAGACGATCAACTTATAGCGATGTTTATTATTTTATTGGACCCCAAAATGGTATTTTTATGGCTAACCAGATTTAAATGAACCTACACCTAAACCAACTTATCTTCAACATTTAGTGTTTTTTTTAATTTAAGTATGATAAAATTGCTAATTCTTTATTCAATTAGCTGAAATATTAGTTTTCAATGTATAGATATTGTCTTAATAGTGATAATTAATTAGAACAAGAAAGTATTGAGATTAGTAAATAAAATAATATATATTATTCAAGCGGGCGAAGCCGCGAGCGTCCCGCTAGTTTTACAGTAAAAATGGCCATAGATAAAAAGCCCAAATCACTAGTTAAGTCTGTTAGCCCGTCGTGACGGGCACAAGTGTGAGACTTTAACAGCAATAGATTGTGGATTCGATGCCCGCTTAAAGAAATAAAACAATTAATATTATCATTTCCTCTCTCCGATACCAAGGCAAAGCGCGGCGTTGAATTCCGTCACTCAACACACAATGGCTCCGGAATTCGGTAGAAAGTGCGAAACGGAAGTGTCTGTAAAGGGTAACAAAATGCTTTAACACTAGGTTCCCAAGTTCCCTTTGCGTACTAGCATAGTCTGAAGCTAAAATAAAATTATTCAAGTCTACCCTCATTAAAACCATATCAGCGGTTTCGAGTGGTCTGCGGCTTCGACAGACGCGCATAAATCTTAAATGCGACAAGTGACTGATAATATTTCCTGTTTTAATTTTTAATCGGACTTATAGAATATTTAGTCTTTATGGAGGAACTACTTTTAAATTAATGCAATATTGTTTACTATAACTAGTTTTAAGGCAACTTCATGGTGCAGTAGCAGTTGGAAAAGCGTCAACTATAAATGCGTCAGTTGTGGTTTTAAATCTTCAGTCCGGAGAATATTTATTTCTCCACTCAAGTGAAGTGAAATAAAGGTTAAAATTGATTCTTGATTCTAGGTGGCTTTCCTATCCTGTTTTGCGTTATAAAGCGTTGACACTTGATACAAATTGATACTAAGGCTGGCGTAGAGCAGGACGACCTCTTACTGAAAATTCAACGGTTGGGAGTTCGATGCCCGTTCGGGAGAATTAAGTATTTTAATTCCCTTGCTATGGTAACAAGCCACATGTGTAAGGTAGAGTTTTGTTGCTGAATACATAATGGCTCGCAAAAAAAAAGCAGAAAGTTGGATATCGATTATCTTAACACTACTACGTCTTGATGCCTGTGGTAACGTAGGGGCACAAGCATGTGACTGTTTACTCATTTCTTCGCTCTGGTAAAGGGCAAAGCGCAGCGTTGAGTTGCGCCACTCGACAGGCAACGCCTCAATTTCGGAACGGAGTCTCCTAACACTAGATTCCTTAGTTTCCTTTAACTACCTAACTCCATGTGCGGAATACAGCTAAAATTAATTTGTATCATCAATCATTTATTCCACACCTAATTCCTATACAATAACAAAATAAAACATTTACACAGTAGTCATTACAGTTTAACGGCACCGTAGAACCATTAAGACTGAGCTTATCGTACGCGAATTGCCTCGACGGCGCCAACATTCTGTTTGTCGCAGCGGGGGGAAACTAAAATGTCTTGCTGGAAAGTTGCTAATGTCGGCAAGTAATAGAAAAAACTAATTATAGACTAACTAAATTGAGATTTGTGTGTGACACGTGACACATACTAAGTGATGACACGTGACACATTCTCAGAGATCGATGTCGCTGACCGCACATGTACTGGGTTACATAAAATAATCATCGTGATGATATAGAATATCCAATACAATAACATACTTATGTAAACAACGTATAAAATTTTTAACGTGCCGTGATTTGACTCCGCGTCTCTTGTTTACCGTCCAAGCGCTCTGACCAACTAAGCCATACGTTCTCATAGAGCTACGCAGAAATTCTTATACGATTGTTACCACTTATTTTAACTATTAGCATCTTTGTAGGCGGTCTTTCATATTACAATAAAAATAGAATGTATACTCAAAAAGAAAAAGAGTAATGAATATGAGGCCTGTGGTGGCGGAGCGGCACAAGCGTGTGTCTGTACCCGACAGGTTCTGGGTTCGATCCCCACTCGAAGAAATTAAATATTTTCAATTTAAATATTTAATGTTTCCATATCTTCGCTCTGGTGGAAAGCAAAACGCGGCGTTGAGTTCCGCCACTCGTGTTGAGTGGCGGAACTCATGCCTCAAATTGGGCGGAAAGTGGGGAACGGGACTGGAACGGAGGGTCTTAACACTAGGTTCCAAGTTCCCTCTGCCTACCCTGCCAAGTGCGGGATACAGCGTGAAGCTGAGAGAGTTTTTTTTTTTTATGGGAAAGACGGCAAACGAGCGTACGGGTCACCTGATGGTAAGTGATCACCGTCGCCCACGACCCCGTGTAACTCCAGAGGAGCTACAGGAGCGTTGCCGTCCTTTAAGGTGGAAGGGCACCGGGGCCCGGCATTACCTAATGCGAAACGCAGTGGCCAAAGCCACTACTTAACGCCGGTCTTAAATGCCGGGGGTGGTAATAATCCGGTTGAGTCTGCCCATGCGTGTTGCCATTACTGGCAACGTGACTCTACCACACGCACTTTAGTCGCCTCTTACGACACCATCAGTACCAGGGTGATCCTATTCTAAGCCGGAATCACACGGCAAAATGAATATCAAATTACTTATTAAAATTTATAAAAAAAATCGCTTAACAAAGTTAATTTAACAACAAAGACATCATAATTTATTATGCAAGATAATAAAAATTGCGCAATATTCTTAAACAAAATGAAAAATGACAGATCTCTATGAGATATACATACAGCATCCAAATGCACTTATCGACTGACTCACGACCAGGGCTCCAGACATGATTTAATTATTTCCCTCTACAAATTGGCTCGGTACTCTCGTAGCTCGGGGTAGCTTTTTGATATTTTTTTTATTTCATAAATTCAGTACAGCTTAAAAGCTTCGGTAGGTTTTGCTTTTAAGTTTTGGAATATATTTTTTTCAGGTTAAGTAGTGCTTTGATTAAAAAGTTTATCTAGGGATAAAAAATTACTTTGTGGCGCAGCAGCATAACATCTGATTGTAGGCGCGGGGGTTGTAGCTTTGATTCCCAGTCGAGGAACGGATCAGTGTAGAACGGAATATTTCAATGTCAAGCTCAGTCTGTGTATTGTTTTTTATGGCAAACCGCGTGAAGCTAAAATAATCCCCATATTTTATAGTGATTTACTTAATTATTAACTCTTCACTTACAATTATGAACGTTTATCATGAAACTTTAATTTAATTTTTTCAGCTTCACGCTGTAACCCGCACATTGCAGAGTAGGCAGACGGAACTTGGGAACCCAGTGTTTAAGCATTGCATTCCATTCCCACTTTCCGTTGATTTTAAGGGGAACTCAACGCTGCACTTTGCTTTGTTATGAGAGCGATAAAATGAACGCATTGAATATTTAATTTGAAAATATTAAATATTTCTTTTCATCGAGTGAAGATCGAACCCAAAACCTGTCGACAAGACAGGTTTTAATGAATTTTGATTATAGAATGCATGGCCTAAAATCTCAAAAATATAATAAAATTATAGTCATAGTAAGTACTGCGTTTTTTTTAAATTTAAGAAATAAAAATCCATTGCCTTTATATCAGTCTCGTTCCTAGAATATTATTTTCTTTCCCACAGAGATGTGTCCCACGTTTTAATCATGTGGCAACTTTTTAATTTCTCTTCTAGGCATATAACTACATGTCTGTATGTCTCATGCAAAAGCTTAGGAAGACGACAGTGTTTAAAGGAAATATTTGAAAACTACTGGTACTTTATATATTTAAGGTAAGAAATGAACACCATTTATATAATATTCACTATGAATTAATATTGCCCATGGCACGTCATTTTTTTGCTTTGGTAAAAAGGCAAAAGCGCGGCGTTGAGGTCCACCACTCACCACCCAACGCCTCAGATCCAGCGACGGCCGAAGTGGGGAACGGAATGGAATGTCTAAATACTAGGTTTCCAAGTTCCCGCTGCCCACCATGCCATGAGCGAAATACAGCGTGAAGCTAAACAAGAATTAAAATTATCATGCACAAGGGAGCTGTACAGGAACAAGTATATATTATATAATACAAATAATAACATCACTGTCATTACAATATTTTTTTATGATTGCACCGAGCGAAGCGACCGGGCTTTGCCAAAAAAAGCGAACAAGATCCTTGTATAAATAATCACAAGGTCTATATCTATATAAACAGAAGCCACAAAAAACACATAAACAAATGCACCTACAGATACATGATGATATTAATTATTTATAGACATAAAGCGATCGAGTGACAGGATTATGGTATTATCATAGAAACGCGATGGCGAATGACAATCAATGTCAAACATACATATATATTATAAACATATATACATATTTATATATTACCGGCTATCGGATACGGTAATGAGGATGAGGCCTTTCGTGGCCCAGCGGCATAAGCGTGTGACTGTAACCGACAGGTTCTGGATTCGATTCCCAGTCGAGGAAATGAAATATTGAATATTTTCAATTTAAATATTTAATGTTTCATTTTTTCGCTCTGGTAATTAACACTCAACAAGCAACGCCTCACATTCGGCGGAAAGTGGGAAACGGAAGTGGAACGGAGTGTCTTAACACTAGGTTCCCGGGTTCCCTCTGCCTACCCTGCCTCGAGCGGGATACAGCGTGAAGCTAAGAAAGAAAGGATACGGTAATTATAGAGTAGGCTTTCATGTTTATAAATAAACTAATCATCGCTCGTATCTTTGTTTTCGTGGACGTAGTTATACAATAAAATGTTACCTAACACTGCCCAAACTACTTTACTTTACTTACTTAAGCGCCAACATTTCGGTATTCAAAGCCAGTAGTATCAACGCTGTGTCGACTGTGCGCTCTATTAGATAATAAGGTAGTGACGAGTTCGTCTAAGAAAATTTAGAGTTTGTCTATGGCTATTTAATGGCAAAAATCAACGCCACGCTTTGCCTATATTACGCTATAATATCTTTAAAAATATGTTAGTTAATCTTTTCTACGTTACTTTCGCACCTTATATTTCTCACGTCCAGGCACTATTTCCTATTGTTTACCTGCAAAAAAGAATAGATACATTAAAAACGTTATTGGTAATAAAATTAATTTAAATTACATATAATGATCTATCACAATGGCCTCTTCAGCTAAAAGTTCCATCCAATACGTTTTTTTTTTTTTTTTTCAGCTTCACGCTGAATCCCGCACTAGGCAGGGTAGGCAGAGGGTAAGGAAGTGAAACCTAGTGTTATGACACTCCGTTTCACTTCCGTTCCCCACTTTCCGCCGAATTTGAGGCATTCCGTGTTGAGTGGCGGAACTCAACGCCGCGCTTTTGCCTTTTTACCAGAGCGAAGAAATGAAACATTAAATATTTAAATTGAAAATATTAAATATTTCATTTCCTCGACTGGGGATCGAACCCAGAACCTATCGGTTACAGTCACACTCTTGTGCCACTGCGCCACGACAGGTCTCTAACGCATCCAATACGTAATTAGCGAAACTTAATAAATGAACGATATATATACATATATATATATATATATATATATATATATATATATATATATATATATATATATATATATATATATATATATATATATATATATATATATATATATATATATATATATATATATATATATATATATATATATATATATATATATATATATCTATATATTCTTATCTTACATTCTTATTTTCATTATATATTCATTATATACAGCAAATAATGTATGCAGGGTTAAACAAGGCTTTGGTTAAAAAAATAAGGCATTCAACTCGATTAGATCATTCAGTAGCTGTGGTGTCTCAGACACACACACAGACAGGTCAAACTCACACCAATTTTGGTTCTGGGATTAAAAAAAAAAGTGTCTTTCTCTTACTGGCGGTGACCGGTGAATGGAACAGTAATCACGTCATATGAAGTACCCTACAATGTACAAGTACCTCTTGTTATAGTATATAAAAATATAATTTAAACAAGGCTTTCTATTAAAAATCGGTTCATTAATTCCGGAGCTATAGTGCCACAGACAGACAGACAAACTTATATCAGCCGTCATAATGAGTCAGAGGTTAAAAATAAAGTATAGAGTGATACATCACTATATTTCTTCTAACGAGAAATAAAAAATAATATCTATACGTACGTTTAACAAAAGTGTAACTGATCGCTGTCTGCACGTAGAATGTACTCGCACATAAGAAAAAAATGTTCATTCATTATCCCCGCACATGGCAGGGTACGCAGAGGGAACTTGGGAACCTAGTGTTAAGACACTCCGTTCCACTTTATTTCCCCACTTTCCGCCAAATTTGAGGCATAGCGTGTTGAGTGGCGGAACTCAACGCCACGTTTTGCCTTGTACCAGAGCGAAAAAACGAAAACATTAAATACTTAAATTGAAAATATTAAATATTTCATTACCTCGAGTGGAGATCAAACCCACAATCTGTCGTTTACAGTCACACGTTTATGCCGCTGCGCCACAACAGATCTCAAAATCACTTAATATTCATTTATATTATTTTATAAATTAACAAAAATATATATTATTTTACCTTCCCACACAGACAAAGTAACAGACACAGCTAGTTCATAATACAATAGCACACCGAGGCGTAATAAAACACATTTTCGTTTCATTCATTATTGAAACGCCAACCAGAAACGGCGGCGGAGACGTCTGCCTCATTCAATATTCATGACACCCGAGACCCGACAATCCTTAGAAATGTTTTCCTACGAGTATAATAACATGTACACTGTTATGTATTTCCGTTTTTTAGCTTCACGCTGAATCCCGCATATACAGCAGGCTATTTAGAAGGGAACCTAGTGTTAAGTCATCTCTTAACCCCACACGATACCCAATTTTCGAGACATTGTCTTGCATATTAAGCAAATTCTTAGGAAACAAAAGAATGTTATCAAAAAACTTTGAATATACTTAACTATATTACTTATTAATAACGGATTTTTTTTTTACTTTTTAATAACGGAAATAAATATGTATGTACATTCTCTACTAAAATAAAACAGGTCGATTTGGTGTGTAAAAATAGACGAGAACATAACAACAAGGAACGTACTTGGAAAGTAACACAAAATTAACAATAAGATATGCAACTGCCTGAGATTGATTGATTGATTTCATATCCGTGGGGAACGGAAGTGGCACTGCGTTTAGTGCCTTAACACTAGGTTCCCAAGTTCCCTCTGCCTGCCCTGGCATGTGCGGGACACAGCGTGAAGCTGAATTAGAGTAAGAGTAATATTGCACTATAACGTCTAGCTGTAGGGCATTTACAATTCATAGTACCACTGGGTACCGCCCGCCGGGCTATACAAACATTTGACTGTTGCTCCCGACTTTATTGCATTTCAACTACTTTATCATTGATATATGTCGTGGAGCAGGAGCACAAGCGACTATAAACTTGACAGGTTACGGGTTCGATCCCTCACTCGAGGAAATTAAATATTTAAGTATTTCTAATTAAATATTTAATGTTATTCTTTCTTCGCTCTGGTATCATGACAAAGCGTGGCGTTGAGTTACGCCACTCAACACACAATGCCTCAAGTTAGGCGAAGAGTGGGGAACTCAGTGGAGTGTCTTAAAATTGCATAGACACACACTCGTAAATCTTGAAATTTTTAAATTTGTTGTCTGTTTGTCTTTACTTTGGGACGAGCTAGTTTCAGAGACGGCTAAGCAAATTTTAATGTAGTTTTCACTATTATATTTTGCCCACATTCCCAATAATTTATTGTTTGTTATATTTAAATCGGCTAAATACTAACAAAAAAATAATCAATTTAAAATATTAAGTTGACAAAATTCCTACAAAATTTTTTTTATTCGTCCAGCTAAAATTATAGTTCTTGATGTATACATATTGTTTTAAAATGATAATGTCATTCACTCACTCATCAACAGTAACAGAAAATACTGAAATTCAAGCGGGCGAAGCCGCGGACGGGCCGCTAGTCAACAATAAATCTACATGGAGTTTGCATGGAGATGCGCAACGCGTTCAATATTCATAACACCCGCCTGCCTGACTCTGACAGACGCTATTACTTCCCACTGACATGTGACTGCAACTTGCAATCACTTTGCATTATCAAAAAGTATTTTTTACCTAACCTACCTAACTATTACACACACTCAGCTTCACGCTGTATCCCGCACATGGCAGGGTAGGCAGAGGGAATATAGGAATCTAGTGTTACGACCCTCCGTTCTCCTTCCGTTCCCTACTTTTTGCCGAAATTGGGGCATTGCGTGTTGAATTGTGGAACTTAACGCCGCGATATGCCTTGTTACCAGTGCGAAGAAATAAAAACTTTAATAATCATTTTGAAAAATTTCATTTTTCGAGTGGGGCCGAACCCACAACCCTAAGGATTCTTTAAGGGAAACGTTTAAAAAGATTAATATATTGACCGTTGCATCTCAAAACATTTTTGACAATGTTATGTATGTCAAGAAAAATGTTAATAAGTTTATTAATACTAGAAATAGGTTTAAACTTAGTGCGTCTGTAACTCGATTGCATCGAGTCCGTAATTCTTTTATGGGACAGGGTGTACGCTTTTACAATAGGATCCCAGAAAACGTCAGAGAATTTTCCGTTTCACAATATAAAAAAGTTGTGAAAAGACGTTTGTGTGTTAAAGGTTATTACCAAATTAACAATTTTGTAAATGATAACACGCCTTGGGAATAAAATGCTCGCTCCAGGTTATTTCAAATGTATCATTGTCACAATTGATTATATGATGTAAAATTTGATTAAATAAAAGACATGTCCCGCTGAGTTTCTTTCGCCGGTTCTTCTCAGGTCTGAGGCAGTAACTTTAGTGAACTGGTGGTAAATTGTTTGACGTTCAAAAAACGAAACATGTAACTTCTTATTTTGAATAAAAATGTTTGAATTTGAATTTTGAATTTGAAACCTATCTTTTGCCGTCACACGCTTGTGCCGCTGCGCCACGACATGCCCTCAAGTGTTCTGAAGAACTGTTTGACTTGGTACCTGTCGCCGAATTTTCTAACCGCACAGTACGTCACAAGTTACTGTACCATCCACATCATCTGGACACGTGGCAATCTACTACTGTGCGATTTCGTAGTAATTTCCTTTCACGCGCCACACATCTCTGGAACTGGTATCATGGCAAAATAAAAATGAAAATAATACATTCGCCTGAGTTTAAATTGAACTTACAAAGGTCGCGGTAAAACCGCGATCAGACACTGTGCTGCTGCACTAATATGACCTCAGTGTCTGTTTCACGGTCTCATAAAACAAAGCGCACCATTGGCAGTGTAGACAAAGGAATCTTAGGAACCTAGTGTCAAGACAATTCGTTATCATTAAAATACTTCCGTTTCCAACTTTCCAGCGAATTTGAGTCATTGCGTGATAACTTATCGCTACGCTTGACCTGTTATTAACACGAAGAAAAAACATTAAAAAAATATTTCCTCAAGCGGAGATCGAGCCCACAACCTCTTATATTTACAGTCGCACGCTTGTATCCTTAAGCTACGACAGACAGAGTATATATACATATGTACACATAGAACATAACTCCATACTATTTTACAGTTTCTACAATATAAATTTAGCTATTAAAAAGAATTATAGGTCTTTAATCGCCATCATAAAATGCAAGCCAGTAATATTTCCACTAATAATTCAAACACGAAAGGATTTTTTTTCTACTTTTCCACAAAACGTAAGTGACGTGTTTGAATTCACAGCCATTGGCGTGCAGGCACGCTAATGGCCGAGGGAGGGCCGCGGTCTACTCGGAATAAACTTTTACTTGGGCATTAGTAAATTAATTGTATTGCGAACTTTCAAATGGAGCTTTTATTAATTGACGTACAATGTCAATTTCTTTTCAGGGGTCCGTACGTCATAAGGAAATGATATGATAGATCGTAATTGTCTTTATCATTTTGGCACAAGCGTGGTGTGACTACATGAGACAAGTTGTAAGTTTTAACCCCATTCGATGAAGTAAAATATTGATTTCTTCGCTCTAGTGACAAGATAAGGCGCACCGTTGAAGTCCGGCGCTTAACAATGCCTTAAATTCGGCAAAAATGGGGACGTAAATGGAGTACCATAATACAAGTTTCCTAGGTACCCTCTGCCTACCCTGCGACATGCGGCGTGACCACATGGAGATATCAAGCTATATATTCAGGTCCACAGTGCCTTTAAACGTAGAAAAAAAAATCAAGCGTGTAAATCAACGCAATCAAAAGATACAATATAATTAACATAAAATGTAAATTTAAAAATATAGTTAATTTAGCACAAAATATGTACATGCACAGCCAATCTAAAGTTAGACCACTTAATTAACTGCCTTATCAAAACCTATTCGGCATTATACCGAAGACTTCAATTAGGAAATTTGGCGAGAGATGAGACCTTGCATAATAAACATATCTCGATATATATTAGAAATAAAAAACTATAACAAACTTATAGTTCTAATTTATTTCATACAAAATAAATATCTTCGCTCGCAAACTTAAATTTGCAAAAACAAAAACTATTAAGCTACAAAACTTATACATGCCATGACCTAAAATATCGTAATTCGTACTGAACCCTCGATTAACGAATCCAATTCGCACTTGACCGGCTTCTTTAAAGTGCGTTAACATTAAATCCCAAAAAGTTTGCCGTGTGATCCCGGCTTAGAATAGGATCACTCTGGTACTGATGGTGTCGTAAGAGGCGACTAAAGTGCGTGTGGTAGAGTCACGTGGCCAGCAATGGCAACACGCATGGGCAGACTCGACCGGATTGTTACCACCCCCGGCATTTAAGACCGGCGTTAAGTAGTGGCTTTGGCCATTGCGTTTCGCATTAGGTAATGCCGGGCCCCGGTGCCCATCCACCTTAAAAGACGGCAACGCTCCTGTAGCTCTTCTGAAGTTACACGGGGCCGTGGGCGACGGTGATCACTTACCATCAGGTGACCCGTACAATCGTTTGCCGTCTCTTCCATAAAAAAAAAAAGTGCCAAGCACACAAACAAACTAACCGACAAATAAAACAAAAACAAACAACTCTATTTAAACTGGTAGAAAGCACATATAAATAAAATATTGTACACTAGCGGTCTAGTTTGGCGCACCCACTGACATAATTAAAGGACCGCACCCCGCACCACTGGGTCAACCTAAATAGCAATTCGGTACAAACTCACGGAAACTCTTTTATTGTACGCACAGTTATTTACAATAGCAGCTAATTATTTACAATAACGAAATGCATATAGGTGAAGAAATCCCGTTGAGTTTCTAATGTTGGTTGCTTTCAGATCTTTAGTAAACCGTAGTGGTAAGTTATTTGACGTTAAAAAATAATATTTTATCTATATTTATAATTAATCCTGTCACTGATCTCTGTCTGTACATAAAATATATATTAAAAATATACTTTAAATAACGTTTGTTAATGTAAAAGGGTTAATTGTATTTTTATTTTAGGAGTTTCATTTTTTTGTCCGTTCGTACGCACTAAATACAGTCTTCACAACCTTCTTTTGCCATTTAGCGTTTGTTAATTTCAAACGGGTGATAAAATGTGTTGATATTGCCTTAAATACTCAGCTTCACGCTGCATCCTGCATATGGCAGGGTAGGCAGAGGGAACTTGGGAACCTAGTGTTAAGACACTCCGTTCCTCTTCCGTTCCCCAGTTTCCGCCGAATTTGAGGCATGGCGTGTTGTGTGGCCGAACTCAACGCCGCGCGCCGCCTTGGACCAGAGCGAAGAAATGAAATAAAAATATTAAATATTTCATTTCTTCGAATGGGGATCGAATCCAGAACCTGTCGGTTACAGTCACACGCTTGTACCCCTGCGCCACGACAAACCTCATATTGTCTTAAAAGAGATAATTTTATTAGAACATTAGAACAAGAAACTATGTAACTGAGATTACTAAATGAAATAATGCAATTAAAGCGGGCGAAGCCTTCAGAACAAGCGACCCGCTTAACTTGGCCTTCGTATACTAAAGTATACATAAAGATATCTTAAACTGCTATCGTAGATATACATTAAAAAACGTATATAAATTTAAAAGTAGCGATAAAATAAGGCAATACTATTATACGCTTTTTACAGTATACGTATAGATGTTCGACATATGTAGTTTGGTAAGAACGTATGGCTTAGTGGTCAGGGCGTTTCGATAGTTTCGAAGAGACGTAGTAGTCAAATTCTATTCAAATTTTAATAGGTTTCATAAAACTCTTTTATCTTTCATTAGGTAGTGTAGACATTTCAAGATCACATAATATGTTCGATTTTTTTTTAATAGGAGATCTCGGTTAATGGAGCGACCTAAGTTGACCTTCGAAAAAACAGTATCTACGATACTGAAGGAAGGTGACTTAAAAAGCATGACCGCCAGAGGGCATGTATGAAGAGGTCGATGACAGTGGACGAGGTGAAAGAGGTATGCCGAGACCGTAGCGTTTGGTGACCGTTCTGTCTGCCTTCCCCGCTAGGGATAAAATGTGGACCTATTTACGTATGTAATTTTCTAAATTAATATGATATGACTCAATGTTCTCCTGCTGAAGCAAAGACCCAAAAATGTTTAGCAGTTGACTAAGACAATTTTATTTTGTCTCACAGATAGTGTGCGTCGAGTCTTCCATCACGTTATCATTTTTCATTTCATATAATATATGCAATTGTTTCAACACGGAACCAACGTATGTGATAGAGAAAGAAAAAAAGAAATAGTAAATGTTATATAAAATGTATCAAATTATTTAATTAGCTACAGAATGACCATAGAAATAATAAAAAAAAATAACAAGTAAAAGATATTATTGTCTTCAAAAACAAAAAAAAGAAGGGAAGCTCCGCTAAGTGTACTACACATACTTTTCTGATAAGACATAAAGAGTGGCGGAACTCAACGCCGCGCTTGGTCCAGGTACCACAACGAGAAAACAACAATATTTCCTTCCTCCGTGTGGGAATCGAGTTCACAAATATTGTATTAAAGTGAGCATCTATTGACTTCACATAATAACTTTTTCTTTTTTTTTTTTTCAGCTTCACGCACTAGGCAGGGTAGGCAGAGGGAACGGAATTGAAACCTAGTGTTATGACACTCCGTTCCACTTCCATTCCCCACTTTCCGCCGAATTTGAGGCATTGCGTGTCGAGTGGCGGAACTCAACGCCGCGCTTTTGCCTTATTACCAGAGCGAAGAAATGAAACATTAAATATTTTAAATTGAAAATATTAAATATTTCATTTCCTCGACTGGGGATCGAACCCAGAACCTGTCGGTTACAGTCACACTCTTGTGCCGCTGCGCCACGACAGACCTCGATAATAACTTTTAAATATGTATATTCATAATAGTATTCACATATGTACGTATGTAAAAATATTATAACTTCCGTTTCTATACATGTACTCCGTAATATTTGCGTGCGAAAGTTCCGCTTAAACGGACACGCTATATGGCCCTAACTCTATGAAATATGCGAAATTAATATAAATGAATTTACAATTTATATAATTAGACATATAATGTACCAAAAAGTTATTTATTTCCTATAAAATATTAAAATAATACACTTTAATCATAAGTACTAGCACATTCACAACTCAACATTTGAGCATTTGAGAAAACAAAAAGATTACTTGAAAGTTTGTAAAGATGTTTGTTCCACTTTCACGCAAAAACTACTGAATGGATTTTAATGAAACTTTACTGTAATATAGCTCATACATCAGAATAGCACTTACGCTATAATTTATGTGAAGACTTGTATAATTTTTCTATTACATAATAATAAGATTAAGCTGACGGAGCCGCGAACAACTTGGAAATTACATTTAAAATAAAAGCGTTTTCCGGTACCTATGAAATCCGCTGAAAACTCTAACTAAACTAAACTATGGTAAGTAGACAAAGTAACCTACCACATATAAATATTTTCATTAAAAAAAGTTAAATATACTTAGAATGTTATTCGTGGCGCACGGGCACTAGCCTGTACTGTAAACGGGTCCAAACCCCACCTGAGAAAAAAAAAATATTTCGTTTTTCATTGGTCTTCATAACAAGAGAACGCGCGTCGTTAAGTTCCGCCACTCATCATGAAATGCCAAATATTATTCGGCAAATGTACGATACGGAATTGTCTAAATATAAAAAGGATGTAACCTAACAGTAAGTTCTCAAGTTGCCTCTGCCTACCTTATAGTACACTCAGCTTCACGCTGTATCCCGCACATGACAGGGTAGGCAGAGGGAACATGGGAACCTAGTGTTAATATTTCTAAATAAACTCATTATAAATATGTACCTCACATACGCTCTCTAGCCAATCCATAGATTTGAGCAATAACTCTTACAGTAATTATATATCTAACAACATCACGAAGCTCACAACTGAGAACGCCATCTATCAATGTTCAAGTTACGCAATAAGAGAAAGTGATCGAATCTTTTAAAGAAACACTTTTTCGTTTCTTATTTATTTTTACTTTTAAAGCCAAATTATACGAGATGTTCTTATAGTTAGTAATCGCCATTTTTAAAGTTTGTACTTAATGTATTAAATTGTTGAGGCCCGTCATGGCGCAGCGGCACAAGCGCGTGACTGTAAACGACAAGTTGGATTCCCACTCGAGGAAAAGAAATATTTTCAAATTAAATATTTAATGTTTTCATTTCTTCGCTCTGGTTACAAGGCCTCAATTTTGGCGGAAAGTGGAACAAAGTGTTTAACACTAGGTTCCCAAGTTTCCTCTGTCATGCCCTGCCGTTTGCGGGTTACAGCGTGAAGCTGAGTGAATAAAATATATAAAAAAATACCATAGTGTGATTTGAACCCACGTCTAATGGAATCAGTCCAAACAGCCACACCAATAAGCCATACGTTTTCTTTAAGCTTGGACTCAAATACCGCTACGAACAAATTTCAATACGTTTTATAAATAAATATAGTTAAAAATAATATTTGAATGCCCGATTTAAAGATATAAACATACTTCCCACAAGCACGTAGTCGTCGGTTTAACAACACCAATGATTATGACAACCGTCCTAACCACAAAGGCAACATGCCTTACTAAATGGTTTTTGAAAAGTTTTTTATTGAGAAATAGTTTCCTTTTTTTTTAAATTAGCGACCTTAGCGGCTTCGCCCGCTTGAATCACAATATTTTATCTACTTTTGTGTTGTATTAAATTTTCACTTTTAAAACAATAGCTATACATTGAAAACGAATTCAGCCAAATTAAGTAAATTTGTCGAATTAAATATTTTAAATTTACGTTACTTTTTTTTACTAACCAATAATAAACACTAAATGTTGAGGAAAAGTTAAATATAATAACGAAAACCACATCTAAATATGGTAAGCCTTTTTTGAGATTAGCGTGAACAAACGCACAGACATAGAGAGAAAGACTATTTTGGCCCCTATTACATTAATAAACGTCCTCTATAAGATTTTTAAATATATCTTTCATGTACAGACAGTTATCAGTTGCAGATTAATTATAAGTAGATGTGTAACCAACCGTATATACAATATCATTTTATCTTCACACTGTATCACGGATATGAACAAAGCAGGGTAATCCGAGGGAACCTGAGTACATAGGTTAAGACAATTCCGTTCTCATCTATTGAATTCTTGAAGCTTTGTTCCCATCTTTTGATTTCTTGATTTCAACAAAGTGACAGTGAGTTACAAATATTTTATTATTTCATTTCTTTGCTCTGATACAAGGCAAAACGCGGCGTTGAGTTCCGCCACTCAACACGCCATGCCTCAAATTCGGCGGAAAGTAGGGAACGGAGGTGGAGCGGAGTGTCTTAACACTAGGTTCCCAAGTTCCTTCTGCCTACCTTGCGACGTGCGGGATACAGCGTGAAGCTGAGTACATGATTTTACAAATACATACATACATTAGCATTAAGTAGAAAATATATTAAAAATAATAATCCATATAATTCCATACAATCACTCATCAATCCCGTGGACCATAGACGAACACCGTCGCACGTACACCTGGCAAAGGCGAGGTCAATGACCCGGAAGCCAAAGCTATCGCAGGTAATGAATCAATTGAAATAATCTGTGACAGTTTTCTATTATTGTGAAGTAAAATTAACTTATTACTAGGTACATTAAAAGTTCATTGGGACCGTTAAGGTGTAGTAGAACAAATCTAGTTGTAAATGCGGAGGTTGTGTGTTCGACTATTACTCAGGAAATAAATAATAATAATTTATTACTCTGGTAACAAGAGTGCGGCGTTGAGTTCCGCCACTCAACCTCGAAATTGACCTTTACCTTTTGCATTAAAAGTTAGCGACAATATAACTTAAATAATAAGTCCTGTTTTATATTGATTTACGCTGTTCGACGGAAAATGGGGAACATAAGTGGAATGTAGTGTCTTAACACTAGGTTCCCAGGTTCCCTCTGTCTACCCTGCCTCGTGCGGGATACAGCGTGAAGCTATATTGATTTTTATGCAAAAAGGAAGTTATAAGTTTAACCTGTCTGTCTATCTTAGGCATCCTAGCTCCTGCATGAATGAACCGATTTGAGTAGGGTTTTCTATAAATCTAACGTCTTGTTCATCGCGATTGTTTTCACAATTGATGCTAGTTAATGTATTAAAATTTGATGAACAGTTTGAAAGTTTGTTAGTTTGTACGTTTATTAATTTGTTGAAACATTTTCCCAAGATAAGGTAGTGATTTTTTGGGCTGAGAATGTTTTATATACTCTCTCTCCAGTTAACAAAGTGAGCATGATATAGCTCAATATTATAAAACTTGCAATATGCACTCGTAGCCCTAATTCGTAATAACTAGAATAACCCTAAATTACACCTCTCGTAGGTACACAACTGGCTGTAGGTATTTAGTACCTAGTTTGTCCAATGAGCGTGGCAATTTATATGGTAGAGTTCACGTTTAGGGTCACAGTGCTCGTTAATTGCGCTCTTTTACAGGTCCACTAGGGAATGCTATGTATATTTATGTGATATAAAGTAGTTATAATTTTACAGTACAGTACTGTTATTTAAATGTACAACAATTTAATACAACATGTAAATGATCTGTATTATTTAGTAAAAATGTCGTAGAGAAGTGGCATAAGCTTGCCAATATAAACGACTGGAACGTGTTCGATTCACATTCAAAGGTATGATATAAATGAATATATTTAGGTTCTCGCTATGGCAACGAGGCAACGTTTGGCGTGAAGTTCCATCACTCAACATTTAATAAATTCGGCTAAAATTTAGGAATGTCTCAACAGGAATGGAGTGCCTCAACACTAAGTGTTGAGGTTAGATTAACAACAAACTCATAACGTTTAGTGAACCAAATACAACGAACTATTAAAGCTCTGAACGTAAATTAGTAAAAACTTAACATATTGTTCATATACATATTCACTCAAACAACCAATTTCCTTAAAAATCTGTTGTTAAAGTAAGTAAAATTTCTCAATCTGTAATAAATAAAATTTCTGAATTAACATTATTAACATCTCTGAGATCCAGATTAAAACAATCAAATAAATAAACCATAAAGATTAAACAAATCCTAACTTAAAAATCATAAACTATTTTGAAGCACTCCGCCGGCTCCGTTCGATCTCGTATAAGAGAATCAATCTCTCTCATTAGCACACAATGCCACCATTGTTTGGACATTTGTCATCGATCAATGAACTTGCATGGTGTTTGTGAATGAAATGTTAATATTCACGTTCATTTATTTAAGATGTTCCGCCGTTTAATTCCCAATGCTTCAAATTCTTAGAAAGTGGGGAACATTAGGTCCCCAAGTTCCCTCAGCCTAACCTGTCTTTTGCGGGACACGGAATAAAGCTAAATAAAGCTGATTGTAAACGCAATAGTTGTGACTTCCCGGACCTCGTAGACAAAAAGCGGCGTTGAGTTCCGCCACACTAGACGTAGTGTCTCCAAAAATGTGTACAAAATATAGAATGGGCTTTCTCAAGACTAGGCTTCTAGTCCCTTTCCTGCTACGTGAAAAACAGTCTAAAACGTATTATGTATACGTTTATGTAAATGAATCTCTTTCAATAGTTATTTAGATGTGTCATTGTAAATGTCATTCAACGTAGTATATATATATATATATATATATATATATATATATATATATATATATATATATATATATATATATATATATATATATATATATATATATATATATATATATATATATATATATATATATATATATATATATATATATATATAAGTACGGAAATAGATAGCATGAAATATACTTTGTTATTGCTTGGTAAGAGAGGGAGGGGGAGACCTCGGTTGACCTTCGAAAACACAGTATCGACGATACTGGAGGAAGGTCACGTAAAAAGCATGACGACCCTCCGGAGGGCACGTATTTAGGAGGTTGAAGATAGTGGACGAGGCAAAAGAGGTATGCCGAGATTGCAGTGATTGGCGCTCCGTTCCGTTTGCCTACCCCGCTAGGGATATAGCGTAAAGCTAAGTTAAGTTAAGAAATATTATTTTACCTATCGTCGGTTATTTTTTCAGCTTCACGCTGTATCCCGCACATGACAGGGTAGGCAGAGGTAGCTTAGATACCTAGTTTTAAGACACTCTGTTCCGTTCGTCTTTCATAAGTTTAGTTTTTGTGTGCACTTTTGGACGAAAATAAAATTAGAAATTCCCATACTTCCCCATTCTCGAAGAAAATTTGAGCAAGCCTCTATACAATCATTAACCAAACTATAACATCTCTGAAACGACCTACCCGCGGCAGTATTTCCAGGTCGATACGACATGGGTACCTTCAAAAAGCGCGTCTGCCTCCACCTCAAAGGCCGGCAACGTACCTGTAGCTCCCCTGGTGTTACACGGGGCCGTTAGCGGTGATCACTCACCATCAGGTGACCAGTACGCTCGTTTGTCTTGTCTTTTTCATAAAAAATAAATATATATAGATTTCAAATTCAATTTTCTATCAGTAATTCCGTCTACAGCATAGAAATAAAGCCAGTCAAGTGCGAATTAGAGGGCTCACTCGCCTAGGGTTCTGTATCCATTTCAAGATTATAAGTCAACAGGAAATAGAATTTTGTAAAAATTGACAAATTTAAATCATGGGCGTATTCACCCATTTTGTATGAAACTACGAATAAGTTTGTGTTTATTAAATTTCCTTTAAATACTTATAAATGGTCACTTTTCGTATTTATCCTTTATATGTTTCGTGCTTAATTTCAAAACAATAGCTCCACGGAAGTATTAATTGGTCGCCGAATTTTATACAAAATGCAGCAAAAACGATGCAAGAATATGCTGATATCTTTTGATTTCGTTGACTTAAAGTTACATTTATTATAAGCTTTAAGCAACAGTAGAGGTCCATGTTCCATGTGGTATTTCCAGCTTGATATCCGGACAGAGGGATAACAAAGTGATCCTAAACGGGTTCCGTTTTTACCTTTTGAGGCGCGGGAGCTCTAAATATCACAACAAACTTACATTTGCGATTAATTTCATACAAAATGCTTATTAGCTTAAGTTTGTCAACTTTATTCGCCGCGAAATAAGAGCCATATTAGATAGGGCGTAAATAAGAGAGTGTGGTGGCGCAGGGGCAGAAGTATGTGACTTTAAAAGTGACAGGTTTTGGGTTCGATCCCCAAACGAGGAAGTGAAATATTTAATGTTTTCATATCTTCGCTCTAGTAACAAGTCAAAGCGCAACGTTACCAATATAATTACCTATATACATTGTACTTTTCAGTATGAATCAATCTACACAAATCGTCTCTTAACATAACGTCTATCTATATACGTCACTTTACGAGAACGTGACTTACATATTTATAAGAGAAATCTATTTCTGTAAAGTAGACATTGATGTAAACGACAAATAATGAAATGCATGCAGAGTGGCAAAACTTTCTTTATATTTTAGAACTTTTAAAATTGATTAACTTAAATTTGCTGGCGAATGCACTAACTTTGTACAAAACTTAACACAAAATGTCAACTGTAGTTCCACAGGAAGTATCTTTTCTTAGTTATTATATCTTATATTGTAATTAATGACAACTTGTTAAATGCATCTATTACTCAGCGCAGTAGCACTGCGTTTGACTCTAAAGGGAAAAGTTGTGGGTTCGATTCCTACGTAAAGAAACTGACTAATTGTACTTCCTCACTCCATTAGACAAAGAGCGGCGTTAAACTCCTCCACGTGTAACGTCTCAAATATTAGACACCAAGTGTCTTAACAGTAAGTTCCTTCTATCTACCTTACTATGTTCGGGGTACATTGTAAATCCAAAATAAAAAAAGTAAGATAAAAAATACACTAATTATAAAAAAATAAAGCTTTACAAAACAAATAAATGAACTCAAGTAGCAACGGAAGCTGTACTACAGTCACAAAAGCTCCACAAATAACAATGAGACGGCCTTGACACCAACATAGTCAACGTTGCCAATTAGAAGATAGACATAATTATAATTTTAGTACTTTTATGATATAGTTGCGAGTCAAACTTTTTAAAAATATTAAAAAAAACACATACACAAACAAAATAAAAAAAAAATCTCTGACTCAAGAAATCACTACTTGGAAAAGGGCTTGTAGCTATATTGTTAATTCGATTGTCATATAACATGGCGAACACCACCGTGATAAAAGGCTTGCTTTTACTAAAACCACACTTAAATTAATTTATTCATTCAGAAGCTACAGTGCCACAGACACATGTACAAATTGACATTACCACATCGACAATAGGCACATCAACCAAAATACATTTAGTACAGTTACTCCAAAAACTACAATTATTACATACGTTATTGAAAAAATAATAAAATAAATAAAAATGAAAGAAATTGCTTTTCATTACATCAAAATCGGTTCGGCCATTACAATTGAAACCAACCAAATAACCAACAAACTTTTATTAAAAAGTTTGTTAATTATTATCAAATTGACTCGAGCCAAATCATTGACATAAATTACAAGCGAGCTCATTGGCATATAAGGAACATTAATAAAACACTTCAATAAATATATTTCAAATTATTTTGATAAATGTTTAATTTGAAAACAATGTATAAACATGATATAAATATCGTAAATAGGTCTTTCGTGGCACAGGGGCGGAAACGTGCGACTGTTGTGGCTTCAATTCCCACTCGAGGAAATGAAATATTTTTTATTTTCGCAACGCAACGCCTCCATTGAAGCGTCTCATCGTATGGAAGCGTCTTAACACTAAGCTCCCAGGTCTCCCCTCCTAACTTTACTACATGCGTGGTGACATATAACTGATCAATCAATCAATCTAAAGTAGGTATTTTTAGAATATATGTCTGTTTGTCCGTGCGTTTGTACGCGCTAATTTCAGAAACGGCCGATCAAATTTAAATGCAGTTTTCACTACGACATTTTGACAAACTCCTTTAAGTTTACGTAACTTTTTTTTAATAACTAAAAAAAAAATACGTTAATTTAAAATATTTAATTTGACAATTTTGTATATTCATTTAGCTAAAATGAAAGTTTTAACAAGAAAGTAATTGGGATATAATAATAGTAAATAAAACAGTGGAGGCCTGTCGTGGCGCAGCGGCACAAGAGTGTGACTGTAACCGATAGGTTCTGGGTTCGATACCCAGTCGAGGAAATGAAATATTTAATATTTTCAATTTAAATATTTAATGTTTCATTTCTTCGCTCTGGTAATAAGGCAAAGCGCGGCGTTGAGTTCCGCCACTCAACACGCAATGCCTCAAATTTGGCGGAAAGTGGGGAACGGAAGTGGAACGGAGTGTCATAACACTAGGTTTCACTTTCGTTCCCTCTGCCTACCCTGCCTAGTGCGGGATACAGCATGAAGCTGGAAAAAAAAAATAAAACAGTATAATTCAAGGGGGCGACGCCGTGGGCTGGTCGCTAGTATATTAATATAAACTAAATTAAAAACGCAACTACATAAGTAAATAGCACAGCACACGTAGTTGCGAGTATTGGAAGTACGCCAGCTAGTATGAAACAATTACTATGGGTTCAACGGCACTTTATCATGTCGTATACCTGTTGGCTGTAGCCTTGAGTTCTATTCACGTATTGTTTTAAGATTAAACGGTTAAATATTATGTTTTATTTACTTTCTCTACACAAGTATTTATCTACATAGTTTTTGAAGAAAATAGACAATTTGAGGCTTGTCGTGGCTTAAGGGCCAAGTGACTGTAAAGGTGACAGATCGTGGATTCGATTCCTACATTAGAAAACAAAACCTTCATTTCTTCGCTGTGGTATCAAGTCAGCCGTTACGCTACTCAACACATATGCCTTCAATCCTAAATCTCGCGTAAAACAAGGAACTGAGTATTTTAACAATAGGTTCCCAAGTTCCCTATGCCTAACCTACCATGAGCATGATACAGCATGAAACTAAAAAAAAAAAAATCTGCTTAACAACCATTACTATACGGAAAGTGGTGAACGGAAGTGGAACGGAGTGTCTTAACACTAGGTTCCCGGGTTCCCTCTGCCTACCCTGCCTCGTGCGGGATACAGCATGAAACTACTTTACTAAGGATTTGGAAGAAGAAATCCTTATTTATATACAACTTTAAGCTCATATAAAGTTAGAACTTAAGTAAGTTTGAAATAATACCCCTAGCATTGGCGATGTATCTTAAATGATGTAAAGCTTATTTCGTAACTACCGTCTATTTGAATATAATTATAAAATTGACCTATGTTCTTTGGAAAAATATTTTCTCTGGCTTACCACACATAGCCGGTTAGGCAGAGAAAACACAGTGCCCAGACACTCTGCTCTCTCCACTTATTTTATGTTAGTCAAAATCAATAAACAATTCCTAAGTCTTTACCAATATAAATAAGATCAAGGAAACTCTACATAGTGATATATTAAATTCACGTACGCTATATTTTAAAATTGAATATTCAAATTCTACTAACAAAAGCAAAGTGACAGAAAAACCGCTGCCTAGTTATTTACATTTCATGCTAAGGCAACGTACGCAGACGCGCCGACGCGACTGCTGAAATCATTTCCTATATGCGTCTTTTGTTTCAGTTTGTCCGTGGATTAGACCGAGCATAAGCATTTATTTGTAACCTCACTCGTAGATAAGGGGAACTCGGGAACCCAGTATTAAGACACTCCGTTAAGTAACCCACTTTCCGCCGAATTTGAGGCATTGCGTGTAAAGTGGCGGAGCTCAACGCCGCGCTTTGTCCTGTTGCCAGATCGGAAGTAAAAAAGATGATAAATATATCATTTTATCGATTGCACCAAACATTATTAGTAGCATTTACCCTTCACCATCGCAGTCAAATTAAAATAACTAAGAGTTGCGTACGTACTGTACTTGAAATATTTTAAGTGTCTATGTCTTTATGATTGCAGAAACGCCGAAACGCCTTTATAATTAGACGGTTCAACGAAAAAAAAAATGTTTTCGGATTTTTCACTTTATTTGTAATGTAAATTTTCACTTTGTGCCAAAATTCCTAACGTAAGGGAGTACATAGATTTGTATTCATTACCTCGAGTGGAGATCGAACCCACAACCTGCCGTTTAATCTTGAGAAAACAAAAAGAAAGCTCCCAAAAATTTGTTAGCCGTAAAACAGAAGCCAAAGCACACTAAATTCAATTCCTATAGGTAACAGTATACAATTCCAATCAGTCCACAATCTCCGCCGGCTATCACGTTAGCATCGGCTAATGGCTCGGGACTGGCAGTCTGAAACAATAATTCAGTTATCTACCCATTACTTCGGCCTGCGCTTACTGGTACGAACGTATCAATGTACAGATTTTGCAATAGGATATAAGAACATTCTGTGATTTGATAAGCTTCTTTCTTTTTATAAAGTTTTATTTATTTTTCAATTTAAGCTGTAAATCAGAACTGTACGTGAACAACAAAAATATGTAAAAATGCGTTTAACGCAGGGTTCATTCTACGTCAATCGGGTACGTCCAAATTTTTGATGTATCCGATTTTAGTAATGTTTAAATATGTTATTGGTATATATGTCCTTAATCTGGATATATAATATTTTTTTAAATACTATGTATAGTTACTAAGTTATAGGACATTGAAGTTTTAACTAACTATAGTGTATTTATTATTTCAAACGCAAAAACTAAGTTTTAAAAATGTATAATCAAATAAAGTAACTAATTAAATATGTACTCGACTTAATGAGCTTCCTAATAACGTTTTTAAAATTTTGATTTTTTTTTTATAAAACAAATGTTTTTTGTTTTTTAAATTGATTTCGATTAAATTTGGACCGTTTATTTTTTCTTCTTACAAATAGATCTTCGTATACAGATAATCTATACCAAGTTTCATAATCGGCCTGAAAGTAGTTTAGGAGCTAGAGCAGTTATAATGACGAAAGGCGGCGACCACGCTGGGCAGCGGCCAGCCACCCTCGGCTTCGGGCGGCGACCTGGTTTTGATACTCACTGGCAATTTTTTTATTGAAATAATCTGATACTAGCGATTTTTACAAATTTTAATGTTTTGTGTAATAATATACTGATATCAAGAGAGTGGCAAAATAAGTTTACTCACTTAATTGACCTGCCCGCTTGACGTGGTATGCCCCATAGATCATATGAATTTCATGCCGGATTGCCATTGTAATAATAATTAAATTTAAAGCACAGTAATAAAAAGAGCAACGGTTGAATTTCTTGCCGGATCTTCTCAACGGAACTGCCTTTTGGGCTGATGGTAGTATTATTTATATTCATTCGACTAACTGAAACGCATATACCCTATTTTTTATTTAAGTAAAAAAGTGCAACCAAAGTATAATTTAAAAAGAATTAAAGCTCTCGTTGAAATAGCAAAGATAAAATACACACATGCCAGACAACTTCTGAATAAAATCAGTGGAGTATCCCAAAACTTCAACTGATTTAGATTTTCTGTATACCCTTACAAAAGGAAACCGATATCTTATATCTTAGCACAATTGAATTCTCAGTCATACGAGAGTAAAATAACTCTTCAGAGGGTCTACATTACGCTGGCTGGCTCCTATATAACCCAGTTCACCCATTAACAGGTCATGTTCCAGCTGTATTGGTATCGATTGGCCCGGGATCGGTCCGGTCAGCTTCAGGTCAGGCACTAATTGTAGTGCACTTCTCATAATATGTATACGTTTCCGAGTAAACTGAAACTGGAAAAGTTCATCTTTGAGATTGTTTTGAAACTTCGGAATTATTTAACGTTAATTAAACTTCTAAATAATTTATTTATTTGTTATATACAAACTGTGAATATGGTTAATATAAAATATTCCCGAATCTACTTATATAAGAATTCTCCAATTTAAATCTTACTCAGCTTCACGCTGTATCCCGCGCATGGCAGGGTAGGCAGAGGGATCTTGGGAACCTAGTGTTAAGACACTCCGTTCCACTTCCGTTTCCCGTTCTTTCTGTCAAATTTGAGGCATTGGGTGTTGAGGGGCGGAACTCAACGCCGCAATTTAAATCTTATTTCCATAAATATAACAAAATAAAAAAAAAATTAACTCCATAAATCACGGAAAAAGATATAGCTTCATTTCACGCATTATCGGGCATATAACATTGTAGGCAGAGGGAACCTATTGTTAAAATACTCAGTTCTGTACCCAATGTACTTGAAAACAATGTCTATATTTCAAAAAAATACTTCAACCTCAGACAAGCGGGAACAGATTCCAATGTAAAAACTATTATAAATCAAAACATAACAAAAGAACAAAACTGTCAACAGAACACCCCCACAATAAAGACCAAAACGGACCAATAAATTATGTAGTATCTGCAATAATAAAAGTTCAAAAGCCGTTTATACTATAGCAAGTGTATACTCAATGGATGGGGCGGTGCGGGACACGCACCGGCGTATATTGATCAAACTTCAACTTAGAAACTTGTTCGAATGAACACGTGATTCAAAAGTTTGATAATTTTGTGAGAAACTTGGAAAGTATAGCTTAAAATGAGAAAAAGTACTAAATTATTTTTTTTAATGCTTTACTGGATTGAGGCTGTTGCTCGTAAACGCAACGTTCGTGGGTTCGATTCCATTCGAGGGAATAAATTGTATTCGACAAGACAAAGCGCAGCGTTGATTCTGCCACCAAAATGATCTCAAAATTGTATAGAAAGTGGGAAACAGGAACTTTAGGTTTAAAATGTTAACTCTGCTGTAGGTGAAATACTCGGGATAGACTGAAATAATATTTAGTTACCGACAAGACAAGGAACAAGAAAAATATACACAGAAAATAAACATTCCTTCATGTCAGAATCGATATTATAACTGCCGTGTTCCGTGAAAACAGTGAACATACTCTCCATAAAACTGTAACAACATTTGACTTAGTTTGTGTATGAACTTGGACGATAAAGTAAGATTGCCCTTTAGTAACGGTTATTAGTAACGCATAATAAAACTATCGATCTAACAATATTACTCATATTGTTATACAAATTCTAACAAAACATCACTTTTCCTTACACTTATATACTATACACATACAACTTTGTTCTCTCTCAACTGCACGCTGTTACCCGCATGAGGCAGGGTCGGCAGAGGGAACCCGGGAACCTAGTGTCCAGACACTCCGTTCCACTTCCGTTCCCCACTTTCCACCGAATTTGAGGCATTGCGTTGTTGATTGAGTGGCGGAACTCAACGCCGCGCTTTGCCTTATTACCAGATTGAAGAAAATGAAACATTAAATATTTCAATTGAAAATATTAAATATTTCATTTCCTCGACTGGGGATCGAGTCCAGAACCTGTCGGTTACATTCACACTCTTCTCTTTCAGGCCCTATACAACTTTGTGCTAAATAATTTTATAACTGATGGAAATTTCATTAGTCTACAGGTTTTTTAACTTTCAGTTGTATCAGAACATACAAAACTTTGCGCTTAATTTACTCTCCTTCCAATTTCTGAGATATTGCGTTTTGAGTGGCAGAACTAAACGCCGCGCTCTATCTTATCCTACATACCACAGCTAAAAAATACAAATCATTTACTTCTCCGAGTGGAAATAGAACTCACGACTACCAAAATAAATAAACAACACAGACAACGCAAAACATTCATTACTTCAAATACAATAATATGTAGTTGTATAAGAACAAGCAACATTTTAAAAAATATATGGAAAAAAAGTAATTAGAGCTTATGACAAGTCGCGAGCACGCACATCTTTGTTGAAAACGGAATTCATATAAAAAAAAATGCTGAGTGTATTTGCGGACGTGTTGCAGGCGCACAATGGCGGGTCGTCACCCTTTTAAATAATATCGTTTGAAATATAGAAAAATCTTTTTTAATATATGTAGAATCACGACAGGTTGTGGGTTCGTTCCCCACCCGAGAAAATGAAATATTTAATATTTTCATATTAAATATTTAATGTTTTCATATCTTCGCTCTAGTATCAAGGCAAAGCCCGGCGTTGAGTTCCGCCCAACGCGCAATGCGGCAGAAAGTAGGGGGAATGGAACGGAGGGTCTTAAGACTAGGTTAACAGATCCTTCCGCCTACCCTGCTATGGGCGAAATATATAGCGTGAAGTTGAAAAAAGAAATACGTATCTTCTCTAAAATATCTATACTCGAATCAGTTAATTCATTCAGGAGCTAAACGCCGCAGACTCTCAGACAGGCAGTCAGGTCGACTTATACCAAATATCTTAAGTCGAAAGTAAAAAAGCGTTGAAGAGAAATAAAATTGACTTGACAAACTTTAATACCAAAAAAATATAATATTATTCATGGTGGCCATAATAAAATGCAAATGAAACCCCATGGCGCACGCCGTCTTGTGTCATCAGAATTCACTAAACTGCTGACAGGCTTCAGCTCGCTCGTGAACGACGCTATGAAGGAAAAGTTTAATCACCTATACAGTATGTCATAGACCGTGGTGGGGCACCGGTAATTATAGTGCCTTGACTTTAAATGCGACATGTGTGAGTTCCATTCCCACTTAGTACAGGCAATTAGCTATTTTTAGTTTGTCCTTGAGGCTAAAATTAGCCTGATGATAAAGAAACAAAAAATAATATATAATACGACGCACAGTTCCAGAATCTCTACATAAGCGATGGTAGTGAGCTGGCTTTTCACATGGAAACATGGTTATAAAAGACGCGACACGGCGTTCAGTTCCGCCATAAACGAAAAGGAGTACTTATCATCTTTCTTTCTTTAAAAAAAAATACTATAGTTAGAATTCACTGTAGTTTTTCCCTTTTGTTTCTATCATCACGCGTACGCAATTTGTAGCAGACGTATATTATTTGCAGGTCGGTTGCAAAACAGCGCTGCACTGCCTGATGAAACTAACCAAACTGAAAAAATAATTGAAACATCTTTTTTCATTTGTTCGTGGATTTCAATAAATTATTTTTTTTATAAATATAATAATACTACAGTATTTTTTAGTAAACTCAAATCATATTTTTAACGTTCAGACAGTATATTACAGCAGACTTAACATTGGGAACCTGGGAACCTAGTACAAGACTGTTCCTTAAGCTCCGTCCAATATTCGAAACGTACTCGTATATATACATGCATGCATTTTGTTATCAATATGAATCACATTTAAATAAAGTTTGACCTTTGACTTGTATTTCGAGAAGTTATCATCTAAGCTTAATCATTGCTATAAATATTATATGAGTCTTAGTAGTCGAGTATTTACAATGAAATGAATAATCATTAAGGGCACATTATCGCACTATATTAAAAATATATATTTAAAGTTAGCAAAGGTGGCATACCTATGTTGACTAAATACGCTACGACTTGTTATTTTCTTCACATTATTTCTTAACAAAAAAAAATCTATTATTACCGCAAGTGGGGATCAAACCCACAACCAACATATTTACAAACAAACGTGACACGACTGCCTTAATAAAACTATTTCTTTAATTCATCAAAATCACTAATAATAAACAAAAAAAATGGCAATAAATGAAAAGACTCCATAAATAACTAAAACAATACAAATTAATGACATACCTCGTATAAACATGACATCTAGTGCTGTGCCATTAACGAGCGAACGACAACAAAGGAACAACGTGTAACGACAAACAATGCCATTGAAAATACCATTGTACCTGACATGGTACTCAAATCAAAAATAACATTTGCACTGGAGCTTTTAACTAAGGCATATATAAATATGGGAAACAGTCTGTAGAAAAGAGGTCTAACCGGATATTAATCATTTTTTTAATCCTGATTTTTTGTGTTAAATTTTTATTTTTATTTTTTTCATGATATTGATGAGTATGCAAAGTTCGAAATGATTCCGTAAGTAAAATGTCCGCTAACAACAAATTAAGTCAATAAAAGCATGTCAAAAGTTCAACTATCAGTTTTGTATTAGAACATTGCACATCATTCGTGAATTTTAAATTGCAGTGATAATAATGGTTTAGTAACAAATCCCTGTTGTCACTGATTAGGTACAGACAATCTACTGTTAAGACATTCCATTTCCCACTCTCCGCCCAATTGCCGAGACATCCTGTGTCGAGTGGCAGGACTCAACACCACGCTTATTCGACGAAATCAGAAATTGAAAATTAAATTTTGAAGAAGAAATTTGAACAGCCAGATCAGATCAGAACCAGATCAGAAAAAAATGAAAATAATGAATTAACCCAAACGAGAACCAAAGCTATAACCGATCCGTCCACATAACTTACCATAAAAACCATGTTTTCAGAGTTAGACCGAGTGCATACAACATTTCAAATTATATTTTATACATAGATACGAATATCTGCACAGCCTACGCAAACGTCATCATGCGCATAATATTTCACCACGAATTTAAAGGACTATAGTATATATTGCTTTCTAATAGAGCTCAAGTTGGAAAACATATTAAAACCACTTAATTTCCCAGCGCCGAGTGCATAGCGGTGCGGTGGAGATAGGCTCGCATCCGAAGGAAATGGGAAAGTTCGCAAAATTCATTTTCTTGTTATATGAAACTCTGGCGAAGGAAATTGTTGTAGAAAAAGCGCCATAATAATAACACTTATATAGAAATCGCAATAATATAATATACATATAAATATCTACATGTTATTTGTTCGATTTCATGTTTGATACAACAATTATACTTGAACGATTTCTATAAATAGAGTAGTTATGGCCTGTAGCTTTGCTTGTGACGAATCAATACGAAAAATGGTAAAATGTCGACCTTTTCCGTAGAAATTCCGACAAATCTTCTTTTAGCCCTATACAGCCTAATCCACTTAGATCCCATATTTAAATCTTAATCCAGTAGTCTGTACGTTGGCTATCATTAGTTACTCAGTAAAGGAAGAGCTGATGAGAAAAAAAATGAGGCTTATTTTTAATATACAGAATGAATCTAGATTATAAAAACATTTCTGTGTACCACAAACATTGATCTCTTAATATTTTCAAATAAGGGGCTTGATAATTTGAAGAAACCTCTTAAAATTTCGAGTCACTTTACCATTTTAGTAGGCGTTGTGATCTTGGGAACCTAGTGTTAAGACACTCTGTCCCTAAAACTACCATTTTCTACTTATCGCTGAATTTGAGACATTTCAAAGCGAAGAAATAGAAATATTAAGTTCTTAATTTCCTAGAGTAGGAATCAAATCCACAAACAATCATACGCCTCTGCAACAGCCATTCACTCGTTACAGGAAAAAAAAAATATTGAATAAGAATTTGTCTTGAACAACCCACCAAATAAATCAAAAGCGTAATTATCTCACATTCTTCTGCATCACTTATATCATTTTCTCCTTCAAGTACATAATTTTTCTAAAAAAAAAACCAGTGAAGTATGCGTGATGCGTTCACAAATCCGCGGTAATGCAACTGAAGCCGGTCTGCCTTTTGTACGTCGTCCTGTTTACGCTTACCATTTACAGTTGGGACCCCTTTACTTTATACCCTCATAAATAACTAAATTCTTTTATTCCGGATAATTGAAAGTCCTTATTGGACTACACATAAGGTTTATTTTACTAAATTTCATTTTATTTCGGAGCTGGCAGGCGCCAAACTTGTCTACCACTGTAGTATTCCCAAAAAGGGTTGCGAGATGAGATCTGTAAGCTTTAGAAACAATAGCGTATTCCGTTGGTATTCCGACTGCAGGAGCAATTTTGGTGGATTTATTGTATGCAAATAAATTTTGCTTTGTCTGATTTTTGTTTTTAGTCTTGAAAAAAGTTTTGTAGACTTTAATATTTGGGATTTGAGTACTCTTGTACACTAAATACTCAGTATAATTTTAGACAGTGCAATGTATCTACGTTCATATATTGTATTTGTGTCAATGTGTCTTTGTTTAATAACTGGAACACCAGAGACCGTAACAGTGTTAATACAAGCTTGCGTTAATAATCGAAAGTTAGGCGTTCAATTTCTGCTCGGCAAAATAAAATATTTTTGGTCTTATTTCCCCGATAGACATAGAGGCAAAGGGCGGCGTTCAGTGCCGCCACTAATCACCCAAAAAAATAATGGAATTTAGTTTGGTTCCAGTTGGAACATATCTCAATATTTAACGTAATACTCTAGATTACAGTTCCGTTCCGACAGAACAGTTCCCAAAATGATAAACTTAGACTAAGACAAAATTAACTTACAACTAAAAAAAATACCTTCAACAATCCAAAAAAAACCGCAATCCAAAATACCTGAAACAAAAAATAACAAATAATTACTGAGTTGAAACAACAATATTCAACAAGTTCCTTAGATAACGGTTCAAGTTTAACGAACTCATCATAGGAAACAGAATCGATAAGACCCCGTGATAAATAGACTGTAAACAAAATTGTGACATAATTTATGTTACTATTATCTTTTTAGGGGTATCTCTTGGCGCAGGAAACGTTTGACTGTAAATACGACAGGTTGTGAGTTAGATCTCCACTCGAGAAAGTGAAATATTTAATATTTTTATACGAAATTAACGAGGTCTCGTGGCGTAGAGTTCCGCCACTTTAACGCCATCTCGCTTTTAGACTAGGAGAAGATGTAAATGGGAGACGGAAATGTTTTACCTATACTCATATCCCTTTGAGATCTTTTTTGTTAACATTAGGTTCTCAGTTTCAATCTGCCTACCGTGCTAAGTGTAAGATATGAACGACTTGTATGTGTTATTGAATAATATTTGAGTATAATAGTCATAGTCAATTTAAGTAGATTTCATAAGTGTGCTTCCAAGCACGTGCGCAAAATTTTGCAATTCTATGTAAAAGTAACAATGTATGTACAATACATTTTTATGCACAAATTTCTATGGAAATTGAAAGTCATATTAGAATTATCTTCTTTTTGATTTAAATAAAAATGAATAAGTATATTAACTTTGGAAAATCTCACAAGTTTTATTTAATTGAGACAAGTAGTTTTTGAAGAATTCACATTTACAGAGAAAATATAATAGCTGGTAACGCCCGCTAAAAACAGGGTTGTTACAAGTTTGAACTGTATTTTTGTATGTGTGTCTGTCCATTGCACCGTAGCTCCTGAATCAATGAACCGATTTAAGTGCAGCTTTTTTTTGGAAACGACAGCTGTTTTTATCTACGTGTTAAAACAACTGGCTTAGCAGTTTAAGATCTACAAGCACTTTGCCAAAATGAGGTACTGTTTCTTCTGGTTGGGGAATATAACATTAAAAAAAACTTTTTGAACTATGAAATTGTACGTGATTTCGGGCAGATACACGTGATCACGACTACTGTAAAGTTATTAAAAGGTCGAGATTCCCAAAATATAATACTAAACATACGCGATTAGTTTTACTTAAAATAATTTTATTAAAAATGTTTTATAAACACGAAAACCAAAGATTATTATTCAAAACTTATTTGATTGTTTACTTTTTAAAATCAACTTTTACTCGATAGAAATCGTTAAAATAACATTCGGAGCTATTTGATCTCGAACAGCGTCTATTTATAATGATAAACGATTGGGATGCTGTACTCTTAGATGTCAACTGATTAATGTTCATTCGTCGACAGCTTCATAACATTCATTATATAAGTTTTGTTTAAAGATAACAAATTTCCGACTGATGTAACAAATGTTAAATTGAAGACAAATATAGACCTGTCGTGGCGCAGCGGCTTTAGGGTACGGCTGTAATCGACAGGTTGTGGGTTCGAATCCCATTCGAAGAAGTGAAACATTTAATGTTTTCAATTTAAATATTTAATGTTTCCATTTCTTCGCTCTGGTAAAAAGGCAAACATTAAATCACACATATAAAAATCAATTTATTTAAATTGAAAATATTAAATATTTCATTTCCTCGACCGGGGATCTAACCCAGAACCTGTCGGTTACAGTCACACGCTTGTGCCGCTGCGCCACGATAGGCCTCAACTTATATCATCATGGACATGGATAGAACATCAATTTTAAACTTGATGTCCTTTCGACTACCATTGAAGACAAATAAAATATATTCAAATCTAAGCTCCGCTTCAACAAAACAGATTGGTGCTTCGCCATTCAACTCAAAGTGTACAGAGTGACTTGACATTATGTTTTCTCTGACTATATGCAAGATAAAACTAGACACTAAAAAAACATTAACAAACTCCTGTATCTAAGATAGCGCGACATTTAAAGTTCATAGACGAAGTCCGAAGACGAAGTCAAGATTAATAGTAAAGGAGCAATTGAGGCTAACTACAGATTGAGGATGTATTCGCAACGCCAACGCAATGTCAAGATCGGGATTCGATTGAGTAACGACGCACTACGCTATTTTGAAAATATTTATACAACATTTTTTTTTTTAGCTTCACGCTGTATCCCGCGCGAGGCAGTGTAGGCAGAGGGAACCGGGGAACCTAGTGTCAAGACACTCCGTTCCACTTCCGTTCCCCACTTTCCGCCAAATTTGAGGCATTGCGTGTTGAGTGGCGGAACTCAACGCCGCGCTTAGCCTTATTACCAGAGCGAAGAAATGAAACATTAAATATTTAAATTGAAAATATTAAATATTTCATTTCCTCAACTGGGGATCGAACCCAGAACCTGTCGGTTACAGTCACACGCTTGTGCCGTTGCGCCACGACTGGCCTCTTTTAAATATAAAAAAGGTCCCGGTCCCAAAAAATCACTACCTTATCTCGGAAAAGTTCTTGCAGCTCGTAAGCTTTTGATGCATTTTTTATAAAGCATAGCTTAGAACTACATACCGCGATTAAAAAAGCTTTCGATCAAAAAACATCTCATTCAAATAGGTTCATTTATTTAGGAGCTACGGTGCCACAGATAGACACAGAACTACAGATGGACAGGTCAAACTAATAACACCTCTTTTTTGCGTCGGGGGATAAAAATAAAAAAGTACTTATTGTTTAGGTTTAGGTTACAGGCTTTTAAATATTGAAAAATGAAATAAGTCACTGTATGGTAATTAGTTTTAAATTTATTTTCATCACATATATAGATTCCCACAGTTAGCATGATGGGCAGAGAAAACTTGGGAACCTAGCCTTAAAACACTCAGTTCTCATTAACCCATTTCCGTTCCCCACTTTCTTTGCCTCGGTGTCAAAACGAAAAAATAAAAATATAAAATATTTAATTTCCTCGAGTGACAATGGAACCCACAACCCATCGCTCTTACAGACGCACGTTTGTGCATCTGTGCCACGACAGGCGTCATTACATCAATTCTTCGAATATCATGCAAAAGTATTTTAGACTATAAACTTGCTATTGGCCTTGCTCAATAATATAAATTTATTATCCATTCACCATATTAGGTCATCGTTTATGATGTCATGTGAAATTGCTAGCGGTAATTGCCAAGTCCTTCAATCGTAAAAACTAGAAGATGTTTATAATATCATCTCTATTAAATCGATTGTTTTGGGGTCGATTCCCACTCGGGGCTATAGTTTTTTTTTTAAATTTTATAGCGTTGATAGACAACGCGCGGCGTTTAGTTCTGTAATGTCTCGAATCTTCGGTATAGAGACTTAGCACTACGCTCTCTCTGCTTATTCTGCTCGCTTATTCTGCTTTATATTTATTTTATACAGTTTGAAGTTATTATATAATTTCATCTTATGTATTGGTCGATAAGGGGGACTGAACTCTACAACGAGTCATCTTAGTTCTTGCTTTTTGCTCTTTTTTTTGTATTTAACTTGTGTTTTGTAAAATAAAATGTATATGTATTATATATAATTTTTATTTTAGCTTTACACAGTGAAGATAACATTATACATATTAATATTTTTTATCATTTGTGCTACGATTGTTATCTTATATCTATTTACTTATATATTACACAGACACACATACACTTTATTTATATATATATATATATATATATATATATATATATATATATATATATATATATATATATTTGTAGTTTTAATAACAATCTCATATTACAATAAAAATCGATATAAAATTAATTTATCCAAACATAAAATCAAGCCAATCGCCCATAAAAGCTCCACAACAGCTACAAGACTGTTCAAAGCGATATCCCGGGAAGCATGGGCCTGAACAGGTTCGCCGACGAAAATGGTGTTCATTCAACCGTTTACTCTGCCCTTTTATAGAGGTCACTGTACACATAACAAACAATTCCATTATAAGCGTAACATATATATACAAAGTATTATAGACCTTTTGTTATGTATAGAGATACATCTTCACGCTGTATCCCGCTCATGGCAGGGTAGGCAAAGGGAACTTGGTACTAGGGTTCCCAACGCTCAGTTAAGTTCCCCATTTTTCGCCTAAATTGAGACATTGCTTGTAGAGTACTTGTCGGAACTTAATATTAGAGTATTAATTTAGTGTTTAATCACTATGTTCTCTAATTTCTGCTTATTTTGACCAACGACACAAAAAGGAGGGTGTTATATATACGACTGTATGTCTGTCTGTCTTTTTGAGTTTCTTTGGGGCACCGTGTCACTTTAGTTCATAACTCTTACCAATTTGAGTAATTTTTTTTTAATCGAAAGCCTCATTCATTGCAGTGGTTTTAAATATGATTTATACAATTTGACTAGCATTTTCAAGAGCTTCAAGAGGTTTACCAAGATGATTGTATTAAAAAAAAATAATACCGAAATATTCAAGCCTTATATAAAATAAAATATTTAAAAAAACAGTTTTAAAAGTAAGTACCTATATATGTAGTATATATTAGTAACTTAGACCTTTCTAATATAACAATTTACAAAAAATCATGTTTAAATAAGCAAACGACTCTCTCATCTTAAAATAAACAAAAATAATAAGAAAAAAACATTAAATCCCAACAAAAAAATCCATACCCTCCCCCATACAGAAAAGTAAAGTAAACAAAAAGAAAACATCATTATGCGATTCTCCAAAGCAATTTCGGGCGAATGACATTATATTTTACTACCCATACTTCCCTTGTCGGACACGAAGTGCTGTCATAATGGAGTCATCGATACTCCATACTAATAAAATTGAGATCTACGTCTTACGAGAGTGGTTATGAGGTCATTCTTATTCATTTAGATATACTGGTGGAAGTTGATTAAGTAATTGCCAAGGCGAATCGTTATTTAGCTTCACGCTGTATCTCGCACGAGGCAGGATAGGTAGAGGAAACCCGAGAACTTAGTGTTAAGACAGTCCGTTTCACTTCCGTTCTCCACTTTCCGCCGAATTTGAGGCATTGCGTGTTGAATGGTGGAACTCAACGCCGCGCTTTGCCTTATTACCAGAGCGAAGAAATGAATTATTTGTTATAATATTTTAATTGAAAATATTAAATATTTCATCGAACCCAGAACCAGTCGGTTACAGTCACACGCTTGTGCCGCTGCGCCACGACAGGCCTCTTTATTATTAATGATTGAAGACTGCAAATTGAACCCACAACTGACCCGTTAACAGTCTCACGCCAACCTCCTGCACCACGACGCTATCAACCTTACCTTATTACATGTATTTCAAAATTGTTACATATTCGCTAAGTACAGACTGCATTTCAATTACGATTGTATTATATGCTAATTGGATGTTATCGCAGCAACGTGACCTGTTCTCAAATTTAATTACACTGTTTTAAATATAAAATCAAATAAGTATTTATATTTAGAAACACTGTTCAATGTACGGAAGCATAATAGGTTAAATATTGATTAAATTATATATAGTTAAATATAAACAAAATATATACATTAAAAAAACTTTTCGTTTTGTATCCTATGAGAATTTCAAGAAATACTATCTACGAACAACTAACAACGGCGGTTCTTAATCGTGAAAATAGAATATTAAATATTTTTTTCTCCTCGCTTTTGAACTCAAAACGCGAGGCCCAACTTGGCGTTGATATCAGACAATATATGTAATGCTTCAGGAATTCGGCGGAAAATGGGCAATGAAAATGTATTAATGGGGGGGGCGGGGGTGTATAATAACAGGTACTATTCGCCTACCCTGCTATATGCAATTTCGTCTGTCCGTTATCAGACTCAGTTGACAGAAGATTAAGAATATATTTATACATACAAAAATTCACAACGTTAATTTCACTAGACAAATTTACTCCAGTTCCACAGCCTTGGTCCACTATGAATAAATAGATTGTTCCAATTTGAAAGTTATTGCAAACAAGAAAAACAAAAAAGCCACAAAAGACATTCGGTGCCACATAAAAACACAATGGTGTGTGTCACGGTCAACAAGTGTTCGAAAACGAACAGTTCAGTTCAGTTCAGTTCTTCAATTATGGCGTGACAAATGAGCACTCAATCACTCCGCCAGTGTCACGTTGTATGAAAAACACGCGGAGAAGAATGTTTTGTTTTCAGCTTTACGCTGTATCCCGCACATGGCAGGGTACGCAGAGCGAACTTGGGAACCTAGTGTTAATACACTCTGTTACACTCCTCAATTTTCGCTGAATTTGAGGCATACGTGTTTAGTGGCGGAACTCAACCCCGCACTTTAAATAGACAGTAAAAACGCGCATATGGCAGGGTAGACAGAGATAATCATTTTGTAATGACTGACGGAATAACTCAATGATGCAGTTATCTTTATAGATAAGGAAAAACAAAGAATTAATTCCGACGTGTAGAGATTAAGCCCATAAACATCATATTTACAGTCAAAATATATATGCCCCTGCACAATGACGAGCTTAACAAAGCGAATATCATGAAAATACAATTTCTACAGACTGCCGGCGTCGACCGTAATAAAAGTGTCACAATATCGTAGAGACACGGAGGTTATTTAAATTCAAAGAAAATGAGCTTTTAGTATGCAGCTTTGTGCTTTCATGGTTTTAAAGATTTGATAGTATCTGTGTGTGGATTATTCAGTAAATAGAGAATTGCATTAAAAGCTCTATAATGTCCTAGTGAATAACTAAAAATAAACATATATTTCTTTATATATTTGCGTATTACATGTAAAAAACGAGAATCGCTGTTTAAATAAGAGGCATGTCGTGGCCGCAGGGACTCATGCAGGAATGCGTGTAAAATAGGGAACCTTTGGAAGTCAGCTACCTTCCAAGGTTCCCTCTGTCAACCCTGCTCTGTGCTTGATATAGTGCGAAGCGGAAAAAACAGTACCCCAATGATTGATACGACCTAATTAAATACTTTCCAAGTACCAATGTTGCTATAACGAATGGTGGTATTTTTACGAGGTGGGTTACTATGAATTTGCCAGATGGCAGTTTAACTGGCATTCCGCTCACGATTATATTAGACTTGTTGGTAGCTAAGGTATGTAGGGAGGTGACGTCAGGGGACACGTCATCAAACAAAAATAGTTTTAAATATGTATGTGTGGTGGCTTTTTAAATTGTCTTAGCGTGTATGTGTTGAATTGTTTAGTTTTCTAATGTATTTTTGTAGTAAAAGTGTTTGGTTTTATTTTACTGCAACTTTTAACAATTTTACTATTAAGGCATTGCGTGTTGAGTTGCGAACTCAACCTTGTTACCCGAGCGAATAAATGAAAACATTAAATATTTAATTTGAAAATATTAAATATTTTATCTCCTCGAGTGGTGATCGAACCCACAACCTACCGTTTCCAGTCACACGCTTGTGCCGCTGCACCACGACAGTCAAAGATTTAGTGAAGAAAGACCTAGAAATACGTAGATATCCATATCTCTAAAATACTGATAATATTTTTACAAGATTACTCTTGATCTTGAACTTGAAACCAGTTTGCTATATTTCATTTAAATCAATATGACCCTTTGTTTTCGAGAAAATTATGAACAAACATACACACATACTTATATATCTATCTATATACACGTCAAAGTAACAACCTACTCTTCTGAAATCGGTTAAAACGTATGCTAAACCGTACATACAAGCTAGAAACATTCACATACAAATTACACTACAAAAAATTCAAATTAATCTTTTTGAGGTCACATATAAAACCGTTCCATGACTTCACTGGTTAAGTAGCGTTGACCTAATTTAACGAACAGACAGACTACCGAGTAACTACGGATACGCGGCTCGCTTCAATGTTTTCATCTCCGGTTACGACATTGCTGACTTCATGCTTGGCTTTGATTTCTATGTTTGCAGTTGGAGGATGTTTTTTTTTTCGCGTGATTACTCTTTTTTTTTTCAGCTACACAGATAGGCAGAGGGAACTTGGGAACTTAAGTGTTAAGATACTCCGTTCCCATTAAGACGCTTCCGTTCCCACCTTTCCGCCAAATGAAGCATTGTTGTTACCGGAGGAAGTAAAATGAACAGAACTCATTTCCTACATAACGAAAATCAAACTTAAGACCATCGCGTGTACAATCAGAAGATAACTTAGCAACAACGAAATAATTAAATAAAAACGTGAATTCCACGTATTTTACTCAAATTTCAGTTATATTTTTATAAGTATACAATAAACATTACAAGAATAAGAAAAAAAACAGACTAAGCTTTTATAAGCTCTATTTTCATTTTATTTTGATCGCGTTAGTCACGCATGTCACGCGAGACGATGTCACGGCACGATTATCAGTAGGTAATGCAACAAAAAATATTCAAACTAAGTACCGGATGCATTAATATCTTCATACAAATGTCAATTTTTTTTTAGTTATTCAGATATTTCGTAACCCACGTTTCGCTTAATTTTCCAATCATTACATGTTAGATGGCGGAGCTCCACGCCGTGTTTTGTCATGATACATGAACGCCAAAATAAAAATAACTCACCGAGTAGACTTATAACCCATAATGACCGCGTTTGCAGCAATATGCTCTACCACTGTGCCACGACAGCCTCTCCATTAAATATGTTTAGTCCCACTAATCTAATCCTTTTACGCCAAGTCACGTAAGAGCTGAATTGCAAATTTGACAACCATTAAGGAGAACAATAGAGCTATAGTTAAAGCTGATGCCAGTAATGATACTAATGTATTATTAGTGAATCATTTTTTTTTTGTTTTTAGGCAAGTTTTTGGGGCTGTGGGTTCGATACCGAGGACATGATTTATTTAATATTCTAAAAGTAACTAAACAAGGCGCGGCGTTGAGTTACGCCATTCAACACACAATGCCTGATATAATATGGAGAGTGGAGAACGTAAGTGTCTCAAAAGGTGTATCTTAACAGTACGTTCCCAAATGTCATTGGTTAATATAGTTTGTTATATCTTTAATATTTTCATATGTACTTTACTGTTGTTGATTACCAACTTGATAATTTGACATTGAAATGAAAACAAAAAAAACGATAAAAAGAACATATTATAGCTACTATAACTATAGAAATAAATACTTTACATATCATGTGAACGTTTGTACCAACATTCTAACAAACAATTACAAAAAAAAAAACATTTTATAGTATCGAAATTAACATAAAACATTACTGTAATTTCAAAACATAACCGTTAAAAAACACCAGCGTAACGACACATACATAACGTAAACTACACAAAATAAAAATGTACGACCAACGAGGTATACTCGTACAAGCTTAACAAAAAAAAAATCATCGCTCATTTACATAGAGCTGTAAATTTAAAGAGTATTCAGATAAAATGGGGTACACATAAAAAGTTGGTGATATCCAAAGCGGTCGGGTAACGTAGGTGAGGTGACATCATCCGTATAAATACCACCGGCCCGACCGGTCCGAGACTGAGCCCGAAAGCTTTGCAATGCAATTAGGGCTTGAAATGTGTTGACTTTGGCAAAACATCGGTTTGAAATTCAAAACAAACGTGACGATGAATTAAAATATATTTGCGAGATGTGTCTGGATGGCCTTAATATTTTTGAATCTTTTTTTATCAGATTTAGCCTGTATTATGTAGTATGGTAGGCAGAAAGAATCTAGAGTGAAGACACTTCGTTATCTTCCGTTAAATTTGAGGCATTACTATTATTAAGTGTAGGAACTTAAGGCCAGGCTTTAACTACCTCCTTACTAGTGCGATAAAATTAAAATATTCAATATTTCACTTTCCTCAAGTAGGGATCGAGCCCACCACCTGCCGAGTGTACAGTCGACCGATTGTGCCCTGCGCCACGTAAGGCCTCAAACCCCAGCGATAGAGAATGAAGCTGCAAATGCAACGGCATTGGTATATCTCTACGCCTCGTCAACTAAGGTCGGTCAACTATCATTGACCTCTCCGTAATAGAATATCTTCTACAATACCCTCATGGCTTTATCATAATCGTACTCCAGTATCATCGACACTGTCTTTTCTTGACCTCTCCGTAATAGAATATCTTCTACAATACCCTCATGGCTTTATCATAATCGTACTCCAGTATCATCGACACTGTCTTTTCTTAAAGGTCAATCAAGACACTATGGCACTCCGTTTACTCATTTTTGGCTTCATCAATTTTGTCATATTTTCGTAACTCAATCTCTTGCAAGTGTCCATTTAAACTTTGAAATTAATAAAACAAGATTTCACTATCTAACATCGTTTACAAACTATTTAAAAGCATTAACTTAAAACCAATCGCCGCTATCTAAAGTCAATAAAAAAAAATCAAAGATCACCCGATGACAGCATCTCCTACATATCTAGCCATCCGTATCCTAGTTATCAAACAGACAAACTTTTTTTAAGAAATTAATTAATCTCACGTATAAAACCACGTCAGTTGAACGACCTGAACGATTAACGTCCGAGTATCAGAACCGGTGGCCCGCGTGACCTTAACCGCTACCATGCTCGATACGTAATGCTTGCCACTTCGTTCTTATTGTAAAAATATATAAAAAAGTATTGCTTTTCACGTGAAAGACGTGAAAAAGTAACATTAAACGTTATTATATTACTATTGCGTAAGATATGTGTATCATTGTCAATATCGGAGTGCTGTCCTGTAGCGGGGGCGCAAGTGGGCGACTGTAAATATGACAGGTTATCTGGGTTCGATCCTCAATCAAGGTATTTTTTTCCACCTTCACGCCGTATCCCGCGCTCATATAGTAGGCTAGGCAGAGGGAACTTGGATTCCTAATGTTAAGGACACACCGTTCCGTTCCTCCATTTGTGCCGAATTTGAGGCATTGCCGGAAATCAATGTTAAATATACGGAATGTTTATGTAAAAGTTAAGCGAGAACTCTCATTGTACGTCTTGGTTTAATCCAGTATAATTTATCGCTGATCGATGTGGGCGTCTCAATGTCCAGCTATTATATATGCCAATAAATTAAAATTAAGTGCAAAGTCTTGTAAGAAATATAAGATAGCTTTAGCTTCACGCTGCATTACACATATAGCATGGGAGGCAGAAGGAACCTGGGAACCTTCCTAGTGTTCAGATATTGCGGGTTGAATGACAGAACTTAAGCGCTTTACCTCGTTACCCAGCGAGGAAAATAAAGCTTGCTTCAGAAGGAATCGAACCCACAACCTGTCGCGTAACACTCCCGCCTATGCCGCTGCGCCATGAGTGTCCCCAAGTTTATTCTATGTTTTAATATCATAATGTCAGTACAGTAAGTCCCTAGTCTACAATATATGTAAATGCTGCGTTGAGTTCCGCTAATCAACACGCAACGTTTTGAAATTTCAACAAAAAGTAACACTTATATCCCTCAGCTTAACCCGCTACGTACGGAAACAGCGTGAAACTAACAAAATTAAAATATTAAAGCCCTATTCATATTTTTTTTTTTTATGGAAGGGACGGCAAACGAGCGTACGGGTCACCTGATGGTAAGTGATCACCGTCGCCCACGGCCCCGTGTAACTTCAGAAGAGCTACAGGAGCGTTGCCGTCTTTTAAGGTGGAAGGGCACCGGGGCCCGACATTACCTAATGCGAAACGCAGTGGCCAAAGCCACTACTTAACGCCGGTCTTAAATGCCGGGGGTGGTAACAATCCGGTCGAGTCTGCCCATGCGTGTTGCCATTACTGGCAACGTGACTCTACCACACGCACTTTAGTCGCCTCTTACGACACCATCAGTACCAGGGTGATCCTATTCTAAGCCGGGATCACACGGCAATAAGCACGGATATAATCATATTTCTCCATAACAAAGTATACTTAAATATACGTATATAAAAGCTCACCAAGCCCCACATTCCCTTAGGATCGGTCGCACTCTGTTGGTTAATGCGGTTTGTTATGTGAATGGTGTCCCGTATTCTTTTACACGAGACTGTAATCTTATTATATCTGTTCGGATACTTTAAGAATACATAGGTTAAATGTTATAAAAGAAAGTACTAAAAGATTTTACGGCGTTGAGTTCTGCCACTCAATAGGCCTCTAGAATTCAGCGGAGAGTGTAGATCGGAAGTGCCTTGACGGGGAACAGAGTGTCTTTACACTAGATTCCCAGATTATCTCTATCTACACTGATATGTGCGGAATTATGGAAAATAAAAAAGTGACACACTTGTTTAGTACGACGTATTTACTTTTTGTTAAATTTTTTATTCATGTTTCACGAAAGAAGTATTATTCTCCGTAAAATTATTGGTGCTAGTACCAATATTTCTCTTTTTTATATCTTTAAATATGTAATTTGTTTTAACAACAAAGACTTTCAAGAGGTTAAAAATATTTACTGTTTGACAAGCTAAGTTTTTGCATCTGGTCGAAAATAAATAGTGTTTTCATTGGATTAATATATTTTTGGTGTTGAGGGGCATAAATCTACGCCGCGCATTGCCCTGGTAAAAGAGCTATTAAAATATAAAATGTTTAATTTCCGCAAAATTCTCCTTAAATGAAATATTTAATATTTTGAATTTAACTATTTAATGTTTTATTTCTTCGCTCTGGTAATAAGGCAAAGCGCGGCCTTGAGTTCCGCCACTCAACACGCAATGCCTCAAACTTGGCGTAAAGTAGAGAACGAAAGTGGAACAGAGTGTTTTAACACTAGGTTCCCGGGTTCCTTCTACCTACCCGGCCTGGTGCGGGATACAGCGTGAAGCTAAAAAAAAAATCCTCAAGTGGGGATCGCAATCACGATTAATTCCTTTTATAAATCAACCATTGTATAATCTCCTTAAAAAAATGATGCAGTTTATATCCAAGATAATGACTATAACAAATTATATATAATTAAACCGATCATCTAGATTATTTATGAAGCATCGTGTACCGTTATCATTCTAAATATAGATCGCTCTTAGCAAAACCAGCTCCGGTGTTCGATCAATAAACAAACGTAACACTAATGAGTTACCTCGAAACTGCTTCATATTAAAGTTCTTTAGCTTTTATATATATGAAACGGCGTTGTGTTCCGCTACTCAACACGAAGTGCCTCAAACGTGGAAAGTGGAGAACGGAGTCTCCTAACACTAGGACCCTAGGTTCCCTATGCGTACCATGCCATGTACGGGTTACAGCGTGAAAGTGAAAAATATGTACATTGGGGATACTAGAAACACGGAATGTTAGCGATTGTAAAAATTCCATGTAAAAATTCTCTCGACCTTAATTTTAGTAAAGAACCTTAGCGAGAGAGAACAAGTCATTTCTTTCTTCATGATGATACAATTACCTCAAGTCGGTTAAGTAGACTTAGTATTGCATAGATAGATAGAAAATAGCATGTTGAAGGGATATGTCGCGTATAATATGGTGATATATGCACAATATTTACATTTGATAGCAGTCCTGTGATCCTTTTATGGACCTTTTACTAAATTATTTTACGGTAAAACAGATACTATGTAATCTCTTGTCAAATATTTTTAAGGTTCACGCTTTATTCCGCACAAGGTAGAGTAGGCAGAGTAGATCTAGTGTTAAGATACTCCGTTCCATTTCCCACTTTCCGCCGAATTAAAGAAATTGCGCGTTGACAGCGGAACTCAACGCCGCGCTTTGCCCCGTCACCAAAGCGAAGAAATAATAATAATAGAAACATTTCATTTCCTCGAGTGAGTACCCAACCCACAACTTTTCGCGTTTACAGCACACGCCACTAAAATATTGCGTTTAATATTTTCCATGAAAAACAGTTTAAAAAAATACAAAAAGCCTGACAATTTCTTATTTCATATTATATACCTACGTATTGAACGCGACGATAATTGAAAAGTGAATTACTTAGCGACAAAAAGTGTCTTATGAATAGATTTTTTTGTTGCATTGTATAGAGTTATGCTTATAGAAAAAAAATACTTTAATGTAATTTATATATATATATATATATATATATATATATATATATATATATATATATATATATATATATATATATATATATATATAAATGTATATATATATATATATATATATATATATATATATATATATATATATATATATATATATATATATAAACTATTTTCCTTAAATGTGGTTGATTGGCATGGTTCATGTCATAGATTGGTTTATGGTATATACATATTTAAAGTTTGGAAACATTGAAGTAAATTGCTTTTCACTAGTAAAGAGTGTCTCTTCACTTAAAATACATTTACAACTCAAATAAAAATAAACGGAGAGTTGAATTTCTACATTTACCTTTTCAAAACGAAAAAAAAAAAACTACTACCAAACAGCAAACCACCAATTCCCCTCACTATTGAGGCGTGAGGCTATTGTACGAATATCACAAGTTATTTTTACACGATGACTCTAATACATTGTGTAATAGCTGTGCCGACGGATTGTGGCAACAATGTGTGTAATAGCTGTGGTAAAATATAGACGAAGGGCGAGACGTACTTTTTGATATATTCATATGAACTAGATTCGAGGACGGCTTTCTGAAAACATATCTGTGATAACCGGAAGTTGAAACATATTATACATGGGTTAGCTAGCTTTGACAGACACGTAGGGAACCGGAAGAGCATCTTAAAATAAAATAATAACCTGAATATCTTAAATTAATATATTCAACTTTACAAATGCACAAGCTGCAAACTGCAACTGACTGCAAACGTCAGATTATGGGTTCGATCCCCACTCGAGGAAATGAAATATTTAATATTTTCAAATTAGATATGTTTTCATTTCTTCGCTCTGGTAACAACGGCAAAGGGCGGCGTTGAGCCCCGCCACACAACACGCAATGGCTAAAATTAGGCAGAAAGTGGAACGAAGTGTCTTAACACTAGGTTCTCAAGTTTCCTCTACCTACCCTGCCATGTGCGTGATACAGCGTGAAGCTGAGTAACTCTACAAATTAAGATTATTAAACAAAACGCGACGGGCTGGTCCCGCCACTCAACACGCAATGCCCCAAATTTTACGCAATGCCCAAGTAGAGAACGGTACGGAGTGTCTTAACACTATGTTCTCAAGTTCCCTCTGCCTACCCTACAATTTGAACCTGAGCAAAAAATTACAGCAGAGGCCCAATCGTTCGTCGTCTGAAATCGCGACAGCTGTGAATTCGATTTCCATTCATGTGCTCTGGTAACGAGCTAGCCAAGCGCGGCGATAAGTTACACGCAATACCTCAATTCGCCGGAAAGTGGGAAACAAAAATGTCTCAATGGGTACATAGTATCTTAATACTGGACACATTTAAAGCAGTACAATAATAAATGACAATTTTTAAACAACGCTAAAACCTAATTAAAAGTTAGCTGTAGAGGAAAACGTTGCGAATAATAACTACCGCTACGTTTCCTGTAAATTACTATTATTATAATACAAATATATATCGTCGGCTTAGAGTGGATACTTATTGAATCCTTTTCCGCGACTTCGCCCGCTATAATTACACTTTATTTACTAATACTAATTAGTTTCTTATTCTAATAAACTTATCAATATTAAGACAATATACATTGAAAATTAAAATATCATCTTCACGCTGTATCTATGTCGCACATGGCAGGATAGGCAGAGGGAACTTGGGAACCTAGTGTGAAGACACTCCGTTCCACTTCCATTCCCCACTTTCCAACCAATTTTGAGGCACTGCGTGTGGTGTGGCGGAATTCAACGCCGCGTTTTTGCTATCTACCAGAGCGAAGAAATAAAAACATTAAATATTTAAATAGAAATTATTAAATGTTTTCTCGAGTGGGGATCGAACCCACAACCTGTCGGTTACAGTCACACGTTTGTGCAGCTGGGCCGCGACAGGCCTCTGTTAAGATTAAAATTTAAATTTCATAATTTTTATCAATTAAAATTTAAGCTAAACGAATAAAACTTTTGTAGTAATTTGATCGAACTGAATATTCATTTGTTTACGTAACTCTTGTATTTATTAACAGATTTAAAATAAATATACAATATATGTTGACGAAAGGTTGTCAAAATATATAAGTGAAACTGCATTTAAATCTGGTTGACCGTTTATAAGATTTGCGCGTACAAACGCGCAGACATACCGACAAAACAATTTAAAATAACTATTTTAAGCCGCATTACATTAATATATGATATTATTGAAACTTCCATGTACGGACAGGATTCGGTTACAAATTTAGTATAAGATAGATTATTTAGGCCTGTCGTGGCGCAGCGGCACAAGCGTGTGACTGTAACCGACAGGTTCTGGGTTCGATCCCCAGTCGAGGAAATAAAATATTTAATATTTTCAATTTAAATATTTAATATTTCATATCCTCGCTCTGGTAATAAGGCAAAGCGCGGCGTTGAGTACCGCCACTCAACACGCAATGCCTCAAATTCGGCGGAAAGTGGGTAACGGAAGTAGAACAGTGTCTTAACACTAGGTTCCCGGGTTCCCTCTGCCTACCCTGCCTCGTACGGGATACAGCGTGAAGCTAAGTAAGTAAGTAAGTAAGTAGATTATTTAATATACAAAATTTAATTTGTAAAAAAAAAATCTTGATAAATACGTATCTTCCTACTTGTAGTTACTTAAAAACATTTAATGTCTAAATTGTAAGCTGACCATATATGCATCCAGCAATTCATAGATTAATGATTACTTGCATAAGCCAACAAGAAGGGCTTAAGTAAATGACAAACGGAAACTACTACTTACGGTACGGCACTAGATATTACCAACGGCTTTCGTTTTTGTTGATAATACAACATTTTAAATAAGAGTTTCAAAAAGTAAATGAAATAGAAACAATGCAAACGAAAAAAATCACTTAGCTTCACGCTATATCTCGCACATGGCAGGGTAGGAGGCAGAAGGAACTTGGGAACCTAGTGTTGAACTGTTCCACTTCCGTTCCCCACTTTCAGTCGAATTTGAGCCATTGTGTTTTTAGTGGCGGAACTTAACGCTGCGCTTTGCCTTGTCATCAGAGCGCAGAAACGAAAACATTAAATATTAAATTTGAAAATATTAAATATTTCGTTTCCTCGAGTGTGGATCGAACCCACAACCTATCGTTTACAGTCACACGCTTGTGCCGCTGAGCCACAATAGAAAATAATATTAACATTTAATATATGAACGTTACCTTGGACTAGTTAGGTATAAAGTTATTATTAACTTTGCCATACGTAATAAGTTCATCTTAACTAATAGTTTATTATGTTTTAAAATATTATTCTCACGTTCCCAATTGTAATAATTTAAATGAAGCCACCACTAGATATGGCCTCTAGTACTAAGAAAACTTTAGAGGCCAGTGGAAGCACAGTGGCACAAACATGCGACTGTAAGCCGGACTGGTTGTAAGTTCGAATCCCTCTCGAGAAAAGAGAATATTTAATATTTTTAATACCTCGCTCCAAGAACTGTGTGGTAGAATAGAGTGTGGTAACACTAGATTGCTGTCTATCCTGCTATGTACAGTATACAAACAGTGTAAAACTAATAATTTAAAAAAAAATTAAGTAAACTCAGGTTGAAAAACAGCAATATTCATGATTATATATTTTTTAATTAAAATATGATAGACTCATCGTCTTGATTGGACTTTAGGAAGTAGAAGAAACATATCGTTCTCATAGGAATTTTAAACTTAATTTTAATAACCTGCTTTTTTTGTCACTTTAACCCTGTATACCGCGCATGGAAGGGAAGGCAGAGATCATTTGCTAACTTCCCCACTTCCTGCCGAATTTAAGGCATTGTATCTTGTGTGGCGGACAACAACGCCGCGTTTTGCCTTGTTATCAGAGCTAAGAAACGAAAATACTACATATTTCTTTTCCGCGAGTGGAGATTAAACAAAAACCTAACCATTTAGCCACGACAGGCCTATCACCTGATTGCCAAATTTCAATTTTATAAGTAATTTCGACTGTGTCCATTTAAACATTTAGATTACCTTGTTAAGTATAATTTTAAAATAAGCCCATAAAAATATGAATAAAATATTTATTTATTATATAAGAGAGATGCAAATTGTCTTTATCCAGAGGGTGTCTTTGACATATGTCTGTCCGATATGTGTTCTTTGGCATACGGGTACGCGACCCCGGATCCTCGAGCCACCACTATTATACCTCCATCAAGTCCATAAAAGTGGTGTCCCTCCTAATTATCCTTCCCCCACTTCCACCAATCCCATCCCTCTTTCCCGCGGTTTTTCCCTGTGAAGGGGTTTTGGAGGTCAGATGGCAGTCGCTCCATTTAAAAACCGCCAACCGCCACATTTATGGCAAAGAAAATAAAAAGAATGGGTACGGCTAGGGCGTCGCCGCTAAACGACGCGCAGGCACATCGCCCTACACCTGCGACAAGTGGGCCAGGGCCACCATGTCAAGTACGGGCACGGCTAAAGACGCGAGTATCCAGACGAAAACTCCGCTTTGCAACGTGGAATATTGGCTCTCTTACCGGACGATGCAGAGAACTCGCAGATGTACTCACGAGACGTCGGGTCCAGTGCGCTTTCCTCCAGGAAACTCGCTGGAAGGGCAATAAGTCCCGTAACATCGGACAGGGTTACCGGCTTATATACACTGGGTCACCTTCTGGTAAAAACGGTGTGGCGGTAGTGATTTCTGAAGAGCTTCAGAATGGACTCCTCGAAGTTGACCGTCGCTGCGATCGCTTGATGCGGGTAAAGGTACTGATTGAGGGAGTTACCACAAACTTAATCAGTGCCTACGCCCCCCAGGCGGGCTGTAGCACGGCCGAAAAGGAGTCATTTTGGGAGCAGTATGAAGAGGTTCTACTTGCTGTACCGTCTACCGAAGTAATTCTAGTTGGAGGAGACTTAAACGGCCACGTCGGTAAGGCTGCAGACACGTATGAACGTGTTCACGGTGGTTTTGGACACGGTCTTCGCAATACAGAGGGCGAAAATATTCTAAGAACCTGTATTGCGTCTGATCTGGCCGTTGTGAACACATTCTTCCAAAAGAATCCTCAGCACCTTATCACGTATAAAAGTGGGTCCCACTCAACGCAAATTGATTACTTGTTGACCAGACGGTGTCATATGGGCAGGGTTACTAACTGTAAGGTCATTCCAGGTGAAAGCTTGACGGCCCAACATCGTCTTCTTGTCATGGACTTTAACGTCACTCCAAAGAAGAAAGTAGCCGAGAAACGTAGGCCTCGGATCAAGTGGTGGTTGCTGAATGGACCGATGCAGACCGACTTCCTAGCAGAGGTAAAAAGTCGAAATCTTACGACTAACACCGAGACTGCTCAGGATGCTTGGGATCGAGCTCAGTTAGCAATCATTGCGGCAGGCAGACGAGTTCTTGGCGTTTCTAAGGGAGGACGTGTCATCGACAGGGAGACATGGTGGTGGAATGACAAGGTGCAGGAGGTGATTCGTGAAAAGAAGGCTGCCTTTAAGAAATGGCAGAAATCCAACTCTCCTGAAGACAGACTGGAGTACATAGTAGCAAAACGTGTCAGCAAAAAGCTGTAGCCAGAGCCCGCAGTGAGAGTTTATCACCATTATATGATAAACTTGAAACTGCGGAGGGGCAGAAGCTCATATACAAACTGGTCCGTGGCCGGGATAAAGCGACGCAAGATATCGCAAAATGTCTTTGCGTCAAAGATTCCCAGGGCACGTTGCTCTGTAATCCCGCTTCTGTGAAGGAGAGATGGAGAAGCTATTTCCAAGAGCTGCTGAACACTCAGCATCTGTGCAGTCTTCATCACGACCCACCGCCTAACCTCGGACTTGTTGCCCCAATAACCTTTGACGAAACTCGGAATTGCCTTCGACGCATGAAGAACGGAAAAGCGGTGGGGCCTGACGAAATTCCGATCGAAGCGTGGAAATCGTTGGGCTCTCTTGGTGTGCTCATACTTACTGACCTTTTTAACCATATCTTGAACACTGGAAAGATGCCACACCAGTGGCGGCTTAGCTTTATTACCCCTATTTACAAGGGAAGGGGCAGTGTCCAAGATTGTGGTAGTTATAGGGGCATTAAGCTTATGAGTCACACCATGAAGCTCTTCGAGCGCATTATCGATATCAGGCTCCGCCGAGAGTGTACTGTCTCGGAGTCTCAATATGGATATCAGCCTGGATCGTGTACTATGGACGCCATTTTTGCCCTCAGAACTTTGATGGAGGCATACAGGGAAAAGAGGAGAGCTCTGCATGTGGCTTTTTTAGATCTGCAGAAGGCCTTTGACTGTGTGCCTCGTCAGTGTATCTGGTGGGCATTGCGTTTGAAAGGGATCCCTGAGGCCTATATTGAGATTATCAAAGATATGTATCACAATTCCGCTTCCATGGTTTGGACTGCTGTTGGCGACACCATACCTTTCCAGATTACAGTAGGGGTTCACCAGGGCTCAGCTCTTAGCCCATTCTTATTCAACGTAGTGCTAGATACCGTCTCGGCTCACATCCAAGACCAGCCTCCGTGGCTAATGATGTATGCCGATGACATAGCACTCGTTGAAGAGAACCGGCTGATGCTAGAGCGTAAAGTGAACCTCTGGAATGGTACGCTTGAGAACGGCGGTCTTAAACTAAATGTGTCGAAGACCGAGTACATGGCTTGCGGGAGACCGGACTCGAGCACTATCCATATAGGTACTGAACCAGCCGTTAAGGCGGAAAAGTTCAGGTACCTCGGATCCGTTATGCACGAGTCTGGAGGCATCGATCACGACGTTCACGGTCGGATAAGCGCTGCCTGGGCCAAATGGCGGGAGGTCACTGGTGTGGTCTGCGATCGCAGAATACCAACCAAACTCAAGGGGCTGATATATAAGAGCATCGTTCGACCGGTTCTTTTATACGGCAGCGAATGCTGGCCAGTACTATCTCGGCACACTCAGGAGCTTCATGTCACGGAAATGAAGATGCTGAGATGGATGTGCGGCGTAAAGCGCTCTGACCGCATACGTAACACATTCATTCGAGGTAGTCTTGGAGTCCGTGACATAGCGGATAAGCTCCAAGAGCGTCGCCTGAGGTGGTATGGTCACGTTGCGCGCCGGCCTAGGAACTATGTCGGACGCAAGTGCCTTGATATGTCTGTCCCTGGAGTGAGACCTCCCGGACGCCCAAGGAAGCGCTGGTTGGATGTCGTGATGCAGGACATGAGAGCCAATGGTCTAACCACTGAGGACGTACAAGATCGTGCAAAGTGGAGTAGGCTCAGTAAGAAGGCAGACCCTGGCACAGCAAGCCGGGATTAATGCCAGGAAGAAGAAGAAGAGATGCAAATTGTTAACGGTGTTAATGAACGCAACAAGCGCTCGCACCCACGCGCCTCAAACCCAAACGAGGGCGTGGGTCGACTAAATTGTTCTATTTGCTACTTTGCCCTATACTAGAGAAATTAAGACCGAGCCTTTAAAACACCATATAGAAATATATTTGTTTGTGAATTACAAGTAAAATTGTATAATATTTTAAACATTTTAAGCGATATTCCAAACTTAAGAGAGAGAGATTACATTTATTTATTTTTTTAGAATTAAACGTACAATTTGAACGCCGTAACAGGATTTGAACCCGCGTCCTTTTAAGCTCTTCAATAGAAGCGGGAGAAACAAATATCTAATTTTTTAACTTCATTCCGTCCATCAAACAGCGAAGTAGACAAAAGGAACACAGTATGAAGCCACATTTTCCCCCCTACATTGAACCCGCAACCACTGTCATATCAGCCACGTCACCACTGAGCCACGCTACCCTCGATAACAGTATCAAGTAACTGTAACGGGACCCCCATGGAGGTTCCTGCTGGTAATTGATTACATCAATTATACATTGACGGCGGCATGAGAGACGTTTCCTACTCGATATGGGCATACGAGTGCAGTTTATTGAATTTGTACCAAGAAAGTCGACTAGCGGTGGTTTGTGCTTTGCTTCTGTAGGTACATTTTATGCGTTCAACATTTTTAAAGTAATATTCTTTCCACACTTGAGAAAAAAATATGTTTTTAGAAAACATACCAAAAAAAATAATGAACGGATATGAGCTGCCAGCTCCTCTTGAAAACCGTCCACGATGCACTAAGAAAAAAAAATTGCTTATTTTACATATGTGTGTGTGTGTGTGTTTTATATAAATTACATCAAATTGATCATTTGTTTCATTTAGAAATAGAATTTTTGAAAAATTTTGGTATAATTAAACAATATTTTCTATACGATATTTAATTTTCACATTATTCTTTATATGTACAGAGGGAACATAATGATAAAGACATGGCATTCCCCATGAACTGCCGGTATTGAGTGAAGGTGAAGCTGAGCGCTTGACGCCACATCAGTTTTAATAAAAATTTAATTTTTTTTTTTAATACAAAATATGTCTGTCATGTCACAGGTGCGACTGTAAACTTGACAGATCGTGCTCTCACTTCGAGGGAAACAAAATATTCAATATATTCATTTCTTCACTCTAGAAGAGATTGCACGGCATTGACAATACGCATATTGAATGATTTTTATATTAGAGAAATTGTAGTATAATAAACTAACTTAGTGTAATCAACTACTTATCATAAGTGTAGTGAACAAAACTGCCTTATCTCAAATTCAGCGGAAAGTGGGGAACTGAAGTGAAACGGAGTGTCTTAACACTAGGTTCCCGGGTTCCCTCTGCCTACTCTGCCTCGTGCCGGATACAGCGTTGGAAGTTGGAAAAAAATCTACCTTTTATTGATTAATATTGAACAGAAATTATCAAAACTTGTTAATTAAGCACGAGCACAGATTAAAAAACAGTTACAGTTATTTTCTACGACCCGATTTAATAATTGCAGCACTATTTTTAACCAGTTTGTTGTAAATAATTATTTTTAATTAAAAAAAAATATTACCGGACTTTGGGCAGAAATAATTATAGTTTTAACCCAATTGTTGTCCAATTAATTATTGTTTAATCGAAACATATAAAATGTTATGATCAAAGACAACAGATTCGTGGCATGTTAAGTCAACGAAATCCTGAACTTGAAATATTTTTTTTGTATTTTTTACTTCCGTTTCCAACTTTTCCCGCACTTTCCACCGGATATTGGAGGCGTCCCGTGTTCAGTGGTAAAATTCAACGATACGCTGTGTTCTATGGCTGTATATTTTAAATATAAATATAAATTGAATGTCCTAGATAGTATTTCTATAAAATAACAGTAATATATAATATATAACTAAAGAAGGAGAGCATATTTAATTACACTACAAGTTACAGTAATAAATATTAAACGCAATAAAATCGCTATTGGAAGATGGCTCTTTAGCTCCGAATAAAGAAACATATAAAACTGTGAATGGGCATTAAAAGTCGGTCAGAACATTTAAACCCTTGCAAAACTGCTTTCGGACAAAAAAAAAGAAATAAAAACTTAGGTTTTGTTGGATTCAAAATACCTCCATGCTGTAAAGCTTAGGTTGAGCTAAAGAAAAGTTTTATTTACATACATTTTTACACACTACACAGACAAACATGCAGTTTTTATATACAATACATATTGATTTTCATAAAACATACCTACCACTGCTATAAACAAGGTTTTCGACTAAAAAACCTCACTCAGATCGGTTCATTCATTCAGGAGCTAGGATGCTACAGACAGACACACACTTTGTTTTGCTTTTTTGGGAATTGTTGGGGATTTAAAATAAAAGCATCCATTGTATTTATAAATACGACGCTTCAACACTTAACGAGGGCACAGATACTTGCAGATTATGTAAATTTTAATTTGATAAGGTCACGGTGTTGTGTTTCGTGAGAATCGTCCAGCCTCTTCATTATTAATTTAAATACTTATATAGCTTTGAATAAACAAATGCAATAAAAAAATATAATTGAATGCAACAAAATGAAGCCTTGTCTTAAAGAATGTACGAAAATATCATCGTGTCTTCACGCTGTATCCCGCACACGGCAGGCCTACCCTGTGGCAGAGAGAACTTGGAAACCTACTGAAGATACATTCCATTTTTTTTTAATAATAATAATAATATTAATAATAATAATCATTTATTGCCACAAAAGTTTACATTTAAAATAATATACAGAAGTCAGTTATCTGGAATATTATGGTTTGTGGCAAAAGGTGTAACTCAGCTAATGATGCTTGAGTTTTGACCCTCAAACATCGCTGTTTTTCATTAAGGCACTTCTGTTCCACACTTTCCACCGAATATGAGACATTGTGTGTTGAGTTGCGGAGCTCAACACTGGGCTTTGCTTAACCTTAATTCATACCTTAAATAAGTCGATCTGGTCGGTTAAACAAAACGCGGCGTTGCATCTATCTAGTCGGGGTTAAAAATTATTTTCATTCCTGAAAATCCGCCACTCAAACGAAAAACAGTGTGTCTTTAACCAAAGGGACCCCTCAGCATAAGATATGCTTTACGGAAAACAACGAGAAGCTTCCTTTTTGTTAATCTATTCCAACCCGAGAGCCAACGACAAGCCGCCGTACGTCGTTAAGACGTATATCTAATTAGATGATGTCAGCTGAATGCAAAATGTCACGTTCCAATATTTAAAGCGAGGATCTTCAAATGGAGGTGACAATATAAAACATAATAGATAAGTTTAGATAAAACTACTACTAATAAAATGTTGTAGAACAACTTTTAGCTGTAAATACGATTGGTTGTAAGTTTTTTTAAAATTTAAATTATATTCATTTCATCGCTGATGGACAATGCGGCGTTGAGTTCCGCCAAAATTCCGTATTCTTTTTTTCACGTCGTCATCAACCTCTTCATATGAACCCTGGGCCTGGGTATTTTTAAAAATAATTCACGTTACTTTCCTCCACTATTACTAACACTGTGTTCTCAGAGGTCGATCGAGTTCTTCACCTGCCTCTCTTAGCAATCATTTTTGTTTCACGTAAGTTTTAGGGTTCCCGTACCACAATAGAAAACGATACGTTCATATCAATTTGTTGCGCATCTGTCAAAAAAACTATTTCACCCCTTGGAGAGCAACGCATTCGAGAGATACGAGCGTTATATTGAATTTTGTATGGACTCCCCCGTGTAATCAAAACCTAGAGATATTTTTGGTACGTATACAGCTATGAAATGTAGCAATCAGTATGAAATTAGAATATTAATAAATATATATTTCATAGGAAAATAATATTACAAAATTTTCATCTGTATATGCAAAATTATTTGTCAAATTTTAAAAGTTGTCATTCCCGATGACCTAGCATTCTAAAATGGGTACAGAACCCTCCATGGGCTAGCCCGACTCGCACTTGATCATTTCATTTTTTTTTTCTTTTCTTTTTTCTCAGCTTCACACTGTATCCCGCACTAAGCAGGGTAGGCAGAGGAAACGGAAGTGAAATCTAGTGTTATGACACTCCGTTCCACTTCCGTTCCCCACTTTCCGCCGAATTTGAGGCATTGCGTGTTGAGTGGCGGAACTCAACGCCGCGCTTTGCCTTATTACCAGAGCGAAGAAATGAAACATTAAATATTTAAATTGAAAATATTAAATATTTCATTTCCTCGACTGGGATCGAACCCAGAACCTGTCGGTTACAGTCACACTCTTGTGCCGCTGGGCCACGACAGGCCATTTTATTTATATATTATAATATAATTTGGTTCGTAAAACTTTCTGAAACACGAACACCATTTACAATAAAGTTAATTAGAAACAATTAAATATGAAAAAGGAAGTAGAAATCCATTTAATGAAGCATTTCCTGTTAATATCATATGTTACCACTCGTATGTGTAATATTATATTAAAAAATAGATTATGATCGTTGAAGCAAATTATTATATTTACTGGAAAACTTTATACGAGTATCATTAGTACGATTCATTAAAATATGTAATCTTTTTACGTGTTAGTTTCACGCTGTATCCCGCACGTGGCAAGGGAATATGGGACCTAGTGTGAAGACACTCCGTCGTCGACGACGATAACAAAAGGTCTTTGATTTTCGCGATTGTTACACATTTTAAATGAAACACTTTTAACCAGATTCATCGCGTATATTGATTGGTAAGCGTTTTTGGATACCCGACGTTTCGAACACTTTACAGTAGTCCGTGGTCACGGGTAGACTGAGGTGGCATTTGTCTGTCATTTGATATAATTATTATATCAGAATATCGCCAACGATATCGACGACGATATCGTTAGTGGATATCGAACCCACAACTACCTTAAGCCTTTATGTAAAGACAAATTTGTATCACAGCTATTGATTTGCTACTTAGCATACGACTGTAGATACGACAGGTTGTGAACTTGTTTACCGTCTCCGTCTACCCCGCCACGTGAAGGATTCAGCGTAAAGCTGAGTAAGTGAACGAACAATATGTAAATAATATTCATTTTCCCTTATCTTAAACTAAGTGTTATTTATTTCTTAGTTATCACACAATGCCTGCCTTGAAAATTGTACAGAAAATGTGAAACAGCACTCAACACTGGTTTCCGTTACCACCTTGCCATCTAACATAAATAACATAGTCCTAAATTAAATGAAATATTTAATATTTTTAATGAAATATTTCATATTTACAATTTGAATATTTAATGTTTGCATTCCTTCGCTCTGGTACAAGGCAAAATGCGGCGTTCAGTTCCATCACTCAACACGCTATACCTCAAAATTCGGCGGAAACTGGGGAACAGAAGTGGAACGAAGTGTCTTAACACTAGGTTCCCAAGTTCCCTCAACCTAACCAACCATGTACGGGATACAGCGTGAAGCTGTCTAAATCTTATTAAGTTGATTAATCCAAACACAAAAAACTAAAGAGTACCAGCTTAAAATTACTCATAAGAAGTCTTGGCACAGCACCAAATGCATTCTGAACACTCCTGAATTATCCAGTTATGACCCACTTGAGGATAAGTTAATTCATTATAAATAAAAATGTTCAAATGTTATTTACTGTATTACAATATTAGTAATAGAAATTGAAATATACTGTATGATTCATTAAATATCAAACTTGAGGTCAGCTCGCGACTTCGCTCGCCTGGAATTACGATTATTTATTTAATTTTTTTAAGCTTCACCCTGTATCTCGTGCATAGCCTGGAATTGAAAATGATCCTTGGGAACCTGGTGTTCAAACTCCCCGTTCTCATTTAGACAGTTCTTCCTTCTGTAAACTCCATAAACATGACCATAACAGTCACACACTCTTTCCAAGACTTACCTTTGAAACTTATTTCTAAAAGAAATAACTTAGGTGTATTTATGTATGAAAACACTTTTACGAAAATTTGAACGTACAGGGATTTGAACCCGCGCCTCTTGGAAACCGTTCAAGCGCTCCGACCTCACGTTCGTTCCGTTCTCATCCAGTTCGTTCGTTCGTTACGTTCTCATCCAGTTACGTCGATGTTTTAATACGCTTGTTACTTGCACTGCGTTTGTTTGTTTTCACAAATTTCCGCTACCGAAAGACCATTCGTTACAATTATCTTTTGGGTAGCGGAATAATCTTTGGATAGTGGCATTTAATATAATTTCTTATTCTTTTCTAAGTGTGGAATAACACTTCGAAAATAGTAAAAATATACATCTTATCACTTACAAGTTAATTATCAATTCACATATAGGTATATATGTATTTATGAAACATCATTTATTTTAATGTTTATATATATTAAGCGAAAGACAACCAACCGAAATAACTGAGAAACAAACAATGGTGTAACCGTCCGATAAATCAAATCACATCTCGTTTTGAAGCAATCTTTCTTTAATCTGTACTTATACATGTCATATTTATATTATAAATATGAATGTATGTTTGTATGTTACGCTTCCACGTCAAAACCAGGCAACTGATTATCGTGAAATTTAGTACACCATGCCATGTGCGAGATACAGCGTGAAGCTGAGTAATATTACTTACCTTCACGCTGTATCCCGCATATGGCAAGATAGGCAGAGGGAACTTGGGAACCTGTAAGTTAAGACATTCCGTTCCACTTCCACTCTACATTTTCTTATGGGTGTAAGAAAAAAGTAATGATTTTATTTATTTATTTAAAAAAGTGGCAGTTATAATTAAAGTAGATAAAAAAATAGCTTCTTTTTTTACTATGTTTAAGGTATTATTCCACACTTGGGTAAGAACTGTTAATATATTAAATTAACATTCATAAAGTTACAGGGGTTTATATATACACGCTATGTATGTATGTAATAATCCCTAGTCTAGTCTAGTCATTTCCTTTTCCCCTATATCATATATATGTACGTCGTTTTCGCGAGACTGTTTAACTTAGCGTTATTTTCAGTTTAGTTCTTTAACATAATTAAAATAATCTTTACAAAAAGACCAGGCTTTTAGCAGTGATCCTTTAGTAAAAGGAAAAAAACCAACCAACGCGCCAACCACAGGAACTTCCGGTTAGAAAACAAAAATTATTTTTACTAAACTTAAATTTTTTTAAAAGCGTATAAAAATTTTTGAACGAAGCAGGATTTGAACCCGCGCCTCTGGAATACCGTTCCAGCGCTCTGACTAACTAAGCCATTCGTTCTCACCGAGCTCCGTCGAAATTCTTATACGCTTGTTACAACTTATTTATGTTGTTAGCATCTCTGTAGGGAGATTTTTACAAATTTCCGCTACCCAAAGATAACTCGTAAGAATTATCGTTTGGCAAGAGAGAATACTATTTTTATTTTAATATTTTTACTATGTTTTAAAGTGTTATTCCACACTTAGGACAGAAAATACTAAACTTAAATTTTTTTTATTTTTTTTAAAAGCGTATAAAAATTTTGAACGAAGCAGGATTTGAACCCGCGCCTCTGGAATACCGTTCCAGCGCTCTGACTAACTAAGCCATTCGTTCTCACCGAGCTCCGTCGAAATTCTTATACGCTTGTTACAACTTATTTATGTTGTTAGCATCTCTGTAGGGAGATTTTTACAAATTTCCGCTACCCAAAGATAACTCGTAAGAATTATCGTTTGGCAAGAGAGAATACTGTTTATATTTTAATATTTTTACTATGTTTTAAAGTGTTATTCCACAATTAGGACAGAAAATACTAAACTTAAATTTTTTTAAAAGCGTATAAAAATTTTGAACGAAGCAGGATTTGAACCCGCGCCTCTGGAATACCGTTCCAGCGCTCTGACTAACTAAGCCATTCGTTCTCACCGAGCTCCGTCGAAATTCTTATACGCTTGTTACAACTTATTTATGTTGTTAGCATCTCTGTAGGGAGATTTTTACAAATTTCCGCTACCCAAAGATAACTCGTAAGAATTATCGTTTGGCAAGAGAGAATACTATTTTTATTTTAATATTTTTACTATGTTTTAAAGTGTTATTCCACACTTAGGACAGACAATACTAAACTTATTTTTTTTAAAAAGCGTATAAAAATTTTGAACGAAGCAGGATTTGAACCCGCGCCTCTGGAATACCGTTCCAGCGCTCTGACCAACTAAGCCATTCGTTCTCACCGAGCTCCGTCGAAATTCTTATACGCTTGTTACAACTTATTTATGTTGTTAGCATCTCTGTAGGGAGATTTTTACAAATTTCCGCTACCCAAAGATAACTCGTAAGAATTATCGTTTGGCAAGAGAGAATACTATTTTTATTTTAATATTTTTACTATGTTTTAAAGTGTTATTCCACACTTAGGACAGAAAATACTAAACTTAAATTTTTTTTAAAAGCGTATAAAAATTTTGAACGAAGCAGGATTTGAACCCGCGCCTCTGGAATACCGTTCCAGCGCTCTGACTAACTAAGCCATTCGTTCTCACCGAGCTCCGTCGAAATTCTTATACGCTTGTTACAACTTATTTATGTTGTTAGCATCTCTGTAGGGAGATTTTTACAAATTTCCGCTACAAAAATTTTTATACGCTTTTAAAAAAATTTAAGTTTAGTATTTTCTGTCCTAAGTGTGGAATAACACTTTAAAACATAGTTAGAAAACAAAAATTTTTTTTTTTTTTTCAGCTTCACGCTGTATCCCGAACTAGGCAGGGTAGGCAGAGGGAACGGAAGTCAAACATAGTGTTATGACACTCCGTTCCACTTCCGTTCCCCACTTTCCGCCGAATTTGAGGCATTGCGTGTTGAGTGGCGGAAGTCAACGCCGCGCTTTGCCTTATTACCAGAGCGAAGAAATGAAACATTAAATATTTAAATTGAAAATATTAAATATTTCATTTCCTCGACTGGGGATCGAACCCAGAACCTGTCGGTTACAGTCACACTCTTGTGCCGCTGCGCCACGACAGGCCTCGAACCAAAATTATCTTAGCTTTATTTAGTCCATTTATCGAAGATAGCTATAAACTACTTTTTTTTTTGGGCTATAAGAAATATTAGTTATATGAATACGGAGGCGAAGCAGCAGCCCGACAATAGTGACTAATATTTAAGTCATATTGCAAAATAGCAAAATGATTTCATCGTTTTATGGATCAAGTTAAAGTTAAGTTCATCGTATGACCAAGATCATATTATAATAAATAGAGAAATAACTTATGACGTCATCATGACGCAACTTATATGACCGGAAAGAATTAAAAATATATATTTAAGATTTTTTTTTTTTTTTATTTATTTGTTAATCTTAGTGTTAGAGGAAAATTAAATAACAAAAAAATCTGAAAAATAACATAAATTGTAGCCTATTTACTATTTCAGGTATAACCTTTATTACTGTAAAGCTTTATCAAAATCGGTTCAGTAGTTTTGGCGTGATAGTGAAACAAACATACATCCTCACAAATTTTCACAATTATAAAATTAGATTTAATTTCTCTCTACTCGGCTTCACACTGTATCCGACACATGGCAGGGTACGCGGAGGGAACTTGGGAACCTAGTGTTAAGACACTCCGTTCCACTTCCGCTCCCCACTTCTTTACCCATTTAATTTATAATACAATATTATTTTCTTATATCTCATCTATATCCTACTTAGTCTGAATCGATTAATTAATTATATATTACATAGCTTCACACTACCTTTTTTCAATTTACGATTTTCAATACAATGTGTCAAATTAAATACAAATTCACCGAGCCGGGTATCAAACACACGACCGTCGAGTTTACATATAGCCGCTTTCCCACTGAAGCATGATGGCCACATCATCTTCCTTTTTAGCTTCAAGCTGTATCCCGCACGGGAACTTGAAAATCTAGTGTTAAGACACTCTGCTTTCCCTTGTTACCAAAGCGAAGAAATTAACATATTAAATATTTTATTTCGTCGACTGGGGATCGAACTGGAAACCTGTCGCGTTTACAGCACGCCGATGCCTGTGCGACCCCACAGGGCTTTGTCTCGTTTTACTTTAAAAAAAACCTTAAAAAAATTGCCCACTTCTAAATTCAAGTAAATAAATACGAGATAAAAAATCAAACAAACACTAACAACAACGTCCCCATTTTATTTTCACCTTGAACCTAATTGTATCTTTAAATAATGTTTCTTGTTCGACTTTCCTCTCCCAGTATAATGCAAATAGCTGAGGTTTGTTTGTGAACCAAATAAATTATAAATAATATGCTACGTAATAAGCGCGGCGTTGAGTTCCGCCACTCAACACACAATGCCTCAAATTCGGCGGAAAGTGGAACGGAAGTGGAACACTAGGTTCCCGGGTTCCCTCTGCCTACCCTGCCTCGTGCGGGGTACAGCGTGAAGCTAAAAAAAAAAGACAAAAAAAAATGCTACGTGTGATAAGAAAATATATATGTGACAGATATTCATATCCAAACGACTCCTCGATTGATGGATTGAGGCCTGTCATCGTCACAACCATATGACTGTAAACGACAGGTCAAGGGTTCGATCCCCACTCGAAGTTAATATTTTTTATTCTGGTAACAAGGAAGGAGTTCCGACACTTAACACGCAATGCCTCAAATTCGGCGGAAAGTGGGGAACGGAAGGGGAACGGAGTGTCTTAACATTAAGTTCCCGGGTTCCCTCTGCCTACCCTGCCTCGTGCGGGATACAGCGTGAAGCTGAGTAACAAGGAAAAAAAGTAAGGCGGGAATGTTTTAATATCAGTTTCCCAAGATCACTTTTCCTACCCTGCCATGTGCGAGTTACAAAGCGAAGCTGTCATCAGCTTCTTCGACGAATCTAAAGTTAGGTAAAGTTAAGAAAGAAAATACTTTTATTTACAAAATGTACAAACATTTGAACAGGCGTCATGGAAACCGCATTCTTTAAATAACACTTATAAAAATATTTAAGCTAATAGCTTTCTCTATGTCGCGGCACATGACAACTATTTATTTGTAAAAAGCGTAAAAGAATTTGGACGTAACTTGACGAGAACATATGGCTTAGTGGTCAAAGCGCTTGGACAGATTTCAATAGGTATCAATGAGTTCAAATCGTAATAATATATACAAATTTTTAAATGTTAAAAAACTTTGCTTTTAATATCAGTATCAATACGGATAAAAACGCAAACAATGCGTGTCCAAATAGGGGAGCATATTCTTACGGTGCGTGAACTTGATGTACCGCGTGGGGAGACTTTTGAGCTTTCAAAACCCTAAGGAAGTGGGCGTGTAATTAAAACATTTAAAATTAAAAAATATATATATGTACATCAATATCATCGTATTCTTTCTCAATATTTATTGATAAGCTTCACGCTATATCGTACACATAGCGGGGCAGACCGAGGAAACATGGTTGTCTAGTATTAAGACACTCTGTTCCCATTATGACACTTCTGTTACCTGGTTTACACCTGTCCATCGTTACCAAAGCGACGAAATGAACATATATATATATATATATATATATATATATATATATATATATATATATATATATATATATATATATATATATATATATATATATATATATATATATATATATATATATATATATATATATATATATATATATATATATATATATATATATATATATATATATATATATATATATATATATATATATATATATATATATATATATATATATATATATATATCGATTATTTAATTACCTCAAGTGGAAATCGAACCCACAATTCGTCGCAACTCCTACGCCACGTCCTTTCTTTCTTAATTACATACACTAACATCCTAACGACCTTTAAATAAAAGCTTATTTAATTTTTACCTATTTACTATATAATTGAACAGATCAAAAACATTAAACTACCAAATAATGTCATCTCTAAAACCAAAAAAGGAAACTAAATCAAAATCGGTCCATCCACTTCTGACCTACCCACAAATAAATAGACCAGAACCATCAATAAATCACAAAAAAAAAACATTTTAAATGTTAGTTGTTTTGGTACAAAGAATACAAATACGTTAATATAAACAAGATAAGGAAAAGAGATAATGATAAGCGTTATTAAATCAAGTATTAAAATATCTACACAAATATGCATACATATATAGGTGTGCCGGGGATTAAAAAAAAAATATTTTATAACTTGACTCAGCTTCACGCTGTATCCCGCACATGGCGGGGTAGGCAGAGAGAACTTGGGAATCTTGTGTTAAGACACTCCGTTACACTTCCGTTCCCCACTTTCCGCCGTGTTTGAGGCATTGCGTGTTGCGTGGCGAAACTCAATGCCGCGTTTTTGCATTTTTACCAGAGCGAAGAAAATGGAAACATTAAATATTTAAATTGAAAACATTAAGTATTTCACTTCTTCGAGTTGTAATCGAACCCACAATCTGTCGGTAACAGTCACACGCTTGTGCCGCTCCGCCACGACAGGCCTCTCTACTTATTTTAGAAAACGTATAAAAATTTGATCGCAGAGGGATTTGAATCCGCGCCCCTTCGAAATCGTTATTAGTATAAGAAATTGTTTATTTTTACTATTTTCACGCGTTAATTCATGCTTAGGAAAGAAAAATATCTTTTAAAAAACGTATAAATATCTGAACGCAGCGCGATTTGTACCCGCACCTCTTGTAGAACGTCCAAGACGGTCTCTCCTCTTGGAAGGATGGACGTCCTAAGGAGATGGACGTCGGAGTGGTTGAAAATACATACGTAATATATATAAATTAACGTTCAGGTGCAGAATATCTCATGCTAATCAATTTACTTTATATATTATGTGTAATCGGGACGATATCTGACTGTAAATGGGACTAAGCGTTGGGCTCCGCACTAAGTTTGTTGAGAAAACCCAATGTTGAGGGTCATCCCGCATTCAACAAGCTGTCCAGCAAAATTTATGTGGGGTCGAAATTTTTTGGCACTAGGTTCCCTCTGCCTCTTACTATATGTATCTAAAAGCTAAATTTTATTTTAGCTTCAAGCTGTATCCCGCACAGGGTTCCCAAGTTCTTAGGACTACTTAGGAACCTATTGTCAATATGTTCCATTACGTTACCCACTTTCCAATGTATCTGAGGCATTGCATGTTTGAGCAATGGCAGAGTGAAGAATCAAAGTTACACATATAAAAATTATTATTTTTACACATGACAGCTGCCATCAAGCAACATAAATGATGTCATTAACACTGCGCCACCATCATTCACTTCCTGATGATGTCACTTTGGATCGTCAAATTGATTTTAGTCATTGGTTTTAATAAATTCACTTGCCATGCCGCTATTGTGACGAATAGTATCTCAAATTGTTACTTCACAGTTGACTTAACTTGTATAATTATTATATAATATATAATATAATAATCTATATTGAGGCCTGTCGTGGCGCAGCGGCACAAGCGTGTGACTATAACCGACAGGTTCTGGGTTCGATCCCCAGTCGAGGAAATGAAATATTTAATATTTTCAATTTAAATATTCTACGAATTTAATGACTTGAATGTTGAGTAACGGAACTGAACACCACATTTTGTCTTAATACCAGAGCTAAGAAATGACAGTATTAAATATTTATTTTGACTAAGTTAGGATGGAACCCATAACCTATCGGGTTAGCAGTCGCAGCTTGTGACCCTGCACCACAACATGTCCCAAGAACTATTGGTTTGAATCGAACAAAATCCTCAGACTGTCAAAGAGATGATATTTCTTGCTGCCTCCGTTGCATAGGCGGTGCTCCCCTTAGGGCTCCATTTTCTAAATTTCAAACAGTTTTTTCCACATCCACTTTTATATTCTTAAAAATAGTGCCAAAGTGATGACACAATTGGTTAAAATACTTCTCTTCTACAGTAAGTAAGAGACTCTTCTACAGTTTTCTTTATTATTTCTTCTCTCCGTTCCACTATCTAATTCAATTAGTTTTAATGTGGGCGGTAATTTCCTTATGACCATGGGAACCAAAATAGTGATTTTTAAAATTTATGTCTGTGCATATGTATGCACTAACCTCAAAAACAGCTAACCAGATGTAAATGAAGTTGTTTTTTTTCAGCTTCGCGCTGTATCCTGCACAAGGCAGGGTAGGCAGAGGGACCCCGGGAACCTAGTGTTAAGACACTCCACATTTCACTTCTGTTCCCCACTTTCCACCGAATTTGAGGCATTGAGTGTTAAGTGGCGGAACTCAACGCGGCGCTTTGACTTATTACCAGAGCAAAGAAATGAAACATTAAATATTTAAATTGAAAATATGAAATATTTCATTTCCTCGACTGGGGATCGAATCCAGAACCGGCATCCAGAACAGCTTGTGCCGCATGCAGTTTATTATAATAATAAAAAAAAAATCAATTCAAAATATTTAATTCATCAAAGTTGCAATTTTATAACTCATTCTACTCATTAATGTATAGATATTGTCTCAAAAGTAGAAATGTCAAAAAAAATTAGATAAGTATATAAACAGTATAATACAAGAAGTGATGCCATGTGCAGGTCCCTAGTCGAAAAAATATCAACATTTTAAAAACTTTTACTTAAATTTTAAGTTAAACAAAGTTTTGTTTAAGACAAATAAAACAATGAAGATATTACAATGAATAAGTTTGTATGTCTGTTTCTCACATTAAAATTTATTTCTTTTAAAATCAAAGAATTAATTAATATTATATATTTAAAAATGTTGTTTTTAACTAAATAAATATATTTAATGTAATATGCAAATAATAATAACAACATAGACAACACATTTTTCATAAAGAAAATAAAGCTTTAACTTGGAAACTTGTCACGCAAATGAACTTGGCAAGCTGAAAGAATCTACTAAAAAAAAACTCTGTTCCCGTGTTCCCCCATTTACCATTAAAATTTAAGTGTTGAATGAACGAAGTTACTAAATAATAATTAATTCCCCTAAGTAGATATTGAACCTACAACTGCTTTATTTATTCCGCCACTGTACTGCTGTAACCTTCATATTATAGGACACTTGTTAATAATAGAAAGTGTATATACATTGAAATGTATTTAATATGGAAAAAACAATAGAACTTACTATTTTTCATTTAAATACTTCTAAAAAGTAATACTATTCATAGTTAACATTCCTATGTGTATAACAAATAATATATATACACATAATTCTTAATTTCAACCAAAGCATCAACTTTAAAATTAAAAACAAGTTTTGGACTGTGCTAAAGTTGAAGTAAACGGTTGCCTCAATTACTATTATAAAATAACGTTTATCGTTATCACGGGCGCATTCCTACAAGTAAGAGCTATTAGCGTGTAAGTGCCGCGAATTTATGAAAGCACTACATAGTATACGACTGAGCTTAGTTGTACTACATCTTGTGAAAAGTGGGACATCGCCGCGCCCTCAAAGTTATAACATTCCTATTGGAATATAAACAACTTGGCAAAAAAAACTTAAGTTGTGAACATTTATTTCACAATTACACTAATTTATTAGTGGTTTTTAAATTGATATTGTATAGATAATATTTAAATTTATATTGTTACTCACCTGTATATCAACAAGATCCCATTAAACGGCAATTTGTAAAGAAAAACTCGCAACTGTGTCGTGTTTTCACGTAAACATGAGTCCACTGGTTTCAAAGGAGGGTCCGGTTGTCACATACACCACGAACCACCTTTATTATATAAAATCACAACACAAACACTTAATAGCGAAGTTCATAGAAGTTTTAAGGGATATTAGAATTGTTTTTCATTCATAAATCGTTTGAGACGAGCTCTAGCGTTGGTGAACCGATGAAACTAGATAACTGAGTTTATTATAGGTGGGGTAGGGGGTAGCGGTGCGGGGGCAGGGGCCGCGTCATCCGCCATATTGGTGGGTTACGTCATCGCGCAAATACGCTTAGGTAAAAACTTGTATGCCCCAAGATTGTTATTATTGTTATTGAATAAATTGTTTTTTTTTTGAATTTGAGACCGTTATTTCTATTGTGTATTATTGATGAACGTTTTTGTAATAATTATATGGATGTATTTGTCACTAACACTAATTCATTGTTTTACTAATATTAATTTTATTTAGTAATGGTTATTGAATATTACTTATATTTAGTAATGATTTTTTTTATATAAAAAAAATATAATATAAATAATTTCACATATAATTATATATTAAAAGAACGTAAATAGCTTTATGTATCGCAAAACTTCTTAACATTCACAAATTGTCGCAACGTGAAAAGTTTCTTTATGAATCCTTTATTTACATCAGCTAGGTATCAGAGGCAAGTAAAATAATGAATATAGTATAGGATGACATCAAACGTCAAAAATAAATAGTTATTGTCAAAAGTCAAAAGGGCTAAAGAGGAATTTTAGTTTTACTTGTTTTGTATTTCATAATTTAAGTATTATTCTGTTGTATAACTCTAGATCTACGCCTATTTGAATATTTTCTTCACTGCCGTATTTCTCTATTTTATAATAAAGAAAATTCGAAAATGCAAGGTAATGAGTCACTAAATTATTGATTAATATCCTTGTAATGCTAGCTTTGTTTTTAAGTATTATTTTGTTTATTCAGACACAAGACCAGAATTATATGAAGAAGTCAAATTATATAGGAACACAAGGGAACGAGAAAAGTAAGCATTTTAATATATATAACTATAATTTTATATTGATCATATGGATTAAACCTAAAGAGAAGTATTTATTGTTTAATAAAATTTTATTATATTTTACTTCTAGGCACGACAATATGGCTGAACTCTATGCAGTTATCAGCACACTTCAGCATTTAGAAAAAGCCTATATGAGGGACTGTGTCCGGGCTCAAGAGTACACTGCGGCATGCAGTAGACTTCTCGTTCAATACAAAGTTGCTTTCAAACAAGTGCAGGGTGACGAGTTTCCTACTATTGAAAGTTTTGTTACAAAATTTCGAGTGAGTTATCATCTTCAATTGTTATTATACAGAGTGAGATTTAGATACTGTAGAATATATATCAACCTGTCGAGAAGTGAAAATATTATGACTATAATTGAACTGGAGCTTGGTCTGAACAGTAGTGTGGCTGCTGTTTCTTACATATATTAACTGAATGCAATCAAACTTTGACTCATATCATAGTGTGAATTTGGCCTTAATGTTTCTATTTATTTTTTTCAATTGGTTAAGACAAAGTAGCATTGACACCTGCATTTCATTTAACATACATTTTAAAAATATACATAAATAGATAGATATAGATAAATATACTCTACTCTACTCTAGACAGCTTCACGCTGTATCCCGCACATGGCAGGGTAGACAGAGGGAACTTGGGAACCTAGTGTTAAGACACTCGGTTCCCCACTTTCTGCTGAATTTTGAGCCATAGCATGTTCAGTGGCGGACCTTAACGCCGCATTTTGCCTTGTACCAGAGCGAGGAAATAAAAATATTAAATATCTAAATTTAAACTATTAAATATTTCATTTCGTTGAGTGCGGATCGAACCCACAACCGAACGGTTACAGTCACACATTTTGTGGCGCTGTGCTACGGCAGGCCTCAGACATATAAATATGAATACAAAATAATCTATAAAGCCCATGCCATAATTGTAAACAGAATGGTCCTGGGTTCAAATAACACTTGACCAAAGAATTTGATTCGATGTTCATAAATAATAATTTATCAATAATCATGTAGCCTTAATTATGGGAATTATTATTTTTAAAAACATTTTTTATTGAAATTATTGTGCCCATTTCAGCTAGATTGTCCAGCAGCTCTGGAGAGGATAAGAGAAAATAAACCAAATCTAATCAAGGATGATAAAGGGAACACCAATAAATATATTGCTGAGATCGTTTCAGTAAGTAAATTATTATTCTTTTTTAATCATGTATATATTTCTTTTTTGGCAGGGTAGGCAGATGGATCTTGGGAACCTAGTGTTCAAACATTTCGTTTTACTTCCGTTCCCCACTTTCTGCCGAATTTGAGGTGATTGTGAGTTGATTAGCGGAACTTAACGCCGCACTTTGCCTTGTTACCAGAGTAAATAAATATTTAATTTGAAAATATTTAGTATTTCATTTCCTGAAATGGAGATCCAACCCACAACTTTTCATTTACAGTCACACATTGGTGTCACTGTGCCGTGACAGGCGTCAGGGTAAATTATTGTATATGTATACATATTATAAATTTGTAACTGACTACTGTTTGTACATTGAAAATATATTAAAATAATTGAATCAGTAACAATGATTTTTAATTTTTTTTTTGTGCATGCATTTTGTTTACGTTGATCTCCTCACTTTAATTTTTTTACAAACGGTTTAACTAATTTAAATGCAGTTTTCACTATTGTGTTTTGGTAACTTTTTCTCGAGATATAGTTTTTATATATTATTAAATAAGTCGTTTGAAAAGATTTGCAACAGTAGTAAATAAATAAATATGTGATTTAAGCAGGCAAAGCCATGAAGAAGCGGCTAGTAGTTAATATATTTTTTTGGAAACATAGTAGCACATGTGGAATTATATTTTTATCTTATTTAAAGTATTGTCACCACACCCAGAACAGAATATTTTTTTTTTTTGAAAAATGTAAAATATTTAAAATGTTTCCAGTTATTCATAACATTAATGGACAAGCTGCGTTTGGATCTCCGCGCGATGGACATGATACAGCCGGAGCTCAGGGACCTCAAGGACACCATGGACCGCCTCGAAATGTTGCCCGACGACTTTGAGGGGAAATTGAAGGTATTTTTGTTTATATTTCAACGCTTTTTCTTGGATTGTTTTGTAAATTTTATGTGAGGCCTGTCGTGGTGCAGCGGAACAAATGTATGGCTGGAAACGATGGGTTGTGGGATCGATCACTTAAGGAAATATTTAATATTTTCAATTTAAATATTTAATATTTTCATATCTTCGCTCTGGTAACAAGGCAAAGCGCGCCGTTGAGTTCCGCCATTCAACATGCAATGCATCAAATTCGCCGGAAATGGGCAACGAAAGTGGAACGGAGTGTCTTAACACTAGGTGCCCAAGTTAGCTCTGCCTACCCTGCCGTGTGCGGGATACAGCGTGGAGCTGAGTTGTTTACAAAATACGCAAACGAAAGTAGGTACGTAGCGGGGCGTTGTGTGTTCCTTTCTTAAGTATGAAATAACACTTGGAAAATAGTAGAAATATTAAATAAATAACATTCTCTCTCACCAAATGATAATTCTTACGAACAGTCTTTGGGTAGCGGAAATATGTAAAAATCGTCCCTACAGAGATGCTAACAACATAAATAACGTTGTAACAAGCGTAGCGATCGACGTAGCTTCATAAGAACGTATGGATTAGTTGGTCAGAGTGCTTGGACAGTTTCTAAGGAGGCGCAGGTTCAAATCCCGCTACGTTCAATTTTTTATACGTTTTTAAAACGAAAAGTGCGAAATAAAATTTTAAACATAGTAAAAATATTATATACTTTCAATTTGTTACTCCCAAGTGACAAAGCGCGGCGTTAAGTTCCGCCACTCATAATTAAAATATAATAATTCCCGTCAGGTACAAGAATGGTTGGACAAGCTATCGGAGATGTCAGCATCAGATGAGCTCTCCGAGAGCCAAGTGAGGCAGCTGGTGTTCGACTTGGAGACTTCGTACGGAACGTTCAATAAGTTCCTACACAAGGACTGAGGTGACGTACTGACGGTAGTGGGTTTGAATTCATATGTGGGGGGTGTAATAATTTCGAATAGTAAAATATTTGTTTAGTGCAAAATTGTTAGTCATTGCCTATTTATTTAGTTTGTTTGTATGAAATATTTAAATATGTATGTATATTTTTTTTTAAAGGTTTAGAGATGATTTTTGAGATATGCCCGACTTTTCCTGCGATGATTGTGTGTTTAATGCATTTTGTGTCACAAACATAATGGAATATATTGTTAAAATGTTTTATTTGAAGCTGCTGGATATATGACAGTCGTAAATTTGATAACCGCCCATGGGAAACATATTTACATTTACAAATTCTTTCAGCTTCACAGAACTCAACGCCGCGTTTTGCCTTGTACCAGTGCGAAGAAATAAAAACATTATGAAATATTTAAATTGAAAATATTAAATATTTCATTTCCTCAACTGGGGATCGAACCCACAAGCTGCCGGTTACAGTCACACGCATGTGCCGCTGCGCTCTTGACATTATAGATTATATATCTGTATTTATATTTAATTCAACTTTAATTAGCTGTATTCGTATTTAATTTAACTTTCCACAAGTAAAAATTCCTTTTATTTGTTTCAGGTATATATTTTTTTTGGAAATAATAATCATATACTATAAGTAAGTATAGTTTCGTCACCGCATGTTACGAGGACTGTTGGTTGGAGATAAGCGTTTTGTATGTAATGTAATTGTAATTATTATTATTATATGTTATTATAATAAATATTTTATTAATTGATTGTTGTGGTTTCATTTTAGTTTTGGAGTGATTTTCTTTTACTTTGTTATGTTTTTCCGTTTACTTCTGTTTAGATGTGATATTTTATATATTTTCTAAATAAATGCTTATTCTTTCCTAAGCTTGGACTTTAAAGACAGTATCTATACATGAAAATTAAACCATCAGCTCAGTAAATAGACATTTTGTAGCAATTTTTCAAACTTAATATTTTTAATTAACGTAAAATTCCTTTTTTAATATCGATTTAAGTAAACACTAATTGTTAAAGGGTTGCGAAAATATAAAATAGCGAAAACTGCATTTAAACCTGGTTAGCAGTTTTTGGAGGTAAGCGCGTCCGAACGTACAGGCAATAATTGAATAAGACACTATTTTGAGTCCTAATAAACGTCCCCTAGAAAAAATGTTCTATATATTTTTCATATACCGACGGGAATAATTTACAGATTACAGATTTGTTCTAAGTGATTAAGTATATACAGTAAAATAGCGATGAAATCGGTAAAATATTACTGTCAATGTCAAAAATATAAGTATAATATATATATATATATATATATATATATATATATATATATATATATATATATATATATATATATATATATATATATATATATATATATATATGTACATATATATATGCCGCTAAAAAGTTAGGCAGAAGTATAATTTAATAAATAACTGATTTTAATACATCTCTTATTTAAAAAAATCCCTTTAAAAGTTGTTACATATATAGGGATAGAAATCACGTGCGTTAAAGATATTTGTAAGTAAGTACGTAATAGTTTCAAGCAATTGAATTAAAATCAACTATAAAATGGCAGTTAAAAACAGATTCATCAATAATTTAAGGGTGACCATAATTTTAGTAATTTTTTTTTTGTATTTCTAAATTACACTTAAATATTATTCGCTATCGATTTATATGATATATAAATTAATTACGTATTAAGGTCATTCTCCAATTACTATATATTTTTAGAATAGGCATTAGAATGGGTTAATAGGTCTGTCATGGCGCAGCGACACAAGAGTGTGACTGTAACCGGCAGGTTCTGGTTTCGATCCCCAGTCGAGGAAATGAAATATTTAATATTTTCAATTTAAATATTTAATGTTTCATTTCTTCGCTCTGATAATAAGGCAAAGCGCGGCGTTGAGTTCCGCCACTCAACACGCAATGCCTCAAATTCGGCGGAAAGTGGGGAACGGAAGTGGAACGGAGTGTCTTAACACTATGTTCCCGGGTTCCCTCTGCCTACCCTGCCTCGTGCGGGATACAGCGTGAAGATAATGGGTTAATAATATTACTAGTAATATATCTGCATTTCAGATATTTAATCCATATTCTTTTAGTTTTACGCTGCATTGTGCATTCAGTAGGGTAGTATCAGAAAAGCTCTGATTAAAAAAACTCAACGCCGCCGATTGTATCAATATTAATAAACGCACATTAATATAGTATTATGAGACAACGCCATGGTATTTTATATTCTTTATAATTTTTATCCTTATTTATTGCAATAAAAACCTATGGTTTCCTAAAGTCATGAAATATTCACGTGGAGTTTATAAAACGTTACGTCACATTACATTGTACTATTTGTACTACAAACTAAGTGTGCTTAGGACACATCTAGTAAAACTAATTTTATGATTAGCTTATATTTTGTGATGTGTCCGCCAAATAGAGCCAGATATACAGGGATAGTTATAATATTCATATTACATTTGCAGGAAGTAAGACGTTTTATTTTTAAAACATAAATTGTTTACTGTCAGTTTTACTGATGTAATTTACGTGTTAACGACAAAGTGTATAAGTATTTATATATAAAACACGTCGCTTCGGCGTCGCTGTAGAACTCAATAGGGCCAAGAGCATAATACACATTCGAAAAAAAAATATTTATGTATACTGGGATTAAGCTCATGATGCTCTAATGGAGATGGAGATGATGGAGTGAAGTGTAGACCAAAAAAACAATTGAAGGCTTCTGTTTAAAATATATTAGTGCATGTGAATCATATTCACGGGAATTTACCCTAAAACGTATTTAAATATTTTCATAAAATAATATATTCTTTCAGTCCATTAACACACCAAATATCGATGCCAAGTATCATTTAGTCAACGAAGCCTACAACGAGGCGCGAACTTTCTTCGTAAGAAGTCGTTCGAACTACGACAGTCTCAAGAACATGTCTCTACATGTGATGGACACTTTCTTAGATCTGGCACACATTATGAATAATCAAATGGCAAGAGAATTGAGAAGTGCGGTCATAAAGTTCTATAAAGTTAAATATTTTCATGATTTCTTCAGCTATATAATTAGTTTGGATGAGGTTAGTTAATTATAAAGTATAAAATAATATTATAAGATAACAAAATAATACAAAGCATATTATAAATAACCTTGTTTACTATGTTTTAAAGTGTTATTCCACACTTAGGACAGAAAATACTAAACTTAAATTTAAAAAGCATATAAAAATCCTGCTTCGTTCCAAATTTTTACACGCTTTTTAAATTTAAGCATATTATAAATAACCTTGTTCGTTAATTTAAATATTGAGAATCATGGTCGAATTTGATGTAATTAAATTAGTATAATTTAATTTTTATGAATATTTTGTGATCAAATGTGGTTAAATTGGTATTATTGTAATATATTATGCGTTTACTTTGTCATAATTTTGAATAAATTTTTTTTAGATGACAGAAATAATTGAACATTGTCTCCTTGACCCTGCAGAAAAGATCGCTGAAATTCGCCAGCAGTTCCGTAGCGTTATAAAGAATTTTCAAGATTTGAGATATTTCGATACAGTTAATAAGTGTATCGATCAGCTTCCAGACGAAGTTGCTGCTGCACATTGTATTTTGCATCAAGCTGTCCTGTAAGTATTGTATCTGTGGTTTCTATATAGTAATATAGGTTTGCGTATGCACTGTTAATTTTGAGGATATTGTATCTAGAGATGCGAGATGCGATTGCACTACTTAATAAATCTAGTAATGCTTTATCATTTTATAAGAACTATCAAGCACCTTTCCTAATGATATTTTTTACATACTCTTAGCTTTAACGAAACAATGCAAGATAGTTTAGTGTCAGTTGTAGAGATAAAGACGAAACAGCACGCGCACGCGATGAACACGTCGCTGTACGACGTGCAAGCTTGTTTAAATGACTTTGTCCCACATTTCTATGAGCAGTTACTTGTGGATCCTTATACAGGTAAAGATATATAGTATTTTTTATTTTAATATTTGAAAAAAAAATAAACTTTTTTATTTAAACAAAATAATTTTATGGAAACATTGAAAATATATTATATAGTGAATGGGTACTCCTTCGTTTAAATAGAATGGTGCTTTAACTAAAGCATAAATAATGTTATTTTATTTGTTTTCTACGAAATTGTCGCTTGACTTTACATGATTCAATTTCTACCCTAATTTGACACTAGTTTGGAGAGTAATACAACTCAACTCAACTTTATTGTTTCAGAGAAATGTGGATATTTAAAAGTAGTAAACGCATCTATACATGATTTAATAACAGATAAATGGCAAAGCAGCAGAGAGTTACTGTTTCCCAAAAAATGGAGCTTACTGGTCGAATTCCTTAAAGAAAAATATACTTGACTTTTATGTATTAGTTCTATAAAATAATATTAGGGTTTTTCTACATTCTGTTTCTTTTATTAAACTACATACTAATATTAGTACAGCTGTTTTAATATACAATTAAAACATATTACTATACCATTATATCGTATCATTCAGTTTTTATTTTATCCTTAAATATTTTTTTAAATATATTTTTATTCAATTTACGGCAATAACAATTCTATTATATGGATACTAATTTATTTATTTATTATTTATCTAAGTCTCGCTATGCGTTACAATTCATAATGTCAAAAGCAAAATAGTTTACGTCTAAGGCAACTAAATGTCAAATAATTTCGACATTTGTCATTTCTCGTCAACAAAAAACGCGCGACCGCGAATCGAAATGTTGTGTATATTGTGATAACATGTTTTATTAATTCAAACGAAAAAATGCCGAAATCAGTAAGAAAAATGCTCCACAATGGCTACTCCTACGACGAACCAGATCGAATGCCGGACAATATAAAAATAACAAACTTAGATTTAATGATGTATATTGTTGCTATTGTTGGTCACTTTGTTGATTTAGGATTGGACATAAATATAGCTGTTAGATACTTTCTATCAAAGAATATGATGGAATTTGGATGGACTTTAGTATTCATCTTGTTACCAGCTTTCGTGAATACAGCAGTTTCGATACGAATGTAAGTATTTTTAGTGTTTTGAGCAATGACATCAGTTTTTATAACGTGTGAATTGAAAACTCTATTTTTAACTGATCACTGAGTCATATTCACCTTCAAAAATTCACTGAGGCCAAAATTAGCTGCCAGGTCTATATCTCATAAGTATATTTAATTTAGTTCAAAAATATATTTCATTAATTTCATTATTAGTTATATAAAACATAAAACTAGGTCAAGGTGTAAACCTAACATAAGCATGGTCTTGTATTATTCTGTAATTAATTTGAGGCTGTTATGGCTAAGTAGCCATTGGTAGTACTGAAAATTAAATTTCCCCGAACTTGTGAAATGGATTGTTTTAATATAAGGTTACATATACCTTCTCTCCTTTATGCAGAATGAAATGTGAAGCCAAATTTTGATTAGTTTTTATAATTTTTAATCTTAAATAAATCATATGTAAGCTAATAATAAGATGGATATTGTCACTACCTAGACTTTTCAAAACTGTAGATAAAAACATAAAATTAACACTAGGTCTTATAAAATTAAAGTGATCTTACCCATTTAAAGTTATAATAAAAAAATATAATATTTTTTAATAAATTAATATAATATTTTTTTATTTTCAGTTAAATTCTTTATTTATACACAATTATTATATAAATATAATTAAGGGTTTTTTTTATATTTAACCCACCAGGTACTCACAAGATAAAGAGCAGGATTCAATATCGAATGAATTCACAAAGCGACGGTGGTTGAGAATATTCATTTTAGTACTCCAAATGGCACCCATTTTACGTTTTACAGATGCTCTTATGTAAGTGTTCATAATGTGATATCATTTTCCAACAAGCTTTTTATATTTTAATATTAGTACTTTTTTTTACTGAAAGAGTAAAAGGGTGTAGAAGGTATAATATTGATATTATAAAAGTTAAGGCCTGTTGTGTCTCAAGGCTGTAAGTGTGTACATTTAATGATTAATCATATTAATAATAAACACTCTGTACTGATCTCAAGGATCAATATAAACAAAAACAATTAAAAAAATTAATGTACAAAAGCCTTATAGCTTAAGTAGCTATCTCTGGCAGGCAATCATATACCATAAGGAATAGCAAATATAAACTGATAAAGTGTATAATAATAATAGATATTAAATAAATTAATAGATAAAAAATATATATGTATATATAAATAATCGTGATTATTACTTTACATATAATAAAATTAGAAAAAAAGAAACAATATGTCACACTATATACATAGAGGCCCGTCGTGGCGCAGCGGCATAAGCGTGAGACTGTATGCGATAGGTTTTAATGTTTTCATTTCGTCAGTCTGATAACAAGGAAAACCGCGGCGTTGAGTTCCGCCACAAAACATGTAACGCCCCAAATTCAGCTGAAAGTGGGTAACGGAACGGAGTGTCTTAACACTAGATTCTCAAGATCATTCTGCCTACCCAGCCGTGATCGAGTTACAGCGTGAAGCTAAAAAAATCATATGATTCGAAAAAAATATATGTTTAATATTTTAGTAATATAAACTGACAGACAATTATCAATTGCAAAATACAAAACAAAGGAAGCATTATATTTTTAATATGTTATCAAATTTTGTAATAGCAAGTATTTGTGTGCTATCTATATTACGGACATACTTGTGGTTGGCACAATTATGTTATTGCAATAATAATTCACTATAGTAAGTAAATATATTAATTTTACTTAGCTTCACGCTGTATCTCTCACATGGCAGAGACGTAACTTGGGAACCTTCGAAGTTCGAAGGCATTTTTGAATGTTGAGTGGCGGAAATAAACGCCGCGCTTTGCTATGTTACCAAAACGCAGAAATGGAAATGTTAAATGTTTCATTTCCTCGAGTGGGAATCGATCTCAATACCTGGCACGCTTACAATCGTAGACGTCTGTAGACGCAAGGCAATGATAGAACTGTAAAATAGTAATAAACTAATTAAAATGTGGCGATTTTATATTTTTTATTCAGCTTCACGCTTTATCCCGCACTAGGCAGGGTAGGCAGAGGGAACCCGGGAACCTAGTGTTAAGATACTCCGTTCCACTTCCGTTCCCCACTTTCCGCCGAATTTGAGGCATTGTGTGTTGAGTGGCGGAACTCCGCCGAACAACGCCGCGCTTTGCCTTATTACCAGAGCGAAGAAATGAAACGTTAAATATTTAAATTAAAAATACTAAATATTTCATTTCCTCGACTGGATCGAACCCAGAACCTGTCGGTTACAGTCACACGCTTGTGCCGCTGCGCCACGACAGGCCTCATATATATTAAAGGCGATTCCGATTGAAGTAGTTGATTATTGAAAATTTCAAGTACTTTTGTACAAAATACTGTAGTAAATATAACTTTAGAGAGTTACAAGAAAACGTTGTTTATTTTTTAATAATACTTTAATCATATTAAGCGACGGTTAATTTAGTAAGTTTGAGGCGTCTCATTGCGCAGGGGTCGAATGGTGTGACTGTAAAGGCGACAGGTCGTGATTTCGATAACCACTCGAAAAAATAAAATATTTAATATTTTCATTTCCTTGCTCCATTAACAAGGTAAAGCGCGGCGTTGAGTTATATCAACACGCTGTTCTTGAAATTCGGTGGTAAGTGGGGAAACGGAACGGAGTGTCTTAACACTAGGTTCCCAATTACCCTCTATCTAGCCTTCCCTGTTATGTGTAACACAGCATAAAACTATAAAAAAATCTTATATCTGCCCTTCAAGATATCAAACACCTTCACGCTGTATCCTGCACATGGGAGGGTAGGCAGAGGAAATTTGCCTACCCTCCCATGTGCAGGTTCCCCACTTTTCGCCGAATTTGAAGATATTAAAGAAAAAATTTACTGAGAAAAATTATGAAAAAGCAAATGTATTTACATTAAATATGCAGTTACGCAATAAAATCTCGCCAAGCGCATCGGCAAAACGACCCGGCGTCACAACGTAAGTACTACGGTCTGATGCTGAAGGAGGATTCCGACGCGGCGCTCCTCAGGATCTTCGAGTGCTTCCTGGAGGCCGCCCCTCAGCAGGTCCTGCAGACCAGCCTCCTGTTGAGGCAGTATGATCATCTTGCAGGTGATCTTTATAATATAAAAACTTTCTTTATGTTTGAATAATTTATTCTGTAGTCTTTCTTTTATTAGTGTTTTGTGGACAAGAAACTTAGTGGAGTAGGATATATAGTGCTATCAGAGGACTTTGGACATTATATTAGAGAATTAAAAATGTTAAAAGACTTCCGATATCATCAATGTACCTCATCTAGACAAAGTGCTTGTAGCTCTAAAAATATCGTACTCAAGTGTTTAATTTATACGGACACTACGGTGCCACAGACACACTTATCATACCCCTCTTTCTGCGTAGGATGTTAAAAAACCTAAAGAAATACAGCCTCATCTACATTAATTGCCCAAACTAAGCTCCTTGTTGCAAGGTAAGTATTCATCCAGGTTTACCTTCGGCAAATCGACTTCCCTGGCCTAGACCCAATAAAGGGGCACAACCTCACCAAGCTAATCCATCTCTTAGAGATCTTCATACAACGTTAGCTAGTTCAATCCACGTCCTACTTCTTTCATCAGATCTTCTCGATCAGTCTCGATAGTGGGTAAGAGCTAGTGCCTCGAGACTTACCAGGGCACGTTTTAATAAAGACAAAGTACCTTAACACCAGGTTCCCAGGTTCCACTGTGAAGGTATTATTAGTTAAACCTTCTATTTTACCATCTAACGAGGTCGAATAAACTTTCCAGTACACCAGATCCTCTCGATCAGTTCCTCGATCGTGGGTATGGGGTGGTGTCTCGCGGCGTACCAGCGCGCGGTGCGCTTTGCCCAGGACAAGGGGAATATGAGCTGGACTGGCACTGGGCTGCAGGTGGCTTGGCATTTTTTGGTTACATGTAAGTATAGTTTTGCCTTATAAGTTACGGAAGCCTTATACATTTTTTTTGTTTGTCTGTCATGATCGCTTGGCAGTGTCAAGTTGAAATTTCAAATACCCAGGTCTACGGTCTCTTCGAGTACCGAAAAAAATCAAAAGATCCAAGCATTTATGCATCATTTTTGCATTTTGTATGAAATTTGTCTACAAATTTAAATTTGTCAACTTTTATAAGTTGGTGATCGAGTCCGACTCGCACTTGGCAGTTTTTAATTTAAATAGTATATATTTTTAATTTTTTATTCATTTGGATGTGACAAGCAATGCATACATCATTAATTTATCGCATTATACAGAATTATTCATTTTTTTTTATGTTCACGCTGGTAGGCTGGTAGAGGGAACACTTCGTTCCATTCTTTACTTTCCGCTGAATGTGTGGAATGGTGTGGAAACTTAAGCCCGCTTTGCTCTGTAACCAGTGCGAAGAAATGAAAACATAAAAATTATTAAACATTTAGTTGCTCGAGTGGGGATCGAACCCACAACACGTAGCGTGTACAGTGACACGCTGTGCCCCAAAGCCACCACTAGACCTCTTTCCCAAAAAAAAACTAAACAATTTTAATGTAATTTCTTTCCAGTAAGCCGTATAACATCAATTTCAATAATCGCCTACATTTCCCCACACTGGTCGATCCTGGCCTGTTTCCTCCACATCATCACCATGACCTGCTGGCTCCAACTCCTCGAAAAGCCACTATTCTGTTCTCACAATAAAATGTGTGAGCTTGCATTCTCCATGACCCTCGGGTCTGTTTACCTTTTCACCTACATTTTACCAGTCGAAGGTAGAACCAGATATAGATATGCAATTTATTACACTATATGTTTCATACAGAACGTAACGTGTTCGTTAATTTGGTTTTTCTATGCGAATAATGATATTAGGATGTCGATATATTTTTATCCTGTGTTGGTTTTTAGTGTTGTGCCCTTCGTTTTGGGGTTAATTTTCATGGTCATCTATTATGGTTGCTTTCATCCGAAAACTTGTAGCGTTAGCGATGTGATGGCTGAGTTTAAACATGGGGAAGTGGAGATTAGATGATTTTAATTAAAAAAAAATACTATTTGGATTTGAACCCGTGACTCTTGGAGAATGTCAAAGTGAAGTGACACATTTGGGAAATTCATAATGAATTTTAATTTAGGTATTACAATAACTCAACCATTTTAATTAGAAGTAGTAGCATAATTTTTTTAATGTATATATTATTTTAATTTATTTGTAGACAGTAAAAATGTTATTTTGCAATTTTAATAATAAACATATTGTCAGCTTAGAGTGTAAACCTGCTAAATCCATTTACTATCGTTGTGTACAATTATATACCATAAAGTACCTACTACTTAATAGATTAGACCTTTTTGTTACATATATTAGAAAAAATATATATTTTTTTAAATTGTAAACATCATCTGATAATGTATATATATATTTATTTCTCTTTTTATACGTTTTTGTCTCTTGATGGTTTAATTATTAAGCAGTTAGCCGCTTTACACTCCTAAGCTGACGCTATATATGCATTATTATTTTTTTCAGCTATTATGTATACATTTTTCCTCTAATGTCTGAATATTGAAACTCAGTAATAATCTCTAAATTAGTGTCTTCATAGTAATTATATTGATCCTATTTTTTAGGAATTTATACAAACATTTATACATTCAATATTAGTTTTTTTCTCATAAAGCATACAATGATATCAATATGGCTTTACAAAAGGGGTGCCAGTTTATATCTTTAATTTAATTTTGTATACCAGTTTCAATACGTAATGAAATATTGCAACAATACTCTTTTTTTACCAGTAATAAAAATTAGTGTTAAGACACTCTGTTCTGTTTAAGTTTGAATGGATCATTGAGAGGCCTGACCTCTGATATTTCTTTTTATTATAGTACAAAAGTGTTATTTGTGTATACAGCATTATTAACACAATGGTCACAAGTTCAATTTTTTTGAAGAATTTTATTAATTTTATATATTGCCACTCTGGTATTCACTTTTATAACATAGTGTAGTAAAACAAGACTGATTTAATTTAAATATTGTATATTTTGATAGAATTTTTATTTAATATTTATGTCAAATCTCAGAAGAATCTGCCAAACGTAGTATTAAGAAGTTTTATAATAAATATATTGTATTTTATATTAACTATGGTTGTTTTTTTTGTCCTGACTTACATGTTATTAGAAAAGAATATGTTTTATAGATTCATTTTGATACTTAATTCTATAGTTTCCTAACTTTAAAATTCATCATTTATTTCCATTTTAAATATATAAACTTGATAATTTATATATCTTTATAACATTCAAGAATTACCTCAAAAACAACAAAGAATATGTTTTTTTTTAATAAACTAACTTAACACTATTATAAATATACATGATCACCAAATAAAAGGTGCTCTCTCCCTCAACACTTTCAAGCCGTACCTATTCCATTCCCTTTGATTGATCCACAACTCAACAGCAGACTCCAGGCACGACATGACTGCGGCCCCCTTCCAAACAGTACTAGCCGAGTCGATATCCTTGGGAGATGTCACTATTTCTAACTGTTCCGTCTTATATGTATAGGGAATTTGCAAAGCCAGCCTATTTTGTAGCCATAAGTTTAAACCATGGACTTTAACGCCACCACCGACTATTAAAATACTGCTATACATCTTGCGTTTCAGTTCCTCGCTTGAACATCTATCTATACTTTGTAAGATAGCTGCATCTAAGCTCAATACTTGGCCAGGGGCTAAGGAAACCTCTCCGGGGCCACTTTCTAAAGTATCAACCACTATATCTTCATCAGGGTTTGCTGAAGGTTGATTTTCATTACCACCTTCGAATTGCTGGCTTTCATTAGCTGTAGGATCAGCAGTTTCGCGTTTTCTTCCAGTTTCTCTGAGAAATTCAGCATCAAATGGATCTTCTGCGTCACTCGGTTGCCTATTTTGGATCTTAGTTGATTTAGGGCCAGTTATTTTAAGTAGATCAGTGTAAAATAGTGAAAGTGGTGATATGATGCATTCATCACCAACTTGTAATGTGTATTTGTTTATTACATCACCTGGGTGGTCGACAAAGAAAGATTTTTCTTGTGGGCCGCATACATCTAAGTTAACATGACAGAAATCTTGGTACAAATTCCTCATAAGAATAACGTCTCGAGGAACATTTTCTGTCCAATTTTTATAAGGAAATGCACTTTTATGGAACATCCATGACAGCGTCTGACACACGTCCCCTGCACCATAGTCCATTCTTAGTCTAGTAGTTTTATGAGAGATTCCATCTTCAACACATGAAATGGCTGTTTTTTGGTCACCAATATCTACTACACAGGCTGAACCTATGCCTGCACCAAAAGTAGCCCCTACGCTCTCCTGAACTAAAAAACAATGTCCGAATCCTAAATCCTTCAATAATAATGATGTTAGATATTTCAAATGACTCCTTGTATAAATGTCAGGTATGAGCAGCACACAACGATACTTGACCAGCTCTATTAAAGGGATACCCAATTTATATTCTATTACGGAACTCCAAATAGTGTACAAGTCATTTAAAACAGATGATATCGACCCACCTACTTCACAATGTAAGTTAAAATCGCCTCTCCTGAATGGAAAATGTATGTTATAAGGCAGTTCCGGATCAATATCGAGTACCAGGTCACCAACTACTATTTCACATTGAACTTGAGGCCAGGGTTCTCCATCGTTTACAGTTTCCGGCAAAGATCTTCGATTGAACGCTGCTATTTGCTGTGGAGGTGTTGCATAACGTCGAGCGCCATTAGACTGCATGCAGGACTGCAAAGTATGAGATATCTGTAGCCTACATTCTTCAAGCTCCTCTATTAGTTCTTTTGTTTTAGGTACACTAGGCGGTATGAACGGGTCTCGATATATTTTGCCGCCAGGTCTTCGTTTTCGCGCTATACAGTGGAGCTGTTTCACTGGTAGCAAGTCAGACGCTTTTCCTATCCTCACGTAAAGAGATCCGGGATGAATCACAATTATTCTATTAGAGGGGAACTGTTGAAATTGTTCTGGGCCAGGGTCGGGAGGTGGTTGACTCATTGAATGGTTTTTATATTAACTGGTACTTAATTAAGCTTAGTGAATATTATTAAAAGATTTTCAGGAGGAACTTGATAGGAAAATTTTATTTTAAAACCGGCAGAGCTGAAGTAAACATAACCTATTATTATCTTTTGAGTTTGACATAATCAATAAGCTATTAAGCTCGAAACAATTTAAATTTAAAAAAATAAATAAATAAATGTATCTATTTACTGTTTACGTAAAATACAACATTATGTATTAAATGTAATAAGTATTAAGTTACAATATTATGTATACATTTACTATTAATTTTGTTGAAATTATATGCAAAAATAATAAACAAAGGTTTTTTTCATTTAATTTACAGAAAATTAAATGTAAAAATAACTTTGTTTATTATTTTGTGCTATATTATAAACAATTTCGTAAAAACAATATAATTTAGTAATTATCTATAACTTAGAAGTTAAAGCGATAACAAAGTCATTTGATTGTACAATATTTTTTTTTTAACTATTTTTTTTCTACTATATCCATTTATATTCTACACATCAGCTGTCAAAAGTTGACATTTGTCAAAGGTCTGACAAAATGACACTATCGTGTGGCGAAGGCGATTATACCAACAAAATATAATTAAAATTACTTCATTTATAACTCGTTTAATTTTTAAAACAAAATGGTTTCAAGGAGTTTAACAGAAGTGTTTGTGTTGATGCGCAATAATGCGATACACAGCCGGCAGCTGTTTTCAGAACAAGTATTTTATTTCTTTAAAAAAATATTGATTATATGTTTTATTTGATATTTACAAAGTTTGTTATTGTATTTGCTAGGTCGTTCTCTTAATATTTTGAACATGATTTTTTTAATTTTTCTTAGGGTTTATTTTCTTTTTTATACGATAATTATATTAACGTCGCTTAAATAACAAAAATAAAATATTACAATATTAACAATATCTGCAAATAATAGTTTTTTTACCTATGTGATACTAAGAAATAATAATAGAAAAAAAAAATACTGAATCGTATATTTTATATTGTTATCAGATTATACAAATAGATAAAAGTTATAAACAATAATGTCTATTAACACTTAAATATTGTACAACATAAATAAAATTGATAATTATCTTCTCTTCTTCAATTTTATTTGCCTATAAAAAGTATAAATATGAAAATTTTAAACTTCAACCAGTAATTCTTCCCTGAAATGTTGACAACAGAATACACAAAACATATTTTTATCTTTTTTTACTTGTTTTGTATTTATTTTTTTACCATCAAAAACATTGGTTAACAAACAGAACTCAACACTTTGCCCTGTTACTAGAGAAAAAAAATAAAATATTAAATATTTCATTACCTTGAGTGGAGATCGAACTCACAACCTGTCAGATTTATAGTTATACGCATGTGCCCCTATGCCACAACACGCTTTATGTATGGCCTTTCAAATATTATATATATTTGGTTATACCAAAATATTTTTTTCCAGGGAAATGATTCAGAAAGAGTTAGGCTAACAAGATCTAGCACTCATGATCTAGAAGTTGGTTTGGATCGCTCCGAAGCCGCTCCACCGCCATGGAGCGACTGTCTAGAAGAAGCGCATTATATTATTACTAGGTAGGTATGATTGTTGGATAAATATTCTTACTTCTATAGAATTACTGTATTTTTTTACTAATCTCAATTATTTGCTTATTCTAATATGTATACAACAAAAACTAAAAGTTTAGGTAAATCAATGAAAAATTTGTTATAATTTTATCAAACTAAATATTTGAAATACTATATGTTAAGGCAGGAAGGTTGCCAAAATATAATATTGAAAACTACATTTAAATCTGGTTAGCCATTTTTTAAATTACCCTATACAAATGCATAGACAGGCAAAATGATAAAAATCACTATTTAGGGCCCTACTATAATAAACATACCCTATAAGATGCTTTTCTAACATATCATTCACATACAGACAGTGATCAATTAGAGATGTGTTATAAGTATAGGTTTATAGCTGAAATTAAAAAAGCCATTGATATCAAAAATTACAAGGTTGGTCTTGATTTTAAATTTATTTATTTATTTTATTCTGTCGCCTGGGCTGGCCTGTCGTGGCGCTGTGGCACAAAGGTGTGACTGTAACCGACATGTTGTGGGTTCAATCCCCACTCAACACGTAATGCCTCAAATTCGGCAAAAAGTGGGGAACGGAGTGTCTTAACACTAGGTTCCCAAGTTCCCTCTGCCTACCCTGCCATATGCGGGATACAGCGTGAAGCTGAGTAGAGTAGAGTATTTCAATCATTATATGTTTCAATCATTATATGTTTATATTATATTTGCTTCTTGATAGACTGACAGGTTTGGAAATTTGTTTTTCAATTAACAAGTCAACTGATATTCAATAGAAAAAATGTAATATTTTTGGATTACTCTAAAAATTGCATAACAGTGATGCAATAATACTGTCCAACTTTAATTTTAACAGTTCCTTCTTATATTTTTAGTAGCTTCACGTTGTATCCCGCATGTGGCTGCTTAGGCAGAGGGAACTTGAGCACCTAGTGATAAGACACTCCATTTTATTCAAAATTCCCGGCTGACTTTGAGGCATTGTGTATTGAGTAGCGTAACCCAAAACTGGTTACCAGAGTAAAGAAATGGAAATATTAATTTCTTTTCCTCGAATGGGTATCGAAAAGACCTAGAGTGCTTGTGATAAAGGCCTTGTAACCCAAAATCTAATACTATTTCTCATTTATCTCTCACCTGGTCCTTTTATTATAATATTCCAGGTTAAGAACAAAGCTATCAGAGCTACAGTCCCGCCATGAGCGTCAAATACGACGGCCCGCGTTGGACGACAGCGGTGAACAACACCACATAGACAGATTGTGCTCGGAGATAGGGAAGCACTTCACTCAGGCTCATGCGAGGTTGACCGCTATCAAGGCACAAGTAAGGCATGGTAAGTAAAAATATATATATAGCTTGTTTTTTTTTCTCGTTTTTGATTATATTAAGGCCTGTCGTGGTGCAGATATAAGTGTGTGACTGTAAACACGATAGTTTGTCAATTCGATTCTCACTCGAGGAAATTGAATATATTATATTTTTATTTTTTCGCTCTGGTAGCAAGGCAAAGCGCGGTGTTGAGTTCCGCTATTCAACACGTAATGCCTCAAATTTGGCGGAAAGTGTGGAATGGAAGTGGAACGAAGTGTCTTAACACTAGATTTCCAAGTTCTCTCTGCCTACCCTGCCATGTGCGGGATACAGCGTGTAACTGAGCAATAATTTCAACATTACTTCATAAACCAATAAAAATATCAGAAAACCTAAATTTTCCTTTCCAGGTAACAAAACCGAACAAAAACTCGCATCTAACGTAGTGCTAGCTCTTGTATCAATACTGCAAGACCTCAGCGTCACCTTCCGTACTTCCCAATCCAATTACTTAAAATCCCTCACGTCCAGAGAAGAGAGGTCCAACGCGTATTTCGATTTGCCCAATTTCGAGGAGCTCAGCCTCCAAGACGAGCTGATACCAGGCTTGACGAACAACCAAACGGATTTGCTGTTCTCCTTGCCAAGCACAAGTCACAATTTCGACGATAACTTGGACAATATATTTGAGAAGCCAGCGTTGAATCAGAAGCAGTTGCTTTTGATGCAAGAAGAGAACACCAAGATGGTGGAGGAGAGGGAACAGGAGGTGAACAAAATAGTTAAGTCCATAGTGGATTTGAATGAGATATTCAAAGATTTAGGGAACATGGTCCATGATCAGGGGACCATCTTGGATCGTATCGACTACAATATTGAGCAAACTCAGGTCCAGGTTCACGAGGGGTTCAAACAATTGCAGAAAGCTGAAAGATATCAGAGGAAGAATAGGAAGATGCATTGTATCATGGTTTTAGCGGTGATGGTGGTAGCCATGTTTTTACTGTTGATCGTTGTTAAGAGTTAGTTTTTTTTTTATGTTGGCTGTTCTGTTTTTTGTTTTTGTCCATACAATTTTTGTATGGGGCTAATGTTGTAATGCGGTGTGTATTTAATTAAAATATTCATTTTTTGTACCTAGGATAAAGTAAAAGGAACCTGGGAACATAGTGTATGGAATATGGGGAACGTTGTATCTTAACACTAGGTTCCCAGGTTCCCTCTTCTTACCAGCCAACGTGTGGTAAAGCTACAAAAAAAATAAATGTACTTTATGTATTTATGTATTGTGTTGTGTAAATAATTAATGAATGATTAATAGTATAATAATATAATAGTTCATATTTTTTTAGTGATTAAGTCAAAGATTTATTTTAAAACTCTCATACTCAGCTTTACGCTGTACCCTGCACATGGCAGGGTAGGCAGAGGGAACCTGGGAACCTATTGTTAAGACACTCTGGGCCACTTCCGTTCCCTACTTTCTGCTGAATTTTGAGGCATGGCGTGTTGAGTGGCGGTAATCAACGCCGCGTTTTACCTTGTACCAGAGCGAAAAAATTAAAACATCAAATATTTAAATTGAAAATGTTAAATATTTCCTTTCGAGTGGGTACCGCGACTGGCATTTAAAAACAATAATTGAAAATAATTTTATAAATGAATTCAGGTTTGTAAGTTTATTTTATTGCGAACTGACGTGACTCGCTCTGGTAGTAAGGTAAAACATAGAGTCGAGTGCCAATACTCACACAATGTCTCTAGAATTTTGTGGAAAATGGTGAACGGAAGTGTGTAAACACTGGGTACCCACCTGGGTTCCCTTGCCGTACCTTGAAGCGTAAAGGGGAAAAAATAATAAATAATATTTATTTACTAATTGATATTTGGACACAATCGTGTAATTTGTTTAAATGAAACTTATTATTGTATTATATTAAAATATCCATATAATATAATTTAGTAAAAATCAAGATCGACCTTCCAAATATAAATACTAAGTAGATAGATAATGAAATTTAAATCTTAATTAAAATCCCCAAACTTAAAAAAACACTAAACAGATTTCCATAAAGCTTAGCTCAGATAAAACAGCAAAATTAGGAGCTACAGTCCCACAGACAGACAAACCAACAGACAGGTCGACCTCGGGCAAAAAAAGAGAGATGGTTATCTCTCTTTTTTCGTTGGGAATTAATATATATATATATATATATATATATATATATATATATATATATATATATATATATATATATATATATACATATACATATATATATATATACATATACATATATATATATATATATATATATATATATATATATATATATATATATATATATATATATATATATATATATATATATATATATATATATATATACATACATACATACATACATAGATGTGTGAAATATATGGTCCTTGAATTGGGCATATCGCGAAATAGCAAGGAGTTTAGAGAGAGAAAATTAAGGAGTGCCAGTATGTTAAAATGTAAAGCGCGGCGTTTACCGCCACTTAAAACCCAAATGTTCTACAATACGGTTGTGCGTGGGAAACGGAGTGTCTAAAGTTGACCAGTTGTGAAGCCAATTTTAAAAAATCAAATTTTAAAATTTCAAAAAACAAATAATGTAGATAAATAGAAAATAATAGCAAAAATATCAGTGAGATATCATCATTCCTATATTAATAGTAATATTTTATACTGAAACTCAAGTATAGGTTCGATTTCGGTCGAGGTTTATTAAATAGTCACAATAAATTACTGTTGTTTAATTTTGTATGATTAAACACAAGAATATAAAATTAGAGGCCAGTCGTGACGTTTCAGTGGCGGAACCTAACGCCGCGTTTTACCGGACGGAATAAAATAATCATTTTTTAATTGCTTTGAGTTAGGATCGAACCCACACAACCTGTTGCGTTTACAGTCGCTTTTGCCACAGCGCCAGGATAGGCCTCATATAATTATTAAAAAAAAATACTTATTTTTTGTTTTATGTGTTATTCACATACTTAATTTTTAATAGAGGAAGATGTTAAGTTTCATTTCTGCAATGTTCAATTTTTAAACATCTGTTCAAACAATTGAACAATGCGGAAACGTCTGTTCAAACAATTGAACATTGCGAAAACGTCTGTTCAAACAATTGAACATTGCGAAAATGTCTGCTTAATCAATTGAACATTGCGGAAACGTTTGTTCAAACAATTGAACATTACAGAAATACAAGTTGGAAAGAACATATGTATAATTGGCCACGTTTCGTGAAGCAAGGGTTCTAGTTCCACTTTGTTCATTTATTATACGTTTGTATAATAAAATGATATTTTTGCAACATGAAATATATATATATATATATATATATATATATATATATATATATATATATATATATATATATATATATATATATATATATATATATATATATATATATATATATATATATAAATTAGTATTACTTATTTATTTATTTATATTTAATAAGCTAGTCCGTTTTTTTATTATCTGTTAAGTTAGTGTTATATATTTTTTTATTTTTAAAAATGTCTGTGACCAAAATGTAAGTGTTATAAATTATATACTTTATATAGAAATTAGTAATAATTAAATAAGTTAAATACTTTTTTAAATACTATGAATTTGGTTTTATTTAATATCTCTGTCGCCTTTTTATGTGTTATCTTTCACATTTATTTTCTGTAGATATCTATTTTAAGTGTTAATGGGAGAAGTATCTTAGTATCTCAAAATTGGGTCTCAGATTCCCATGTGCCCACTTATACTTACTTTAAAAAATAGTACGTAAGTAATACATTGGTATTTTTTAATTTACCAGCAGTTAATATTAGCCAGGGTGACTAAATAATGTTTTTTTTTTTATTATTACTGGAGCGAGAAAATAATATTTATATCTAAATCATTCTCTTGGGAATTGAAGCCACAGCCTTTGTATACATAAACAAGTTGTTATCCAACATTGGCTTTTAACTAATTGTTATATTACATCAGTCTAGGCTCTACGCCCAGTGACGCATACGCAGTTTAACGATCTTTTACGAGATCTTGTTTTAAGGTCGGAGTAAATCCTGAGAAACTCTCCTTTTTAATGTTTCAAAAGTTACGTGTAGGGTTCGTTAGATCACAAGCGAGCGCATTCAGATGTTTTTCTATGCGACGAGAGTATGACTTAGGTTTCTACCACTCTTTTACTGTTGGAATCATTAATTCTGGATGTAGCTGAGAATTCGTGACAAACCACAGGGTTGTAATGCGTAGAATTTCAGATCGGAACTCAGCTTCACGCTGTATCCCGCACATGGCAGGATAGGCAGAGGGAACATGGGAACCTAGTGTTAAGACACTTCATTCCACTTCGGTTATCCCACTCTCCGCTGAATTTGAGGCATTGCGTGTGCGAGTGGCGGAACTCAACGCCGCCGCGTTTTACCTTGTACCAGAGCGAAGAAATGAAAACATTAAATATTTAAATTAAAAATATCAAATGTTTCATTTCCTCGAGTGGGGATCGAACCCACAACCTGGCGGTTACAGTCACGCGCCTGTGCCACTCACTGCGCCACGACAGGGCTCAGGTTGGAACCTTTGTAGTATATCAAGGTTTGAGTTGCAGTTTCCCAGACTTCCCCTCCATTGGACCAAATTGGTTTGAGGATTGCACTGTACAGAAGTATATTGCCAAGAGTCAATTAACTTTTCGAAGCTGAGCGCTCAGAGCCTTGCTTTTTGTAAAGATATTAAATAAATATAGAACTACTATATAGAAGGCATTGCGTGTTAGACAACGGAACTCTACGCCGCGTTTTGTCATGTTACCAGAGCGAACAAATGAAAACATTATATTTTCCAGTGGGGATCGAACCCACAGCCTGTCGCGTTAAAGTCACATGTTTATGTCTGGTAACTTGTACAATCCTAACTATACAGTAAATGTGAGTTTCATTTTAGCAATAATTTTAAGCAGGCGAAGCCGCGTCTGCCACTTATTTTTAATATATAACATATTAAGCTTCGCCTTTTCTACCAGATTATAGAAATAAAAATTGCTAATAGCAATTCCCTGAGTGGATCATATTCAGAACCATCATGTTTAAAGTATATAAATAATTCATTTGATAACTATTAAATAATGTACTAAATAGTATATATATTTTTTTTTCAATTTAAAAGAAATTTAAAACAAAAATGGCTGTTTCTTTAAAACAAAAATGGCTGTTTCTTTTATTTTATGACTTGCACAAACAAACACTGTCATGTGCGGGACACAGAATAAGGCTGGAAAAAAATGTCTTCCCATTTAGGTTTTAAATGTACTCACTTCCATATTACTTTGATTTAAAAATAAACATTGTTTTAATTTGTTTTAAAGAGTTTTAAGTCAAAATCAATGGCACAACACTGACAGTCGAGGTTAAAATACATTGTAAGTAATAAATTAATAAAATATATTATAACTAGGTATATAATAAAGAAAAACAAATTTGATAATTGAACTAAATAATTGTATTTGTCGGTGATCTCTCAATATAAATACTCTGTCTTTACAAATCAAAGGTGGCCAAGCGCAAATTGGGAAAGTACACTAATAAATTAACAAACGTTTTAAAAATTCACAACAAATAAATAAGTTTAACACAAAATAAATAGGAGAAAAATAATTAAATTTCAAACGGGACTTGATAAAAAAAAACTTAAAACAATATCTGCTTAATCAATTTCAATCTCACATGATACATTCACAACGTAAATACAATGAAAATAAACTACTGAACTATGAATCTTTGTGTTTACTATAGAATTCGTCTAAATATTTCTTATAAGCTGGTTGGTTCGGCCATAGATATGACGCTTGCTGGTTGAGGGGACTCTGCGTGTTAGGTTCGGCTAGGAGACTCTGTATTGACAATAATATAGTACGTACATCGTATAACGCCGTCCATTTGTCTTTTAATATATCTAAACATATTAACCCGCATGTGTCCACATTGGGGTGGAAGCAGGGCGTCAAGAATTTAACTACAGGAGGCGCGTAAGGGTAAGAATTAGGAAATTCCAAGGATAATTTATACTTGTGGCCCGAATACACGGTCTCCTGTGGTCCGTTGATAGTTCCAATCCATTTAAATAGGTTTTCGCTTTCAGGGAACGCTGATATTCCTTTGTCTGCGCATCTCATTAGCTCCATAAGCTCTTTTTGCAATCTAAAACAACAATAGCTTATGAGTGAACAATGAAAATTGGGAAAATTTCAAGTATTTAATAGAAAATCTTACCGTTTGCTTACAGCGTGATTGTCCTTTAATTTTATAGTGTCCTCATTCTGTTTGGCGGGATTCGATGAGGAGGCGTAATGGGGGTTGATATTTTGAGCCATAATATTATAATTAATAGAAATAATATATCGCCCGTTGTCTGTTAGGATGTAGAGGACTTCCTGTTAATTTTAAAAAGCTCAAATTTTATTGGATATTTGACTCGTTTGACAGCAAGGCAATAATGGCGTCAATCAACCTGCACCTACAGAGTATGCAATTATTTATTTTATTCTATTTTAATCTGTGTAATGTAAAAATCAATACCGTATGATATACATTGGTAGAGGTAATGTAACTTTATAAATAGGTTTTTTTTTTATTTTTAATGATCTGTAAGCATTTATTTGATAGATTTATTAGTAAAATTCAATAGGTAAATAAATTTATGTTAGAAGAATCGACAAGTTAAAATTTAATAAAAATCAATAAAAAAGGTAGGTTATAAGTCAAGTTATAAAATTTATTTTAAGATATTAAATATTTATTTAATTCATTTTTACTGCTATGATAATCGTGAAAATTTTATTAAAAATCTTTTCATAATATTAAAACAGTGAATGTAGGTATATATGTTAGGTAATTTATTTTTGGAAAGTTTTGCTTAATTGAATGTACTGCATTTTTTATATATAACTAGAACTTATTTATTATTATTACCCATTCATATGAACACCATATTCATAAGATATAAGTGATTATTTTTGTTTCAATATTTATATTACCTTATTTAAATATATTACGTTAGTAATTAGTTTATTTAATATCCATGGATTATTTCTAAATCGTAACCTATTTACTGTCTATATTTATAATTTTAATTATAAACGTAATCGATAGGAAATCAATTTTCAAAAAATAAAACCATTAAAGAAACTTATTAGAATGTAGCAGCTACTTTCACTTTCTTTTATATTATTCGTGTTCATTAATGCGTGAAATTAGGGTGAATGGATAGACACTTCGATAAGTTTAGCAATCTATATAAGACAAGAGTATTCATTATCTCACTTCAGTTTTAATAAACAAGGTGCTTTATTTAATAGTTCAAGTTAGTTATTTGGAAATAATGATCAACATAGTAAGTATAAAATTAATTTTGTGTACAATAATATTTCTAAATATGTATAAATTAGCCTACAATGGCTAGTTATAGTACATACTAGTTTACAAAAGTATAAAGTCGATGGGAAAACAAATAATTTTTTCAGGTGTCTTATTGCGTACTGATGGAATAACGTTTAATGGCGTGCATATTTAGTTTTTTTTTTGAATAGCCATTCATATCGAAAACATTACACTTTCAGACCATCCTATCTAGAGTAAATATAGTCAGAAATAATATCCTGTATTAGTTTGCCTATCAATCGATTAGGTTATATAAAAGATGGTTTTCAAAAGCTGTGTTGCTGCGTGTCAATATTTTTTTATTTTTAATCTGTCATGAGCTTGAACCTTGCGTCATGTTTTATGGTTTTCTCTTTATGTCTTGACATGTGTCATCATATTTATTAAATGTAAATGGTTGTTTTTTACTGCGTTGTTTAATATTATCAAACTTCGTAATTTATTACAAAATAAGTGAGACTAAATAATTAAAACAAAACTTAAAAGAGAAAAGTTAGTAAAAAAGAAAACTTACTAGAAAAATGGCTGCAGTTTACTTTGAAAATCAACTTTTATCGAACGTTGAGTGCACCAAAGTATCGAAATTAAAACACATAATTTCATCTCAATATGGAATTCCTCTTGAAGATTTATACGTTTTAGTCAACGGAAAACCTACATCTGACAATAGTTTACTGTCTAATACAAATACAGTGAGAATATGCTCCAGACTCGTAGGTGGAAAAGGTGGATTTGGTTCTATGTTACGAGCTATTGGAGCTCAAATAGAAAAAACTACGAATCGTGAAGCATGCAGAGATCTTTCTGGAAGACGTTTACGTGATATCAACGAAGAGAAACGCTTAAGGAAATGGCTTGACGGACAAGAGGACCGAGAACGCGAAGCTGCTGATAGAAAACAAAAAAAATTGGAACGCCTGATCGCTGAACCTAAAATTGTTGTGAATTTGAATCCAAATTATGAGAAAGAACGTCAAGAACTACCAGATCGAGTGAGTGCAGCTGTAGATGCTGGTTGGCAAGCTGCTGGTAGTTCCAAAGAAGGAACTAAAAGAAAGGCAGAGGAAGTCCAAGCGAAGAAAAAGAAAGCCAAGTTATGGATTGATGCTGAATTATCAGATTGTTCTTCATTAAGCAGTGATGAGGATGAAGAAGTTAAGTCTAGTGTAATTCAGACAGTCTCAACTGACAGCGGAAATGAATCTGACCGTGCCTCTGAAAGTAGTAAAGCTTAGTAATAAACATATGTTTAAATCATTATTTTTATTTCATATTTAGTAAGAAAATGTATTTTTAATGCTGACAACAAATTGTTGTACTACAAGCAACAACACAATATCTGAGTGGTTCGATCATCCAACATGCAATGCATAAAATATTAGACAAGGACTGGGGAACAGAGTTTGAACTTTCAACAATAAACTGAAAAACAATAAGTAATACATAGGTGAATATTTAATTATATAGTATTGCTTGTAAATATTTTTATTCTCATAGAATTTTGTAAAAAAATATATAAGGCAAAAATTGTATTTATAAGGCATTAAAGGCACATTGCTGGTCTTACAGCAATGTGTTATACTTGAACTCAATGCAACATGCCTCAAATTCACAAAAACTCATTCCCTAGTTTCCTCTGTGCAGTTAACATCTGCAAGAAAGCAAAATAAAATTTATTTTAAATATTTAAAGTAATTTTTATTTTGCTTCAAGCTGTATGTTTCAGTATACACTGCACCACAATTGGTCTCAATACTAAAATTACTTTTAGTATTGAGGCCTGTGTTAAATATTTAATGTTAAATTTCTTTGCTGTAGTAATAAGGCAAAGCGTGGCGTTGAGTTCCACCACTCAACACACAATGCCTCAAATTCGGTGGAAAGTGGGGGACGGAGTGTTTTATCACTCGGGTTCCCTCTGCCTACACTGCCTCGTTCGGGATACAGCATGATGCTAAAAAAAAACAGTATATAGTTCAGTAGTTCAGTGTAAAATTTGCATGGTAATGTTTTTTCTAGCACTCTTGTCTCTTTTAATGTAGTTGTTACTGTCTTCTACAAACACATATTTTAAATGTATAAGCCCACAATGTTCATAAATTAAGGCTTAAGTCATTATTATGTAATATTAAAAAAACAATGTATAAAATTAGTTTTACTTGGTATTTAAATTAAAATAATAATTAAATAGAAGGATGTATAAATACAAAAACATGAAGAAACATATATTTTTTTTGTGTTATGTATTTTTTCCTAAATAATAATGTCAGTAAGTGTTTTTTTATTGTTTTGTTCCTTTTTCCTTTTACTGTACAATAATAACTGTAGTAACATCTTCAATTGTAAATATTTTTTTGCTCTAATAATTGAAATATATGTAATACCAAATATTTACAACTTTTATTTAATTTTGTCTGTCTTTTATATAATTCTGCCTATAAATATATTTGTGAAGACCTGCCATGACACGAGGGCACAAGCATGCAACTGTAAACGCAATAGGTTGTGGCTTTGATCTTTTCCCCAGGGTATGAAATATTTCATAATATTATTTTTTTCGCCCTGGGACCAAAGCGCAGCATTAAGTTCCATTATACACTCCATGCCCCAAATTGTTGGAAAGTGGGGAACTGTCGAGTCTTAAAGGATTTGGGGTATGCTAACCCTAGGTTCCCAAGTTACCCTGCCATGTGTGTGATATACAGCAAGTTAAAAAAAAATCATAATAAAATAAATAAATCAAGCCCTGAGTTGTCTTTACGGTTTAGCTATATTTAATATTTTTTTCAGAGGAAACTTCTTACCGCTATGTTTCTCCTTGCCCTCATCACACTAGCTGTCAGTCGACCAAGAGAGTATGGATATGATGAAACCAATGGACATTCTGACGACCATAAAGGTAAGTTGTAAGCACAAATATTATTGCAAAGAATATGTTGTATTCAACAGCCTAACAATTGAATGGGCGATCATTTAAGCGCAGGAGCAAATGTATAAACGTGAACACTCGCTCAGGTAACGAGGCAGAGTGCGTTGTTGAGTCGCACAATCGACAATGCAATGCCTCGGAATTCGGCAGCAAGTGCAGAATTGCGTATCTTAACACTAGGTTTTTGTTATTCGTCAAGATTTTTTTAGTTCTTAAACTACTAATCTGATTTTCTTAAAACTGTAACTATAACAACTAAGAACTATCGTTTTATCCTAAGTAAAGTGTATTAGTCAGACATGGACAGGTCAAATTTATAACACTATTCTTTTGTGTCGAGGATTTAAAAATGAAGCGGCAATTCTGTGTGCCCTTTATGTATTATTTATGGGAAACTGAAAGAATCAGAAGAAGTGTAAATAATAGCTTTTCTCGAATAAATAATTGAGATTGTATGTATTGAGACGCTAAACAATTAGGCCGTAACGGTGTTTTAATATTTTTTTCCAGCAGAAGACGTCGGTAGAGTGCAAATAAAAGTGTATCGGGGGCCGACTCAGCATGACGGTCACGCGCCGTGGGGATTTTGGGTGAAACAACCTTCGGATGAAGAATGATTAATAAATAGCTGAGGATAGCAGATTCAAATACATTTTTTTTTCACGATTATAATTTAAATAATATAACATATGAATTAAATAATTAATAATTTTAGGTAACTTTGAATACCTCATTGTTATATATTATATATAGAAGTATTTTTTTAATGTTTAATTTTAACTAGAAATTACGTTTATTGGTATTTTTTTTTATTATGGAGTTAGTTAGGTGAGATCACCAAAGATTTATTATATATTTAAGATTTATTACATAATTGTTTTCCATTAATTATAATTGAAATTAAATATACGTTAAGCGGTTAAAATGTGTTTTTTTCTCTATATTCACTATTTTTCATATGTGTTATTGATTGTGATGGGAGAATGATATATAAATAAGAATCTTTTTTTTTTCTCTTTAAATGTTGAGGCTGAGGTCCTTTTTGCCATTTCATTGATAAGACAAAGTTTAGTTTTAGTTTAGCTGAAACCGTTTAGATCTACTGAATCAAGTGGTGGGACCCTAGTGCCAACTCCAGAAGGGTTTTACTTGTTCAAAGCTACAATAGAATACCGACTAAGTTTTCTTTTTATGCAGGAGTCTAAATACTCTCCTATCGTTAGTTTTTTAGAATTTAATAATGGAACCAGGTTGTTCAATAAATCATGTAAGTTACGTTTCCTAATCTCAGACACAATAATATATTATAAGTTTAGCCTGTCTGTCTATTTGTAGCACCGTAGCTCTTAAAGGAATTAACTGATTTGTCAGCAGTTTTTGTTAATCAAAAGCCTTGTTCATTGCAGTAGTTTTTAGCTATGTTTCATGCAAATCGAAACAGACGCTTACAAGCGATTTATTTTCACGAGAGTTTTCTAAAATTTTGTTTTATTTTTTTCAAAACGTTATTACAGAGCTCATTTGAAAAATAATGTATATCAACACTACAGTATAAAATGTTATAAAATATTTTTTTTCTGTTAACGCTAGTCAATATTTTATATATAAAAAAATAAACAACAGTCTACTATATTAAATATCAATAAAGCTATTTTTATACAATGATAAATTCGAAAATTTTTAAGGTAATACATTTTTTTATATGTAATGTTAAATGTAATTTTTATTTACATAATATTATGCTAAAACTGGTTGTAAATTTTGATGTAAATATATTAGATATAACAATATTAAATTGTAGACCTTCGTATTATATATTTCTTGTTACTAACCCTGTGTGTAGATAATGCATATATTTTTTTTAATATATGTTATTTTTTTGTTATAGGTGAAGGCAATTTTTAACTTGATCTTCTTTTTTTAATATGCATTCTCATATTGTGTAATATTATTTTTTCTGCCGTACAACCTCCTTCGTGTCTTCTGCATTCAACGTGACATTGGCGAAGTGATATGTGCTCAACTGGCACGCTCAGAACGCCATAATCAAAGAACCACACCATACCATGTTAAAACCGATTATAAAACATCACCATACTCTATTTAATTATTTTTTATCTAATTATTTTATCTACAACATTGACAGCTGTCACAAATACGACAAAAAATATGGAGGCAAAAATACGCGAATTCAAGTATACCTAATTTTAACATCGTACATAAACAATAACAAAGTCTATATTTTAATCAGTGATTATGTGAATTAATAAACAATAACGTTACGCAAGTCATCCATTATCGAACTATACAGGAGATTTGGTAAGAAAATAAAAAATAAATAAATATACGTTATTATTATGTAAGTACAACTTTACGGACACAAATGTATAAAAATAAACAAACATAAATAAGTAAAAACAAATCTTGTGATGAATTATCTGAATGAAAGCAGGTAGATTTTGTGCTAAAAGTTTTAAAATACATACCGGGAACTGAAGAAATATCAAATTAATCATACAATAATTAAAATAACTGACAAATGCTGATAGCTATCACTTATTATACCGAACATAAGTTAGTGGCGCACGAGCACAGGCGTGTGACTGTAAACGGACAGATGTTGGTTCACATTCCCATGGGGGGAAAAGTTATATTTAAATTATATTCATTCCTTTTATCTGATACAACGCGCGTTTGACTAAAAGTGAGGAATGGAGTTAACTAAATTTGCGGAAAAAGATTTTTTTAGTTTCACGCAGGTTATATATATTCCGCCCCAAGCATTAAGCAATTAAAAAAACCTGAATAAATATTAAGGCCAGTCGGGGCGCAGAGGTACAAGTGTGTGACTGTAAACGTGACAGGAAGTAGCTTTCAGTTCCACTAGAGAAAATGTAATATACATTTTGCAGACTCGACCGGATTGTTACCACCACCGGCATTTAAGACCGGCGTTAAGTAGTAGCTTTGGCCACTGCGTTTCGCATTAGGTATTTTTTTTTTTATGGAAAAGACGGCAAACGAGCGTACGGGTCACCTGGTGGTAAGTGATCACCGTCGCCCACAGCCCCGAGTCGCCCACAACTCCAGAGGAGCTACAGGAGCGTTGCCGTCCTATGAGGTGGAAGGGCACCGGAGCCCGGCATTACCTAATGCGAAACGCAGTAGCCAAAGCCACTACTTAACGCCGGTCTTAAATGCCGGGGGTGGTAATAATCCGGTCGAGTCTGCCCATGCGTGTTGCCATTACTGGCAACGTGACTCTACCACACGCACTTTAGTCGCCTCTTACGATACCATCAGTACCAGGGTGATCCTATTCTAAGCCGAAATTACACGGCAAGTGTCGGGCCTCGGTGCCCATCCACCTTAAAAGACGGCAACGCTCCCGTAGCTCCTCTGGAGTTACTCGGGGCAGTAGGCGACGGTGATTACTTACCATCAGGTGACCCGTACGCTCGTTTGCCTTCTCTTCATAAAAAAAATACATTTAAAAAAAAAACAAATAATGATGTAACAAATAATGGTAATAAGGCAAAGCGCGGCGTTGAGTTCAGCCACTCAACCCTACCACAGACAGAGGAAACTTAAGAACCTAGCGTTAACATACTCCGTTCCCATTAGGACCAAAGTTCTCCAATTTCAGCTGAATTTGAGGCATTGGGTAGTAAATGGCGGAATACAATGCCGATGTTCGCTTTGCTGCCAGCGCGAAGAAATAAATTTAAAACATTATATATTTCATTTTTATACAGCTTTCATCAAAATATCAAGAAATGACTAAGCGTGTTACAAGTTTTATTTGTCTGTATGTCGGTCTGTGGCACGTAGCTCCAGGTTTTCGTAAGCCTTGTTCATCGTGGTTGCTGTTCGCTGTTGTTTTATTAAAATCGGATAAGCAATTTAAGTTTGCCAAGAGTTAGCTATGTTGAGACTATACATATGTTATTTTAGTTCAAATTCACAGTAAATATATGGAAATATTTGTTTACAAATTTTAACAATGATGTTTTGTTTTCTCGTCCGCTAAACCGTGTATCGGGCTTAGTATGATTTACAATACGAAATACGACGGTGTTCTCTGGACTTTTTTTTTTATTATTAATTTTTCTTTTTGGTTGGCTTTTGACAGTCTCCTGATGGTTGTGAGTTCGATTTCTATTTCATAGTTATGGGTAAGTAGTTTGTGTGTGTTGGTCTTTAAAAGCTTTTAGTTTCCGGTGAGCTTTTTATTTTGTCCTACACGTGTATCTATCTGTTTGTCTGTTAAGATTGTTTATTTCAAAATTTGGAGAAGATCCCAAGAAATTAATATCAGATATTTAGGTCTATGGCTGCGTTTTGTATGAAATTCGTCGCGTAATACAAAATATAAAATATAAAAAGTCACTTTTAACTAATTTTATGAATACTTTTTCTAAAAAGACACTCGCGGGACTTGCAGTAATTGAATCCAGAACACTTTTATAACCTTCATACACACATATATATATATATATATATATATATATATATATATATATATATATATATATATATATTTATATGTATATATATATATATATATATATATATATATATATATATATATATATATATATATATATATTTATATATATATATATATATATATATATATATATATATATATATATATATATATTTAGATTGCTATATATATATAAATCAACAAACCTAAAAAAAAAAACCGGCACAACTAAATTAAAACGATGTCATAATTCATACTACTCACTCAGCTGGTGTTTCCCGCACATGGCAGGCAAGTAGACAGAGGGAGCTTGGGAACCTAGTGTTGAGACACTCCGTTCCACTTTCTGCCGAAATGGAGGCATAGCGAGTTGAGTGGCGGTACTTAACGCCACGTTTTGCCTTGTTACTTTATGCTAATATTATAAATATAAAGAAAAAAATACTTGTCATGCTTTCACGCCAAAACTACTTAACTAAATATCATGAAACTTTGTACACATATTCATAGAGGCATTAAAAAGTACGTAGGATACTTTTTAATAATAAAAAAAAATACAATAAAATTGTCTGTCGGGCGTCAGGGGATTAAAATAAAAAAATGACAACCTCACAGCCTTCAAATGAATATCTGATTAACTAAAGTTTTAAATTTTTGTATAGTAAATATATATTTGTATAATGTTCAATCGGGCGAAGCCGCGCAAGCCTATTAGTATTCGATATACGATATTTCTCCATACTATTTATTTTCTATACGATCGGTTAAAAACGGTCTTTTAAAATTTTAAAAGCAATTTTTTTTTGCTTTTAAAATTTTAAAAGACCGTTTGTTTAGGTTCTTCCCTGTCAATAAATGCACCGGTGTAGATAACGACACACTGCCCATTGGTCACGTCAGTCATTGATAAGAGATAAGCAGATTGATAACAGAATCAATAGTTATATTGTAGTAGTCGAGGTCTTCAGACGAAATTGTATGATTTTTGAGAAAATTCAATGTTTTTGTATCAACAATTGAGTGTAAAATGTGCAGGTTAAGTGGTTAGTGACTTCTCCAGTGATCGTGGATTCGATTCTTGGTTAATACAAATATTTCCGTCAAATTTAAGGTATGATGCTGATTTATCTATAAATATAAGTATATATTTTAAATATGCTATATGTGTAGGTATTATCAGTTCTTGGAACGTTATCCTTGTTATTGCCAAATTCATTATCTATTTGTTCCTTGAAGTGGCCTACGACCACTTATTGTTTCATGCGTTGCAGCGTTAAGCTCCGCCATTTAACCAAGTAGATATCAGACAATAATGTATCTTAACGCTAGGATGTTTCTGATTTATCAGCTAAATTTGTGTAGCTAAGGAAGCTGTTTTTTTGAAGGAAATTCTCCAACTGTATTGACAATGTGCGGTTTTGCGGAAAGAGGTAACTTAGGAATTATAGTATTCAGTCATTTCGTTCCGTTACCCGCTGTTCCGTCTAATTTAAGTTCTTTGCCTTGTTACCAGAAGAAACGAAAATATTCATTCCCCCAAATGGGGATTGAACACACAACCATCGCCTTTACAATCGTTCGCAGTCGTACTTTTGCGCCACGACATGCCTATTCACTTCATATTTAAATTTAAATTTTATAATTCATCAGTAGTGTTGAAATATCGTCCTTCCAGTTCGAAGGTTATGGAATTTAGTTTTGAGTTCAAATTCAAAAAACCTATAAAATTTATATGTAAGCTTCGATATTGCTTAATAATGTTATTGTTAACTGGTTATGAGTATGGTATCATACGTTTATTGTTATCTTACGACGATAAAATTATAACGAATGTTGTGGATTTTACTTCAAATAATCAAATAATATTTTAAAAGTGTTTTTGATATTCTTAACGACGTGCTTAGGGAATTCGGAGATAAAAGAAGAACGGGAGTGTTCTTGTTTCTTGTTTAAGCAATTAGCTTCACGCTGTATCCCGCACATGGCAGGATAGGCAGAGGGAACTTGGGAACCTAGTTTTAAGACATTCCGTTCCACTTCCGTTCCCCACTTTCTTCCGTTCCTCACTTCTTTCCACTGAATTTAAGGCATTACGTCTCGAGTGGCGCAACACCGCGTTTTTTCCTTCTTGCGAAATAAACACATTAAATATTTATAATTGAAACTATTAAATATTTCATTTCCTCGAGTGGGTATCGAACCCACAACCTGTCGGTTACAGTCACACGCTTGTGCCGCTGCGCCACGACAGGCTTCTTCTTTATTCTAATTTTCTGGAAACCAGCTACAACGCTAGCCATTAAGTGTTCAATTCGAACAGTAGATACATTTTTATTATATAAACCTTTTTTCATTTAATTATCACATTTGAACCCAATACCATCGCATACGTGACATAAACTACTGAGCCATTATGGCATTTCTTATTTGTTTCTTTACTTCATTTCAGAACAATGGGTCGTTTTAGGGCACCGGTCAAATATTTAAGTACGTATTATTTTTTTTTTTTTCAACTTAACAGTGTATTCTGCACTTGGCAGGATAGGCAGAGGAAACTTGATAACCTAGTGTTAATACACTCCTTTCTAATCAGGAATATTCCATTTCTCACTTTTTGCCGAATTTGAGGCATATTAGTTTGCGGAACTTAACGCGGCGTTTTGCTTTGGGCAAGGGCGAAAAAAATAAAATGTTAAATATTTAATTTTCTCGAGTGGGGATCGAACCCACAACTTGTCATGTTTACGGACGCATCCATTGGCTATGACAGGTATTCGCTAAGTACCGTTATCTAAGGAGAGGAGGCCAAAAGGCATTTTGTCATAATTAAAACATTTTAATTCCGTCTAGTGCCCAATCAGGGAATTAAATGTTATTTTTTTTATTTGATCGCTCTGGTAGCGAGAGATACGGTCGGCATTGTTTGCCATTTAACACGCAATGCCGCGAGAATTCGACGGAGATATCCAGTTAATATGCGGGATACAGCGTGAAACTCAAAAACAAACACCCTGCCTCTCCAGCCTTCGATTCGATCAAAAAGAACGTGTCCTAGTCAAAATTTTTAACATGAACTTTGTCCCCTTCAGTTCCAAGGAAAAAGTGCGTAGTTATAAAATTATTTATTGCGTCTATCGCGCTGTTATCACTCACCTGTGGTTGGCTGTTATCAGAGACTATCAGTGTAGTGTTGCTACCCTCCAGCTTCATACAGCATCTGGACCATTTTAGATTGAACAGAAATCTGAAGAAATATATTGATGATATGTAAGATTCTTTTTGTGTATATAGTTTCACTCTCTAACCCTCTTTTAGTAGGGTAGGTGGAGGGAACCTGGGAAGTAGAAAGCGGTGTTAAAACACTTCGTTCCAATTGAGTACTTCCGTTTTCCAATTTGGTCCGAATTCTGGAGTCATTGCGTATTGAGTAATAATTCATTTTGTAGAATGGGTATCGAACCCACAGCCTATCGTCGTGTTTGGTGTTAGTATGACTGAAGGTAATGATTCTAAATACAAATTTATTGTCCTTAGTATTTTTTTAGAGAGAAATATTTATAGTATTCATTGTTATTTATCATAGATATTAAATATTTTTTAATTTCTTGTATGTTGTAAGTTGAATATTTTCTATAAAATCTGTCGTGGCGCAGAGGCACAAGGGTGTGACTGTAAACGACAGGTTGTAGGTTCGATCCCCACTCTATAGTCACTCAGCTTCACGCTGTATCCCGCACATGGCAAGTTAGGCAGAGGGGACTTGGGAACCTAGTGCTAAGACACTCCGTTCCACTTCTATTCCCGACTTCCCGCCAAATTTGAGTGGCGGAACTCAACGTCGCGTTTTGCCTTGTACCTTATCATTTTTTTGCTCTTGTATCAAGACAAATCGCAGCGTTGAGTCCCGCGACTCATCACACAATGGCTCAAATTCGAAAACCTGCCGTGTGCAGGGTGTACACATGGCAGGGTAGGCAAAAGGGGAACTTGGGGAGCTAGAGGCTATCTTAATTATAATAAAAAATATTTAAATTAAAACTCAATTTCGATATCACATCTTAAAAGTATTTTTTTTCTATTGCAGAGAAATTTTAATAGAGCCTTCATCGGTGCAATGTAAAAATATACCTTTGCTAATATTAGTAGCGTCCTCTCCCCACCATTTCGGGGAACGTGACGCTATAAGGAAGTCCTGGGGTGGATACTTCCCAACTTATTTCATTATGGGAGTCAATGGTGGTGTGGAAGACTTGAGTGTAAGTGTATATTTTTTTTATTTTTTATTTTTTTTTCTTTTTTTTTTTCAGCTTCACGCTGTATCCCGCACTAGGCAGAGTAGGCAGAGGGAACGGAAGTGAAACCTAGTGCTATGACGCTCCGTTCCACTTCCGTTCTGTACATGGAAGATATATTAAATAACATCTTATAGGGGACGTTTATTTATGTGATAGGGCACAAAATAGTGATTTTTTTTTGTCTGTCTGTCTGTGCGTTTGTACGAGATAATCTCAGAAACAGCTAATTAGGTTTAAATTTTAATTTTAATTGTTTTATTTTGGCGACCTTTCTTTAATATTTAGTGTTTATTTATCGAAATCAATTGGTAAATAAAAAAGTTTTTTTTTTCGCTTCACGCTGTATCCCGCACGAGGCAGGGTAGGCAGAGGGAACCCGCAAAACCTAGTGTTAAGACACTCCGTTCCACGTCCGTTTCCCATTTTCCGCCGAATTTGAGGCATTGCGTGTTGAGTGGCGGAACTCAACGCCGCGCTTTGTCTTATTACCAGAGCGAAGAAATAAAACATTAAATATTTAAATTGAAAATATTAAATATTTCATTTCCTCGACTGGGGATCGAACCCAGAACCTATCGGTTACAGTCACTACTAAATTAAAATAAGATAAAACTAAATTTAAATAATAATAAAAAAAAAAAAAACGAATGGCTTGGTCAGAGCGCTTCGAAATTTTTATACACTTTTTAAATTTAAATTTAGTATAATAATATTTTCCATATTTTCTTTGACAGATAGAAATAAAAGATAAATGACATATTTTTTTATTGCAGTCAGACAACTACATAGAAGCTAAGTACTACAGTGATATAATAACGTACAATTTTCAAGAACACTATCAAAACTTGACCCTGAAATCTGGTCTCATGCTGCACTGGTCTAAAAGGTTAACTCTTACATACATATATATGTAGATGTATTAGAAAAAAAAAAAACCGTGGTAATATTTGAACCTGCGTCTCTTGGAAACCGTCCAAGCGCTCTGATCAACTAATCTACGTCTACATCTTAAAAATGCTTAGTGCTGATTGAAATTAGTGCGGAACCTTAGGTGGGCCAGCTCAGAATTGTTAATATTGGGTAACAATAGGTAAAATAATATTGTAAGCTCTACTGTCTTACAAAATTTTAAACTGTACTTTACAATGTTTTAATTTTTATTTTACAATGTTTTAAATTGTACTTTACAATGTTTAAATTTGTATTTTACAATGTTTAAATTTGTACTTTAAACTGTTTTAATTTGTACTGTACAATGTTTTAATTTGTACTTTACAATGTTTAAATTTGTTCTTAACAATGTTTAAATTTGTACTTTACAATGTTTTAATTTGTACTTTACAATGTTTTAATTTGTACTGTACAATGTTTTAATTTCTACTTTACAATGTTTAAATTTATACTTTACAATATTTCGATTTGTACTTTACAATATTTAAATTTGTACTTTACAATGTTTAAATTTGTACTTTACAATGTTTTAAACAGTATTTACAATATTTTATACTTATTTTAAATTACATCAAAATGTTATGTTACTATATTTTTTTAAAGTTTTTGTAAATTTGAATTATATATGTATATATTTCACTTCAGGAGATGTTCACCAGAGATGTTGTTCAAGACGGATGATGACGTGATGGTGAACCCTGTGATGATGAACAGAGTGTTAGCGGAGAACAGGGGGAAGGATTTAGTGGGTACGTTTATGTTGTTTTTTTTAATTTTTATTTTATTTTGTGATTTTTTGATGCTGACGTTTGTAACCCGCACGTGATAGGCAGAGGGATTCGGGGTTTGGGATTTGGGGGAGTTCCGTTCTTCCTTTAGGCCCAATTGTGCTGAGTAGCGGAACTCAACGCCGCGTTTTGTCTTGTTACCAGAGCGAAAAAAGGAAATCTGAAATATTTAATTTCTTCGAGTGGGGTTGTCGCGTTATTCGCACTTTTGTTCTATGGATTTCATATATTTCTTATGATTTTGTAATATTTGAAGTCTTAATAAATTTATAGTATCAATTTCATTAAATTTCTTTTTTTTTTTCAGCTTCATGCTGTATCCCGCACGCAACAGGGTAGGCAGAGGGACCCGGGAACCTATTGTTAAGACACTCCGTTCCACTTCCGTTCCCCACTTTCCGCCGAATTTGAGGCATTGCATGTTGAGTGGCGGAACTCAACGCCGCGCTTTGCCTTAATACCAGAGCGAAGAAATGAAACATTAAATATTTTAATTGAAAATATGAAACATTTCATTTCCTCGACTGGGGATCGAACCCACAACCTGTCGCTTACAGTCACACGCTTGTGCCGCTGCGCCGCGACAGGCCTCATTAATATTCCTTATTTATTTTTATTTATAACTAAAAAAAACAGTTTTTTATGAAATTTCCCGTTTCTAAAGGTTACAAAATCGAGTCGTCGACCCCCCACCGGAGTTACTTCAACAAGTGGTATTTACCAAAATGGTTGTACCACGATGATGTAATACCAGAATATTTGTCGGGGACGGGCTATCTTATTAATGGTGGGTAGGTTTACTTTTTTTTTTATTATGTTTTTTGTTGTTTCACTCTCTTTCCCGTAGTTCAGTGTTAAGTGTTAAGTGTTAAGCCATTTCAATAAAGACACTTCCGTTTCCCGTTTGCCGTCGTCTTTTTCTGGAAAACGGATAACGAGGGAGCGTGTTGAATGTCGTAACTCAACGCCGCGGTTTTGCCCAACGTGCACATGTAAAGTAAAATAAAAATATAATTTGGCAATAATATATTTATTTTATTTATCTATTCTTTATTGTTCACTATTTATACCAATAAATTTGCACAAAAGGAGAGCTTACACACATAAAGAGACAGAGAGAGACACACACACATACACAGAGACACACGAACACACAGGGACACTTGGGAACCCAGTGTTAAGACACTCCTTTTCTCTTCCGTTCCCCACTCTTCGCCGATTTTGAGAAATTGCGTGTTGCCGCGTTTTGCCAGAGCGAAGAAATAAAAACATTAAATATTTAAATTGAAAACATTAAATGTTTCACTTTTTCGAGTGGGATTCGAATCACACCCTACTGCCGCCGCGCCACGACAGGCCTCGACGATCTCAATTGAACGTTATTTCCCATGTTCAGGCAAGCACATAGCCAACATCCTCTCGGCGGCGTACGCGGTGCCGATGATCAACCTCGAGGACGTGTACGTGACGTACCTGGTCGCGCGCCGGCAGCTGCGGCTGAGCCTCGCCCACGACCGCCGCCTCAGCCCGTACAGACCCTGGCTCACACTGCGCTGCGTCTACTTCGGCCTCGCCTCCGCGCACAGCTGGAGCGACGCCGAGATCAGGACGAAGTGGCGGGTCATCGGCGATCTAGTCGATCGTTACGATCGAAATGAGACTGTTTGTGATTATTTTTTAAATAACACGTGGAGCGAGTGGTTTTTGTATTGAGTGATATACTTCTAATTACGACTAACTGTTGTTTAAACCAGGGTATGTTTATACAGACTACGGTTTGAAATTAGAACAAAATGGCGGCTCATTAATGATTCACTAAATGATTCATGATCATTTTAGCTTCACAAAGGGAACCCGGGAACTTTGTATCAAGACATACTGTACCACGTATCGATCAATTTACAAAATATTATATATTGTATGGCGGAGCTCACGTTGTCTTATCAAAGTGATATGAAGATAATTAACACAAATTACAATTCTCCTTCGACCTGTCTTAGTGCAGTGGCATAAACATATGATTGAAAATGTAATGGTGGTGGCTTCAATCCGCACTCGAGGAAATATTTAATATTTTCGAATTAAATATTTAATGTTTTCATTTATTTGCTCTGATAACAAGGCAAAGCGCGGCGTTGAGTTCCGCCACTGTCTTAAATTTGGCTGAAAGTGAAAACGGGAACAGAAGTAGAACAGAGTGTCTTAACTATTATACTAGCTATTTTCATAGCATATTGTCCTACGGAATATTACTATGAGGCAATGCTGCAGATATCGAATCTTTATTCGTAATTCAAAAAAGAGCAGTCCGAGCCATTTACGGCATGGGAGCTCGGGAATCCCTGAGAGATTTTTTTAAAGAAACGGGTATTCTTACGGTGGCATCACAGTACATATATGATAATATAATACTTGTTCGGAAAAATAGCCACAATTTATTAAAAAACAGTGACCGACATGATATTAATACAAGAAGTAAAAACAAGCTGATAACTCCTAGTTTTCGTCTTCAAAAAGTTGGTAAATCTTTTATGGGACATGGTACACGTATGTATAATAAAATTCCACAAGTAATTTTAAATTCTCCACTTAAAAAATTTAAAGTGAATGTTAAAAATATATTGTTAGGCAAAGCATATTATTCTATTCAAGAATACTACAACGATAAGAGTGCGTGGGATTAAACGCTGTTGGTACTCACTCAGGAAGCTATGTTATATATTTACTTTAATTGATATTTTGAAAAGAGCAACTGTTGAGTTTCTTGCCGGCTCTTCTCAGCAGACCCGCCTTCCGAGCCGGTGGTAGCTTCCTGTAAGGACTGACACCACAGACACTTATATGTAACTTGACGATTCAAAAGTGCTTAAATGGCCTAATTGAATAAAGAATATTTTGATTTTGATTTTGATTTTGATTTTGATTTTAACACTAGGTTCCCAAGTTCCCTCTGCCTACCCTGCCGTGTACGTAAGCCGTTTTGTTTTTTGATAAAAATACTTTTTCTATTAACATTTTCACATAACAAGATTTGAACTGGCACCTCTATTTTTGTTATCAAACTGAAGTACTTTTTTAAAATTATTGTTAAACCAGTTTTTTTTAAACAAATGTATAAAGACTGATATATAATTAAGGAATGTATTTCTATAATAAAAAGTTGTTCTTGGCGTTTCGGAGCTTAACGCCGCACTGTCCTACAATTATTTCGAACAAGGAAAAGTCTATGTTATTATGAAAGCCTTATTTTTTTCCCCAATTCGGATTCAAATCTATTACCTACTAGTGTGTTTTTTTAATATTTAAAAGTGTTTATATGTTTTTTATATTGTATTCTTTTTTTATTAAAAATATTTTAATATTATTTTGTTTATTATGTAACTAAATAAGCAACATTTTATTTTTGATTTCGACAAAGCTAGATGTTAACGTATGGCTCAGTGGTCGGAGCGCTTGGACGGGAAACGAGAGGTGCAACTTTAAATCCCGTTACAATATTATAAATAATGTTCAAAATAAGCGAAAGTTAATTTAAGTTATGTAAATGTTTTTTATATATATATTTTTTAAATAATTTGTTTTATTGTTTTTAATAACAATTAATAAAATTAAATATTATTTCTTTCAAAACTGAAGGATTTTTAAATTATTGTTATATTTAAGGAAGTAAATACGTATGTAACATAAGATTTGCCTTACTTTGTAATAATTAAAATATTATCTTCTACATTTCAGCTTTTGTTTGATTGAAGATTTTACTTTTTTTAAATATTTTATAGAGTATAAAATATGTCTTCTGTAATATCGCACACCTGGAATTATAAAAAAAAATCTTGACCCCAAAAAGTACTTTATCTGTACAAAATGATCTGATTTTCATAAATAATAACTAATAGCCTGAGGCCTGTCGTGGCGCAGCGGCACAAGCGTGTGACTGTTACCGACAGGTTCTGTGTTCGATCCCCGGTCGAAGAAATGAAATATTTAATATTTTCAAGTTAAATATTTAATGTTCTTATTTCTTCAGTCTGGTAACAAGGCAAAGTGCGGCGTTAAGTTCCTCTAATCAACACACAATCACCTCAAATTCGGCAGAAAGTGGGGAACGGAAGTAAAACGAAATGTCTGAACACTAAGTTCCCAAGATCCATCTGCCTACCCTGCCAAAAGAGAAATATATACATAATTAAAAAAAGAATAATAATTTACTTACTGAAACAGTCTCAGCAATATATTTATTGGTGTTCCCTTTATCATCCTTGATTAGATTTGGTTTATTTTCTCTTATCCTGTCCAGAGCTGCTGGACAATCTAGCTGAAATGGGCAAAATGATGGTATAAAAATATGTAATTTAATGATTTTATCTATATTATGTATGAACATTGAATAGAATTCTTTCATCAAGTGGCATTTGAACTCTGAACTCACAGTTTATAGATTATTTTGTATTACATGTTTGCTTTATATTTATGTATATTTTTAGAAATGCATGTTAAATGAGATGCAGGTGTCAATGCTACTTTGTCTTATCCTATCAAAAAAAAAAAAAAAATAGAAACATTAAGGCCAAATTCACACTATGATATGAGTCAAAGTTTGATCACAGGTTGTTCAAATATGTGACAAACAATAAGAGCATTCACACCCATTTTGCTTTGTGACAGATCTCAAAAAATTCACAATTATTTAATACATCTTTTACTCAATGGTAAATCACCCGAAATTTTGTAACAAAAAATAGTAGGAATTCAATAGTAGGAAACTCGTCACCCTGAACTTGTTTGAAAGCAACTGTCAAAATGTTTCATTTCTTCGCTCTGATAATAAGACAAAGCGCGGCGTTGAGTTCCGCCACTCAACACTCAATGACTCAAATTCGGCGGAAAGTGGGGAACGGAAGTGAAACGGAGTGTCTTAACACTAGATTCCCGGGTTCAGCACTGTCTACCCTGCCTCGTGCGGGATACAGCGTGAAGCTGAAAAAAAGGAAAGAAAAAGTAATAATAACTAATAGCCACTGCATTGAGCACCTTCTATTTAAAAAAAAACCCCTTAAATCGGTACATTGGTTTAGGAGCTACAATGAGACAGACTGACAAATGTATAACACCTTTTTGCACATTTGCTTATTTTAAAATAATAATAATTATTTGGAGGCCTGTCGTGGCGCAGCGGCACGAGCGTGTGACTGTAAACGACAGGTTGTGGGTTGTCATATTTTCTCACTCTCCTCTGCCAGGGTAGGCAGAGGGAACTTGGGAACCTAGTGTTAAGACGCTTCGTTCCACTTAAGTTCCCCACTCTTCGCCTTTTTGCCAGAGCGAAGAAATAAAAACATTAAATATTTAAATTGAAAACATTAAAAGTCCCACCCTACTGCCGCCGCGCCACGACAGGCCTCGACGATCTCAATTGAACGTTATTTCCCATGTTCAGGCAAGCACATAGCCAACATCCTCTCGGCGGCGTACGCGGTGCCGATGATCAACCTCGAGGACGTGTACGTGACGTACCTGGTCGCGCGCCGGCAGCTGCGGCTGAGCCTCGCCCACGACCGCCGCCTCAGCCCGTACAGACCCTGGCTCACACTGCGCTGCGTCTACTTCGGCCTCGCCTCCGCGCACAGCTGGAGCGACGCCGAGATCAGGACGAAGTGGCGGGTCATCGGCGATCTAGTCGATCGTTACGATCGAAATGAGACTGTTTGTGATTATTTTTTAAATAACACGTGGAGCGAGTGGTTTTTGTATTGAGTGATATACTTCTAATTACGACTAACTGTTGTTTAAACCAGGGTATGTTTATACAGACTACGGTTTCAAATTAGAACAAAATGGCGGCTCATTAATGATTCACTAAATGATTCATGATCATTTTAGCTTCACAAAGGGAACCCGGGAACTTTGTATCAAGACATACTGTACCACGTATCGCTCAATTTACAAAAATATATATTGTATGGCGGAGCTCACGTTGTCTTATCAAAGTGATATGAAGATAATTAACACAAATTACAATTCTCCTTCGACCTGTCTTAGTGCAGTGGCATAAACATATGATTGAAAATGTAATGGTGGTGGGTTCAATCTGCACTCGAAGAAATATTAATATTTTCGAATTAAATATTTAATGTTTTCATTTATTTGCTCTGATAACAAGGCAAAGCGCGGCGTTGAGTTCCGCCACTGTCTCAAATTTGGCTGAAAGTGAAAACGGGAACAGAAGTAGAACAGAGGGTCTTAACACTAGGTTCCCAAGTTCCCTCTGCCTACCCTGCCGTGTACGTAAGCCGTTTTGTTTTTTGATAAAAAGACTTTTTCTATTAACATTTTAACATAGCAAGATTTGAACCGGCACCTCTATTTTTGTTATCAAATTGAAGTACTTTTTAAAAATTATTGTTAAACCAGTTTTTTTTAAACAAATGTATAAAGACTGATATATTATTAAGGAATGTATTTCTATAATAAAAAGTTGTTATTGGCGTTTCGGAGCTTAACGCCGCACTGTCCTACAATTATTTAGTATAGTCTATGTTACTATGAAAGCCTTATTTTTTCCCAAATTCGGATTCAAATCTATTACCTGTGTGTTTTTTTAATATTTAAAAGTGTTTATATATATTTTTTTATATTGTATTTTTTTTTATTAAAAATATTTTAATATTATTTTGTTTATTATGTAACTAAATAAGCAACATTTTATTTTTGATTTCGACGAAGCTAGATGTTAACGTATGGCTCAGTGGTCGGAGCGCTTGGACGGTATGCGAGAGGTGCAACTTCAAATCCCGTTACAATATTATAAATAATGTTCAAAATAAGCGAAAGTTAATTTAAGTTATGTAAATGTTTTTTATATATATATTTTTTTAAATAATTTGTTTTATTGTTTTTAATAATAATTGATAAAATTAAATATTATTACTTTCAAAACTGAAGGATTTTAAAATTATTGTTATATTTAAGGAAGTAAATACGTATGTAACATAACATTTGCCTTATTTTGTAATAATTAAAATATACGACAGGTTCTGTGTTCGATCCCCGGTCGAAGAAATGAAATATTTAATATTTTCAAGTTAGATATTTAATGTTCTTATTTCTTCACTCTGGTAACAAGGCAAAGTGCGGCGTTAAGTTCCTCTAATCAACACACAATCACCTCAAATTCGGCAGAAAGTGGGGAACGGAAGTAAAACGAAATGTCTGAACACTAAGTTCCCAAGATCCATCTGCCTACCCTGCCAAAAGAGAAATATATACATAATTAAAAAAAGAATAATAATTTACTTACTGAAACAGTCTCAGCAATATATTTATTGGTGTTCCCTTTATCATCCTTGATTAGATTTGGTTTATTTTCTCTTATCCTGTCCAGAGCTGCTGGACAATCTAGCTGAAATGGGCAAAATGATGGTATAAAAATATGTAATTTAATGATTTTATCTATATTATGTATGAACATTGAATAGAATTCTTTCATCAAGTGGCATTTGAACTCTGAACTCACAGTTTATAGATTATTTTGTATTACATGTTTGCTTTATATTTATGTATATTTTAGAAATTCATGTTAAATGAGATGCAGGTGTCAATGCTACTTTGTCTTATCCTATCAAAAAAAAAAATAATTCACACTATGATATGAGTCAAAGTTTGATCACAGGTTGTTCAAATATGTGACAAACAATAAGAGCATTCACACCCATTTTGCTTTGTGACAGATCTCAAAAAATTCACAATTATTTAATACATCTTTTACTCAATGGTAAATCACCCGAAATTTTGTAACAAAAAATAGTAGGAATTCAATAGTAGGAAACTCGTCACCCTGAACTTGTTTGAAAGCAACTGTCAAAATGTTTCATTACTTCGCTCTGATAATAAGACAAAGCGCGGCGTTGAGTTCCGCCACTCAACGCTCAATGACTCAAACTCCGCGGAAAGTGGGGAACGGAAGTGAAACGGAGTGACTTAACACTCGGTTCCCGGGTTCAGCACTGTCTACCCTGCCTCGTGCGGGATACAGCGTGAAGCTGAAAAAAAGGAAAGAAAAAGTAATAATAACTAATAGCCACTGCATTGAGCACCTTCTATTTAAAAAAAAAACCCCTTAAATCGGTACATTGGTTTAGGAGCTACAATGAGACAGACTGACAAATGTATAACACCTTTTTGCACATTTGCTTATTTTAAAATAATAATAATTATTTGGAGGCCTGTCGTGGCGCAGCGGCACGAGCGTGTGACTGTAAACGACAGGTTGTGGGTTGTCATATTTTCTCACTCTCCTCTGCTTCACGCACATGCCAGGGTAGGCAGAGGGAACTTGGGAACCTAGTGTTAAGACGCTTCGTTCCACTTAAGTTCCCCACTCTTCGCCTTTTTGCCAGAGCGAAGAAATAAAAACATTAAATATTTAAATTGAAAACATTAAAAGTCCCACCCTACTGCCGCTGCGCCACGACAGGCCTCGACGATCTCAATTGAACGTTATTTCCCATGTTCAGGCAAGCACATAGCCAACATCCTCTCGGCGGCGTACGCGGTGCCGATGATCAACCTCGAGGACGTGTACGTGACGTACCTGGTCGCGCGCCGGCAGCTGCGGCTGAGCCTCGCCCACGACCGCCGCCTCAGCCCGTACAGACCCTGGCTCACACTGCGCTGCGTCTACTTCGGCCTCGCCTCCGCGCACAGCTGGAGCGACGCCGAGATCAGGACGAAGTGGCGGGTCATCGGCGATCTAGTCGATCGTTACGATCGAAATGAGACTGTTTGTGATTATTTTTTAAATAACACGTGGAGCGAGTGGTTTTTGTATTGAGTGATATACTTCTAATTACGACTAACTGTTGTTTAAACCAGGGTATGTTTATACAGACTACGGTTTGAAATTAGAACAAAATGGCGGCTCATTAATGATTCACTAAATGATTCATGATCATTTTAGCTTCACGCTGTATCTCGCATATGAGTTGGGGACGCAAAGGGAACCCGGGAACTTTGTCAATTTACAAAATATTATATATTGTATGGCGGAGCTCACGTTGTCTTATCAAAGTGATATGAAGATAATTAACACAAATTACAATTCTCCTTCGACCTGTCTTAGTGCAGTGGCATAAACATATGATTGAAAATGTAATGGTGGTGGCTTCAATCCGCACTCGAGGAAATATTTAATATTTTCGAATTAAATATTTAATGTTTTCATTTATTTGCTCTGATAACAAGGTAAAACGCGGCGTTGAGTTCCGCCACTGTCTTAAATTTGGCTGAAAGTGAAAACGGGAACAGAAGTAGAACAGAGTGTCTTAACACTAGGTTCCCAAGTTCCCTCTGCCTACCCTGCCATGTACGTAAGCCGTTTTGTTTTTTGATAAAAAGACTTTTTCTATTAACATTTTCACATAGCAAGATTTGAACCGGCACCTCTATTTTTGTTATCAAACTGAAGTACTTTTTAAAAATTATTGTAAAACCAGTTTTTTTTAAACAAATGTATAAAGACTGATATATTATTAAGGAATGTATTTCTATAATAAAAAGTTGTTCTTGGCGTTTCGGAGCTTAACGCCGCACTGTCCTACAATTATTTCGAACAAGGAAAAGTCTATGTTATTATGAAAGCCTTATTTTTTTTCCCCAATTCGGATTCAAATCTATTACCTACTAGTGTGTTTTTTTAATATTTAAAAGTGTTTATATGTTTTTTATATTGTATTTTTTTTTATTAATAATATTTTAATATTATTTTGTTTATTATGTAACTAAATAAGCAACATTTTATTTTTGATTTCGACGAAGCCAGATGTTAACGTATGGCTCAGTGGTCGGAGCGCTTGGACGGTATGCGAGAGGTGCAACTTCAAATCCCGTTACAATATTATAAATAATGTTCAAAATAAGCGAAAGTTAATTTAAGTTATGTAAATGTTTTTTTAATATATATTTTTTAAATAATTTGTTTTATTGTTTTTAATAATAATTAATAAAATTAAATAAATTTACTTTCAAAACTGAAGGATTTTAAAATTATTGTTATGTTTAAGGAAGTAAATACGTATGTAACATAAGATTTGCCTTATTTTGTAATAATTAAAATATTATCTTCTACATTTCAGTTTTTGTTTAATTGAAGATTTTACTTTTTTTAAATATTTTATAGAGTATAAAATATGTCTTCTGTAATATCGCAGACCTGGAATTATAAAAAAAAATCTTGACCCCAAAAAGTACTTTATCTGTACAAAATGATCTGATTTTCTTAAATAATAACTAATAGCCTGAGGCCTGTCGTGGCGCAGCGGCACAAGCGTGTGTCTGTAACCGACAGGTTCTGTGTTCGATCCCCGGTCGAGGAAATGAAATATTTAATATTTTCAAGTTAAATATTTAATGTTCTTATTTCTTCACTCTGGTAACAAGGCAAAGTGCGGCGTTAAGTTCCTCTAATTAACACACAATCACCTCAAATTCGGCAGAAAGTGGGGAACGTAAGTAAAACGAAATGTCTGAACACTAAGTTCCCAAGATCCATCTGCCTACCCTGCCAAAAGAGAAATATATACATAATTAAAAAAAGCCCCCTTAAATCGGTACATTGGTTTAGGAGCTACAATGAGACAGACTGACAAATATATAACACCTTTTTGCACATTTGCTTATTTTAAAATAATAATAATTATTTGGAGGCCTGTCGTGGCGCAGCGGCACGAGCGTGTGACTGTAAACGACAGGTTGTGGGTTGTCATATTTTCTCACTGTCCTCTGCTTCACGCACATGCCAGGGTAGGCAGAGGGAACTTGGGAACCTAGTGTTAAGACGCTTCGTTCCACTTAAGTTCCCCACTCTTCGCCTTTTTGCCAGAGCGAAGAAATAAAAACATTAAATATTTAAATTGAAAACATTAAATGTTTCACTTCTTCTAGTGGGATTCGAACCGACAACCAGTCGATTACAGTCCCACCCTTTTGCCGCCGCGCCACGACAGGCCTCGACGATCTCAATTGAACGTTATTTCCCATGTTCAGGCAAGCACATAGCCAACATCCTCTCGGCGGCGTACGCGGTGCCGATGATCAACCTCGAGGACGTGTACGTGACGTACCTGGTCGCGCGCCGGCAGCTGCGGCTGAGCCTCGCCCACGACCGCCGCCTCAGCCCGTACAGACCCTGGCTCACACTGCGCTGCGTCTACTTCGGCCTCGCCTCCGCGCACAGCTGGAGAGACGCCGAGATCAGGACGAAGTGGCGGGTCATCGGCGATCTAGTCGATCGTTACGATCGAAATGAGACTGTTTGTGATTATTTTTTAAATAACACGTGGAGCGAGTGGTTTTTGTATTGAGTGATATACTTCTAATTACGACTAACTGTTGTTTAAACCAGGGTATGTTTATACAGACTACGGTTTGAAATTAGAACAAAATGGCGGCTCATTAATGATTCACTAAATGATTAATGATCATTTTAGCTTCACAAAGGGAACCCGGGAACTTTGTATCAAGACATACTGTACCACGTATCGCTCAATTTACAAAATATTATATATTGTATGGCGGAGCTCACGTTGTCTTATCAAAGTGATATGAAGATAATTAACACAAATTAACATTCTCCTTCGACCTGTCTTAGTGCAGTGGCATAAACATATGATTGAAAATGTAATGGTGGTGGCTTCAATCCGCACTCGAGGAAATATTTAATATTTTCGAATTAAATATTTAATGTTTTCATTTATTTGCTCTGATAACAAGGCAAAGCGCGGCGTTGAGTTCCGCCACTGTCTTAAATTTGGCTGAAAGTGAAAACGGGAACAGAAGTAGAACAGAGTGTCTTAACTATTATACTAGCTATTTTCATAGCATATTGTCCTACGGAATATTACTATGGGGCAATGCTGCAGATATCGAATCTTTATTCGTAATTCAAAAAAGAGCAGTCCGAGCCATTTACGGCATGGGAGCTCGGGAATCCCTGAGAGATTTTTTTAAAGAAACGGGTATTCTTACGGTGGCATCACAGTACATATATGATAATATAATACTTGTTCGGAAAAATAGCCACAATTTATTAAAAAACAGTGACCGACATGATATTAATACAAGAAGTAAAAACAAGCTGATAACTCCTAGTTTTCGTCTTCAAAAAGTTAGTAAATCTTTTATGGGACATGGTACACGTATGTATAATAAAATTCCACAAATAATTTTAAATTTGCCACTTCAAAAATTTAAAGTGAATGTTAAAAATATATTGTTAGGCAAAGCATATTATTCTATTCAAGAATACTGCAACGATAAGAGTGCGTGGGATTAGATGCTGTTGGTACTCACTCAGGAAGCTATGTTATATATTTACTTTAATTGATATTTTGAAAAGAGCAACTGTTGAGTTTCTTGCCGGCTCTTCTCAGCAGACCCGCCTTCCGAGCCGGTGGTAGCTTCCTGTAAGGACTGACACCACAGACACTTATATGTAACTTGACGATTCAAAAGTGCTTAAATGGCCTAATTGAATAAAGAATATTTTGATTTTGATTTTGATTTTGATTTTGATTTTAACACTAGGTTCCCAAGTTCCCTCTGCCTACCCTGCCGTGTACGTAAGCCGTTTTGTTTTTTGATAAAAAGACTTTTTCTATTAACATTTTCACATAACAAGATTTGAACCGGCACCTCTATTTTTGTTATAAAACTGAAGTACTTTTTTAAAATTATTGTTAAACCAGTTTTTTTTAAACAAATGTATAAAGACTGATATATAATTAAGGAATGTATTTCTATAATAAAAGTTGTTCTTGGCGTTTCGGAGCTTAACGCAGCACTGTCCTGCAATTATTTCGAACAAGGAAAAGTCTATGTTATTATCAAAGCCTTATTTTTTTCCCCAATTCGGATTCAAATCTATTACCTACTAGTGTGTTTTTTTATATTTAAAAGTGTTTATATGTTTTTTATATTGTATTTTTTTTTATTAAAAATATTTTAATATTATTTTGTTTATTATGTAACTAAATAAGCAACATTTTATTTTTGATTTCGACAAAGCTAGATGTTAACGTATGGCTCAGTGGTCGGAGCGCTTGGACGGTAAACGAGAGGTGCAACTTCAAATCCCGTTACAATATTATAAATAATTTTCAAAATAAGCGAAAGTTAATTTAAGTTATGTAAATGTTTTTTATATATATATTTTTTAAATAATTTGTTTTATTGTTTTTAATAACAATTAATAAAATTAAATATTATTTCTTTCAAAACTGAAGGATTTTTAAATTATTGTTATATTTAAGGAAGTAAATACGTATGTAACATAAGATTTGCCTTATTTTGTAATAATTAAAATATTATCTTCTACATTTCAGCTTTTGTTTGATTGAAGATTTTACTTTTTTTAAATATTTTATAGAGTATAAAATATGTCTTCTGTAATATCGCACACCTGGAATTATAAAAAAAAATCTTGACCCCAAAAAGTACTTTATCTGTACAAAATGATCTGATTTTCATAAATAATAACTAATAGCCTGAGGCCTGTCGTGGCGCAGCGGCACAAGCGTGTGTCTGTAACCGACAGGTTCTGTGTTCGATCCCCGGTCGAAGAAATGAAATATTTAATATTTTCAAGTTAAATATTTAATGTTCTTATTACTTCACTCTGGTAACAAGGCAAAGTGCGGTGTTAAGTTCCTCTAATCAACACACAATCACCTCAAATTCGGCAGAAAGTGGGAAACGTAAGTAAAACGAAATGTCTGAACACTAAGTTCCCAAGATCCATCTGCCTACCCTGCCAAAAGAGAAATATATACATAATTAAAAAAAGAATAATAATTTACTTACTGAAACAGTCTCAGCAATATATTTATTGGTGTTCCCTTTATCATCCTTGATTAGATTTGGTTTATTTTCTCTTATCCTGTCCAGAGCTGCTGGACAATCTAGCTGAAATGGGCAAAATGATGGTATAAAAATAATTTAATGATTTTATCTATATTATGTATGAACATTGAATAAAATTCTTTCATCAAGTGGCATTTGAACTCTGAACTCACAGTTTATAGATTATTTTGTATTACATGTTTGCTTTATATTTATGTATATTTTTAGAAATGCATGTTAAATGAGATGCAGGTGTCAATGCTACTTTGTCTTATCCTATCAAAAAAAAAAATAGAAACATTAAGGCCAAATTCACACTATGATATGAGTCAAAGTTTGATCACAGGTTGTTCAAATATGTGACAAACAATAAGAGCATTCACACCCATTTTGCTTTGTGACAGATCTCAAAAAATTCACAATTATTTAATACATCTTTTACTCAATGGTAAATCACCCGAAATTTTGTAACAAAAAATAGTAGGAATTCAATAGTAGGAAACTCGTCACCCTGAACTTGTTTGAAAGCAACTGTCAAAATGTTTCATTACTTCGCTCTGATAATAAGACAAAGCGCGGCGTTGAGTTCCGCCACTCAACACTCAATGACTCAAATTCGGCGGAAAGTGGGGAACGGAAGTGAAACGGAGTGTCTTAACACTAGATTCCCGGGTTCAGCACTGTCTACCCTGCCTCGTGCGGGATACAGCGTGAAGCTGAAAAAAAGGAAAGAAAAAGTAATAATAACTAATAGCCACTGCATTGAGCACCTTCTATTTAAAAAAAACCCCTTAAAATCGGTACATTGGTTTAGGAGCTACAATGAGACAGACTGACAAATGTATAACACCTTTTTGCACATTTGCTTATTTTAAAATAATAATAATTATTTGGAGGCCTGTCGTGGCGCAGCGGCACGAGCGTGTGACTGTAAACGACAGGTTGTGGGTTGTCATATTTTCTCACTCTCCTCTGCTTCACGCACATGCCAGGGTAGGCAGAGGGAACTTGGGAACCTAGTGTTAAGACGCTTCGTTCCACTTAAGTTCCCCACTCTTCGCCTTTTTGCCAGAGCGAAGAAATAAAAACATTAAATATTTAAATTGAAAACATTAAAAGTCCCACCCTACTGCCACTGCGCCACGACAGGCCTCGACGATCTCAATTGAACGTTATTTCCCATGTTCAGGCAAGCACATAGCCAACATCCTCTCGGCGGCGTACGCGGTGCCGATGATCAACCTCGAGGACGTGTACGTGACGTACCTGGTCGCGCGCCGGCAGCTGCGGCTGAGCCTCGCCCACGACCGCCGCCTCAGCCCGTACAGACCCTGGCTCACACTGCGCTGCGTCTACTTCGGCCTCGCCTCCGCGCACAGCTGGAGCGACGCCGAGATCAGGACGAAGTGGCGGGTCATCGGCGATCTAGTCGATCGTTACGATCGAAATGAGACTGTTTGTGATTATTTTTTAAATAACACGTGGAGCGAGTGGTTTTTGTATTGAGTGATATACTTCTAATTACGACTAACTGTTGTTTAAACCAGGGTATGTTTATACAGACTACGGTTTCAAATTAGAACAAAATGGCGGCTCATTAATGATTCACTAAATGATTCATGATCATTTTAGCTTCACAAAGGGAACCCGGGAACTTTGTATCAAAACATACTGTACCACGTATAGCTCAATTTACAAAATTATATATTGTATGGCGGAGCTCACGTTGTCTTATCAAAGTGATATGAAGATAATTAACACAAATTACAATTCTCCTTCGACCTGTCTTAGTGCAGTGGCATAAACATATGATTGAAAATGTAATGGTGGTGGCTTCAATCCGCACTCGAAGAAATATTTAATATTTTCGAATTATATATTTAATGTTTTCATTTATTTGCTCTGATAACAAGGCAAAGCGCGGCGTTGAGTTCCGCCACTGTCTCAAATTTGGCTGAAAGTGAAAACGGGAACAGAAGTGGAACAGAGTGTCTTAACACTAGGTTCCCAAGTTCCCTCTGCCTACCCTGCCGTGTACGTAAGCCGTTTTGTTTTTTGATAAAAAGACTTTTTCTATTAACATTTTAACATAGCAAGATTTGAACCGGCACCTCTATTTTTGTTATCAAACTGAAGTACTTTTTAAAAATTATTGTAAATCCAGTTTTTTTTAAACAAATGTATAAAGACTGATATATTATTAAGGAATGTATTTCTATAATAAAAAGTTGTTATTGGCGTTTCGGAGCTTAACGCCGCACTGTCCTACAATTATTTAGTATAGTCTATGTTACTATGAAAGCATTTTGTTCCTCCAAATTCGGATTCAAATCTATTACTTCGTTTTTTTTTTTAATATTTAAAAGTGTTTATATATGTTTTTTTATATTGTATTTTTTTTTATTAAAATATTTTAATATTATTTTGTTTATTATGTAACTAAATAAGCAACATTTTATTTTTGATTTCGACGAAGCTAGATGTTAACGTATGGCTCAGTGGTCGGAGCGCTTGGACGGTATGCGAGAGGTGCAACTTCAAATCCCGTTACAATATTATAAATAATGTTCAAAATAAGCGAAAGTTAATTTAAGTTATGTAAATGTTTTTTTATATATATTTTTTTAAATAATTTGTTTTATTGTTTTTAATAATAATTAATAAAATTAAATATTATTACTTTCAAAACTGAAGGATTTTAAAATTATTGTTATATTTAAGGAAGTAAATACGTATGTAACATAAGATTTGCCTTATTTTGTAATAATTAAAATATACGACAGGTTCTGTGTTCGATCCCCGGTCGAAGAAATGAAATATTTAATATTTTCAAGTTAAATATTTAATGTTCTTATTTCTTCACTCTGGTAACAAGGCAAAGTGCGGCGTTAAGTTCCTCTAATCAACACACAATCACCTCAAATTCGGCAGAAAGTGGGGAACGGAAGTAAAACGAAATGTCTGAACACTAAGTTCCCAAGATCCATCTGCCTACCCTGCCAAAAGAGAAATATATACATAATTAAAAAAAGAATAATAATTTACTTACTGAAACAGTCTCAGCAATATATTTATTGGTGTTCCCTTTATCATCCTTGATTAGATTTGGTTTATTTTCTCTTATCCTGTCCAGAGCTGCTGGACAATCTAGCTGAAATGGGCAAAATGATGGTATAAAAATATGTAATTTAATGATTTTATCTATATTATGTATGAACATTGAATAGAATTCTTTCATCAAGTGGCATTTGAACTCTGAACTCACAGTTTATAGATTATTTTGTATTACATGTTTGCTTTATATTTATGTATATTTTTAGAAATTCATGTTAAATGAGATGCAGGTGTCAATGCTACTTTGTCTTATCCTATCAAAAAAAAAAATAATTCACACTATGATATGAGTCAAAGTTTGATCACAGGTTGTTCAAATATGTGACAAACAATAAGAGCATTCACACCCATTTTGCTTTGTGACAGATCTCAAAAAATTCACAATTATTTAATACATCTTTTACTCAATGGTAAATCACCCGAAATTTTGTAACAAAAAATAGTAGGAATTCAATAGTAGGAAACTCGTCACCCTGAACTTGTTTGAAAGCAACTGTCAAAATGTTTCATTACTTCGCTCTGATAATAAGACAAAGCGCGGCGTTGAGTTCCGCCACTCAACACTCAATGACTCAAACTGCGCGGAAAGTGGAGAAAGGAAGTGAAACGGAGTGACTTAACACTCGGTTCCCGGGTTCAGCACTGTCTACCCTGCCTCGTGCGGAATACAGCGTGAAGCTGAAAAAAAGGAAAGAAAAAGTAATAATAACTAATAGCCACTGCATTGAGCACCTTCTATTTAAAAAAAAAACCCTTAAATCAGTACATTGGTTTAGGAGCTACAATGAGACAGACTGACAAATGAAAAAAACCTTTTTGCACATTTGCTTATTTTAAAATAATAATAATTATTTGGAGGCCTGTCGTGGCGCAGCGGCACGAGCGTGTGACTGTAAACGACAGGTTGTGGGTTGTCATATTTTCTCACTCTCCTCTGCTTCACGCACATGCCAGGGTAGGCAGAGGGAACTTGGGAACCTAGTGTTAAGACGCTTCGTTCCACTTAAGTTCCCCACTCTTCGCCTTTTTGCCAGAGCGAAGAAATAAAAACATTAAATATTTAAATTGAAAACCTTAAATGTTTCACTTCTTCGAGTGGGATTCGAATCACACCCTACTGCCGCCGCGCCACGACAGGCCTCGACGATCTCAATTGAACGTTATTTCCCATGTTCAGGCAAGCACATAGCCAACATCCTCTCGGCGGCGTACGCGGTGCCGATGATCAACCTCGAGGACGTGTACGTGACGTACCTGGTCGCGCGCCGGCAGCTGCGGCTGAGCCTCGCCCACGACCGCCGCCTCAGCCCGTACAGACCCTGGCTCACACTGCGCTGCGTCTACTTCGGCCTCGCCTCCGCGCACAGCTGGAGCGACGCCGAGATCAGGACGAAGTGGCGGGTCATCGGCGATCTAGTCGATCGTTACGATCGAAATGAGACTGTTTGTGATTATTTTTTAAATAACACGTGGAGCGAGTGGTTTTTGTATTGAGTGATATACTTCTAATTACGACTAACTGTTGTTTAAACCAGGGTATGTTTATACAGACTACGGTTTGAAATTAGAACAAAATGGCGGCTCATTAATGATTCACTAAATGATTCATGATCATTTTAGCTTCACGCTGTATCTCGCATATGAGTTGGGGACGCAAAGGGAACCCGGGAACTTTGTCAATTTACAAAATATTATATATTGTATGGCGGAGCTCACGTTGTCTTATCAAAGTGATATGAAGATAATTAACACAAATTACAATTCTCCTTCGACCTGTCTTAGTGCAGTGGCATAAACATATGATTGAAAATGTAATGGTGGTGGCTTCAATCCGCACTCGAGGAAATATTTAATATTTTCGAATTAAATATTTAATGTTTTCATTTATTTGCTCTGATAACAAGGTAAAACGCGGCGTTGAGTTCCGCCACTGTCTTAAATTTGGCTGAAAGTGAAAACGGGAACAGAAGTAGAACAGAGTGTCTTAACACTAGGTTCCCAAGTTCCCTCTGCCTACCCTGCCATGTTCGTAAGCCGTTTTGTTTTTTGATAAAAATACTTTTTCTATTAACATTTTAACATAGCAAGATTCGAACCGGCACCTCTATTTTTGTTATCAAACTGAAGTTCTTTTTTAAAATTATTGTTAAACCAGTTTTTTTTAAACAAATGTATAAAGACTGATATATAATTAAGGAATGTATTTCTATAATAAAAAGTTGTTCTTGGCGTTTCGGAGCTTAACGCCGCACTGTCCTACAATTATTTAGTTTAGTCTATGTTATTATGAAAGCATTTTTTTCCTCCAAATTCGGATTCAAATCTATTACTTCGTTTTTTTTTTAATATTAAAAGTGTTTATATATTTTTTTTTATATTGTATTTTTTTTATTAAAAATATTTTAATATTATTTTGCTTATTATGTAACTAAATAAGCAACATTTTATTTTTGATTTCGACGAAGCTAGATATGTTAACGTATGGCTCAGTGGTCGGAGCGCTTGGACGGTAAACGAGAGGTGCAACTTCAAATCCCATTACAATATTATAAATAATGTTCAAAATAAGCGAAAGTTAATTTAAGTTATGTAAATGTTTTTTTATATATATTTTTTTAAATAATTTGTTTTATTGTTTTTAATAATAATTAATAAAATTAAATATTATTACTTTCAAAACTGAAGGATTTTAAAATTATTGTTATATTTATTGTTGTGTTGGAAGTAAATACGTATGTAACATAAGATTTGCCTTATTTTGTAATAATTAAAATATACGACAGGTTCTGTGTTCGATCCCCGGTCGAAGAAATGAAATATTTAATATTTTCAAGTTAAATATTTAATGTTCTTATTTCTTCACTCTGGTAACAAGGCAAAGTGCGGCGTTAAGTTCCTCTAATCAACACACAATCACCTCAAATTCGGCAGAAAGTGGGGAACGGAAGTAAAACGAAATGTCTGAACACTAAGTTCCCAAGATCCATCTGCCTACCCTGCCAAAAGAGAAATATATACATAATTAAAAAAAGAATAATAATTTACTTACTGAAACAGTCTCAGCAATATATTTATTGGTGTTCCCTTTATCATCCTTGATTAGATTTGGTTTATTTTCTCTTATCCTGTCCAGAGCTGCTGGACAATCTAGCTGAAATGGGCAAAATGATGGTATAAAAATATGTAATTTAATGATTTTATCTATATTATGTATGAACATTGAATAAAATTCTTTCATCAAGTGGCATTTGAACTCTGAACTCACAGTTTATAGATTATTTTGTATTACATGTTTGCTTTATATTTATGTATATTTCTAGAAATTCATGTTAAATGAGATGCAGGTGTCAATGCTACTTTGTCTTATCCTATCAAAAAAAATAGAAAATTAAGGCCAAATTCACACTATGATATGAGTCAAAGTTTGATCACAGGTTGTTCAAATATGTGACAAACAATAAGAGCATTCACACCCATTTTGCTTTGTGACAGATCTCAAAAAATTCACAATTATTTAATACATCTTTTACTCAATGGTAAATCACCCGAAATTTTGTAACAAAAAATAGTAGGAATTCAATAGTAGGAAACTCGTCACCCTGAACTTGTTTGAAAGCAACTGTCAAAATGTTTCATTACTTCGCTCTGATAATAAGACAAAGCGCGGCGTTGAGTTCCGCCACTCAACACTCAATGACTCAAATTGCGCGGAAAGTGGGGAACGGAAGTGAAACGGAGTGACTTAACACTCGGTTCCCGGGTTCAGCACTGTCTGTCTACCCTGCCTCGTGCGGGATACAGCGTGAAGCTGAAAAAAAGGAAAGAAAAAGTAATAATAACTAATAGCCACTGCATTGAGCACCTTCTATTTAAAAAAAACCCCTTAAATCGGTACATTGGTTTAGGAGCTACAATGAGACAGACTGACAAATGTATAACACCTTTTTGCACATTTGCTTATTTTAAAATAATAATAATTATTTGGAGGCCTGTCGTGGCGCAGCGGCACGAGCGTGTGACTGTAAACGACAGGTTGTGGGTTGTCATATTTTCTCACTGTCCTCTGCTTCACGCACATGCCAGGGTAGGCAGAGGGAACTTGGGAACCTAGTGTTAAGACGCTTCGTTCCACTTAAGTTCCCCACTCTTTGCCTTGTTGCCAGAGCGATGAAATAAAAACATTAAATATTTAAATTGAAAACATTAAATGTTTCACTTTTTCGAGTGGGATTCGAATCGACAACCAGTCGATTACAGTCCACCCTACTGCCGCCGCGCCACGACAGGCCTCGACGATCTCAATTGAACGTTATTTCCCATGTTCAGGCAAGCACATAGCCAACATCCTCTCGGCGGCGTACGCGGTGCCGATGATCAACCTCGAGGACGTGTACGTGACGTACCTGGTCGCGCGCCGGCAGCTGCGGCTGAGCCTCGCCCACGACCGCCGCCTCAGCCCGTACAGACCCTGGCTCACACTGCGCTGCGTCTACTTCGGCCTCGCCTCCGCGCACAGCTGGAGCGACGCCGAGATCAGGACGAAGTGGCGGGTCATCGGCGATCTAGTCGATCGTTACGATCGAAATGAGACTGTTTGTGATTATTTTTTAAATAACACGTGGAGCGAGTGGTTTTTGTATTGAGTGATATACTTCTAATTACGACTAACTGTTGTTTAAACCAGGGTATGTTTATGACGGTTTGAAATTAGAACAAAATGGCGGCTCATTAATGATTCACTAAATGATTAATGATCATTTTAGCTTCACGCTGTATCTCGCATATGAGTTGGGGACGCAAAGGGAACCCGGGAACTTTGTCAATTTACAAAATATTATATATTGTATGGCGGAGCTCACGTTGTCTTATCAAAGTGATATGAAGATAATTAACACAAATTACAATTCTCCTTCGACCTGTCTTAGTGCAGTGGCATAAACATATGATTGAAAATGTAATGGTGGTGGCTTCAATCCGCTTCCGAGGAAATATTTAATATTTTCGAATTATATATTTAATGTTTTCATTTATTTGCTCTGATAACAAGGCAAAGCGCGGCGTTGAGTTCCGCCACTGTCTTAAATTTGGCTGTAAGTGAAAACGGGAACAGAAGTAGAACAGAGTGTCTTAACACTAGGTTCTCAAGTTCCCTCTGCCTACCCTGCCATGTTCGTAAGTCGTTTTGTTTTTTGATAAAAAGACTTTTTCTATTAAAATTTTAACATAGCAAGATTTGAACCGGCACCTCTATTTTTGTTATCAAACTGAAGTACTTTTTTAAAATTACTGTTAAACCAGTTTTTTGTAAACAAATGTATAAAGACTGATATATTATTAAGGAATGTATTTCTATAATAAAAAGTTGTTCTTGGCTTTTCGGAGCTTAACGCCGCACTGTCCTACAATTATTTAGTTTAGTCTATGTTATTATGAAAGCATTTTTTTCCTCCAAATTCGGATTCAAATCTATTACTTCGTTTTTTTTAAATATTTAAAAGTGTTTATATACGTTTTTTTTATATTGTATTTTTTCATTAAAAATATTTTAATATTATTTTGTTTATTATGTAACTAAATAAGCAACATTTTATTTTTGATTTCGACGAAGCTAGATGTTAACGTATGGCTCAGTGGTCGGAGCGCTTGGACGGTATGCGAGAGGTGCAACTTCAAATCCCGTTACAATATTATAAATAATGTTCAAAATAAGCGAAAGTTAATTTAAGTTATGTAAATGTTTTTTTATATATATTTTTTAAATAATTTGTTTTATTGTTTTTAATAATAATTAATAAAATTAAATATATTTACTTTCAAAACTGAAGGATTTTAAAATTATTGTTATGTTTAAGTAAATACGTATGTAACATAAGATTTGCCTTATTTTGTAATAATTAAAATATACGACAGGTTCTGTGTTCGATCCCCGGTCGAAGAAATGAAATATTTAATATTTTCAAGTTAAATATTTAATGTTCTTATTTCTTCACTCTGGTAACAAGGCAAAGTGCGGCGTTAAGTTCCTCTAATCAACACACAATCACCTCAAATTCGGCAGAAAGTGGGGAACGGAAGTAAAACGAAATGTCTGAACACTAAGTTCCCAAGATCCATCTGCCTACCCTGCCAAAAGAGAAATATATACATAATTAAAAAAAGAATAATAATTTACTTACTGAAACAGTCTCAGCAATATATTTATTGGTGTTCCCTTTATCATCCTTGATTAGATTTGGTTTATTTTCTCTTATCCTGTCCAGAGCTGCTGGACAATCTAGCTGAAATGGGCAAAATGATGGTATAAAAAATAATTTAATGATTTTATCTATATTATGTATGAACATTGAATAAAATTCTTTCATCAAGTGGCATTTGAACTCTGAACTCACAGTTTATAGATTATTTTGTATTACATGTTTGCTTTATATTTATGTATATTTTTAGAAATGCATGTTAAATGAGATGCAGGTGTCAATGCTACTTTGTCTTATCCTATCAAAAAAAAAATAGAAACATTAAGGCCAAATTCACACTATGATATGAGTCAAAGTTTGATCACAGGTTGTTCAAATATGTGACAAACAATAAGAGCATTCACACCCATTTTGCTTTGTGACAGATCTCAAAAAATTCACAATTATTTAATACATCTTTTACTCAATGGTAAATCACCCGAAATTTTGTAACAAAAAATAGTAGGAATTCAATAGTAGGAAACTCGTCACCCTGAACTTGTTTGAAAGCAACTGTCAAAATGTTTCATTTCTTCGCTCTGATAATAAGACAAAGCGCGGCGTTGAGTTCCGCCACTCAACACTCAATGACTCAAATTCGGCGGAAAGTGGGGAACGGAAGTGAAACGGAGTGACTTAACACTCGGTTCCCGGGTTCAGCACTGTCTACCCTGCCTCGTGCGGGATACAGCGTGAAGCTGAAAAAAAGGAAAGAAAAAGTAATAATAACTAATAGCCACTGCATTGAGCACCTTCTATTAAAAAAAAACCCCTTAAATCGGTACATTGGTTTAGGAGCTACAATGAGACAGACTGACAAATGTATAACACCTTTTTGCACATTTGCTTATTTTAAAATAATAATAATTATTTGGAGGCCTGTCGTGGCGCAGCGGCACGAGCGTGTGACTGTAAACGACAGGTTGTGGGTTGTCATATTTTCTCACTCTCCTCTGCTTCACGCACATGCCAGGGTAGGCAGAGGGAACTTGGGAACCTAGTGTTAAGACGCTTCGTTCCACTTAAGTTCCCCACTCTTCGCCTTTTTGCCAGAGCGAAGAAATAAAAACATTAAATATTTAAATTGAAAACATTAAATGTTTCACTTTTTCGAGTGGGATTCGAACCGACAACCAGTCGATTACAGTCCCACCCTACTGCCGCTGCGCCACGACAGGCCTCGACGATCTCAATTGAATGTTATTTCCCATGTTCAGGCAAGCACATATCCAATATCCTCTCGGCGGCGTACGCGGTGCCGATGATCAACCTCGAGGACGTGTACGTGACGTACCTGGTCGCGCGCCGGCAGCTGCGGCTGAGCCTCGCCCACGACCGCCGCCTCAGCCCGTACAGACCCTGGCTCACACTGCGCTGCGTCTACTTCGGCCTCGCCTCCGCGCACAGCTGGAGCGACGCCGAGATCAGGACGAAGTGGCGGGTCATCGGCGATCTAGTCGATCGTTACGATCGAAATGAGACTGTTTGTGATTATTTTTTAAATAACACGTGGAGCGAGTGGTTTTTGTATTGAGTGATATACTTCTAATTACGACTAACTGTTGTTTAAACCAGGGTATGTTTATACAGACTACGGTTTGAAATTAGAACAAAATGGCGGCTCATTAATGATTCACTAAATGATTCATGATCATTTTAGCTTCGCAAAGGGAACCCGGGAACTTTGTGTCAAGACATACTGTACCACGTATCGCTCAATTTACAAAAATATATATTGTATGGCGGAGCTCACGTTGTCTTATCAAAGTGATATGAAGATAATTAACACAAATTACAATTCTCCTTCGACCTGTCTTAGTGCAGTGGCATAAACATATGATTGAAAATGTAATGGTGGTGGCTTCAATCCGCACTCGAGGAAATATTTAATATTTTCGAATTAAATATTTAATGTTTTCATTTATTTGCTCTGATAACAAGGTAAAACGCGGCGTTGAGTTCCGCCACTGTCTTAAATTTGGCTGAAAGTGAAAACGGGAACAGAAGTAGAACAGAGTGTCTTAACACTAGGTTGCCAAGTTCCCTCTGCCTACCCTGCCATGTTCGTAAGCCGTTTTGTTTTTTGATAAAAATACTTTTTCTATTAAAATTTTAACATAGCAAGATTTGAACCGGCACCTCTATTTTTGTTATCAAACTGAAGTACTTTTTTAAAATTATTGTTAAACCAGTTTTTTTTTAAACAAATGTATAAAGACTGATATATTATTAAGGAATGTATTTCTATAATAAAAAGTTGTTCTTGGCGTTTCGGAGCTTAACGCCGCACTGTCCTACAATTATTTAGTTTAGTCTGTGTTAGTATGAAAGCATTTTTTTCCTCCAAATTCGGATTCAAATCTATTACCTACTAGTGGGTTTTTTTTATATTTAAAAGTGTTTATATACGTTTTTTTTTATATTGTATTTTTTTTTATTAAAAATATTTTAATATTATTTTGTTTATTATGTAACTAAATAAGCAACATTTTATTTTTGATTTCGACGAAGCTAGATGTTAACGTATGGCTCAGTGGTCGGAGCGCTTGGACGGTATGCGAGAGGTGCAACTTCAAATCCCATTACAATATTATAAATAATGTTCAAAATAAGCGAAAGTTAATTTAAGTTATGTAAATGTTTTTTTAATATATATTTTTTAAAATAATTTGTTTTATTGTTTTTAATAATAATTAATAAAATTAAATAAATTTACTTTCAAAACTGAAGGATTTTAAAATTATTGTTATATTTAAGTAAATACGTATGTAACATAAGGTTTGCCTTATTTTGTAATAATTAAAATATACGACAGGTTCTGTGTTCGATCCCCGGTCGAAGAAATGAAATATTTAATATTTTCAAGTTAAATATTTAATGTTCTTATTTCTTCACTCTGGTAACAAGGCAAAGTGCGGCGTTAAGTTCCTCTAATCAACACACAATCACCTCAAATTCGGCAGAAAGTGGGGAACGGAAGTAAAACGAAATGTCTGAACACTAAGTTCCCAAGATCCATCTGCCTACCCTGCCAAAAGAGAAATATATACATAATTAAAAAAAGAATAATAATTTACTTACTGAAACAGTCTCAGCAATATATTTATTGGTGTTCCCTTTATCATCCTTGATTAGATTTGGTTTATTTTCTCTTATCCTGTCCAGAGCTGCTGGACAATCTAGCTGAAATGGGCAAAATGATGGTATAAAAATAATTTAATGATTTTATCTATATTATGTATGAACATTGAATAAAATTCTTTCATCAAGTGGCATTTGAACTCTGAACTCACAGTTTATAGATTATTTTGTATTACATGTTTGCTTTATATTTATGTATATTTTTAGAAATGCATGTTAAATGAGATGCAGGTGTCAATGCTACTTTGTCTTATCCTATCAAAAAAATAATAGAAACATTAAGGCCAAATTCACACTATGATATGAGTCAAAGTTTGATCACAGGTTGTTCAAATATGTGACAAACAATAAGAGCATTCACACCCATTTTGCTTTGTGACAGATCTCAAAAAATTCACAATTATTTAATACATCTTTTACTCAATGGTAAATCACCCGAAATTTTGTAACAAAAATAGTAGGAATTCAATAGTAGGAAACTCGTCACCCTGAATTTGCTTGAAAGCAACTGTCAAAATGTTTCATTTCTTCGCTCTGATAATAAGACAAAGCGCGGCGTTGAGTTCCGCCACTCAACACTCAATGACTCAAATTCGGCGGAAAGTGGGGAACGGAAGTGAAACGGAGTGACTTAACACTCGGTTCCCGGGTTCAGCACTGTCTACCCTGCCTCGTGCGGAATACAGCGTGAAGCTGAAAAAAAGGAAAGAAAAAGTAATAATAACTAATAGCCACTGCATTGAGCACCTTCTATTTAAAAAAAACCCCTTAAATCGGTACATTGGTTTAGGAGCTACAATGAGACAGACTGACAAATGTATAACACCTTTTTGCACATTTGCTTATTTTAAAATAATAATAATTATTTGGAGGCCTGTCGTGGCGCAGCGGCACGAGCGTGTGACTGTAAACGACAGGTTGTGGGTTGTCATATTTTCTCACTCTCCTCTGCTTCACGCACATGCCAGGGTAGGCAGAGGGAACTTGGGAACCTAGTGTTAAGACGCTTCGTTCCACTAAAGTTTCTCACTGTCCTCTGCTTTGCCAGAGCGAAGAAATAAAAACATTAAATATTTAAATTGAAAACATTAAATGTTTCACTTCTTCTAGTGGGATTCGAACCGACAACCAGTCGATTACAGTCCCACCCTACTGCCGCCGCGCCACGACAGGCCTCGACGATCTCAATTGAACGTTATTTCCCATGTTCAGGCAAGCACATAGCCAACATCCTCTCGGCGGCGTACGCGGTGCCGATGATCAACCTCGAGGACGTGTACGTGACGTACCTGGTCGCGCGCCGGCAGCTGCGGCTGAGCCTCGCCCACGACCGCCGCCTCAGCCCGTACAGACCCTGGCTCACACTGCGCTGCGTCTACTTCGGCCTCGCCTCCGCGCACAGCTGGAGCGACGCCGAGATCAGGACGAAGTGGCGGGTCATCGGCGATCTAGTCGATCGTTACGATCGAAATGAGACTGTTTGTGATTATTTTTTAAATAACACGTGGAGCGAGTGGTTTTTGTATTGAGTGATATACTTCTAATTACGACTAACTGTTGTTTAAACCAGGGTATGTTTATGACGGTTTCAAATTAGAACAAAATGGCGGCTCATTAATGATTCACTAAATGATTAATGATCATTTTAGCTTCACAAAGGGAACCCGGGAACTTTGTATCAAGACATACTGTACCACGTATCGCTCAATTTACAAAATATTATATATTGTATGGCGGAGCTCACGTTGTCTTATCAAAGTGATATGAAGATAATTAACACAAATTACAATTCTCCTTCGACCTGTCTTAGTGCAGTGGCATAAACATATGATTGAAAATGTAATGGTGGTGGCTTCAATCCGCACTCGAGGAAATATTTAATATTTTCGAATTAAATATTTAATGTTTTCATTTATTTGCTCTGATAACAAGGCAAAGCGCGGCGTTGAGTTCCGCCACTGTCTCAAATTTGGCTGAAAGTGGGTGGGTGGTAGAACAGAGTGTCTTAACACTAGGTTCCCAAGTTCCCTCTGCCTACCCTGCCGTGTACGTAAGCCGTTTTGTTTTTTGATAAAAATACTTTTTCTATTAAAATTTTAACATAGCAAGATTTGAACCGGCACCTCTATTTTTGTTATCAAATTGAAGTACTTTTTAAAAATTATTGTAAATCCAGTTTTTTTTAAACAAATGTATAAAGACTGATATATTATTAAGGAATGTATTTCTATAATAAAAAGTTGTTCTTGGCGTTTCGGAGCTTAACGCCGCACTGTCCTACAATTATTTCGAACAAGGAAAAGTCTATGTTATTATGAAAGCCTTATTTTTTTCCCCAATTCGGATTCAAATCTATTACCTACTAGTGTTTTTTGAATATTTTAAAGTGTTTATATACGTTTTTTATATTGTATTTTTTTTTATTAAAAATATTTTAATATTATTTTGTTTATTATGTAACTAAATAAGCAACATTTTATTTTTGATTTCGACGAAGCTAGATGTTAACGTATGGCTCAGTGGTCGGAGCGCTTGGACGGTAAACGAGAGGTGCAACTTCAAATCCCGTTACAATATTATAAATAATGTTCAAAATAAGCGAAAGTTAATTTAAGTTATGTAAATGTTTTTTTTATATATATATTTTTTTAAATAATTTGTTTCATTGTTTTTAATAATAATTAATAAAATTAAATATTATTACTTTCAAAACTGAAGGATTTTAAAATTATTGTTATATTTAAGGAAGTAAATACGTATGTAACATAAGATTTGCCTTATTTTGTAATAATTAAAATATTATCTTCTACATTTCAGCTTTTGTTTGATTGAAGATTTTACTTTTTTTAAATATTTTATAGAGTATAAAATATGTCTTCTGTAATATCGCAGTCCTGGAATTATAAAAAAAAAATCTTGACCCCAAAAAGTACTTTATCTGTACAAAACGATCTGATTTTCATAAATAATAACTAATAGCCTGAGGCCTGTCGTGGCGCAGCGGCACAAGCGTGTGTCTGTAACCGACAGGTTCTGTGTTCGATCCCCGGTCGAAGAAATGAAATATTTAATATTTTCAAGTTAAATATTTAATGTTCTTATTTCTTCACTCTGGTAACAAGGCAAAGTGCGGCGTTAAGTTCCTCTAATCAACACACAATCACCTCAAATTCGGCAGAAAGTGGGGAACGGAAGTAAAACGAAATGTCTGAACACTAAGTTCCCAAGATCCATCTGCCTACCCTGCCAAAAGAGAAATATATACATAATTAAAAAAAGAATAATAATTTACTTACTGAAACAGTCTCAGCAATATATTTATTGGTGTTCCCTTTATCATCCTTGATTAGATTTGGTTTATTTTCTCTTATCCTCGTCCAGAGCTGCTGGACAATCTAGCTGAAATGGGCAAAATGATGGTATAAAAATAATTTAATGATTTTATCTATATTATGTATGAACATTGAATAGAATTCTTTCATCAAGTGGCATTTGAACTCTGAACTCACAGTTTATAGATTATTTTGTATTACATGTTTGCTTTATATTTATGTATATTTTTAGAAATGCACGTTAAATGAGATGCAGGTGTCAATGCTACTTTGTCTTATCCTATCAAAAAAATAATAGAAACATTAAGGCCAAATTCACACTATGATATGAGTCAAAGTTTGATCACAGGTTGTTCAAATATGTGACAAACAATAAGAGCATTCACACCCATTTTGCTTTGTGACAGATCTCAAAAAATTCACAATTATTTAATACATCTTTTACTCAATGGTAAATCACCCGAAATTTTGTAACAAAAAATAGTAGGAATTCAATAGTAGGAACTAGTAGGACTCGTCACCCTGAACTTGTTTGAAAGCAACTGTCAAAATGTTTCATTACTTCGCTCTGATAATAAGACAAAGCGCGGCGTTGAGTTCCGCCACTCAACACTCAATGACTCAAACTGCGCGGAAAGTGGGGAAAGGAAGTGAAACGGAGTGACTTAACACTCGGTTCCCGGGTTCAGCACTGTCTACCCTGCCTCGTGCGGGATACAGCGTGAAGCTGAAAAAAAGGAAAGAAAAAGTAATAATAACTAATAGCCACTGCATTGAGCACCTTCTATATAAAAAAAACCCCCTTAAATCGGTACATTGGTTTAGGAGCTACAATGAGACAGACTGACAAATGTATAACACCTTTTTGCACATTTGCTTATTTTAAAATAATAATAATTATTTGGAGGCCTGTCGTGGCGCAGCGGCACGAGCGTGTGACTGTAAACGACAGGTTGTGGGTTGTCATATTTTCTCACTGTCCTCTGCTTCACGCACATGCCAGGGTAGGCAGAGGGAACTTGGGAACCTAGTGTTAAGACGCTTCGTTCCACTTAAGTTCCCCACTCTTCGCCTTTTTGCCAGAGCGAAGAAATAAAAACATTAAATATTTAAATTGAAAACATGAAATGTTCCACTTCTTCTAGTGGGATTCGAACCGACAACCAGTCGATTACAGTCCCACCCTACTGCCGCTGCGCCACGACAGGCCTCGATGATTTCAATTGAACGTTATTTCCCATGTTCAGGCAAACACATAGCCAACATCCTCTCGGCGGCGTACGCGGTGCCGATGATCAACCTCGAGGACGTGTACGTGACGTACCTGGTCGCGCGCCGGCAGCTGCGGCTGAGCCTCGCCCACGACCGCCGCCTCAGCCCGTACAGACCCTGGCTCACACTGCGCTGCGTCTACTTCGGCCTCGCCTCCGCGCACAGCTGGAGCGACGCCGAGATCAGGACGAAGTGGCGGGTCATCGGCGATCTAGTCGATCGTTACGATCGAAATGAGACTGCTTGTGATTATTTTTTAAATAACACGTGGAGCGAGTGGTTTTTGTATTGAGTGATATACTTCTAATTACGGCTAACTGTTGTTTAAACCAGGGTATGTTTATACAGACTACGGTTTGAAATTAGAACAAAATGGCGGCTCATTAATGATTCACTAAATGATTCATGATCATTTTAGCTTCACAAAGGGAACCCGGGAACTTTGTATCAAGACATACTGTACCACGTATCGCTCAATTTACAAAATATTATATATTGTATGGCGGAGCTCACGTTGTCTTATCAAAGTGATATGAAGATAATTAACACAAATTAACATTCTCCTTCGACCTGTCTTAGTGCAGTGGCATAAACATATGATTGAAAATGTAATGGTGGTGGCTTCAATCTGCACTCGAGGAAATATTTAATATTTTCGAATTAAATATTTAATGTTTTCATTTATTTGCTCTGATAACAAGGTAAAATGCGGCGTTGAGTTCCGCCACTGTCTTAAATTTGGCTGAAAGTGAAAACGGGAACAGAAGTAGAACAGAGTGTCTTAACACTAGGTTCCCAAGTTCCCTCTGCCTACCCTGCCGTGTACGTAAGCCGTTTTGTTTTTTGATAAAAATACTTTTTCTATTAACATTTTCACATAACAAGATTTGAACTGGCACCTCTATTTTTGTTATCAAACTGAAGTACTTTTTAAAAATTATTGTAAAACCAGTTTTTTTTAAACAAATGTATAAAGACTGATATATTATTAAGGAATGTATTTCTATATAAAAAGTTGTTCTTGGCGTTTCGGAGCTTAACGCCGCAATGTCCTACAATTATTTCGAACAAGGAAAAGTCTATGTTATTATGAAAGCATTTTTTTCCTCCAAATTCGGATTCAAATCTATTACTTCTAGTGTTTTTTTTAATATTTAAAAGTGTTTATATATGTTTTTTTTATATTGTATTTATTTTTATTAATAATATTTTAATATTCTTTTGTTTATTATGTAACTAAATAAGCAACATTTTATTTTTGATTTCGACGAAGCTAGATGTTAACGTATGGCTCAGTGGTCGGAGCGCTTGGGCGGTAAACGAGAGGTGCAACTTCAAATCCCGTTACAATATTATAAATAATGTTCAAAATAAGCGAAAGTTAATTTAAGTTATGTAAATGTTTTTTATATATATATTTTTTAAATAATTTGTTTTATTGTTTTTAATAATAATTAATAAAATTAAATATTATTTCTTTCAAAACTGAAGGATTTTTAAATTATTGTTATATTTAAGGAAGTAAATACGTATGTAACATAAGATTTGCCTTACTTTGTAATAATTAAAATATTATCTTCTACATTTCAGCTTTTGTTTGATTGAAGATTTTACTTTTTTTAAATATTTTATAGAGTATAAAATATGTCTTCTGTAATATCGCAGACCTGGAATTATAAAAAAAAATCTTGACCCCAAAAAGTACTTTATCTGTACAAAATGATCTGATTTTCTTAAATAATAACTAATAGCCTGAGACTTGTCGTGGTGCAGCGGTTGTGCCGCTGTAACCGACAGGTTCTGTGGTCGATTCCCGGTCGAAGAAATGAAATATTTAATATTTTCAACTTAAATATTTAATGTTCTTATTTATTTACTCTGGTAACAAGGCAAAGTGCGACGTTAAGTTCCGCTAATCAACACACAATCACCTCAAATTCGGCAGAAAGTGGGGAACGGAAGTAAAACGAAATGTCTAAACACTAGGCTCCCAAGATCCATCTGCCTACCCTGCCAAAAGAGAAATATATACATAATTAAAAAAAAAATAATAATTTACTTACTGAAACGATCTCAGCAATATATTTATTGGTGTTCCCTTTATCATCCTTGCTTAGATTTGGTTTATTTTCTCTTATCCTGTCCAGAGCTGCTGGACAATCTAGCTGAAATGGGCCAAATGATGGTATAAAAATAATTTAATGATTTTATCTATATTATGTATGAACATTGAATAAAATTCTTTCATCAAGTGGCATTTGAACTCTGAACTCACAGTTTATAGATTATTTTGTATTACATGTTTGCTTTATATTTATGTATATTTTTAGAAATGCATGTTAAATGAGATGCAGGTGTCAATGCTACTTTGTCTTATCCTATCAAAAAAAAATAAAATAAAAACATTAAGGCCAAATTCACACTATGATATGAGTCAAAGTTTGATCACAGGTTGTTCAAATATGTGACAAACAATAAGAGCATTCACACCCATTTTGCTTTGTGACAGATCTCAAAAAATTCACAATTATTTAATACATCTTTTACTCAATGGTAAATCACCCGAAATTTTGTAACAAAAAATAGTAGGAATTCAATAGTAGGAAACTCGTCACCCTGAACTTGTTTGAAAGCAACTGTCAAAATGTTTCATTACTTCGCTCTGATAATAAGACAAAGCGCGGCGTTGAGTTCCGCCACTCAACACTCAATGACTCAAATTCGGCGGAAAGTGGGGAACGGAAGTGAAACGGAGTGTCTTAACACTAGATTCCCGGGTTCAGCACTGTCTACCCTGCCTCGTGCGGGATACAGCGTGAAGCTGAAAAAAAAAGAAAGAAAAACTAACTATAACTAATAGCCACTGCATTGAGCACCTTCTGTTTAAAAAAACTCCTTAAATCGGTACATTGGTTTAGGAGCTACAATGAGACAGACTGACAAATGTATAACACCTTTTTGCACATTTGCTTATTTTAAAATAATAATAATTATTTGGAGGCCTGTCGTGGCGCAGCGGCACGAGCGTGTGACTGTAAACGACAGGTTGTGGGTTGTCATATTTTCTCACTCTCCTCTGCTTCACGCACATGCCAGGGTAGGCAGAGGGAACTTGGGAACCTAGGAACTCTTCGCCGATTTTGAGAAATTGCGTGTTGCCGCGTTTTGCCAGAGCGAAGAAATAAAAACATTAAATATTTAAATTGAAAACATTAAATGTTTCACTTCTTCGCTACTGCCGCTGCGCCACGACAGGCCTCGACGATCTCAATCGACAGTTATTTCCCATGTTCAGGCAAGCACATAGCCAACATCCTCTCGGCGGCGTACGCGGTGCCGATGATCAACCTCGAGGACGTGTACGTGACGTACCTGGTCGCGCGCCGGCAGCTGCGGCTGAGCCTCGCCCACGACCGCCGCCTCAGCCCGTACAGACCCTGGCTCACACTGCGCTGCGTCTACTTCGGCCTCGCCTCCGCGCACAGCTGGAGCGACGCCGAGATCAGGACGAAGTGGCGGGTCATCGGCGATCTAGTCGATCGTTACGATCGAAATGAGACTGTTTGTGATTATTTTTTAAATAACACGTGGAGCGAGTGGTTTTTGTATTGAGTGATATACTTCTAATTACGGCTAACTGTTGTTTAAACCAGGGTATGTTTATAACGGTTTCAAATTAGAACAAAATGGCGGCTCATTAATGATTCACTAAATGATTCATGATCATTTTAGCTTCACAAAGGGAACCCGGGAACTTTGTATCAAGACATACTGTACCACGTATCGCTCAATTTACAAAAATATATTGTATGGCGGAGCTCACGTTGTCTTATCAAAGTGATATGAAGATAATTAACACAAAGTACAATTCTCCTTCGACCTGTCTTAGTGCAGTGGCATAAACATATGATTGAAAATGTAATGGTGGTGGCTTCAATCCGTACTCGAGGAAATATTTAATATTTTCGAATTAAATATTTAAGGTTTTCATTTATTTGCTCTGATAACAAGGAAAACGCGGCGTTGAGTTCCGCCACTGTCTCAAATTTGGCTGAAAGTGAAAACGGGAACAGAAGTAGAACAGAGTGTCTTAACACTAGGTTCCCAAGTTCCCTCTGCCTACCCTGCCATGTACATAAGCCGTTTTGTTTTTTGATAAAAAGACTTTTTCTATTAACATTTTAACATAGCAAGATTCGAACCGGCACCTCTATTTTTGTTATCAAACTAAAGTACTTTTTAAAAATTATTGTAAAACCAGTTTTTTTTTTAAACAAATGTATAAAGACTGATATATTATTAAGGAATGTATTTCTATAATAAAAAGTTGTTCTTGGCGTTTCGGAGCTTAACGCCGCACTGTCCTACAATTATTTAGTTTAGTCTGTGTTAGTATGAAAGCATTTTTTTTCCTCCAAATTCGGATTCAAATCTATTACCTACTAGTGTGTTTTTTTAATATTTAAAAGTGTTTATATATGTTTTTTTATATTGTATTTTTTTTTATTAAAAATATTTTAATATTCTTTTGTTTATTATGTAACTAAATAAGCAACATTTTATTTTTGATTTCGACGAAGCTAGATGCTAACGAATGGCTCAGTGGTCGGAGCGCTTGGACGGTATGCGAGAGGTGCAACTTCAAATCCCGTTACAATATTATAAATAATGTTCAAAATAAGCGAAAGTTAATTTAAGTTATGTAAATGTTTTTTATATATATTTTTTTTTAAATAATTTGTTTTATTGTTTTTAATAATAATTAATAAAATTAAATATTATTACTTTCAAAACTGAAGGATTTTAAAATTATTGTTATATTTAAGGAAGTAAATACGTATGTAACATAAGATTTGCCTTATTTTGTAATAATTAAAATATTATCTTCTACCTTTCAGTTTTTTTTTAATTGAAGATTTTACTTTTTTTAAATATTTTATAGAGTATAAAATATGTCTTCTGTAATAATAACTAATAGCCTGAGGCCTGTCGTGGCGCAGCGGCACAAGCGTGTGTCTGTAACCGACAGGTTCTGTGTTCGATCCCCGGTCGAGGAAATGAAATATTTAATATTTTCAATTTAAATAATTTAATGTTTTATTTCATCGTTCTGGTTATAAGGCAAAGCGCGGCGTTGAGTTCCGCCACTCAACACGCAATGTCTCAAATTCGGCGGAAAGTGGGGAAAAAATCACAATTATTTAATACATTTTTTACTCAATGGTAAATCACCCGAAATTTTGTAACAAAAAATAGTAGGAATTCAATAGTAGGAAACTCGTCACCCTGAACTTGTTTGAAAGCAACTGTCAAAATGTTTCATTACTTCGCTCTGATAATAAGACAAAGCGCGGCGTTGAGTTCTGCCACTCAACACTCAATGACTCAAATTCGGCGGAAAGTGGGGAACGGAAGTGAAACGGAGTGTCTTAACACTAGGGTCCCGGGTTCAGCACTGTCTACCCTGCCTCGTGCGGGATACAGCGTGAAGCTGAAAAAAAAGAAAGAAATATAATAATAACTAATAGCCACTGCATTGAGCACGTTCTATTTAAAAAAAACCCCTTAATTCGGTACATTGGTTAAGGAGCTACAATGAGACAGACTGACAAATGTATAACACCTTTTTGCTTATTTTTAAATAATAATAATTATTTGGAGGCCTGTCGTGTGATTGTAAACGACAGGTTGTGAGTTGTCATATTTTGTCACTCTCCTCTGCTTCACGCACATATCAGGATAGGCAAAAGGAACTTGGGAACCTAGTGTTAAGACGCTCCGTTCCACTTAAGTTACCCACTCTTTGCCGATTTTGAGAAATTGCGTGTTGCCGCGTTTTGCCTTTTTGCCAGAGCGAAGAAATAAAAACATTAAACATTTAAATTGAAAACATTAAATATTTCACTTCTTCGAGTGGGAATCGAACCCACAACCTGTCGGTTACAGTCACACGCTTGTGCCGCTGCGCCACAGCAGGCCTTCATATATTATCATCATATTTTCAAATTAAATATTTAATGTTTTAAATACTTAATGCAAATTCGGCGGAAACTGGGGAACAGTACTCTGAGTGTGTTAACACTAGGTTCCCAAGTTCCTTTTTGGTAGGCAGAAATGCTATGTACAGCGGTAACGCTAAAAAAAACTTTTTTATTTCAAGTTTACAATTAAATATATAATAGTTTCTTACGCCGATTTATCTATTATCAAAACCACTGATGGATGGTGGGCTCGAAAAGAAACAGAGAAAGCTGAAGAATACTCGGAATACCTTAAGTCTGTCTTCCAACCGCTGCCAACCAAAAATCCCGAACATGATGAGGAAATTTGAGAATACCTCGACACCCCACCAAATGTGCTTACCACTTAGAAGTGTTAGTATATACAATGCGTGCCTAAGACAAGGGATATATCCGGAACAATGGAAAATAGCACAGGTGATAATGATACCTAAACCTAGCAAACCGCTACATGAAGTATCCTCGTACAGACCAACAAGCTTACTACCAATTTTGGGTAAGCTTTTAGAAAAAATGCTGTTAAAGAGGTTGCGCGTATACTTACCAGAAGTAATCCCTCATCATCAGTTTGGTTTCCGAGAAGGGCATGGAACTATTGAGCAAATACACCGCCTCACGGATTAATATAAGTAGAACACTGGAATGCAAACAGTACTGCTCTGCTGTTTTTCTAGATGTCAGCCAGGCATTCGATAGAGTTTGTCATGAAGGGCTTCTATTCAAAATTAAAAAGTTGTTATCACACTCTTTCTTTCCATTTACGCAATCGTACCTTAGCATGAGGTGTTTTGAAGTCAAATTCAAAAATGAAATTGCACCTTTAACAGAAATCTTATCGGGTGTGCCACAAAGAAGTTCCCTGGGCCCTGTGTTATACCTACTCTTTACAGCAGACCTACCAACAAACACTGCTACCACAACTGCCACATATGCAGATCATACGGCCCTTTTATCAGTAGACGAAGATCCTAATAAAGCCTAAGCAAAACTACAAACTCATGTGTATCAAGTAGAAGAGTGGCTAGACAAATGGCGTATTAAGGTAAACCAGTCTAAATCTATCCAAGTGACCTTTATACTCAGAAAGAAGACCGGTCCTCCTATAAAACTGTATAACCAAGACATTCTTCAAGCAGACAATGCAAAATATCTAGGAATGCGTCTGGATCGCAGACTCACGTGGAGAAAACATATATGGACCAAACGTGCTGGATACAAAAGTCAAAAAGATGTTCTGGCTAATAGGCGGCAAGATTAAACTATCTCCAGAAAGTAAGATTGCTATCTATAAGACCATCCTCAAGCCAATTTGGACTTGTGGAATTCAACTGTGGGGAACAGCTAGCACGAGCAACATAGAAATCCTCGAACGATTTCAGAGTAAAACTTTGAGGACCATGTTAGATATAGCATACTACGTGTGTAACAGGTACATACAAGAGGACTTAAATATTACTACCGTCAAAGAAGAAATTGCTAAGCAAAGCAGAAACTACCAGGGAAGGATATCATCCCACGTCAATGAGCTAGCAAAAGCACTGAAAAGCACAGGAAGCGTCACACACTCTCGCCTGAAACGGCATAGCGTCCCTATGCTAACCGTGTGATTCGCTTGAGAGAATATGAATGAAAGGAGCCCTTGCAAGGGACCTTCTGGTGCTAATAGACAAAACAAAAAGCTACAAATAAATGGCTCATTGTGTTAACATAGATTGCCATGTTACAGAAAATATATTAAAAAAAAAACAAAAAAAAACAATTTAATTATTTCTTTAAAAAAAAAACTTTTTAAATGAGATATATGATTGAAAACAAAAGCTAGGTAGAAACACTATTGATATTAGACGTGGCTATTAAGTACACACTAAGGACAGTCGAAGCGCAGGGACACAAGTATTCTTCAAGCACGATAGGTTGTGGGTTCGACCCTTATTCAAGAAATTAATTAACTCAGTATTTTCACATCCTGACTCTCGTATCGAGGCAAAGCGAATGGATGAATTCCATCACTCAAAACGGAATGCCTCCAGAATTCAGCGTGATGTTGGGCACGAAAGTATGTTAAGGGTAATGCAGTGTCTTAATATAAGGTTCCCTGGTTCCCCCTGTCTTCCCAGCTAAGTGCGGGACGTAAAGTGAGGCACACAAAAAATATTTTAATTGTTTTTGAACTTTTATGAGATTTATCTTTCTTAGTGTTTAATACATATTGCGGGGTTGAGTTCCGCCACAGGCCCTGCGAATGTCTCGATTTTGACCTAAAAATAATGAAAAACAAAGTAATGCCTGTAAATATTAAAACAGGTGTACGCGATAAAGTTTTTATTTTTTCTTATATTCTTTAATACTTAAGTGCATTGTTATAGCATTCATTCATTAATGCCAGGGATGTATTAGAAACTTTTACTGTAGGTACACTTTTTTTTGTACTCTGCTTATTTGTTATATAAACCTAATTTTTTATAGGTGGTAGGTTCGAGCCCCGCTCGAGGAAATGAAATATTTAATGTTTTTATTTCATCGCTCTGGTACAAGGCAAAACGCAATGTTGAATTCAGCACTTAACACAATCACACATTGTACTACAGCGCTATAAAGGCCTCTGTAAGAATTTATAATTTCTCATTTAAAGACAGTGACAATTTAGCTCATACATGTATGTATAGCGTATGAATTGCGGAAACCAACGTCGCACTTTGTCAACAAATCAAAACTGATAAACAAAACGAAAAACGAAAATATAAAACAAAAAAAAATAGTTTAATTTCAAACATCACTAATCCGTATCTGGAGCCAATAAAAAGTATAACCAAAATGCAATTCAAGTAAAACGTTTATATAGCGTTCCGCATCATCGAGGATCATCAACCAACAGTCACCATGCACGTGAGGATAGTGTTGCTGGTCTCCATCATCCTGACCCTGGATGTAGTGTTAGGGGGTAAGAAATTTTTTATTTTGCTTCACGTTGTATCCCGAAAATGGCAGGATAGACAGAGAGAAAATAGTGCTAAGGCACTGTATTTCGATTATATTGTAGAGTTGCGTAATTAAACGCCACGCTTTATCTTCGTAGATGGGGGGAAACAACATAATTTAAATATTATCATTCTTTTGAATACAGACAAACTCACAGGGTATATAACCATAAAGTTAGCAGAATTTTATTAGGTAATTTTAAAATTATTTCTCACTTAAGTGACCTTCTACAAATGATTTTAAATCATTCCATACAATATCCATTTGATACCTGATATTTTTTAACCCTGATGTAATATTCGTTTCTTAGTTTATTATCCACGCGTCACGCTGCATCCCGCATATGACAGGGCAGTCAGACGGAACTTGGGAACCTAGTGTTAAGACACTCCATTCCATTCTTCACTTTTCATCAAATTTGAGGCATTGTGCGTTGAGTGGCGGAACTTAAGGCCGCGCTTGGCCTTTTTACTAGAGTTTAGACTTTTCTTTGAAAATGTTACGTATTTCACTTCTTTGAGTGAGGATCGAATCCACTATCTGTCGATTGCAGTCACCGGCTTGTGCCGCTGCGCCACAACAAGCCTCTAATCCCTAATTCCCTGAAGCAATCTTTTTAATAATAATAATAATAATAATTTAGAATATGTACTTATATAGAATATTTTCATAACCATTTTTTGATAAATCCATTCATAACTTGATATTGACGCCCGGGCGGTTTTTAAGCCAATATGTAAAACCTTCTAGGCTTCTTTTATAATGTCCCAATGCCTACAAAGGAACAAATCAAAGAACAAGGTCTAAAATGTACACCCGGACGGACCATTATACTTATCGAGGAGAGTAAGTCTCAAGCAGCCAAAGCCAGTTCTGAAGAAGACGCCAGAAGGACCCATATGAACGCTGTTGCAAGTAAAGATGAGTCTTGCAAGGTTTGCATTTGTTCTCTTGAAGGGAAAGACGAGTATTGCAGTCGAAGACCGGCGAGAAATGTTAACGAATGTATCAGATTGGCCATTTTGAAGAAGTCCATCGAAAAGAATGGTCCATATTCCCATGATAGGTCACTGTCGTTTAGGATTAGGCGAGGTTGGTGGGTCTGTGAGGGATCAGTGCAGCTGTGGCAGAAACCATCTAAACTCAAATTATATTTTTCTTAACAAACGTTCTTCAATTTTGTATTCATCGAGTTACGTTCATTTATTTTTCTTACCAATATTTTCATTATGTTTTTTTATATTTATAAAACACTGTATCCTAAATTTACACAATTTTACTACAAACGTACACGTTTATTCAATATAGATTATATCTGGCATTACGACGAGATACCGTACGCAGCGAAGGCCGCTTGCAGGCGTAGCACCTCGTACTACAGCAACAATGTCAACGCCAACGACACGGATATAGACATACCGTCCGACATCGATTCTTTATTAGACTATTCTAATAAGGAAATCTGCTTCTACTGCGTTTGTTCAGTAGACGGTAACCATGCTGGTTGTATTACTCGGGACCCCTGGTACTGTGAGTACTACAGGATTATCAGACATCCGAGGGCTCCCAGGGAGAGATACAAGAAGCTGTTCCAGCAGGACCGGCCGGCGTATTTCCGGCACTTGTCGTACAGGTTGAGGAGGACGATGGATGATGGAATGATGGAGTTTATGGATTACGGTATGATTGGCTGGAGTTGTTAGACGTTTTGATTTTGTGGGTGTGGGTTTGGTTTTTGTTCCAAAATTTTATGGTGTATACTTTATTGCGTGGTTATATATTGTATATTTGCGAGAAAAAATAGTGATGAATTATTGTGTTTTAAATAAGTCAAATCCAATTAATCGTAAGAGTACCAGTGCCGTTTGAATGTGGTCGGCTAATCGGAAATATTTCTACAGTTATTTTCAAAGATTCAACGAAATAATTAACGAAATGTAGTACTATCAAACACCCTGACCCTGCTAATTGACATTCATAGACATCTATTACGGAAAGAGATGTAAATTCAGATGATTATAAGAAATTCAGATGGCTGGTGAATATCTGCGTAATGACCGGAATTAAGGATGGTTTCACACTTTAAATTTATTCAAAGGATAATATAACTCTTGAAGACCCCCGTATAGCGTCAAGTGGAATCTTGTGGCATAATAAGGCATTATTATATAATACGTACATCGTAACAAACCAATTGAGCGTGAATGTTAGTATAAAAAAAATCTTTGATTAAAACAAACAGGAAACTGATTTTTTAGTGCTGAAGGGAAATATTTTAGTGAAAAAGGATTGTCCTCACACTAGTTTTCCAAGTTCACTCCGTCTACCCTACCATGCTGTGTGAAGCTGAAAAAAAGCTTATCTTTCAACGGAAAGTTATTAAGTCTTCTTCTATGTCTTCTATGAGCGATAATAAATGATGAATTGACCAACATTGAAGGTTATGCCTCAAATAAGTTAAAATTTGATGTTCAATCAAATTATATTCATATTATATATGCTTATACATAAGTATAATGTTCAGCCGAAACGAACACTATCTGTTGTTCAAATAACATAACATATTGACAAAAAATAAACACTTATTGCCCTTTTTGAATTATTAGAGGGATGAGGTGACCTTTTTTTTCCCAAATTATATTATACTTTTATAACAAATTAGTGGAGAAAAGTGGTAGTGAGATTTTGTTATTTTAATGACTACAAATCGTAACTTGCAACCAATCTGGTCTTTAGATGAAAAGCCTATATATTGTACTCATTCTTCATTATATTTTTCCGAAAATTTCTAAGCAAGCAAATTGGTTGCAGGTGGCGATACACTGTGCTGTGATCACCCCGACGGCCACCGTCGTAACCTCCATGAGCAAGTCCGGAACAAGATACGTATGCTGCGAAGGAAAGTGCCCAAAGAGAACATATTGGCCGGAAGTCCGAGAGGCGATTATGTGGATTTTATTGTCAACAATGACTAGGAATATGAATATGAAAAAATGGCACGGATCGAATAAAAACGGATTACTTTAGATAGAAGGAGTTTAAAAAAGAGATTATTTTTGAAGATATTGATAAGAAACAGTATTCTTAATGACTATTAGAAATGTGTCTATCAAAAAAAAAAAAAATGATAACTTTGTTGGTTTTTTTAATTTTTTTAATATAATTGTTAATAAAATATTCAATCTATAAACGTTTTTTCTTTGTTTTAATAATTGTAAATAGTTTGTTTTTAATTCACTTCTGCACGTTTTTGGTTCGCACACGACTTTTGGTTATTTTTGGCACAATTTTGTAATATTTATGATGGGTTTCAAAAACACAGCTGCACTAATTCTATCACTGTATTGATTTTATTATAGTTTTAATATTATTTTAGTTTAATTATATAATTTATGCTTATTTTTATACCTTTACTTTATTTCTTCGCTCTGGTAACGAGGGTGAGTGTGGCGTTAAGTTTCGTTCCTCAACACGCAATACCGTACCGAAAAAGGCTTCTTTATGGGAGCAGAGTGTCTGAACACTAGGTTCCTAAGTTACATCTGTCCATGCTTGAGAAAGCGTGAAGCTAAAAAATATGTATAATGTTACACTTTCTTTCCCTTCTTTCTGTTGATTTCTGGAGACATTGCGTATTGAATTGAGTAACTTAACGCCACACTTTGTCTCTCGTTAGCAGAGCGAGGAAATAATTCAAATATTATTAAATATTTAATTTTCTGGAATGGGCATTGAACCTACCACCTGTCGTGTTTTGTCTTATATTTAACTACATAATTTTATATGCTGGAAGTCATTCACTACTTAACTTTATTCATAAAGTAAAAGATTATTTCAGTGGGCGAAGAAAACAATAACAAGTGCATACCATTTGTTTCTGAATACTCCGATTGTAGCGATGGTAAGAATCATTTTAATTTTAATATAATATGAGCAACGAGTATGTTTATTCAATTTGAATTCCGCCACTCAACTTGGAATAACTCAAATTGGGCGGAAAATGGGAACGGAGTGTCTCAACACTAGGTTCCCAAGTTTTCTCTGCCTACCCTGCCATGTGCGGGATACAGCTTGAAGCTGAGCATGTTTATTCAACCTGTCGTGGCGCAGGGGTACAAGAGTGCGACTGTAAACGCGACAAATTGTGATTTCCATCTACATTCGAGGAATTGATAATTATTATTTTTATTTCATCGTTCTGGTAATGACACAAAAATACGACGTTAACGAAAATACGACTTTCGACTAGGAATCTAATCTACATTGGCTCGTACAGATTACGCTGTTCTGTGCAACTAAAGTCTCTAAAGTTTTTTTAATTTTAACGTTAAAATATGTTTTAAGCAAATGCATGTTCCGGATGCACTCGTTGCACATGCAGTGCGGAAGGCGAGTGGGATTGCCAAATGGTGTTCGAGTGTCCCACAGATAATGATGACGATGACGCCAAACACAGTGTCAACGTTGCCCTCGACGTATTGTATAATGGTAAGCGTTGTTTTTTTTTGCAGGTTATGCCAGGACTGGCCTCTGGGAGTTATTTCTATTGCGCCATAATAATTTATATAAGCATTTGTTAAATGGGCCACGTGGCGCATAGGTATAGACGCGAAACTGTAAACGAGATAACTAAATATTTAACATTTTTGTTTCGTCGCTCTGGTAACGAAACAAAGGTTGCCGTTGGTTCCCACAATCCCATTTTAGCACGCAATGCACGTCTTCCGAGTTCGGCGGAAAGTGGGGAACAGAGCGGAGTGTCTTTATGTTCCCAAGTTCCCTCTGCTTACTCTAGATACAGCGTGATGCTGAAAAAAAGTGCCTTTACACTAGATTCGTAGGTTCCCTCTAACTATCCTGCTATTTGCGGGACACAGCCTGAATAAGAAAAACAACAATAATTAATATATGTTAACAAATATTTTCTTTCAGAACTGAAAAACAAACAGAAAAAGCAGTCTCGTGTTCTCGTACCACCACCGCCTAAGCCAGAAGACGAACTTATAGGTAAAACTGCTGATTTAAATTTTTAAAATATTTTTTCCTATTCTTTAAACGTGAAAGTGACAGTTCTGGGTTTAATTTATATTTACGTCAATTATTATAATTTCCTGATTCTGTCTGGTACAGAGACAAAATACGGCGTTGAGTTCCGTTACTCAACAATGTGTTAATACATTCCGCTGGTTTCACATTGGGTAGCGTAACTAACACTAGATATTGTTATCCAAAACTTGAAAAGGATAGTATTTTATATGTCACCGCAATAATCATGATTTTTCATCCTCTTCACGAAGACCTACGGAAATACTATACTATATAAATATTTTTAACACAATTTATTTATTCTTTCAGGTTATATAATCGCTATTCCTAATAAAAAGTCTTAAAATATTTTCATATAATAAAAATATACACAAAACACATCGTTTTATTTTGATGCACTCTTTGTAAAATGCACTTTATATAATATTTATTTTGATATCAATTTTCGTAAGTACACTAATGTTATAATTAAACCTTCTTATTCTTTTTCTAAGTATAAATAATGAGATAACGTCGATACTACATATAAAGGATACCAAGATAGAGACCAAATATTTTTATTTTCTCTTAGATTAAGGCGTTAGTACAGCAATTCTACTTCAAATGTTCCAAAATTTACTAACTTACTTACTTAGCTTCACGCTATATCCCTAGCGGGGTAGGCTGAGAGAACGGAGCGCCAAACGCTACGGTCTCGGCTTACTTCTTTCGCCTCGTCCACTGTTATCAACTTCTTCATACATGCCCTCCGGAGGGTCCTCATGCTTTTTACGTGACCTTCCTCCAGTATAGTCGATACTGTGTCTTCGAAGGTCAACCGAGGTCTCATCCTCCCTCTCTTACCAAAATTTATAAGTTTCAAAATTTGTAACGAAATGTTTCAACATATTAAGTACACTCTGTTTACTTTTTTATGTAGGATATAACATGCAATTGCTACGAATTTAAGTATCAAATTAAGTTACAAAGATTAATCTTTAATTTGAGTTTCAGGTAAAAATCCTTACGAAGAAGATTTTGCTTCATACCTTGCAAGGCAAAAACGTTCAACCAATAATAAATATGAGGAAGACGACACTAAAAATCATACTGTAAAATTTTATCATACAGTGGACGAACTAAATGAAGGTAAATATACATAGTTTTTGACCCAGGTGTTAATCCTTGCCTGGTTTTGACATGTTGACAAAATGCGTTCAGAGATAGATTGCAGTTGCTCCGTGTCACAACGGCCTATGTATTTGAGATTTTATTTAATAACTGAAATTTATAAATAACTATATGATAAAACTTTAAATAAAGAATAAAACAATATGGTACTTCTAATTTCCAGATACATTAAAAGATTCTGATAAATCGGGAACAATTCAAGCTAAGAGAGTAGAATCTAATCGATCACCAAAAATATCAAGACGAACAGAATTATTAGATGATAATAAAAACAAATCGTCTCTTCATATTAACTATAATCGTGTAGAAGAGTATGATCATCATATTGAAGAAAACAAAATTGTACCCACTGAACATAATGACAAACTTGATACAATAATTAAAGATAAATTGAATAAATACGTGGGTAATTATACTCAAGAAGTAAAAAATTCAGAACTATCAAAACTTATTGTGAATGAATTAAGAGGTGGCTCTGAGGTAATAGGTAATCCAAATGTTCCATCTGTATCAAATATAACGTTTACACCTGAGAATGATACGTTAACAGCAATGGCGTTCATCGCTGGTAATTTACTTAACAAATTATGGGATATGGAAAGAGTCGCTTCAAATGATTTCACCGAAACTGATGTCCTTAAGCATGAGAAGATAAATGATTTGTTAGAATTATTTAAAGAACCTCTAAATATAAGGCAAGAGACGTTTCTGAAGAATGCTCTTGAAAAGCTATCCAATACATTGAATAAGAATAAAGGTGCCAAAAATGTTTCCATTTGCGAAACAATACCTACAGATGGGGTAAGTGAAGAAAATTTAAATAATAAAAATCAGACTGATGTTCCTAAAAAAACGTTATGTGATAAAAAACAGCAAGTAACAAAAGAAGAGGAAAATAAAAGTAATATTACTGTTGATGTAATTGAAAAATTAAATAATGTTGTTAATCTTATGAAAAAATTTCAACAAGTTGAAAATAGTGTAAACGATTTAAAAGACCAAGCTGTAATGGAACCAACTAATGTTGGAAAAGCGCTTACATTTGATGAAAATTCATCTATGCAATTGTTTGGCAATTTATTAGAGAAAATTACAAAATTGCTCATTCCAATCAAATCTAGTACAAAAATTATTAAAAAGATGAAAAATTTAAACCAATTTTCTAGTAAAGAAAGTGATAATAAAGTAATTAAAGAAAAAATAGGTATCGATTTAAATAATTATAATTTAACCATAAAAGACAAATTGATTTTAGACTATCTCAATCACATAGAAAGTAATCCAAATTGCTTATTACGTAAAAACATACAAAGACAGAGCAAAAAATTAAATGATAAAACTGGAGGAAGAATTCTTTATAACCTATCAGAGTTATTAAAAATAAAATCACTCACAGATTTAGTGAAATTATCAAAACCTAATGAAGTCGTAGAAACAACAACAAACATTGCAACTGAACTACCAATGCAAGAAGAACCAATCAAAACTATCCTGCGAGAAAATAATTCACTTAAGTTAAATAAAACTAAAGAGAAACTAAAAAGTCATCTGAAAGCAATAATCGACGATTTACTAGAACTGCAAAACGATACAAACCTTAACCAAAATAAATTGAACATAGCAGATGCTTTGCCTTGTATTTACAATATAATGAATGTTGAAAATAAAGAAAATAACAGAACAACGTCACAACCTGCTATGTCACCGCTGAATAAAATAAAAAAACTAATTGATTCTATGAAATTAGAATTTACAACAGTATTGCCTACACGTAGAAGTAATTTATTTGTTGAAGAAAGGCCTCATTCAGCTAAAGTGTGGGAAAGAGTTATTAAAAATATTAATCAATTCCGAAAGAACACGCGCAGAACATCAGATTATGAGAAACCAAAAACGTATGATGAATTGAAAGAAATGATTGAAAATGTAGAATCAACGGGAAATACATATAAAAATTTTGCATTACTGTCTGTAGTACCTGCTCATAAAAAACTAATGTTGCTTAAAACACTCGAAGCGGATACTAAACAGCAAGCGATAGTTCTAGAAAATATAAAGAAATCAGCGAACAATTTGAACAATCTGGCTGGAGATAAGTTGAATGAATTGAAAGAATTTGTAGATAATACGGAAAATAATATAAATTTAAGTATAAAAGTTATGAACAATTTGGCAAAACAAAAGAATGCTATGGATAAACCGTCTGATCCTAAAACAAAAGAACAATTAAAAATGATAGAAATATCAAAATCCACAAGAGGCGACAACAATATAAAATTGACAAGAGATCAGATAATAATTCAATTAATTGAAAATCGCATTAAATTATATCTGAATTCAAAAGAATCTAAAGATACAGATTTAATTCACGATGTGAATTATAACATAGGGAAAAAAATACTGTCTCTTATAAAAAGTGGAAATACAAAGGTTGCTAAAGAGCTATTTAAAATATTCATTGCTAATCAACGGGAAGAAGTAATTTTGGGAAGGAAAGAACGTAAGTTTAAAATACATATATACATTATAACCTAACGTACCGAATTTAGAAAGGCTTTAAATACTTTTCTTATATTAACCTTAACTGTTTAAAAGACATTCCGTTATATCCATAGATGTTTGTTGCATTTTAACTGAACGGATCCTTATACAGAAGCTACAATTTCTGTTAAGTTTTTTTGTGATTTGGTTTGCTATGTTTTAATCGACATTAATATTACTTACTTTTAATGTTTTTATTTAAGGACAACTTTATATTCTTAGGTAGACTCTCGCTTTGCCTGCTTATATATATATATATATATATATATATATATATATATATATATATATATATATATATATATATATATATATATATATATATATATATATATATATATATATATATATATATATATATTAACTATACAAAAAAGTTTTTTTTAGTACCAACACCTCTTAGAATATGTTTACATACACATCTATCATTTTTTAGTATTATAAATGCTTACATTTATAATACTAATAATATTTATATATATTTATTTTTTTACAGCTATAACAACAAAAACTCCTTTTCCGTTTCAAAATGTGATCGACAGTCAAGTGTACAATTCAAAATCAGATATGTCTCCTGATCAATTATTCAAGCGGCTGTTGGACGTAAAAAATATTAAATTATAATATCATTTGATTGAATTTTCGTTTATTTTTGTATTTTGATATTTAATAAATGCTTTTTTATTGAACTTTTTATTTTTTTTTTTCATGCACACATTTGTTGCGTGTGTTTACTTTGTTAAAACAAGCTTTTATTACTCGTTAATAAAAAAGAACTAAACATTAATAATAATTTAAGTCCGATGTATTAAATTTGAGTTGAGGCGTTGAGTTTCGTCACTCAACGAACAATGCATCAAATTCGGCGGAATACGGAGAACGAAACGGAATATATTAACATTAGACAAAAACGATATTTTACAATTATTTTATTAGTATTTATTTCTTATCACCTTTATGTCTTATGCTCCTCAAACTCTTAGTTGTATTCTTCTTTTTATCTACGCCATGTTTCACTTTTCCTCTTAAATATTTTGGAATTATATTTTTAATACGATTCTTAAAATCAGCATTCCTTTTAGTTCTAGAAGCTCCTAGATTTTTCTGCCATTTTCGCATTGTATCTTCGAACTTAGCTAACTTCTCTTTTTTCAGCTCGTTATTTTTTCTGGTCTTCACACTCACAGGCTCTGGTACTCTAGTGAATATATCTTTTATATCAGTTTTAGAATTTCTAAGCAATTTTTTTATTTGTTGTAAAAAAGATTTTCTTGCTTTTTTCTTTGTGTTCTTATTTTTTAGATCTTTTCTTAATTTTCCATTCGTATTGTGGTTCAACAATTGAAATTGTATTATTTGTTCCACACGATTATTTATTTTCTTAAAGTCTGTTCCCATTTTCGATACCAATCTTTCTATTATGAAATCATTCATAATATTCATTCGTCGATTTTGAACGTATTGTAATGATTCTATAGCTTTGCTTATTTTAAGTATATCTTTAGATAATTCAAATACAAACATCTTTAAACTATATACCCGTTCAGAAATTTCACTTGTAGCGATATCTAAGGTCATTTTGTCCCATTTACTTCCAATATCATTTAAATAACTTTCTATTTCGTTATTGGGATCTAAAATTGTTGAAACTGTATTAAAAGAGTCTTTGCTATAAACAAATTTAATAATTCTTTCTAAAATGTTTCTTGAGGTCTTCGATAATGGTGCTAAAGCGTCACCTATTGGTGTATCTTTGTCCAAAACTTCCAAAATATTGTTAACAGACGCTACATAATTTAAATCTTCATTATAAACTGAGTTGAAATTTCGTCGAAAACTTTCAATTTGCTTCGATTTTCCAATTTTTTTGTGTATTTTATCTTTTTGTACAAATTTTCTCATGGCTCCTATTAACATTTTTAATTCATACGACATTGGAGATGATTTTGATAATTTTTGTATCATTGCTATATCTCTCATTACTTCATGAATGTCCCTTTTCAATTTTTTTATATAATTTTCAAGCACATTTGTGTTTCGTCTTCTAAAGTCAATCTCAGGTGATATTTCAATTTTGTAAAGATTAAATGAAGAACTGTTTTTATTTTCATGAACGTTTTTTGTCTTATTTGAATCGGCAATGTTAGAATCCAGTGATAAGTATTTAATAAATTGCTCCTTGATATTAACAAGTTGATTTATTTCCTTTTCTTTATCACTTATAATGTTATTTAATGGTTCTAGAATATTATTATATAGATATTGTTCATCAGTAGTATTGAGATTCGATGTAGTATCATGACTTTCGTTAGTTATTAAAACGACACTTCGTTTCTCTAAATGTTTTAATATCGAAGTGTTATTTTCTAAAATATAAATCATAAGATATGTTATATATTTAAAAAAATAAAATATAAAATAAATCTATTTCCTATAAATATTTAGATACAACGATTAGAATGTGTTTTTGGAATAATCAATTAAATTTTTTAACTTTATTTCTTTTAAATTTTTCTGCCTGTCGTGGCGCAGAAAGAAAGGCATGTAACTGTAAGCGCGATAGGTTGTGACTTCGATCCCCACTAGAAGAAATGAAATAAATCGTATTTTCAAATTAAATATTTAATGTTTTCATTTCTTCGCTCTGGTATCAGGGCAAAGCATGGCGTTAAGTTTCGCCACTCCAATAATGCAATGCCTAAAATTCGGCGGAATGTGAATGGGATTGAAACAGAGTGTCTTAAAATTAGGTTTTCAAGATCATTCTGTTTACCCTGCCATGTGCGGATAACAGCGTGAAGCTGAGAAGCAAATCTAATTGAAAAGACATGTAAATTTGGTTTTTATTTGAAGTACTTGTAAAACTGTATGTCTTCCTTAATAAATAAATAAATAAATAAATAGAAGACGATGGTTCTGGGCTCGTAGTTCTCAATTTTCTTCTGCCGATTTCGCTACAAAATGTGATAACGTGAAGTAAATTAAAAAGAATAATCATTTTATTACCTTTACTTTTTGTATAATTTATATTAGTTAATACATTTGCGAGCTTTGTCCAATTTTCTCCTTTTTCTACAACATTTCCATCTAAAGGATTTATTCCATACAGCCACTTTAAGGTACGAATATATTTATTTACATGACTATCTTTGCGTACAAAAACTGCAGAAATTTTTGTTTTATTTAAATTGTTGTTTTTAACTAAAAATTTAAAGTATATGTTAAAATTTTGTAAAAACTACCAAAGCGCAGGCACTATCAGCCATTTACATTTGTTTATCGGCTTTGATAGAATTAATGTCTCGATTTTTTTTTGGAACTCTACCTTCAACACCACACTGGTATAAGCGGCATAGAGAAGGATAGAAAAATATACAATTAACAGAGTGAAAACACTAGTGAAGGCATAAAGATATATTTTTAATTTTTCTATACCTATTTAATGAAGGACGGAGTTGTGTTTGAAAATGTATACATATTAGTATTATATTATGAGGCTATTGTAGTGCAGTGGCACAGCGTCAGACTGTAAAAGTGAGGAATGTGGGTTCGATTCCTGTTCGCAGATTTATTTTACCACGTCTTTGCTCTGGTTGTAAGGCAAAAGGAGTGGTGTAAAGTTCCACCACCTTTTAACACCTGCTACATACCCTACTCTGGTACGTACATGAGAATAATAAATATATATACTTTTACTATTTTTTAAACTATTATTCCACACTTAGGACAGAAAATACTAAACTTAAATTTAAAAAGTAAATAGTGTTCTCTCTTGCCAAACGATAATTCTTACGAGTAGTCTTTGGGTAGCGAAAATTTGTAAAAATCTCTCTACAGAGATGCTAACAACATAAATAAGTTGTAACAAGCGTATAAGAACTTCGACGTAGCTCGGTGAGAACGAATGGCTTAGTTGGTCAGAGCGCTTGAACGGTTTTCAAGAGGCGTGGGTTCAAATCCTGCTTCGTTCAAAATTTTTATACGCGTTTTAAATTTAAGTTTAGTAAATATATACATTACCTCCACTATGTGTAGTATTTTTAAGGGATTTTTTACTCAAAGAGTCCGCTCGGTACCACCATTGTAGAGGTCGATTGTATTTGCTTGTATCATTTATATTTTTGGGTGTTTTCATTTTGTTTGAATTTTTAATTTGAACTGAAATATAAATTCGAAGAAAAATTGTATATATATATATATATATATATATATATATATATATATATATATATATATATATATATATATATATATATATATATATATATATATATATATATATATATATATATATATATATATATATATATATATATATAATTAATTAATCGAGTCTGGATCGAAACTATAACTGTGCTTCTAGTACCATATTCACTCACTCACTCAACTTGGAAACCTAGTGTCAAGACACTCCGTTCCACTTCCGTTCCCCACTTTCCAACGAATTTGAGGCATTTGCGTGTTGACTGTTGGAACTCAACGCCGCGCTTTGCTTTTTACCAGAGCGAAGAAATTAAAACGTTATATATTTAATTTGAAAATATTTAATATTTCATTTTCTCGAGTGTGTATCGAACTCACAACCTGTCGTTTACATCTACACGCATGTGCCGCTGCGCCACGACAGGCCTTAGACTAGCATATTATATTAAATAAACATTATAACCACCTTGAGAACGCGTAGTATTCACATTGTCAGTTATATTTGTACCCGCAAAATGTTCTTTCTCTATAGAAGATACATTTCTTATGATTTCGATAGAGCTCTCTTCCAAAGAATCGATACCGTACAACCAATTTAGGGTGCGATTATATTCATTTATATCGTCATTAATATCATTAGACGATCTCTTTATTCTACTGAAATGTTCTGTATTAACTAAAAAAAGGAACAACATTATTAGGTTAAATAGTCTGTTGTGGTTCAGGGGTACTAGCGTGCGATTGTAAGCAGGACAGGTTCTGAGTTCGATTCCCGGCCGAAGAAATGAAATATTTAATATTTTTCATTTTTTCCCCTTGTTATCAAGGCAGAGCGCGGCGTTGAGTTCCGTCACTCAACACACAATGCCTATATTTCGTTAAGTCGGGGACAGATTGGAGTGACCTTACACAAGGTTCCCAAGTTCCCTCTGCCTGCCATGTACGGGATACAGTGTGAATCTAAAATAAAAATGTACGTACGTAAATTTAAATTCTCCATAGCCTTAACTAATATCCGATGGTCTATGATTAGAGATTGGCTTGTATGACAGTTTTCTATTATGGAACAATTCCATTTTCCAGTGACATCACAATTGCATACTTTACATCCGCTACATATATTATCTGTAGAGTATAAATAACTTAAAATTATTTAAAACACTTTTTTTTTATCTTACTTAACAAACCACATTTTTTTTCATCTTCACGCTGTATCCCGCACATGGCGGGGTAGGCAGAGGGAACCCGGGAACCTAGTGTTATAACACTCCGTTCCACTTTCGTTCCCCACTTTCCGCCGAATTTGAGGCATTGCGTGTTGTGTGGTTATATGTTTTTTTTACTATAGTTGGTGTAATGAAGAATTAAATAAATAAATAATTTTTAAAGTGTTTTTTTTTCTTAATTTTTAACCAACTTACCTTTATGACAGTTCGTGTATTCCGATACTAAAGGTATACAATATTGAAATGAAGGAGACGATGAAGCTGAAATAAGTTATGCATTGAATAGTATAAACTTATGGTTGAGTTTGCTTGGTGTGGTCACAAAAGTCAGAAAATATTAGTTGGAATTATTAAAGAAAAGGTTTGTTTTTCTTATTTTTTTTTCCAGTTTAACGCTGTATGCCAGTGTAGGCAGAGGCACATGGCAAAGGAAACTTGGGAACCTAGTTCCTTTTCTTTCTGTTAGGATATTCTTTTATTAATAGACGGTATTTAACGATAAACAATTGTATATTTCAAACTATTTTACATTAATTTGGAATGATTGCTATTAAATATTAAATATTTTATTTTTTCCAATTTGCATCGAACGCATACCCTGTCGCTTTACATAAACGTAGGTACTTCATTCGTTAAAAAGATTTTATTTCACTTTTTAGCATTTGTGGTTTTAGCGGTGACAGAAATACATCATCTGTAAAAATGTCAAGTGCCTTACTATCATTTAATCTAGTGATAGACAGCTAACTCGACTGTCGGAAACGGAGTTAGTAATATGATTATTACCCTTTGGGTACGGAACCCGAAAAACAAACCTTTGTCAACATATTCCCACAACATATCATCTACTACGTTAGTGACCTCGCTCTCTTCTCTCTCAAATTCATCTTCCTCCATAATATTTGTAACTTCTCTGTAATATTCGCATCTGGCTTTGTTTATATCGATACAGTCGTAACTATAGCACATTTCGCAAGTATTGGTATAATCCGTTGTGATGTATTGAAAACCATTGTAGCTTTGCACTGTAATATGAAAACCGATATAATTTTTTTAAGAGTAATGCTGTATCCCGTACATGGTAGGGTAGGTATAAGGAACGTAGGAACCTAGTGTTACTCATCCGGTTCCTATTAAGACACTTCCGCGCTTCACTTTCCGCCGAACTCAATACCACGCTTTGCTTTGTTACCGGGGCGAAGAAATGAAAATGTTAAATATTTCATTTCTTCGAGAGAGATTCGAACCCATAAGCTGTCGAGCTTACAATTGCACGATGCCGTGCCTCTGCACCACGATATTTCAATGCCTTGTGATGCAGTGGAAACGTGCGTTGTGATACAAAGCTCGATAATTCATCATTGTGGGATCAAAAAGGCTATATATTCTTCTAAATTAGTCTGTTCAACAAAGGCTATATATTCTTCTAAAGTAGTTGTTCAACAAAAATCCACGTCAAAATGAGATCATATTTATCTTTGTTTAATAAATAATTGAAACTATGGTGGCGCGATGGCACAGTGTTCAACTGTAAACGCTACCTACGGGTTTGGGCTTGTTTCCTTGAGGAAAAAAAATATTACGAGTGGTTGTTTTTCCGCTTTCCGTTTCCGTTTGTCTTTATATCATACTAAGAACCTAGTATAAAGACATTCTGTTCCCATTAAGACACTTCCGTTCCCCACTGTATGAGGGGTTCTAGAGGCACTGAGCGATAAATAACGAAATTTAACGCCGCGCTTAGCGTCGTTACCAGAGCGGGGAAATGAAAATATTAAATATTTAACGTCCTCGAGTCAGGATTGAACCCATAATTTGCCGTGGTTTACAGTCGCAGGCTTGTGACTCTGCGCCACGACGTCCTCAAGCAAAGGCTCTATCTAGTGAGGATACGAAAACGAATTATTTCTCGAATCAAAGTCGAATCTACAACCTCTTGTGTTTACAGACACACGCTGAGTTGCTGAATCACAACGAGCTCAAGATAACGCGTAATTTATTATTAGATTTTTTGTTCAGGTTTATGCTATATCCTGCTCATGGCAGAGTAGACAGAGGGAACTTTGGAAGGGAACTTGTTATTACACTCCGTTCCGTTCCTCATGATTACATTTTTTGGTCTTCTCCATGCTTCACGCATGATGAGCAGAGGAAACTTCGGATCCTAGTGTTAGGCACTTCGTTTCGTTCTCCACAACCCACAGAATTTGAGGAATGTTACAGTCACAAGTTTGTGCCTCTGCGTCATCACAGACCTCAGCTAGATCTAGATTTATTTGCACCCGCTTATTCACGCATATCGCAGTTATAAGGAACTTCTAATCTCTATTCAATGTTGTATACATTGTGTATTACTTGGAACTCAACGTTCCCAGAGCAAGGAAACGATATTTCATTTCCCGAGTCGAATTTGAACCCTTAACTATTCCCTTTATAGCCAAACTTTCCTCTAGATAATGATAATTATATATGAGTTTCATGAAGCATACCACCTGTAGGAAAGGTAGAGTGAACCTGGGAACATAATATTCGTTCCCATTAACACACTACCTTAATCACGCTCAATTTTTGAGACATTGAGTGATTCTAACCTCAGCGCTGCGTTTTGTCTTGTTATGGTAAAATAATTTAGTCAAAAAAGGAAATATTATGTAAGCAATCTTACCGGAAACGTAACAAACGGTAAGCAGCAGCGCTACGTGCATCGTCAGAACAATACAATACAATGCATTTCGTAATACGAGATGTTTGAATGTTTTAGGCGGGCTGGATTTTGGTGGTGGTATTTAATTTAATAAGTGTAACAAGATTTTTGATTTTCTCGATTACGACATATTTTAAATGAAACAAATGAAATTGTAGTATAGTAATTATTGTAAAATTTTGTAACACCAGAAGTTTTGAAATGTTGTAGTAGTCCGTGGTCACGGGTCTCACACCCACCATACCAGAGACAAGATACAGTCAGCTCATTCTGCAAGAATCTAGGGCAGTACGCAAGGTAATTAGATAATCATTAACGCTAGTTTGACATAATAATTATGTCAATTGACAGACGGATGCCATTCCACTAACCTGTGACACTGCAAAGTGTTCGAAATATCTGGTTTCCGAAAATGTATAGAAAACAATATACGCTATTATTCTGGCTTAATTTGTTTCAATTAAAATTAATAAGTGTATTTTAGTGGTTGAAATAGAAATCTTGCTTTGACTTTTCATCATCAGAACAAGGAAATGATAAGAAAGGAAATGATATTAAATAATAGCGAACAAAACGCGGCCTCTGATTATATTTATTTATATATTATAGACAGCCAAAAATATTATGAAATTGCTACTATAAATAATAACCTGTGTTTTTTTTTTATGAACAAGACACGGCAAACGAGCGTACGGCTACAGGAGCGTTGCCGGTCTATGAGGTGGATGGGCACAGGGGCCCGGCATTACCTAATGCTAATCGCAGTGGCCAAAGCCACTAATTAACGCCATGATAAGAATCCGGTCGAGTCTGTCCATGCGTGTTGCTATTGCTGACAACGTGACTCTCCCTCTTGTACTTTAGTCGCCTCTTACGACACCAGGGTGGTTCTATTCTAAGCCGGAATCACACGGCAAATAATACAGATATAAAAGCTATTATTGAATAAAAATACTATTGAAAATTCTATTTAAGGCATGTCGTGGTACAGGGGCACAAATGTGTGACTGTAAACGAAAGGTTGTTGGGTTCGAGAAAATGAAATATTTAATATTTTCAATACTTCAATACGGCGGAAAGCGGGAAATAGAACGTAGTGTCTTTACACTAGATTCCTTGGTACCCTCTACCCTACCTACCCTGCCATCTGCGGGATACAGCGTGAAAAAAAAATAATAATCAGTTTCTATTGTGTGAAAGTGGAACAACAACATAAGCCTGATAGTGTAAGATGAGAGCTCGTAATCCACTGGAGAAAAAAAAATTGTAGCTTCACTTTATATCCCACAGGCAGCCTAGGCAGAGGAAATCTAGGAACCTAGTGCTTAGACACTCCGTTCTGTTCTCCATTATTTACCAAAATTTAAGCTTTGCATATGGAGCGGCAGAACTTGACGCCGCGGTGCTGTGTTACCAGAGCGATGAAATGAAAACATTAAATAATCAAATTGAAAATATTTCAGTTCCTCCAATGAGAATCGAACACACAGCCTGTCGCGTTTCACGTACAGTCACATGGTCGGGCACCAGCGCCGCGACACGTCTCCACAAATAATTGAATGATGTATCAACCTTTGACAAGAGCTTGATACAACGTAAAGATAGAAAAAAAGATAAAAAATATCAATGATAATTATAAAAAAACACAATATTTTCAATAACGGAGAGTGGGTAACGTAGTGCTCTAACACTACGCTTCCTTATCCTACCTTAGTAGGATAATAGGCTAGTAGGGTAAGGGAAACGCTGTGGAAGTAGTAAAACATATCCCAGAATCCGTACCTGTACACAAAACATTTGAAATTTCAGTGTTTACAAACACGGCCGGTGTTTCAACGCGATCGAATCTGCCGTCATATTTTACAGTTGAAGTAAGAAAATGCTCGTGTTGTTTCTTTTATTGCATTTTGTTCTCGGAAATGGTGAGGGAATATTTAGAAAATTTGGCTAAACTATTGTATTTTTTTTTAATTTTTGTTCTTCTAAATGTTAGATATGACTGTAGTAAACGTGACAGGTTCTGTGTTCGATACTCATTCGAGGAAAATAAATATTTTTATTCCTTTGCTCCTGGTAACGTTATGACTCTAAAATTCTGCTGACTCTGCGAATTCTGAAGACAGCGGTCGTTAGTGTCGAGATGGGAACAGCGTATCCTAACACTTGTTTCCCAAGTTACCTTTGCGTGTTGTTGCGGGTTGCAGCGTGAAGCTAAAACAATATATTTTTTTTTTAATTGTGGCGCAGGAGCAATGTCTAATTGTTAATGTGACGATTGCGGGATCGATTCTTTATTATTATTTCCTAGAATCTTCTTGTTGTTTTTCAACTTTCTGCAAAAGGCAGGGTACGCAGAAGGAACTTGGGAACCTAGAGTTAAGACACTAGGTTCCGTTTCCTACTGTTCGCCTAATTTTAGGCGTTATGTGTTGAGTGGCGGAACTCAACGCCGCGGTTTGCTTTGATACAGAGAGAGGAATAAAAAATATTTATCATTAATTATTTAATTTGAAGACAACGTGTTTAAATTTTCGAGCTTCTTCTTTTACGAGCTGTCAATGTTTGTTTTCGCTCTTATTTCCTTAATAATATTTTACGATATTCGGCAATAGTCATTTTGCATATTTACTGCAGCCGCGGCGTTCAGTTCCGTCGCTCAACATATTACTTTTTAGGTTAATATAATTATTATTTGAGGAAAACGCGGGGTAGGCGTTAAGCTGTAGTCATTTAGATTGATTGTAAAAATCTTATAGTGAAAGAGAATTTTCGCAAAATAAACACATTTTCATAGATTCTTTTTAACCGACAACGGTGCAACGATATTTGACTTGTCTGTCTGTCTACGATACTGTAGCTCCTGAATAAATAAACTGATTTTTGTGCGGTTTCTTTTCAAAAGCCTTTTTCTTCGCGGTGTTTCATGAAACAGGTTTTCGAGTTATTAATAATTATTAGTTTACGAGCTTAAAGCATTTTACGAGATGTGGTAGTGACTTTTTGGGAAGAGGGTTTTTTCAGCGGCACAAGCGTGTGACTGTAACCGACAGGTTCTAGGTTCGATACCCACTCGAGGAAATTCACTTCACTTCACTTAGCTTCACGCTATATCCCTAGCGGGGTAGGCAGAGAGAACGGAGCGCCAAACGCTACGGTCTCGGCATACCTCTTTCGCCTCCTCCACTGTCATCAACCTCTTCATACATGCCCTCCGGAGGGTCCTCATGCTTTTTACGTGACCTTCCTCCAGTATCGTCGATACTGTGTTTTCGAAGGTCAACCGAGGTCTCCCCCTCCCTCTCTTACCACTCACTTTTCCTTCATAAATCTTTTTTACCATTCTTTCTTCACTCATTCGCTCGACGTGCCCAAACCACCTGAGCACGTTCTTCTTCATTCTCACTGTGACATCCACGCTAGTACCTGCCATTCTGTGTATTTCTTCATTGGACATGCGATCAGATAAACTGACTCCGCATATCCGACGAAGAGATCGCATCTCTATAGCAATCATCTTTCTTACATTCTTCTTCTGTAATACCCACGTTTCGCTGCCGTATAACAGTGTCGATACCAACACTGCATTGTGTACGGCCAAACGCGCAGCTATGCTGACGTTTCGCCGTCTCAACAATGCAGCTATGGCACCGTTAACTCTGTTACCGGCAGCAATACGCCTTTCCACATCCATTTCGTATCTACCGTCTCTGCTAAACATACTTCCCAGATATACTACCTCATTCACTTGTTCTAATATCTTATCATTTACACTGACCTTGCAAACTGTTCTTTCTTCATTTCTTTCAAATACCAGAACCTTCGTCTTATTCGCATTCAGACTTAGACCATTATTCGCGCATCCTTCTTTCAGAGTGGTAACCAATGCCTGCAACTCGCTTTCTGATGATGCAATAAGCACTGCATCATCTGCGTACAGCAGGCAATTTATATTCGAGGTACCTACTTTCACTCCCATGCCACTTTGTCTCACTCCATGAAGACAGCTGTCCAAATACAAATTGAACAACAAAGCTGACATGGCGCAACCTTGTTTAATACCCGATTGGATGTTAAACCAAGGCGACATGCCAGCTCCTACTTGCACGCAGGCTGAGTGATCTCTGTAAAGAGACTTTACAGCCTGCAGCAAGGGTCCGCTCATATTGTACCGGGGCAGTATCTCCCATAATCTCTTTCTTACAACCCTGTCAAACGCCTTTTCCAAGTCCACAAAAGCACAGAAAACTTTTTGGTTTACTGCCAAAAATTTAAATTAAATATTTAATATTTTAAATATAAATATTTAATGTTTTCTATTTATTCGCTCTGGTACAAGACAAAACGCGGCGTTGAGTTCCGACACTCTACACACAATGCCTCAAGCTCGGCGGAAAGTGGAGGACGGAAGTGAAACAGAGTGTTTAACACTAGGTTTCCATGTTCCCTCTGCCTACCATGCCATGTGCGGGATACAACGTGAAGCTGAGTAGTTTTTTTAATTTTTATTTTTTATCTTCAGGCATCTTCCGCAACTGGTGGGGTAAGCAAATAGAACGTAGTGACTAATCACTCTAGTTGTTGTTAATGTATTTTCTCTTTTCTAAATGTGATTCCTAAAAAGCAACGCGTGAAGTTTTTTAAAGCACATAACTCTCTAATCCAATCTAGAGTAGAGTAGCCTGTTGGAACTTAATGTTATAACACTCTGTTCTCCACGCACTGTATATTTTTACAAGGGTACTGGCGAAACTTAACGCGCGGTTTATGTTCTTAATAGAGTGTGGCGATGAAAATATCCTAACCTCAATTGCGGAGTGTTTTAACCCTAGGTTCCCTCTCACACATAAGCGTGTAAAAATAATTATAGTCAATTAGTTCATGAGGCCTGTCGTGGCGCAGCGGCACAAGCGTGTGACTGTAACCGACAGGTTCTGGGTTCGATCCCCAGTCGAGGAAATGAAATATTTAATATTTTCAATTTAAATATTTAATGTTTCATTGCTTCGCTCTGGTAATAAGGCAAAACGCGGCGTTGAGTTCCGCCACTCAACACGCAATGCCTCAAATTTAGCGGAAAGTGGGGAACGAAAGTGGAACGGAGTGTCATAACATTAGGTTTCACTTCCGTTCCCTCTGCCTACCCTGCCTAGTGCGGGATACAGCGTGAGGCTGGAAAAAAAAATAGTTTTTTTTTTCAGATAAACAAACATACACACATATAGAAAGACAGGACAAATAACACCCCTCTTTTTGCGTCGGGGGCTAAAAATTATTTTGTAATATTTATTCAAAACATTTTTTTATATATACTTAATAAATACTAATATATACACAAAAAAATTAACATATTTTTTTGTTACAGACACACCAAAATCTAAATATATAATCGACAATATAGACACCTGTCCGGACATAGGTTATTACTTCAAGCGGGAATCGAATCCCAACGCGCTAGATGAGTCGTGCCACCTCTGTTTCTGTCAGAACAACGGAACATCAGTGTGCTGGCCGCGAGATAACAGACGATGTGATAAGAAACATTATTATCACGCTGGGAGACGGAAACGGTATGAAAATACTTCTTATAAAAAAATCATAAAGTCAGTAGCCAGAGGGAACTTCGGAACCTGGCGTTAAAACACTCCGTGTTGGGTGGCGGAACTCAGCGCCGCATTTTGCCTTGTTAGACAGAGCGAAGAAATGAGAATATTATTTTTTTTAATTGTAATATATTTAATTTCTTGGAGTGTGGAATATTTCTATAAACTTTACTGCATCCAAAGTTTTAATTTTAATTTCAACATCGATATATTTGTGAATGGGTTCATTTCCCAGTAAACTCATTTTATTTTTTTCGCTCTAATTAGAAGATTCAACGGAAGCTATAATTTCTATCTCAGCTTCACGCTGTATCCCGCACGAGGCAGGGTAGGCAGTTCGACTTCCGTTCCCCACTTTCCGCCGAATTTGAGGCATTGCATGTTGAGTGGCGGAACTCAACGCGGCGCTTTGCCTTATTACCAGAGCGAAGAAATGAAACATTACATATTTAAATTGAAAATATTAAATATTTCATTTCCTCGACTGGGGATCGAACTCAGAACTTATCGGTTACAGTCACACGCTTGTGCCGATGCGCCACGACAGTAATAATTCCAAGTCCAATTCAACATTGGGGAGCGAAGGGTCTTAATGGGAACGTAATGATTTAATACTGGGTTCCCAAGTTCCCTCTGCTTACCCTGCCAAAAAGGTGCCATATAGCATTAACTTAATAAAACCTATAATTACATCTACAGAGACTCCAGAATTCGTCGTTCGCCGTCCTTTACCGATATATTCTTCCGAGATGCTGCTAGAGACAGTAAGTATTTCTATTAAAAAAAATCCTGAAGGACTTTCTATTTTTAATTTAAATCTTTGTTAGGTCTGCCGTGGCGCCGTACAGAATACTGCAACTCTTAATATCAGATTGTGGGTGTGACCCCTACCCGAAAATGAAATAATTGATATATTCATAATCAAGATTTTGATATGAAATATTTGATATTTTAAATTCAATGTCGATATATTGAGTATATAATTAAAACAAATTTTCAGTTTAAAAAAGTATTTCTTGAGATTAGCGCTTACAACCATACGAACTCTTCAGTTTTATCATATACATATATAGAAGTACAGACACGGACGCAGAGTAGCCGGTTCTTTTATATGGCAGTGAATGCTGGCTAGTAATACTCAGCACACTCAGCAGCTTGGTGTCACGGAAATGAAGATGCTGAGGTGGATGTGCGGCGTAAAGCGGTCTGATTGCATACGTATCACACTAATTCATTAAATATTAAGTATCTCATTTCTCGTGTTGGAATCGAACTCAAAGCCTGTCACGTTAACAGTCGCACGTTAATGACTCTGTACCACGACACGCGACACTTACATTACTCAATGTGGAATTTAAAAAAAAATACTTTATATATCATTACGTTATAAATATTAATAATTTGTATCATAAACATTAATTTGTTTTTTTTTTTTTCATCTAAGTAGAGAAATATTTTTAGCCCCTTTTTTTATAAAATTATGATAGACTATGTTTTTACAGTTTTCAACAGACAACTACCAGAACAGTGCAAGCCTCATGAGTCAAGTTTCAGTGAAGGATGTCCACCAGGTAATAGTGATACTTATATATGTAAGGCTTGCATTTAATTTTTTTTAAATGCTCTAGCAAACATGGCCTGACTGTCAAAGCATTGCACTTGCAACGTAATGGCTGACTAAAATATTTTTATTTAAATATCACAAAAAAATACAATTTATCCATTCCCGTGGTCAAGAATCCCATTCTGGATAAAGAACTATTTTAATATCTTCTCTCTGGTAATAAAACAAAGTGTGACTTTCAGTTTTGTATATTAAGACGTAACATTTCGGTAACTAGCCGGGGCATGGGAAACTTAATGTCTAAACACTAAGTTATTAACATTTATATTAAAATGATATATAATTCGCATTGAATTTTTTTTTATAAGTTTTATAAAATACTGCGTTAGATTTCGTTTCAAAACAATTGTGGATTTACCTACCGGCGGCATTGATTCCGCGTCGATACGACATGTGTACCTTCAAAAAGCGCATCTATCTCCACCTTTAAGATCAGGCAACACACCTGTAGCTCCGTTGTTGTTACACTGGAACGTCGGAGGCAGCTTATTTGCCTTGTTTTTTCCAAAAAAACAAATCTAATTTTTTTTATTTTTACTTAGTGTCTTGCGGTTAAAATACCTAATACAGGTATTTTAACCGCAAGACACTAAGTAAAAATAAAAAAAAAAACTATATGTACGTTACAGCCGACTGGTGTGTTGGCTGCACTGTTTGCGACTGCGATGCTAATGGACGATGGGACTGCCACATACTGAGTTTCTGTTCTGATAGTAAGAAAAATTATCGTATTTTATATATTTATTAACTGATTTAAGTTGATTATTTTTCATGAATTATGTACATTAACATAAAATAAACATTTTATAGCCCTAATTCATTTATAGATAAAGGTAAAAAACAAGTAAAGAAAAGAAAAAGTTCATTAAGAAATAAAATTAATAAAAGACAACTGACAACGAAAGTTCCTGCAAAAAGACCAAATAAAAAATCATTAAATAAAAATCCAAAGGCTAAAAAACCGGCACAAAACCAAAATAAAAAACAAATGTACTCAAAAAACAAGAAGCAAGTGGAAATGCAAAAGAAAAAGGCTGCGTTAAATAAATTAAAGGTATCTCCAAAAAAGAAAGCTTTTTCAACAAAGAAAAAGACGCCAGTAAAGAAGAACAACTTCCAACAAAATAAAAAACCAAATAAACCCAAAAACATAAACACAAATAAAGCAATACCAAACAAGACAAATAAAAGTGATACAGCAGCTATGTTCGCGGAAACAATATTTAAAAAAGTAATGGCTTCCGTCGAAAAAATATTACATGAGACTCAAAAAAACGCAAGTATCGCCAAAAATAAAATAATTCAAAAAAGATCAATGTCCAAACAAGTCTATACAAAGAAAAATAAAGGAAGCAAAATAAAACCTGGAAAGGTAAATAAGATAAACAAGAAACAATGGATCAACAAAGTTATAGAAAACAAACAAAATGAAAAATTAGGCAGATACGTAAGAAGGAAAAGAGAAATTAATTACAACGATAGTGTTCAACATTTTACAGAGAGAGGTAATATAGAATATGTAGACTAAAGAAATATTATCTTTTTTTTTTACAATTATAAAATATCTTCAAAGTTACCAGTCATTTATAATTTTAAAACATTTCAGCAAATTCAACAAAACTTAAAACTACTCCTCTAGTGATACAAGAAACAGTCAAATCTAACAGACAATTCAATATTAAAAACGAATTTGTTTTATTAAATGCTACATCTGATACTGTAGATAAACTTAATTACTTTCATTACACAGTCGTTGGCAATGACATAAGTGATGAAAAGAAATCAACAACTATAAAACCACAAAACTACAATTATGAAAATACTTTTATTACGAATCAAGCAGCTAAAATTATGGATTATTATAAAAAAATACCAACAGATACAGTGAATATCCAAAATGTTTCAAGCACACAGAAAATCAACAAGGAGAGTAATAAAATATTTAAAGACAATGTAAATGTAATAGAGAAAGCAAGACAGGTTCTTAGGAGTGATGAAAAGAATATTACATGTGGCAAAATCTGTGAATTTAAGAAATATTTGAATAAGAACGTTTTTGATTTTCGTAGTAAGAGTGCAACAGTTTCACCAAATGTAAAAAAAGAAAGTAATATTCTTGATAAAATAAAAATATTTTTAGCAAAAATATTTAAAAAGCAAAACATAAGGAACAAAACAGATAACGACAAAAAGTATCCATTCCGAAAACAAAATTTCTTAAAGATTTTATGTAGAAATATTGATTCATGCAAATATAACGCTACTGATAAATTGCTACATTCAAAACTTAATCAATTAAAACTGGAAAGTAACAAAATAATTAAATCAGTAAATATTATTAAAGGACTTCTTAAGTTACTGAGTATCAACAAAAATTATGTAAAAAATAAATATAATAAAGATGTAAAAATTAAAAATAACGACGAAATAATACTTACTGCAATATTAAAAGATGAATATGAAGCATTACTATTTAATCTAACAGACACTCAACGTGTCCAAATTCGTTATATTAAAGAAAATACACTGGTGTTTATTGAGTCCATAGAAAACTTTGCAAATATTCTGAACAATTTAGTGGAAATATTAAGAAGGAAATATAGTAGAAAAAAAGAATTGTGTCGTCGTCACAGATGTTTAAGAAAATCACAGAATATAGTAAATAGTAAAGAGTCAATGGCACAAAAATTGGAAAAAATAAAGAATTTGTTGTTACACTATAATTTAATTCAGAATAGATTCGTGAAGAAAATGTACGAAGCCATTTCCGCATTGAATTCTACGCAAAACATTGTAAAAATAAAAAAAATACCAAAGGTGAGTTATAAGCATGAAAATAAAAATAGAACCAAGACCCCAGATATTTATGTAGAAAATATTATTAAAAATCTCAGAAAACTCAAAGAATTGGCCCTAAAGTTGAATTCTAAGAATCGGCGAAAAAGATCTGCTTTGAATGACGATAATGCTATAGAATATTTATTAACACTTATGGAATATATACTAAAACAGAACCGCCCTTTAGATGTCGCACCAGGTAAGCTATTATTGTTTTAAAATTAGATTTATGAAATATAAGAATTAATCTTGTTTAAATTCATGTTTTCAGCAAAAGATGGTATTGATTTAATTATAGAAGCCATTAAAAACGCTCCCGATGTTAAATCTATTAAAAAGAAAGTTCTTGACTATACTTCGACTACGGAAAGTACGACATTTATTTTTAGTGAAGTGAATGTTAATAACAATTCTAGTAATGTACAAGGAATTTCTAACAAATTCAAAACTTTTGAGTCGATGGATAACGATGAGTCAGAAGATTTAGAAGACAGTCATTCAAATGATATGAAATATAAGAAAACAAATATTGAAATAAATACAACTCCGGACGTTGAAATAAAAAATGATGAAGGAAAAGAAATTAATAAAAACAACGAAAAAACCAACAAAGAAATAGAAACGAAACAAAAATTTGAAATATTTTTTGATGATGACGAAGATGTTATCGTTGAAAATTTAACTAAAATAAGTACACAAGACACAGAGCCTTCTGGAACTACTGATTCTAACAGACTTCCTACACGAACTTTGCGACCATTATATGTAGATTCACACGAAATAAAAGGAAAAATAAAATTAGATTGGATAGATGAAAATGTTAGTAAAGAAAAACGTGTAGACGCGATTACAGAGAAAATATTCAAAGTAACACGGACAGTCAACCACAAAGAGAAACATGCTAATGTCATAAGTAGTATGACAGCAGAGAGCGTAGAAAAAAATGAAAAAACAAAGGCAGCCTCAGACGAGGTGTATAGACGGCAAATGCATCTTTTCAACACTCTGGACTATGGCACGGAAAGATCTCTTTTGGACTCAGATTCGAGAGAAGACAAGTATAATCAGGAGACACTACCAATGTATTTTGCTTGATAATTTAATATTGTTTCGTTTTTTCGTTTTCTTCCAGTGATGGTATTTGGGTTGTTCTTAAAAGTATGCGGTTATAGATAATTTTAATGTTCTTACTGACTGATAGATAGCACATTCAAATTAGGCGGCGTAGAATACTGAACAATAGGTTCCTTGGGAGTTGGGTAGCGTTAGGAGAGGATTTTTTAAAGAAAAAGCACAGAGATGTTACGTTTTACAGTCCAAGTGAACAAAACTTGTGGGCTACAATTTGTCTTGATATTTTGGTAATATTTAAAATGTTTTAGTATTTTGGTTACTCACTCACTCAGCTTTACACCGCACATGGCAGGGTGGGAACCTAGTGCTAAGACACTCCGTTCCACTTCTATTCTAAACTTAGTATTTGCTCGGTTTTCTAATTATAACTATAATATTAAGTATACATTTGATATTATATCTAGATATATTATAAAATTAAAACTCTGCTTGTTTGTTTGTTTGTTTGTGGGATAAGCGCAAGCTATATTGTATATCAAACTGGCTACAACTTTAGTTTTTAAAGAAAATTAAGTTTAGTCAATAAGAAATTGTATTGGTTTAGAGGCCAAAGCCACGGGTTATATTTATTGTAAAGGTAAACGTATCAGTAAAAAATAAAAGTTAATGTGAAAGTGCGGATGGATGTTTGTTACATATTAAAACTAATGAACCGATTTAGATGAAACTTTTAAGCAATATAGGTTATACGTCAGAATTACACATGAATTATAATTTATGTAAACATTCAATATATCATTTTAAATTCTTAGCAGGTAATATATATGATATGATAAAAACGTACATCGCTCATTTGATTGTACAATAACATACCCTTTTTGTTATATTGCAAAAAGTGCGCAACGCAATCAAAGTTTGTAAATAGTATTTCCGCATACATTGACATATTATTTTTTTTTTTTCAGCTTCACGCTGTATCCCGCACTAGGCAGGGCAGGCAGAGGGAACGGAAGTGAAACCTAGTGTTATGACACTCCGTTCCACTTCCGTTCCCCTCTTTCCGCCGAATTTGAGGCATTGCGTGTTGAGTGGCGGAACTCAACGCCGCGCTTTGCCTTATTACCATATTATTTAACTATAGAAATTATATTATTTAACTATAAAAACTTATAAATGATAGAATAAAATTTATAATTAATTATTATTTAAAATAATAAGTGTTTATTTTTTTTCTCATACCCTTCCATTAATATTTAAACATGATCATTTGTCTGGTTGTGTTCAGGATTGCGAGCATCATAACATAAGGGGACTTGATGCGTAGGCGCATACCCACATACCGCCCAATCAACGTGATTTTTTCGTTGTTGTTAAAAGCATACTTAAAAAAATGTTAGTATATGATGAAATTTTCATTCTCTTTGGTAACACTTACATGAAAATGTTATATGATACATTTTAACGTTCTTTTACACAAAAGTTAGACGGAATCATTATTGGATCGCTTATTATATTATTCACCAGTATATCTATCTGTACAGATCTTTTATCAAGATTGCGATAAGGCAGAGGGTACCTGGGAATCTAACGTTATAAACTTATAGTTTACTTTTTTTATGATTTTTACTATGTTTTAAAGTGTTATTCCACACTTAGGACAGAAAATACTAAACTTAAATTTTTTAAAATTTTAAAAAGCGTATAATTTTTTTTTAAATTTTAAAAAGCGTATAAAAATTTTGAACGATCCTGCTTCGTTCAAAATTTTTATACGCTTTTTAAAATTTTAAAAATTTAAGTTTAGTATTATAGTTTACTTCCCATGAAGACAACATATTAAACACTCTTTTAATCTAGTTGTGTTTAAATCCACAACCTGTCGACCAACTTGTTTACTCAGGGTTTTATGAATAATCCACGCATAGATTAAATATCATAAAATTAAGCAAGTTCTAGTTCCGCACCAATATTGATATGATTTAAAGATATTTAGTAATTAAAAATACATTTGTTTCAACACGACGATTTGCAATCGTTTTTCTTATATTTTTGTGCCTTAATACAAGCTACAATGCAGAATTATTATTTCTAGATATCTTTATGTGAGCGAAAAATAAAGGATAAAAAGGCAAAGCGCATCGTTGAGTTCCGTCACTCAGAACGCAACGGTAAAAAGGGGTATTTTGATTGGAAAGGAGTATCAACAGTAGTTTCCAAGTTCCCGCTGTCTACCCGCTACGAGCGGGATAGTTATTAATTGAATATATTTGTTTATTCAACGTAAAGTAGGGGTTTTTATTAAAATTGAGACAGTTTCACAGGCACACTTGAATGTTGAGCGGCAGAACTGAACTGCGTGCTTTGTCAACTAGAGTAGCGAACAAAAATAATATTTGGAAAATAATCATAATGTTTTTTTTAAAACAACCCAAGCTGAATTTGAATTGCCAGTCACGGTTAACACTACATATTACGACGGTACCAAGACAGCGTTTATTCTTTATACTCTATTTATTATGAAGTATAATTTGATATTGGAACTGAAGTATCGAATCCATGTAAGGCTAGTAGTTACTGTGGTTCAAGGTATAGGCTTTTATAGCTTTACGCTGTACCCGAGGCACATCACAGTAGATAAAGGGAACTTGGGAACCTAGTTATATGTTCCGTTTCATCCCCCATTTTTTGTTCAATGGTGAAATTCAATCATGCGCTTTGCTTTTTTGCGAGGGCGAAGAAATGAAAATATCAAATATTTCATTTTCTTTAGTGGGGATCGAATCTATAACGTCTTACGTTTACAGTCGCTCGCTTGTACTCCTGCGCCACGAAAGGCCTCAAGACTTTCATACACTCATTCACTCAGCTTCACGCTGTATTCTGCGAATAGCAGTGTAGGCGGAGGGAACTTGGGAATCTAGTGTTAAGACACTCCGTTGCAATTTCGTTTTCCACTTTCCACCGAATTTGAGAAGTTGCATGTTGGGTGGCGGAACTCAACGCTGTGCTTTACATTGTAACCAGAACGAAGAACAAAATATTGAATATTTCATTTTTACGAGTGGGTGGACCCCGCAACTTTCTCGTTTACAATCACACACATGTGACTATGCGCTACGACCACGCTGGTTTCCTTAGTGTGAAATACTTTTAAAATAGTAAAGGCATTTTTCTTGCCAAACGAAAAGTCTTACGAATTGTCTTTGGGTAGTAATTTGTAAAAATCGTCCCTACAAAGATGCTAACAACATAAATAACGTTGTAACAAGCGTATAAAAGTTTCAACGTACCTTAAAATACTTAGTTCGACAAAATTACTGTAATTTTTTCATTGATTTAGCTGAAAATTTAGTTTTTAATGTATAGATATTTTCTTAAAAGTGATAATGTTATAAAAACAAGAAAAGGTGGTTGAAATTAGCAAGTAAAAAAATGTGATTTCGCCGGTCGAAAGTACAAGATATTTTCCTAATGATATCAATATAAAAAATCGCTACCGCCTATAACTCACAAGCTCTTGCATTCAATCGCAATGTGGCAACGTTCCACGTCGCTGCCGCCGTCTGCTTCCGCTTGCAATTGCACCACACAATTAGCACGTACGTAGTGCATTTGCTAATTACCTTGAAGGATCTAGAGGATGACACAGAAAGTGTTAAGAAAAAAAAATATTTCTGACCTACCGTCATAAGCGTGCGTGAACGAGACAGTTTGTGGATAGAACATGTATAATATTTTAATTGCGCTCTGGTAACAAAGCAAGACGCGGCGTTGAGTTCCGCTAGTCAACATACTATACATTAAATTCGGTGGAAAGTGGGGAGCGTTATGAAATGTAACATTTGGTTCCCAAGTTCCCTTTGCCTAACATGTGTGCAGGTAGCAGGGTAGCTCGAGCCATCAGAGCGCTTAACGCTAAAGTAGAAATAGCTATGATTGCAAGTTCAAAAACTATAATAACTTACTATGCAAGTACGGTTCCTTATAGAATGCGTGCTTTTGACGCTATCACGGTACAATCGCATTATGGGTTCGATTCGACTCGAAGTAATGTCAAATATATTGTATTTTCATTATAAAAAAAGTGCAACAATGTAGGCGTGGTGACGGCTTACAAATTGGTAGGAAATCCGATAGTTTTGATAAATATTTATATTTCAGGTCTACACTTTTTGACATTGTATTTTAATATTCATATATATATATATATATATATATATATATATATATTATATATATATATATATTATATATATATATATATATATATATATATATATATATATATATTAAAAACATATATAATTTTTTAATTCCTTGCGCTCTGGTAACAAAGCAAGGTAGAAATAGCTATGATTGGAAGTACAAAAGCAATGATAGCTTAGTATGCAAGTACGGTTTTGACGCTATCGACGGTACAATCGCTATATATATATATATATATATATAGATATATATATATATATATATATATAGTATATATATATATATAATATATATATATATATATATATATATATATATATATATATATATATATATATATATATATAGTATATATATATATATATATATATATATATATATATAATATATATATATATATATATATATATATTATATATATATATATATATATATATATATATATATATATATAAACCGGTCAAGTGCGAGACAGATTCGCGTACGGTGAGTTCTGTATTTATAATAAACGCAAAAATAACGTTTGTTGAATAGGAGACCCCCTAAATTAATATTTTATTTAGTTTTTTAGTATTTATAGTTAAAGCGGCAACAAATATATCATCATTTGCGTATGTAAATGACAACTGTTCTACTATCACAGTTCATGAGATACAAACGGACAAACGGACGTGCGGATGGACAGCATCTTATTAATAGGGTCCCATTTTACCCTCTGGGTACGGAAATGTAACAAAAAAATAAGTTGTAATGAACAAAACAAAATCTAAAATGGCGAAAATTGAACAATATTTATATGTTTCAAGGCATCACTTTAAAGTTAACATAATTTCAGTTTATCATTATTATTTTATCATTCATAGTTTAATATTTAAATTACGTACAAATTAAACCGGTAATTTCAAGAATTTGCAAAAAATGCATTGTTAATTAACAAATTACATGCAATGAATCCGTTGTACACAGTCCTTGAATGTTCGCAATAATTCCGAAATCCAAAGAATGTTCATACTTATTGTAATAAAGAATTGTACTTTAATTGATTTTGGTGATTAAGTACAAAGCTACACGTGACATGCTGTTCTATACAATATATATTTTTTTATTTATTTATAGCTTCACGCTGTATCCCGCACTAAGCAGGGTAGGCAGAGGGAACTAAGGAACCTAGTGTAATGACACTCCGTTCCACTTCCTCAAATTTGGCTGAAAGTAGGGAACGGAAGTGGAACGGAGTGTCTTGACACTAGGTTCCCGGGTTCCTTCTGCCTACCCTGCCTCGTGCGGGATACAGCGTGAAGCTAAAAAAAAAGAAAGAAAACTATAATGCTTGACGTGACATGCGAATCTATGTACAACATGCGCGACGTTGAGCTCCGCCGCTCTAGACTAGGTGGAGTGTAGAGAATTAAGTATCTACATAATATATGCTATATGAGAAAAATTTTGGATATAATTTTCTTTCATTTCACGCAATACGGGAAAGTGAAAACGAAGTGTCTAAATCACTACGTTATCACAGCTTTCTCTCTTACGTGATACAGCGTGAAGCGGGAAGACTAGATTATATCAGTCAACTTCTAATAATATATATACTTTTTAAATTAATTGCAAGTTTGTGGTGAAAAGCATTTAAGTACACTGAGCTAATATATTACATAAAACTACTTGTATATCATTATTACTGGGCCGTGGTACATATATATTATCACTGGGTCGTTGTAATCTGGTGGCACAAGAGTGCGTTGATAATGGGTTCGATTCCCACTTGGAGGAATTATTATTGAATATTTTCATTTCCTTGTTCTGGTAACTAGATAAAGCGCGGCGTTGAGTTATGCCACTCAACACTCAATATCTCAAAAAATGGTAGAAAGTGTGGAACGGAATTATATTAACAATAGGTTTCCAGGCTCTTTCTGCTTACTGTCCTTTTTGTGATATTCACGTTAATGTTGGAGCTAAACACCGCTGTTGCCGGAGCTAAGAAATAAAAAATTAAATATTTCGTTTCCTCGAGTGGGGATTGAATCGACAACCGGCTGCGTCTACAGCCACACGCTTGTGCTGCGCCACGACGGACCACAATTAATGAAATATTATTTTTATAAAAAAATAGTAACCGTAGTTCCGGCATCTTAAGTATATGGTGCTATTACCGCATGGCGTCCTTCACTTGCTTCTTGCTCGACTTACAGCGTAGACATTAGACTATGTTAGATAACAATTAAAAAGTCTCAGTTTGAAGTCTGCGTTGTTTGCAGCGGCGTTAAGCTCCGTCACTCAACACACAATACCTTAAATTCAGCGGAACATTAAGTTCAGAGTTTTATTAATTATAATGGAGTTTCTTAACACTTGTTTCCCAAGTTCTTTCTGCCTATCCTGTTATGTGCGGGAAACAGCGTGAAGCTATAAGTGAAATAAATACAATATTGTATTACCATTTACATACAGTCCTGTCGTGGCGCAGCGGCACAAGAGTGTGACTGTAACCGACAGGTTCTGGGTTCGATCCCCAGTCGAGGAAATGAAATATTTAATATTTTCAATTTAAATATTTAATGTTTCATTTCTTCGCTCTAGTAATAAGGCAAAGCGCGGCGTTGAGTACCGCCTTAACACGCAATGCCTCGCATTCGGCGGAAAGTGGGGAACGGAAGTGGAACGGAGTGTCTTTACAAGAGGTTCCCGGGTTCCCTCTGCCTACCCTGCCTCGTACAGGATACAGCGTGAAGCTAAAAAAAAAAAATTACATACAGCAGGATACAGCGTGAAGTTAATAAAACTGTTCTTATGATAGGAAACTTGATTTTGTATAAATTAATTTTAAATGTCAAATTTTAACGTTTTACGAGTCAAGTGGTTTCATTATTGCGTTGTCTATTAGTCATTTATAAATAGAAAATATTTATAGTTGAAGAAATTGCTTGGTTGAACAAACTTATCTCATAAACTACTTGTACGATATGAAAAAGATAATTAAATATAATGTTAAATTTTCCGAGGATCGAGGAAGGCTGTTAAAACAAGTATAGTAAAAAAAGCTTAGATTATTTTCTAATGAAGGTTGCGAAGGACAATATATAAAGTGCATTTTAATAACATTAAACCACCAAAAGCGTATTAGCATGCGACTGTAAGTACGACTGGTTGTGGGTTTGATCCCCACTTTAAGAAGTAAATAATTTGATATTTTCATTTCCTCGGTCTGGTAATGAACAAAGCGCGGCGTTGAGTTCCGTTAATGAACATGTTAATGTCTCCAGAATTTGGGCTATAGTATGCAGCTATTGAAAAAAGAATTATTATATTAATAGAATTAACACGGACAATGCGCGTTAAGTTGCGGAACATAACTTCGCTTTAACTTCAAACCAACTTATTGAAATAAAAATGTTTCATATCGTCGAGTTGGATTTGTATCGACAACCATCGTATTTATAAACAAACAGTACCGCTGCGTCACAACAACAGTGTTCTTGATAATCAAAATATACTATAAATAATTAAAAAATAATAAGCTTTTTCAATGGACAGACATATTGTATTGATTATGTAAGCGATGTCGTATTAATTTTAAAGAACGGAATAACATAATTAAATAAAACTTTGTGTTAAGGCACTATATTCGAATCCGCTTGCTTTGTTGTACATTTATTTATTATACAAATGATCTGATCTATTTTTTTCACACAGTATCACACGAATAGTATGATAGACAAAGGAAACTTGGAAACCTAGTCTTAAGATACTTTTTTTCCCATTAAGATATTTCAGTACTCCATTTTCCACCGAATTCTGAAGGCTTTGCCTCTTTTCCAGAGCAAGGCGATATAAATATTAAAACCATGCACACTTGTGTTCTCCACCACGACTTGCCTCAATTATAATATTTATATACTTGCTTCAATTATAACTATAACTTATCTGAACATATTATATTTAAAACTTTTATTAAAATAACCACTGAGCAATAAGCTAAGTAAGTGGAGCACGAAACGGAGTGTCTCAACACTAGGTTCCCAAGTTCCTTTTGCCATATGCGGGATACAGCGTGAAACTATAAGCGATATAAATACAATATTATATTACCATTTACTTGAATTCCATGTCTTATGTCAGCATCGGCCGCCCCGCCAGTCTCTGTCGACCTTAGTTGCCTCTCGATTTTGACATTTCACTGTTTGGCGCCAAACAAACTGTACGCCATATTGTTTTTTTATTACGCGAGAGAAGTTTACGTTTGACGTTTTATTGCCAAGTGAAAGTGTTATTTAATCTGTGCTTGTGATTTTTTTTACTTTTTTTTTTCTTAAATTAGAAGGATTTGTGTTTTGGGTGAGTCTTTTATGATTATTTTAATTTAAGTTATCTTTGTGCAATATTTGTATCGATGTAAGTTAATGTTCAATTTTGTAATTTTATTATGAAATGTTTAATTTAATAACATAATTGGTTTATAAATTGTAAGATTATATTTTAAACGAAATGATTTCTTAAGATTTTTATTTTGTGTGGTAATAGCGCAAAAAATATAACTCTCTCAATATTTATTGTGAGAGTTATTCATGAAATTAGGACGCCGCATTATTAAAATAATTAACTAAAAATTGATTATTTTAATAATGCAGCGTTTAGTTCCGGTACTTAAAAGCACAATGCTTTTAAGTCGGCAGAAAGTAGAGAACATGAGTTCCTTAATGGGCACCTAGTGTTAACCTAGAATGGGTTCCCAAGTTCCGTCTTTCTACCCTGCCAAGTGATTATATAGCCTGAAACTGAAAAAACTGTAAAGCAAGTTACCAGAAACCGTAAAGGTTAGTAAATTATTTTACATACCAAGTTAACAGCTCTATAATACCGGTATTTTGTAATTTTTGTAGAATCACGCTGTATCCCGCTTATAGCTAACTAGAACTAGTATGTTTCTTACTTTGCGTGAAATTTTCAGACTTTACGTGTTGAGTAGCGGAAGTTTATTTTGTCACAAGATCGAGATAAAGCGGCGTCGATGCCAGTTTAAAGAAAAATAATTAATTGCTCTAAATGGGAATCGAACCAAGAACAAAAATAGTTTTGTTTAAAGTCAGTCGCTGTGCATAGACACGACTGTCTTATCGTTTTTTGATATGAAGTTGATTATGTTAGAATTCAAAGTCAAGGTTATTTTTAACTTAACAATAACACTTTAAATATAGAGAAATACATTACTTTCTCAACATTTTTTTTTCATATACTGGCCCCTTATAGTTAAAGTTTATTACAAAAATTACAAAATAGTTCAGTAAGTAGTGAATCTGAAATTCAGTAAATCGAGTGTAACGAGATAAGAATTTACGTCCTCTCAATTGACAAATTATACATTTGTATATTATACTTTAACACGCATAGATTGAAAATACTCCATTCTCGCAGAATTTTAGGAATATTGCGTGCTATACTTCGAAAAAATTAAAATAAATTAAATCATTACTCAGGGTGGGAATCGAACGTACACTACGTACGTATTTACAGATAATCATAACGCCACTGCGCTACAACGGTGTCCGTGTGTCATAAATAATTGGAAATTTAAGTTCACGACTAATCTATTGTTACACGAATATATAATTATACATTGCGCAATTACTTATGTAGATTTTAGTTATTTACTGAGTTCTAAGATAATTAAAATCAGTAAGCACCAGGTTCCCAGGTTCCTTCCAGCGTGAAGCTAGAGAGGGAGAGAGATAGAAGAAAAACCATAGGCGATATAGGCGAAGTACATGTACTTTCCTTATTATTGTTAAAAAAAAACATCTTTTACACAAAGAGATCATCAGTTCAAAGCTAAAGTCAATGAAATTTAGCATCGTTTTTAAGAATCCCGTTATCTTGTTTTAAAAATAATTGAAAATTTGTAAAATAATTTTAATTTTAATAAACTTTGTACGTAAAAAGGCCGAAGGCCAGAGCCATTTTGAAATATTTCTAGATACTCTCTGATTGCCTGGGTTTTAATTAGTTACCACGTTACCTCTGCCTTACTAAGTGCGGGATACAGCGTGAAGCCAGCGTGACTTTGGGCGCTTAAAGTTAATTAAAATTGGATATTTTACAAGGTCACAATAACGAAATATAGGACCAGCGTGGTACGCCGTACGACTCGCGGGCCTCAGCGCATCGCGTGTACCTGTAATACCTATTATCTTTATGAATTATTAAAAGCTTATTAATTTAAGAATATGCTGATTTGGATTGGTAAAAATGTTTTTGTGTTTACCGAGAAAGGTTATATGTAAATAGTTATTTCCATTCGAGCACACGGGCAGAGTCGCAAACAAGAGCTAGTTTTTAAATTATCGAGAATATTTAATTTTTCGTTAAAAGTTTAATTTAAATGATGAAATCAAAAATCATATAAGCATACTTATTTATTATATATATATATATTTTTTTTTGAAGTTTTTTAAAAATTTTATTACAAAAAGATGTATAATTTAAGAATAAACTATGAAAAATTTAAAAAGAAGCACAACAAGTAATTAATGTTTCATTAAAGATAAGTATGTTAATAATGTGTATTGATATGAATTAGTGTAGTATTTAGTAAATAGAATCTTAATATGTATGTTATAAACGCTGTGTCCCGCATATAGCAGGGTAGGTGCCCGGGAACCTAGTGTTAAGTCACTGCAGTTTTAATAAAACACTTCCGTTCCCCACTATTCGCTGAATTCTGGAGGCATTGCGTGTTGAGTTGCGGAATTAAACACCGCGTATTCCCTCATTACCAGAGCGAACAAATGAAAATATTAAATATTTACGTTCCTTGAAAGGGAATAAAACCTATATATGATATTAATCTTGTGCCCCTGCGTAACGATAGGTCTCACATACATATCACTCTAACAAAACTGTTATATTTTATAGAAGATAGATGACTGTTAAAATTATCTACAGCACTGGGAACCTAAAAGTAAGTAAGAGACTTCAGTTCACCACATTCTGGCCAATTTTCTCTACCAGAGCGGTGAAATGAAATAAGATAATTCCCCTAAGTGGGGGTCGAGCCCACAACTTTACGATCAGACAAGGCTTTATATTATAAAAATGATAATAAGCGAGTGATAATAAGCGAGTGCATGTTCGCTTTAATTTGAAACGAAAACTAAATAACAGAATTTGATGAAATATTACAGTAACATAGCTAACATTTAAGAATCACACATAGTTTGATTATTTATCCTTATCATCTGTACACGTGGCAGTACTGTGCAGTTTCGTAGGAATTTCTTTCCACGCGCCACACATCTGTGGAAAGGCCTATCCGGGGCAGTATTTTCAAGTCAATACGACATGGATACCTTCAAAAAGTGCGTCTTTCTCCACCTCAAATACCGGCAACGCTCCTGTAGCTCCCCTGGTGTAACACGGGGCCGTTGGCGACGGTGATTATTCACCATCAGGTGACATGTACGCGAGTTTGCCTTTTCTTTTCCATATAAAATATCTATATCCATTCTATAATGATAAGCACAAGCAGAAGTTAGTTTATACATAAATTAAATATATAAGGAAAATACAGGTTAATTTAAATATGAAATTGTTAATATATGCAAAATTCTTAATATTGTTAAATATAATTCCGCAACATACCAACTAGTTATACGTAATATGTAAAGTAACATAAGAACTTATATAATTAAAGATTTATAATTAACCAGATTATTTATACATTTTATGATTCCAACATAGTTTCCACTAGGGAGAGTTGAATATATTTCATATATAAATTTCAATCATTCATTCGGCTTCACGCTGTATCCCGCGAAAAAATGAAAATTTTAAATATTTCGTTTGGAAACCACCAGTCGTTTACAGTCTATCGTGGCACAGTCACACGCTTGTGTCACTGTGCCACGATAGGCTTCAATTAATTTCAAGTGTCTTAATGGGAACATAGTGTCTTAGCACAATGACAGGGTAGGGAGAGCCCTGCCTTCCATGTCATATACCATGTGAACCTAAGAAGACATTTAAGTTTTATGATTTTCTTATAGTTCCTAATGAACTGAACAGAATCTGTTTAATATTTTCCACGTTTTATACCGTTAATAAGGCAAAGCGCGGCGGTGAATTGTACCACTCATCATATAATGCTCCGATAGTTTATTGGAGAATGGCGTTCCACATCTAACCTGAAGATGAGGGATACAGCGTGAAGCTGATTAAAAATAAGTGTTTGACTATTGGTGTCTGATTATTTTTAAATTTATAACTGAACAAGTGCTTCAAGTAGTAATCGACATAGTTATGGTAGGGCAAGCATAGAAAATGTAAAGTCTAGACACAGACCTTTACTCTGGTACTAATAAAGCAAAGAATTCGCGTTGACTTCAGCCACTCAACACACAATGCCTCAAATTCGGTGGAAAGTGAGGAACAGAAGTGAAACGGAGTGTCTTAACACTCCCTCTGCTTACATAAAAAACAAAAAGACTCAATACAAAAACTACAATTGTCTTTTCAAATTTTATATGTCAAAATGACAGATGAATCACCATTTTTTCATTTACATGAGTATAAAAGTTACCAAACTACCAATACTCACTTGTTTCATCATACTATAGTAATTATTTGTATAGAATCGACCATGGCATTACGGCTAACGAGTTTTACTTTCAAAACAAAAGTATTCTATAGTTTTTGTAGTCTACGAAAAAGGTATGTTGCGATATTATTTAAATGAAAACTTAAATATATGTAAAAGGATTAAATATTAATTTTCTATCTTCACTTTTAAACACTGCGATGAAAATTAGTACCTCACAATAAATTATAGAATTTCCCCACTCCCTCTCCCCAATATGAAATATATCAATGCAATGCTATAATTTCTTGAGAAAGCTGGTAAAGAAGCTTTTTTAAAAGGAACAATGTTTTAACATCAGGTTCCCAAGTTCCATCAGACTTCAGGCAATAGGAACTAGGCTGAAGCTAAACAAGTAGGCAGGTCAGGGATTTCATGGAACAATAAGAGAGGATGCTTAAAAACAAATCTTTATTTTTTAATTCTACTGCTTATTAAAGCGAAGATATTTAATTATTAATTCTTTTCTTTTAATTTATTTCCAAATTTATTTAATTTTTATGAAATACCAAAGATAATATTTAAGAACCATCTTCTAAGCTCATTTTCTTATTTAAAGCTGTTGCTACAAATTTCTTAAATTTCAATAAAACTTTTAGTGATAAAAAGTAAAAGTGTATCGTAAGGTTTCTCAGATACGCTCGTTATTAGTAAAAATACGGCATGGAAATTGCATTTAACAGAAAATCTCCAATATATCATAATAATTTTGATATCTACGTATATTAAAAGACGTTTAAATTAAAAAAATAAATATAATTTAAGCTAAGGGTAATAATGAAGGAGAGTCGTAATATCTAGTTACCAAGTACCCTCTGCCTTCTAAAAACATAATAAAATTACATAACTGTACTAGTAATTTCCAATTTTGTTATTAATATAGCGGCATTTGGTCGTTGTGGTGCAGTGGAGCACTATACACATATATAACCGCGTGGCGTTTAACATTATTTAATCAGCTTTTCACATTATTTTCTCAGCTATACAAGAAGACATGTGAAGCTTCTACATTTCCGGTATAAAATGAGGGATGTTAAAAGTTTGACTTGTCTGTACGTCTGTGACACCCAAATTCCTGAATAAATTCCAAAGCCTTTATATATCGTGGTGGTTCATACAAAAAATGTACGGCAATATGATATGATAAGGTTGTATTATTTAGATCAGACTGTTTCTTTTTTAATTAATATTTCCAAGTCAAAACGCAGCCCCGTATGTTTCCGCGGCGTCGGTGAGGCGTGTCGCGTGTCGTAACATTATAGATTAATGGCCATTGGCCGCTAGTTTCTATTTATTACGTTTTCTTTGACAATATGTATTATTATTGAAATTTTGTTTAAATATAAATAAGTTTATAGGATACAGGAACAAAAGACAAAAATTTGATTCTTTTTTATCTATCTGCCTTCCGATTTGTCTATAAATAGTCTCTGGTACAACTAAATTATTTTTTATGGGAATATCACTGAGTAAAAAAATAAATAATGATTTATTAAGGGCATAATAGTAAAAAGAACCATTCTTAAATTATTAATGTAAATTAAAACTCAACTCAGCTCCACGCTGTGTCTTGCACATGGCTGGGAACTAGGGAACCTAGTGTTAAGACACTCCGATCCACTTCCGTTTCCCACTTTCCGCCGAATTTGAGGCATTGAGTTGAGTGGCGGAACTTATCGCCGCGTTTTGCCTTGTACCAAAGCGAAGAAATGGAAACATTGAATATTTAAATTGAAAATATTAAATATTTCATTTGTTTGTGTGGGAATCGAACCCATAACCTGTCGGTTACAGTATCGGTAATAACCCTTGTGCTACTGCGCCACGATACCTCAAGAGTAGTCTGTCTAAATACATTTTAATAATATAATATTAAATTATTATCAGTAGGTGGTTCAAGTGGTAGAGGAACTTCAGTCCGCTAGCATATTAATAATAGTGTTTAGTTACTAAGTGACTTATAAACAATGCATGAAGGAAATTACTGAACTTAGAAAATGGAAATTTCTTATATATGGAATCTTAGTGATTCCATTTCTAGAAATTTCTACGTAAAATGGAAATAATGATATATTCCATTTAACGTCCTAGAGTCCACACAAAAAAAAATGGTAAGTAGTTAATATAAACTTTAACATTGTTATATATATTTTTAACCTCCGTCACAAAAAGTGTAATATCTTTTTTCGTGTCTGTCTGTGGTACCATAGCCTTTGAAATAATTTACCGATTTGAGTGCGTTTTTGTATCGAAAACCGTGTTTACAGATGTGATTTTCAGCAATGTTTAATGAAAATAGGTACAGCAGTTTAAGAGAGCAATCACTTTGCCAAGATAGGGTAGTGATTTTTAAAGATTTTTGTAACTCTCAGTTTGTTTACTTGTCATACTACGGCCCTAAAGTAACTTGGCCTCTAAATTTCGACCCAGATTGTTATGTACTAATATAAGATAGACGTGTTGCAATTCTACCTTGACATTTATTATATCAACTACAGTTTGATGATAGAATTATGAAATATTAACTTAACTGGCAGCCTGCAGCTAACTGCTCGATGTGCGACATAGATATGGGCGTTTTCGTTTTTGTCCCGCTAACATGTAGGAATTTCTTTCCACGTAACTATGGGACTGCCTACTTGTGACAGTGTTTCCAGATAGATAAGACATAGGTACCTTGAAAAGCGCGTCTATTTCCAACTTAAAAGGCCGGCAACGCACCTGAAGCTCCCTAAAGTTACATACATTGTCAGCGGCGGTAATCACCATTAACTCTCACTCGTTTGCCTTATTTTTTCCATTAAAATAAAAAGAAATGAGGTTTCTGAATGGATATTATAAACGGTTTCCAGATACTGATATGGTTACAATCGTTAAATTATTTATTACCGATACTACAACTAGAGCAAATTGAGATCAAATGTAACTCAGCTTCACAGCTTCACGCTGTATCCCGCACATGGCAGGGTAGGCAGAAAGAAAATAGGAACCTAATTTTAAGACACTCCGTTCCACTTCAGTTCTCCACTTTCCGCCGAATTTGAGGCAATGCGTGTTGAGTGGCGGAACTCAACGCCGCGTTTTACTAGTACCAGAGCGAAGAAATGAAAACATTAAATATTTAAATATTTCATTTCCTAAAGTGGGAATCAAACCTATAACCTGTCGATTACAGTCACACGCTTGTGCCGCTGCGCCACGACATGCCTCAAAAAAAAGTTAAGATTATTAAATCACTTATTCAGTAGTTACATCGTTGTTTCAAATTAAGCGAAATTGCAATAACATTTTTTTTTTCATCCTTCAACTTCACATTGTATCCTGCTCATAGCAGTCTAGGTAGAGGGAACTTGGGAACCTAGTGTTAAGACATTTCTTTCTCATTAACACAATTTGCAGTATCACACGTTGACGGGCGAACCTCAAATCCTCTCCTAGCTAGAGTAAAGAAATAAAAATATTTAATATTTAATTTCCTCGAGTGGAAATCGAACTCACGACCTCGACCGACGTTTCCACTAAACTCACTTCAGATTCGGTGGAAAGCGGGGAACGGACCGGAGTTCCAGCACTAAATTCCCAGGTTTCCTTTGTCTACGCTGCAACATGCGGGATACAGCGTGAAACGAAACATATTATTTATATACTATCAATATTTTTTTTCTTATATATTTTCCATGTACAGACACAGATATATTATTATTATTATATGATAAGTATAGATATATTATGTAGAATCATTGTAAAAATCAAATTTAACAAGAGGCGTTTCCTCAAACCTACAACCATCGTATTTACAATCGTGCATGTCACAACTGAGCCACGATAACATTTCCAAATATTTATTCATATGTAGATAATTATTTAACAACATAATATTTCTCATGAGTACTTTCAATACATGTTTGTATGTAATGTTAGAGGTTTTATTAACCAATATTTGTTTTGAACTAGCGTCAATGTTAAATTTAGTAATATATTTATCGACGCCAATTGGCAAAATATTGATGAAGGCCTGGATTCGATTCCGTTCGAAGATATAAGAAAATATTAACGATTTAAATCAACTATTTCAATATATCATACCATTGCACTTACACTCTCTCTTAGCTTCACGCTGTATCCCGCACATGGCAGGGTAGGCAGAGGGAACTTGGGAACATAGTGTTAAGACACTCCGTTCGCTTCTTTCTGCTGAATGCCACAAGCATTGAGTGTTGAGTGGCGGAAGTTAACGCCGCGTGTTGCCTTGTTATCAGAGCGAAGAAATATAAATATTAAATATTTATTTTGAAAATATTTTAGTGTTTCGTGTGATGATCGACCCTACGACCTTTCGTTTCTTCCCCTGCGCCACGAAAGGCCTGTGATAGGCAATCACGCTATATCAACAAGTAGAAGAACCAGCGGACCCAGTTTCAATACAATCTGTTCACATTAAGATAATTCCGTTTCCCATTCATCAATTAATTTCTTAGACATTGCATGCTTAGTGCAGTGCTTAACACCGCGCTTTACTTCTCTTCGATTTACTCCAAATCGAGGTAATTAAAATATTAAATATTAAATTTAAATATTTAATGAGGCCTGTCGTGGCGCAGCGGCACAAGCGTGTGACTGTAACCGACAGGTTCTGGGTTCGATTACCCAGGCGAGGAAATGAAATATTTAATATTTTCTATTTACATATTTAATGTATTCATTTCTTCGCTCTGATACAAGGCAAAACGCGACGTTGAGTTCCACCACTCAACGAGCAATACCTCAAATTCAGCGGAGAGTGTGGAACGGAAGTGGAACGGAGTGTCTTAACACTTGGTTCTCGAGTTCGTTTTGCCTACCCTGCCGTGTGCGGGATACAGCGTAAAAGAGTGAGAGTAAATATTTAATTAAAGCTGTCGCGTTTGAAGCCACATACTTGTATATTGCAATTACGGCTCTATGTAACGACGAAAACAATCGATTTCCTCGAGGGAAATTGGATATCCACAACACCCAAACAGAATGAGAACCGACAACCAATGCATCAACAATCCGACGCTGTGCCGTTACGCGTAAACGGTTTCATTATATAATATACGCTTTAAAGCCTGTCGTGACGAAGCGACTGTAAACGACAGGTTGTGTGTTCGATACCCACTCGAGGAAATGACATATTTAATATTTTCAAATTATATATTTAATATTTTTTAATGAAATATAAATGTTTTCATTTCTTCACTCTGGTACAAGGCAAAACGCGACGTTGAGTTCCACCACTAAACGAGCAATGCCTCAAATTCAGCGGAGAGTGGGGAACGGAAGTGGAACGGAGTGTCTTAACACTTGGTTTTCGAGTGCAAAACGAACTCGTACCCTGCCGTGTGCGGGATACAGCGTAAAGCTATAAAAAAATATTAGCTCATATGAAATTACTACAATATAGGAAATGTAACTACTAAATGCTGCAAAGGTAAACTAGAGACCTATTGGCTAGAATCAATGTGTCTGTTGGTTATTTAATAATGATTATTCAACTTATTTGCGAAAAGATCGTAACTTGGGAAAATTATCGTATTTACATGTATCCATTTCCATGTTGTTATATTTGATTGAGTGGCGTAAATGTACGGAAACTCTCAGCGTTAAGTTACGGCCCTTATTACGAAATAACAAGTTACTCCTCGTTACGGTGTTATACGCGGTTTAAAGCATGAAACTAGAAAAACATATTAGCTTTACTTATATACATAGAAGAAAGAAAATGTATGAAAATACATAACAAAGCAAAATGTCGTACAAAACCGGGGTATTAAAAGAATTAATTAAGTAATAACACACCAATCACACGAGGAAGTTTAATATTTTAATATTATCTTGTCTTTGCTCTGGTAACAAGGCATAACTCGTTGAGTTCCGCCACTCAACACACAATGCTTCAAATTCAGCGGAGAGTACGCAACGGAGTGTCTTATTTATATATTGATTACAGGTTCCCAAGTTCCCTTTGCCTTGTTTCCCCCTGCAAAGCGTGGGATACATAATTTGTTAGTCAATTAGCATCCGTATCCAATCAGTTACATCGACCTTTTCTATTATTTGACAGCATTGAAACATTGATTGCTTTTATATAATGTTTTATTGAACAGAGGTCGTTGGTTTGATTCACTGTCCAGCCGTACATAATACAATTCTAGATTTTGATAATTTCTTAGTTTATTTCTTAGAGCTTAATCACATTCTATCAAAAAAGTAGGCAACTTAATCTTAAACTAGGAACCTTTTTTTTTTATGGAAAATACGGCAAACGAGCGTACGGGTCACCTGATGGTAAGTGATCACCGTCGCCCACAGCCCCGAGTAACTCCAGAGGAGCTACAGGAACGTTGCCGTCCTATGAGGTGGAAGGGCACCGGGGCCCGGCATTACCTAATTCGAAACGCAGTGGCCTAGTGTTCAGACACTACGTTCCCCATTTCCCGTTGAATTCTGAATTCATTGCGTGTTGATTGCTGGAACTCAACGCCGCCTTTTGTCTATACAACGGCGCGATAACATGTAAATATTAAATATTTCATTTCCTCAATTGAGAATCGAATCTACAACCTATTAGACTTGCAGCAACACGCTCATGCGGCCTTACTTAAAAGAACGAAAATATATATATAACATTTAATTTTTATATTCGTTTTGAAATTAAAGGTCTGGTCTTCATAAATGTATAAGGCTGTCTATAGCCCTATAGAGTTGTGGGTGCGGTGTATGATACAGGTGACATAACTGGCTTACCTACTTATACCTGAGAAGTTATGTAAAGCGTTTACACGCTTTATTATAAACACACTTTGATGCTTATTATTTATGTATGTATGTATGTTATTTAAAGTGGTTAACGGAAATGTTTTAATGGGAACGGAAACTTAACACTAGGTTCCCAAGTTGCCTCTGCCTAGTCTGCTATTTGCGGGATAGTCCGTGACACTGTATAGATACATTTTTTTTAGCTTCACGCTGTTCCCGCACTTTATGCCGAATTTGAGGCACTGCATGTTGAGTGGCGGAACTCAACGCCGCGCTTTGCCTTATTATCAGAGCGAAGACATGAAACATTAAATATTTAAATTGAAAATATTAAATATTTCATTTCCTCGACTGGGGATCGAAGCCAGAACCTGTCGTTTACAGTCACACGCTTGTGCCGCTGCGCCACGACAGGCCTCAAATATAGATACATTTCCTAATTAATTCGATTAAACAGTTTCATGTAAAATGTTTAATTATTCCGAATAAAGATCTTATATTAAAAATAATATAATAATAATAAAAAAAATACGTTACCTCCACGATAAGGTTATATTTTGTCTTCTAAATTGAGTTTTTTTTTTATATTAAAATGCTCGTACAAAATTTAATAATTCTAATATTCATTATTCATACAAGATAAACAACGCGGAAAAGTTTTTATACTTGCATCAAATTAAATTTAACCTTGCAAGCAAAACACTACGAAAATATATAGAATTTTAAAACATCATAAATGCATATATGCATATATATATAGGTCTATAATGCAATGGAAAAAACCTCTTGGCCTTTGATATCTATACTTGGGTTGCATGACCCAGGAAATGCTCTTAAGACGGGAAGGTCCTCTATGCAATGCTTATTACCTCCATAGAGGCAGGCAACGTTGGTAAACGGAACTGGGAAAAGTTTTGACATATCAGATTAATAACAGTGGACGAGGCGAAGCTGAAAAGCGAAAGCGAAGCTGGCGAAGCGACAGCGTGAAGTTAAAAATATATAAGATTTAATTTTACTTCATAATATAAGTATAAAATAGATAAAGTTACATATATTTGATATTGTAAACCACAATATTTAGCAGTCGTATATAATATTGCGTTATACGATCGTGTATCGAAATAGGCTCGTAACTGTTAAAACTTATATATGTACATATATCTATATATATATATATATATATATATATATATATATATATATATATATATATATATATATATATATATATATATATATATATATATATATATATATATATATATATATATATATATATATATATATATATATATATATATATATATATATATATATAAAAAATGTATTAAAAACAATAATAATATCAAATGTATTAAAAACTTGAGGCCCGCCATGACACAGCGGTATTACAGTGCGCCTGTGAGAGTGCAGATTCAAATCCAACTCAAAAAAGTGCGCCTATAGATTTAAATCCAACTCAAAAAATTATGATGTTTTAAAATTTGTTTTATATTGTATGCGAAGCTTTTGGGTCACTATACATATATCTAGTGATCCAAAAGCTTCGCCCGCTTTTAGCGCCGTTTTGTGTTATTTTGATGTATAAGCTGTATTCCTGTAAAGTTTTTTCTGTTTTTCATGAAATATACTCCCTGTATTCACTATGTTCTATTTCGATAGTTTCTTTTGCGCATTGTTCGTCATTGATTAGTGCTCAGAAATCATTTACGGTCCGAAAGGTTTTAATATTGTGTAATTAGAAGCGGAAATTAACGCCGCGCTTTGTCTAATAGAGCGGAGAAATGAAACTCTCTCTCTCTCTCTCTCACTCTCTCAGCTTCACGCTGTATCCCGCACTAGGCAGGGTAGGCAGAGGGAACGGAAGTGAAACCTAGTGTTATGACACTCCGTTCCACTTCCGTTCCCCACTTTCCGCCGAATTTGAGGCATTACGTGTTGAGTGGCGGAACTCAACGCCGCGCTTTGCCGTATTACCAGAGCGAAGAAATGAAACATTAAATATTTAAATTGAAAATATTAAATGAAACTCATATCATATTTTCTGTTTTTGGTTTATTCCTTTCAATTCTTGACGCAATAAAATAATAATTAAATGTAAACAAACTATTGAGTTATAGAGCGTGTTGCGCAAATTAAACAATTCTTTACGGTTTCCATAGAAACCGGCCGTTCACTTTGAATTCCATACGTCTATACGTGGTCAACTAGTTTTTGTATGTGAAGTACATTTTTAACAAATTAGATTTTTTACTTAACGCTCTTTCTCACACTTAGGCAGAGGGAACCTGGGAACCTAATGTTAAGATTATCTTGACGCTATGTTTATAGATCTTAAACGTTTTCCATTAGGACACTTCTGATCCTCACTTTAAGCTGAATTTGAGGCATTCGTGTAAATGACGGAGCTCAACGCTGCGAAGGCAATGAAATATTAAATATTTTTTGAGTTGGATTTAAATCCATAGGCGCACTTTTTTGAGTTGGATTTGAATCTGCACTCTCATAGGCGCACTGTAATACCGCTGTGTCATGGCGGGCCTCAAGTTTTTAATTTAACGTAGGCACTGTTTTTAATTCTCAAGCTTCAAATGAAATTAATGATCTGTTATTGTTTTATTGTAGTTCTCATGTTCCATTTTACATATAATTGTTTCGAGACCTGTCGTGGCGCAGTGGCACAAGCGTGTGACTGTAAACGACAGATAGTGGGTTCGATCCCCACTCGAAGAAAATTAACTATTTAAATATTTTCAATTTAATATTTAATGTTTTATATCTTCGCTCTGGTAACAGTCAACAAACAATGCTTCAAATTCAGCCGAAAGTGGGGAACGGAAGTAGAACGGAGCGTCTTAACATTAGGTTCCCGATTTCCTTCTGCCTACCCTGCCATGTGCGGGATAGGACGTGAAACTATCATGTATATATAATATCTCAAAAAAACTAGTTCTTCATTATTTGATCTAGTTATACAGTATTTTACCTGCGAGCTTATAACAAACCTTGAATGAGCGACCTACATACACACAATCGAACGTTCTAAGCCCTGAGAACCGAGATTATACATTAATTTTAACTGTGGAAGTAGAATCAATGTAATAAATATTTTAAACGCCAAAAATCACTACCTCATCTTTAAAAAGTTCTTGTAGCTCTTAAACTGCTGAACTGTTTTTAATAAAACATAGCTAAGAAATACTGTGATGAATAAGGCTTTCGATTTACCTAGAACCTAGTGGTAAGACACTTCTTTCTATTCCTCACTTTTCACATAATTTGAGGTGTTGCGTATTGTATGGCAGAACTTAACGCCGCGGTTCGCAGTGTTACCCGAGCGAAGAAACGAAAATATATTTAATAGTTAACTTTCTCGAGTCGGGTTCGAACCTATAACTTGCCTCGTTTATAGTCTGGCGCTTGTAACCTCGACAAATAAATTACAAATTGAAGTTATTTACGTAATGTTTACAAAACTTTCGAGCGCACAAAGTTAAAAAAAATATTTATTAAACTAACCACATTTGTACCGACTTCAGAAATGACGAATATAATAGCAGCAGTAAATAGATATGCTTATAAGGATGAAAAGTATTTTTTTGTGTTTTTTAGCTTCACGTCGTATCCCGCACATGGCAGGGTAGACAGAGGGAACTTAGGAACCTTAGTGTTAGACAAAATAAGACACTCACAGAGTGGCGGAACACAACGCCACTTTTTGTAATGTTGTCAAAACGAGAAATAGAGAAAAAATATCCCGCATCTAGATATCAAAATTCAAACCGTCACGTTAACATATGCATTTCGGCCTCCGATTGTAGATAAAATGCTATATAAAAATTTATAAAATATTATTAAGAAGCTTGTCGTGGCGCAGTGAAACAACCGTGTGACTGTGAACGACTTGTTGTGGGTTCGATCCCCACTCGAAGAAATGAAATATTTAGTATTTTTAAACTAAATATTTAATGTTTTCATTTCTTCGCTCTGGTAACAAGGCAAAGACCGGGTTTGAGTTCCACCACTCAACACGCAACGCCTCAAGTTTGGCTGAAAGTGGGGAACAAAAGTAGAACAGAGTGTCTTAACACTAGGTTCCCGATTTCTCTCTGTCTACCCTGCCATGTGCGGGATACAGCGTGAAGCTAAGTAAAACAAATTAAAGTTTAATAATCATTGTAATATTTTTATTACCTATTTATGTATTTAAATTGGCTAAACTTATATGAGACTGCTTATTGTATAGATTAAAATATGCAACGCTTGTTACTCTATTTCCAGAGTTCCATTACGTTTCTAGTCTTTTCACTCCACTAACAGACACTTGCGTCTTACGGTTAACACGTTGGTTGTAGGTTTGATTCCCAGAAGATAATATATGCAAAAGTTATATTAAACTAGACCATGAGATACATAAAATATTTTTTTTGATTAATTTCAGGCCTGTCGTGGTGCAGGAGCACGAACTCGTAGACATGACAGGCTATAGGTTCGATCCACGTCTGTGGAAATGGAATATTAATTATAACCGCTCTGTGAGAGCGGAGAAATTAATATATAATTAATATGCCATAAGGCAAAGTACGGCATTAATTTTGTATCTCAACTCTGAATTGACTTATTGGAAACGGAATGTCTTAACACTAGGTTCCCAGGTTCCCTCCGCCAACCCTGCCATGTACGGTATACAACGTGAAGCTGAATATTTTTTATGGTGCTATGAATTAACATTTCATTGAATAATTTCTTTATATATAAATACTGATTAAAATATGATTTTTTTTAACGAAAACGTAACGAGATTTGAACCTGCGATTTTTGGAAACTGCTGTTCTTTATATGCTACAACTTATGCGTATTTTATTGACTAAAATGTATTTTTAATTGTAATAGTTTTTACGACGTGATAATTGATAGTTAAAAACAATACCCGCATTCAGTTTGATCATTTAATAATTATCTGCAGAGGATTACATGAAAACTTGTGAAATTGTGTACAGTCTAGTAAATATTTAGTTCAAGACCAAATTTTTTTTTGGTTTTAACTAATACAAATATTTGTTTCAGATGGACGAATTACTTCGACACGTACGTTTGAGCGGCGAAAATGAAGTTTGAAATAAGTGCCATATTATTTTTAAGTTCTCTTACATTAGTATTATCCAAGTCATTTGATATCCAAAAGTTTAAGGAAGACAATACAAATGACATAGAAAACGATATAATAGATTTCGATGACGAATATTCTGTCAAATATGATAAGAAATACGAAGTACTTCCTTGGCGGCCAAGTGAATTTAAAAAAGATACTTATAAATATACTGTCATAAAAGAAGATAATGATAGAGAAAGAACAGAAGATATGGACAATCTGAGAACAACGTCAGATCCGGTGACAGATAATATTCAAAAAACTACTGAATTAAGTGTTATACCATTAGAACTGTTAAGTACAACTGAAGGTATATCAGTTAGTGTAACAGAACTTATATCTGAACCTGATTTAACAGTAATACCTCTGAGCACTACACAGAAAATTCCACTGGAATTAATTATTAATGAAACTATAACTTTGCCACCTTCGACAGAAGTGTCTGAAGATTTCAATTCCACGACTGTGTTTTATGAAATGACAACAAAAACAATAAATATCACAGATAATACAGAAAGCAGTACAACAGAAACAACAAACGACAAATATTTATTAGAATTAGAGACGGACGACCCGATTATAACGCAAGAAGACGCGACAGAATCATTTATTTTAGTTAAAAATAAGACCAATATTTATAACAAAACATTAGATAGCACAAATGAAAATAAAGACACTATACTTGATGAAACAGATAGTGTAGTATCGCACAAAGAAGTGCCAGTTTTCACTGAGTTAGATATAGAAAGCGTAACTGAAGTTCCAGAAGATTACTACGATTCAAAAGACATTGTGCCGACTCCTACCCCTAAGACAGATGCTTTATCAATGATTTTTGGATTCGCTGGTAGTGTAGTGGAGAGTGTGGTGGGGAGTGTTGCAGAAAGAGTAGTTCCAAAAGGATTATTCGATCTGTTTAAGAGAATGCAAAGGCAGAACGAGTTATTAGAAGCTGAGAAGTTGCGAAGCAGAGAAGAAAATGGTGGAATAGGTATTTTTTTATATTGATAGCAATTTATATAAAGTTAATGAAATTAATATTTTGGAATACATTTTAAAAATGAAGCTGAACTTGAATATTCAAGTGTCAATAGCTGAACATCAACTACTTCGAATATTTAGTATTTCGTATTTCGTATTTCGTAATTTCATTCATTATCATTTAGTTTTTTTTTTGTTTTCTATTAGTCAAATATAACATTTCAAATATAATAGTCAAATATAATATTTCTCAGATTCAAGCTATATTTTTTCAGAGTAGGCAGGGGGAACTCGGGAACCTAGTGTTAAGACACTCCGTTCTGTTTACCATTTTCCACCAAATTTGAGATATTGCGTGTTAAATGACGAAATAATTAATAAAAATATCAAATATTTTATTTGACCATATTAAATATTTTATTTGCCATTGGGGGTAATCGACCCTACTACCTTTTGCGGTAACAGTCACACGCTTGTGCCTCAGCGGCACAACATGCCTGAATTTGATTTTTTTTAAATAATCATATATTTTTACTTCTATCAGGTCAATTCACACGTGGTGTGATTAAGACTATTTCAACAGGGCTAAGCAGACCCTTCAGCCAGCTCATGGCTGGTGTCAGAGACATCGGCTCTTTGGATACTGATCGTGGGTTCATCAATAGTTTGGCTTCCGGAGTCACCAGTGTTGCCAACGTCGCCAACTCCATGGTAGACGTGTTTAAAGATAGAGTCCAAGCTATTTATCCTGGTAAAAGATATTTTTTATATATAATAAATTTCATTTCATTAAATGAATAAAAAAACTTGTACCCATTCAACTTCAACAAAGTTAGTGATATAATGGGTACAACAGGGATGAGACCTGTTGTTGAGGCCTGCATAAAGCAGTTAGGGACACGATCTTCGCTTGACAAAATGAATAGAACTGAATTCTGGGCTTTGTCTAATAAAACCAACACAATTAAATAACTTAAAGCTTCATGAACGTAACTTCACAATAGAAAAATAAATTTAGGCCTGTCGTGGCGCAGTGGCATAAGAGTGTAATTGTAACCGACATGTTCTGGGTTCGATTCCCAGTCGAGGAAATGAAATATTTAATATTTACATTTTAAATATTTAATGTTTCATTTCTTCGCTCTAGTAATAAGGCTAAGCGCGGCGTTGAGTTCCGCCACTAAACACGAAATGCCTCAAATTCGGCGGAAAGTGGGGAATAGAAGTGGAACGGAGTGTTTTTACACTAGGTTCCCGGGTTCCTTCTGCCTACCCTGCCTCGTGCGGGATACAGCTTGAAGCTGAAAAAAATTATAGTCATACTATTACTATTACTATTTTATTATTATTTCTCTGAATATATCGAATATCCTCCAGAGTTAGTCAATCAAATGATGTTCGTGACGCTTTCCTCGCTCTGGCAACATTAGTAACAAAAAAATAGACACTAAGTTCTAAAATTTTCTCTGATTCAGAGTGAAGATAAAAAAAAAAATACTTATTCAAATAATTTACACTTTCAGGTACAATCTGGTGCGGCGATGGTCACTCCGCACAAGCTCGCTCCAGTGACCTAGGTCTCTTCTTCTTTACGGACACCTGTTGCAGGCAGCACGATGCGTGCAAGATGTACATATTGTCTGGTGAAACGAAGTTTGGTCTAACCAATACTGGATTATTTACAAGGTATAATATATTTTTTTTATTAGCTTTACGCCGTATACCTCACACCTCAGTAGAGTAGGCAGAGGGAAAATGGGGAACCCAGTAAGTAATGTTAGGATATATCATTCCGGAACTCAACGCCGCGTTATGCCTTGTGACTAGAACGAAGAAATTAAAATATTCATTCATTCATTTCCTCAAGTAGCGATCGAGGCCAGATCCTATAGTGTTTACTTGTTTGCCACTACAGGCCTCTACCAGGTATATATATTGATAGTTAATAGATTACTATCAGTACAGGCATTTCCAAATTATATTTCCAGCAACTATTAATATTTAAAAATTGATGACGTTCAAAGTGATTTATAGCTCTTTGATATCGTTTTTTTTTTTTTTTTTGTTTTAATGCAAAGTAATATTAACAACACAAGCTTCACATGTGCGTCTAAAGCCAAGGCTGTGGATTCGATTCAACTCTAGAAAATTAAATATTTAATATCTTCATTTCCTTGCTCTGGTCACGAACCCAAATTCAACGGAAAGTGACAAACGGAAGCGTATAAACGGGAACAGAGTATCTTAACACTAGGTTTCCAAGTACCCTACATAGAGTGTCTTATCAGTAGGTTCCCTCTGCCTATCCTGCTGTGAGCGGGATACAGCGTGAAGCTTGAAAAACGAAAGCCGTAATTAACAAATTGCTACAAGCATTGTATAAACAAACTCTCATGGCTTACATACTTTCCCTTTCACTGCCATTCATAACTAAATATAAGTGAGGTATATAAAAATATTACGCATTGTCTGTCCGTCGTTATGTAACATGTTCTTGATATTCGTGAAAACTGGTTTCTTTACCCCAATTTCCTGGTTTTGATCATTTTGTTGGTGGATTTAACTGGATATTGCAAAGGTCGTGAGTTTGATAGCCGTTTTATGCAATTAATGTTTACGTCATATGTGCATTGGTATGTGTTTCTTTATTTTGCATTCTCTTATGGATATATGGTATAGAAGTACAGCGTTTAACTGTACCACGATGGCCGTGGATTTGACTCTTAATTGGAGTAATAAATAATATTCATTATATTATTATAGTATTTGAGACCGGTTAAGGCGTAGGGGCACGTGCATGTGACTGTAAGCACGACAAGTTGTGGATTTGATGAAATATTAAATATTTTAATTTCTCGCTCTGGTAAGAAGGCAAAGCGCGGCGTTAAGTTCCGTTGTTTAACACGCAATGCCACATTTATATAATATACAATACTTATATATATATATATATATATATATATATATATATATATATATATATATATATATATATATATATATATAATACTTTCCAAGTTCCCTCTGCCGTGTGCGGGATACAGCGTGAAGATGAAACAAAATCCGTTATTTTCATCACTTAAAACATCTCCTTAATTAAGCGTGAAAATGTGGAAAACCAAGTGTTTTAACTCTATGTATCAATAATACTTTAAATAAAAAAATGTCACTATTTTATCTCCGTAAAGCTCTAAGTACCGGCCGAGCGGGATTGAACCCGGGCCGCTAGCAAGCCGTCCAAATTCCGCTACTTCCGTATAATTCTTTATATGTTCATTGCCATTGCCTTACGGTAATTTGCCAATGTTTTATATAGACGATATAAATTAACTAATTAAAAAACAAAATATAAAATATTTAATCAGTAAATATATTTCTAACAATATAAATATAACGAGAAACATTTATTCTTATTAGAATAAGAATAAATGTTTCTCGTTGTGGTAATAAGGCAAAGCGCGGCGTTGTGTTCTTATTAGAATAACAATAAATGTTTCTCGTTGTGGTAATAAGGCAAAGCGCGGCGTTGAGTTCTTATTAGAATAACAATAAATGTTTCTCGTTGTGGTAATAAGGCAAAGCCAGTCGGTTACAGTCACACGCTTATGCCGCTGTGCTACGACAGGCCTCATAAAGTATATAAAGTCTCTATAGTTTGTCTCAAACGCTTATTGATATATTGACGTTTAAAAATCAACAATTTTGAAATTGACTCACTCTTTCATCAAAACCGGAATGACCTTGTCGACGATCTAGTAGTTAAATTTGTATCAAATAAGAATAAATGATTTTTATTTTTTTTTTCTTTTTCCTGCTTCACGCCGTATCCCGCACTAGGCAGGGTAGGCAGAGGGAACGGAAATGAAAACTAGTGTTATGACACTCCGTTCCACTTCCGTTCCCCACTTTCCGCCGAATTTGAGGCATTGCGTGTTGAGTGGCGGAACTCGACGCCGCGGTTTGCCTTATTACCAGAGCGAAGAAATGAAACATTAAATATTTAAATTGAAAATATTAAATATTTCATTTCCTCGACTGGGGATCGAACCCAGAACCTGTCGTTTACAGTCACACTCTTGTGCCGCTGCGCCACGACAGGCCAAATATATTGCATAATGCAAACAATTTTGAAATGCCAAATATATAGAAATAAAACGGTGAACATAATAGTTAAGCCTTCAGTCCTAGTTTGGGGTAAATGATTATTTTTGATTTTCGTTCCGAAAAAAAAACACACTGAAGGGAACTTGGAACGGCGTTAAGTTCCGCCATAGAACACACTTTTGATTCGAAATTGTATACTAGGTTTACTACATATAAATTCTGTGTACTTTATCAATTGTTTTAAGAGAATTGTCTAATAGAGTGAGAAATGCCTATTAACGCTCACCAAGGCAAAGCGTGGTGTTGGGTTCCGCCACTCATCATGTAATGACTCAAGAATACGACTGGAAGATAGACACAAAAAAATCAAATGGATATGTAGTGTTTTAGTACTCCCCAGGTTCTCTCTACCAACTTTTATATGTATAGGAAAGAGCGTGAAACTGCAAAAAAAAATAAAACGGTTAAAGTAATTACCTTTAATTTTGAATGGTTGAGTAAAGCTGTCATAATTTATATATTGTCACATATAAGTACGTATGTACGTACGTAATAAATTTACACTTAAAGTATGGCAACAAAAAATTAAGTTCACATGAATCTTAGTGAATTAAATAAAAAATACATGTATTCGAACCTTTTCTATGCACTGTTAAATTCCTATATGTTAAACGGAACTCAACGCCGCGCATCACCTTGTTACCAGAGCAGGTTAATGCTTCCGATTAAGTATCGACCCCACAACCGTCGCCTTTACAGTCAACACGATGACAAAACTGATACACAACACATTGTATAAAATATTTATATCGAAATGATTACAAATGTCAGCCGCTTTATGACGATCGTTAAATTTAACAACTCGATAATGGATAGATCAATTTTGATTGGGTTTCTTATTTATCTTCAAATATGTCCTAGATTTTGTAAGATTATATCTAGGTGTGTCATTCTCTCCACTTTCTGTATTGCGTGGCGTGTATCTGAATGACATGTTGCACTGTACATATATTAATTTAGAAAATTACTAAATGTATGTGAGGCCTGTCGTGGCGCAGCGGCACATGCGTGTGATTGTAAACGACAGCTCGCTCGCTTATAAGTTTTTCATATAAATGATATATTAGAAAACGTAGACAAATTTGGACGGAGTGGGTGGTTTAAATGAGTTCTAGAAAGAGGCGCGGGTTCAAAATTCGCGACGCTCAAATGTAACATGTTTTACAAATAAGTATTTTTCTTTCCTAAAAGTGAATTAAGATTTTAAAAAATAACAAAAACATGGAAATTCTTTATTTCTTCTTCAAAAACAATTTTATCGTCTTCAAAGTAAACCCAATACAATATATTCTATGCAAAAATTTTCCATTATTTATTTGTGGTTATATAAAAACTTCAAATAAATCGTAACTTCAAGAACAACGGACGAGGACATCAAAACAAATTACACCGTATTTACAACTGAGACTTACATAATGGCTTTAAAGTTATAATTCTGATTATAATCTATAACAATAATATGCGTATAATCGTTAGATTATCTAATTTCTTGCGCAAAGAGAAAGCTTTATTTTGATCTTGTTAATAACTGTGTTTTGGGTTTATTATATAGTTAATTAATGTTGTAACAAGTTATTGTTCTGTAATTGTAATGTCATGAGAACTCTCGCAGATTATTATGCAGAAGGAACCTGTGGTAGGCAAAGGGAACCTAATGTTAAGTCATTTTATTATCCAAGAATCATTCCATATTGACTAATATCACATCCTTAAGAAGAGATCGCATTCAAAATCATCACTTATCGTCCATCAGATGTTAACCTTAAATATAATTATTAAAAAAAAATGTTTGCTTCACGCACTATCCCGCTTATAGCAGAGTAGTCAGAGGTGACGATCTAATTTTTTTTTTCTTTACGTGATAAACGGCAAATTATTTATTATGTGCACGCTATTACCCGCCCATGGCTAGTATTAAGACATGCCCATGCGTCAAACGTCGCGTTTCCAGTTAAATGACCTTTAATATTTGAAAAATAATCTTTTTTTGAATTATTTAGAAAAAGTATAAAAATTGGCGCAACCCGCTCTTGGAATCTGGTCAGAGTGTTTGAACGTGAAAGTGTTTATCATTTTAAAAATAATCTCTCCTTTCTTTTCACAGATCACATTGCAGTTGCGACGCAAAGTTCAGAGAGTGTCTCCGAAAAACCAATTCTCTAGTCTCGGCGCAAATCGGCCTCACATATTTCAATGTGCTGGGCCCTCAGTGCTTTAGAAAAGCTTATCCTATAGTACGTTGTGTACGGCGAACTAGGTAAAAAGAGATATTTCTTTTTCTTTTATATCTTCACGCTTTATCCCGCGTAATTTGAAGCCTGTCGCGGCGCAGAGGCACAAGCGTGTGACTGTAAGCGACAGGTTGTGGTTGGGCTCGATCCCCACTAGACGAAATGAAATATTTAATATTTTTATTTTTGGCTCTGGTAACAAGGCAATGCGTAGCATTAAGTTCTGATACACAACATACAATGCTTTAAGTTTGGCGGAAAGTAGGGAACGGAACGGAGTGTTAACACTGGGTTTCCAAATTCCCTCTGCCTACCCTGAATTTCCCCCATTCTATCGCAATGAAAATTGAAAGTGCATATGTATGCACCTCCAATCTTCAACACATTGCGTGTTTGTGCAAAGATGCTTTGATGCTTTGATTTTCTGAAGCTTTATATTTATAAGTTACACACGAGCAACTCATTGTAGGTTAGAAACTATTTTATTCAACAAAGTATAGGCAGTTTCACACTGTATCACGCACATGGCAGGGTAGGCAGATGTAACATGGAAACCTAATGTTAAGACCCTTCGTTTAGTTCCCTAGTTTGAACTCGAGAACTGTCACGTTTACAGCTGCACGTGTAGCCCTGCGTCACGATAGGATTTCTCAATTTAAATAGTTTTGTGCCGTGTGATCCCGGCTAAGAATAGGATCACCCTGGTACTGATGGTGTCGTAAGAGGCGACTGAAGAGTCATGTTGCCACCCCCGGCATTTAAGACCGGCGTTAAGTAGTGGCTTTGGCCACTGCGTTTCGCATTAGGTAATGCCGGGCCCCGGTGCCCACCGACCTTAAAAGACGGCAACGATCCTGTAGCTCCTCTGGAGTTACACGGGGCCGTGGGCGACGGTGATCACTTACCATCAGGTGATCCGTACGCTCGTTTGCCGTCTCTTCCATAAAAAAAAAAAGTTTTGGCACAAATTTCAAACATTTAAATTTGTGTTACCTTTTTTAATTATATATATTGTTTATGATTACTTTCAGAATAACCAGCCTCAAATGTGAAGAATACGAATTGGACTACACGAAGCCCAAAATGTGGCAATGGTTCGACAACGAGACATATTGACATAATTCCACCTAAGTATAAAGAAAATAATTAGGCAGGTTATATTGAAAAAGAAGAAGAGAAAAAAAGAAGTCCTTATTCAAACATTTTTTTCAAAAATGATGATACAACTGTGATACATTGAGATTTTTTCTAATAATGATATGACAAAAAAATATATATTTAAATTGTTTATGTGCAAAACAAAAAAGGTTACCCTTAAATACATGTCTATAATATTAAATATCATATGTTAACACTACCTTTTGGTACAGCAGCTGCAAACATAGCAGGTACATTAGGTAGCAGCTTCAAATTACACAAAAGACATTTTATTTTTATCATATTTTACCATGTTTAATAAGATTATTTTAAATAGTAATATTAATCTTTACAATATTATTGATTAAATTAAGAATATTATTTATATTTGTTGTTTTTCATTTGTTACCTGTCTGCCCTTAACGATTTTCTACATGTTTTTTTTGCTTCACGCTGTTTCACGCATGTATCAGGCAGAGGGAAATAAGTGTTGTATTGAAAAAAAAAAACAACATCCGTCACGTTTATATTTTATTTACGAAACATCAGAATAAATATCGAAATGTCACATACAAATAAACATTTAGTTAATTACACTACAAATAAAGTTTGTATACAAAAAATAAATATAATGCCAAAAAATCATTTAATTTTGGGCTCTATGATATTTTCGAACACGTTTCAAAATAATAAGAAATAACAATAATATAATGAAGAAAATAATTAACCTCATCATTTTTTATTTCATTTTTTATATAACTTAATGATAACATTAATGATGTTGTGTTTTCAAAAGTGAAGAGAAAAAACAGTTGATTTATTATAAGTAACGCTTCATATTTACGATTATAAGCATAATAAGGCTCTAGAAAGAAAAAAAATATAATAAAATTTCTGTTCAAACGGTTGCATGACAAGAGCAATAGTGAAATTAAAATTTAACAATGTTTTCTAAAAATATTTTTGGAAACGTTTTGTAAAAGTTGTCAGGTTCTTTTTTGATTCCAAACACTTTCCAATCGTAAAATGAACGTTTTAACATGGAAAGCAGTTCTGTTACGCAGAGCTGGCAACAAACTAAATTGTTTGTTCAACTTTTAAAGTGTTACTCTACACTTAGGAAAGAAAAATATTTATTTCGAAAACGTATAAAAATTTGAACGTAGCGGAATTTTGAACTTGCGCCTCTTGGACGGTTTTCAAGAGGCGCAGCTGATGGTTCAAACTTTTATACATTTCCTAAATAAATATTAAAAGCAATAGTTGCTCCAAAATATCATAAAGCCCGATCTACAAAGACTATGTGATATTTGAATGTGCGCAAAAATTTTCTTAAACTGTGTATACAGATATGTCCTCATCAATTAATGTTCGTGCAGTCATTTTATATGTAAAAATTACACTTAAGATTGTCGTAGAGATAACAACAAAATTGTAACACATTTATTTGGCAATCTTACTCTTTCACATGAATTTAGTTGTATTTGTATAAGTATATAAAAATATTAGTTGCAAGGTGTTAAGGTTAATTTTAATTTCACTTTCAGTATTCAGACTTGAACGTTAGCAATGTTTTTTTTTCATCATATCAAGTAATAGATTGTGGGTTTACGTGAATAAGTTGAACTCACATTCAAGGAAATTAAATATTTAATATTTTTTAAATTTTTTGTTCTGTAAATCGCAATGCCTCGAAATCGGCGGAAAGAGTAGTGAAAACGAAAATAACACTAGATTTCAAATTTCCTGTGCAATAGTATTTAATAAAAAATGTGCGCTCTAACTTTTTAAGCCATATAATTAAAAAAAAGTTTGTTATTGTTGTTATCTGTACAACAACAATTTAAATGAAGCCAATATCAAACAGTTTGCTACTATTTTAACATATTTTATGTAAACATTTCCATCTATGACTATAATGATATCTACATATATATAGTATAATGATAAATGACGTCATATAAAGCTATACAAATGTAAATTGTAAAACTGTAGTAATTTGTTCATTAAAGAAACATTGAGTAAGTCATAATAAATTATGTAAAGCGTAAACATTCTGCTATGATTATTCTATTTTAGTAATGATATAAATTATATATGTATGTAAATCATTATATTGTTATACGTTAATGAAAGCTACTGAATGTATGAGATGCTAAATATTAAATATTAAAACACAGGTGATATATTCACAAGGATACACCGATACAGGGGCATCATTAACCTATCATTATAATGATATAAAAATCTAAAGTAAGCTACGCCTACAAAACTCTATGAAAAGTATTGGCCTATCAAATATATAGACATATTGCTTAACGTGGTCCAATGGAATATAATTAGGACTAGTTTAGGTCAGACTTAGGTCCTGATAAAGTTTTGGGAAAAAGGAGGAAGATATTAATGATTGGAAGTACAAGTTTAAGTCAAATGTCAGGCTTCACTATTATTTATACGGGAATTATATTCACCATTTTGTTTCTTTTTATAATTATAAGTATAGCCACCACTATTTTATCTGAATTTTATTTTTTATGCCAAAGTATGACTATATAGACAAAGTAATTCAAGCTTGATATTTACCTAAGATGATACCCTTATTGTCAATTCCCTGGTTTTCTCTTACTACTTTCGTTTTTTAAGAATCGTCACTAAATATCATTATAATACGCAACTGTTACATGTTCATTATATTATAGAATAATGATTATAATATAATAATGATATTTAATAACGATATTCCTCTACAATAGCTAAGCCTCTACTTTTGACTAATGAAATCTGATGGACTAGATCAATTCTAGGATGGTCCAGGATTGTCCAAGGGTGAGGTGAAATTGGTGTTTTATTTGGACCCTGGGGTATAAAGCGTTAAAAAACGGCCATAACTAAACATTTTAGTATACTAGGATGGACCTAGCGTTTGTACGTCTACAATAAATTGTAAATGTATTACTAATATAAATTGGAGTAATTTTATTTATTAATACAAGAATAAACTATTTTCAAGACATTTTTTTTAATCTTTAACGATTAATCACGTTTATATGTATTAATAAATAAGTTACATTCGTACGATAAATGACAATGACATCAAAAACATGAACGTACAATACATCTACTTATTATAATTAGTAATTTAAATATTATTAATATAATTGTGTTTCTAGCGTCTAAATACACGCGACAGCTATAAATATAAAATAAACACTAATAAAATAAGGCAAATGGGTTTTACGGAGGGATTTAAAAATATTTACTAAATATCAGGCACTCAAATTGAAATTATTTATCAAAGGAAAGCTTAAGGTCTAAATGTATCTAACCTTTTAATGACGGAAGTCCGTACAGGTCTTTAATAAAAAACATAATTGTTGTTGTAGATATGTTGAATGGACTTAATTTGATTATAGTAAAATTTAGTTAATTATTTCATTTAACTATGATATGAAAAGTAATTCTTTCTTTTAGAACTATTATTTATATTTCAAATATTTATCGTATAAAAGGCTGGTTAGATCGTATAGAAAGTCCATTCACACACGTATCAACACTGATATCCACGAGGGTTCACACATTTTTACTACATGTAAAAGCTACGCTACATCAAAACAGCGCATTTTAAATCTTTGGCAAAATATTTTTGGATGGATTCAATTATAATTCAGTTAATAGTCTGTTTAAGTGCCTTTAGCTTTACTGTGCCTGCGCTTACCTACTTTTTATGGCTTTACTTTACAATCTAATTGCCCTGTTTCAGCTGCCCAACTAGCACAATCGCTCTATCAATATAATCCTTGCTCTAGCCTCACTTATATATCACAAGTTGTTAAATTAAAATATGGTGTAGTGCAGCAGAATAGTTTTTACAGCTTTTTAATACAATATGCAATATATATATATATATATATATATATATATATATATATATATATATATATATATATATATATATATATATATATATATATATATATATATATATATATATATATATATATATATATATATATATATATATATATATATTATATATATATATATATATATATATATATATATATATATATATATATATATATATATATATATATATATATATATATATATATATATATATATATATATATATATATATATATATATATATATATATATATATATATATATATATATATATATATATATATATATATATATATATATATATATATATATATATATATATATATATATATATATATATATATATGTGTACGGTATAGTTTTGATCCTGCAATAATTATAAAATGACAATTTGTATAATAATAAAAAAGATCATATCAATATATTAAAAATTTCTTTTCATAATAATTACCATGGATGAAATTAAAGAATTTTGCACACATCTTGTGATATATATAAATGATTTTGAACACACTATTCATTCACTACAACTATTCATTATAAAACATTCCTATATGTATGTTTGTCTATTCCTAATTCGTTAGCTTATATTTGAAGCCGTCGACCCGATTGGTGTTATACAGAATGATAAACATTTGGAAAGATAACAAAAAATAAGAAAACTAATGATAAGACAGCGCTAATCATCTAAAAGGGTCTATATAGTTAAAAAGATAAATTACAGAAAAAAATATTAATATGAATTTAGTAAATGATATTTATGTAGATATTTATGTTTTATCAATACATTACGAATTCACTAGTATGTCCATCAATAATTTAGTATACACTCTTAATTATACAATTTAAAATACATTTAATAAATAAATTTTAAACATGCAATATCGGTAAAGGCATTAGAAAATTTTATTTGACAAGTTTAAACATGCCGCCATTATTGATATACATATGTCATTAATATATTATATTAATGATAGCAAATGACATTAGTTCGTTAATTATAATAATCATTATATTAAATAATCTAAGCATCTAATTGGAATATGAACATTCATTTAGGAGACACGATGGGATCACATATAATTCTTTAAAACTACAAGTACATATTAAATACTTTTATAATACTTTCATTGTTAAATCATTTCTTTATATCTCATTTATATTTGAACGTAATGATTTCATTAAAATCATTTAATGAGATTTTTATTCATTATTTTGTAACAAAATAAATTAAATTAAAGAAAATTATTTTCCCTACGTATTTTATCTGTCATGGTGACAGCCGCCGGCCCGTCTTTTCCCCGTAAGCATAGCAAAAGTTTTTCAAAATTCTTCTCGTATTTTCATAGTTTTTGTGCAAATTATATTTGTATAATTTAATATAAGCCATATTATATAATAAGCTATGCATACTGTCTTAATTTAAAATAAATAATTGTAAATTGTTGTTGAAACTAAAATGTTCAACTCGTATTTTTATACCTTTAGCTGTATGCAGAAATCAGCTATAAAATTATTAGGAGGTTCTTTTTTTAATTTAAAGGACTGTTGTTTTATCTTCTCGTTTTTTTTTTCAATATATTAGACAGAGTAAATATTATTGTTAATATATTCTGTTCTCTGCTTTCCGCTTTAGTTCAAACATTCCGTATTTCACATTTATTAACCTAATTATCAATAAATTATAATATTATATTGTCATTCATTAACTTATATAAAAGAAATAAGAATATAACAAAATTATTATTATGAAAATATTCTATATTAAATATTACTTTGTAATGATGAAACAGATTATAACTGATTCCTGCATGCTTATTTAACTACATATAGTAATTATATTAATTTAAATAAATTATATGACTATATTTTTAAGCATTGCTATTTCATTTATCATAAAATATTTGATTAAATAGGTAATATAGGTAAGCAATTATTGATTACTAGGGGAATATTCGCTTCGATTACGTTAGTAATAACTACGCTTACGCTCTTAATCATTTTACGAATTAAGCGTAGTTATTCGCACAATCGAAGAATGGAAAGCAGGCGACGGGCTCGGCGGCGGAATGCTACAGAACGTGGAGGTTTTCACAGGACTTGGATTTGGAGTCACGTGCCCATACACGCCCCAGGAGGCCACGCACCTGTAAAATATAAGATTAGACATCAGAAAAGAAACGTAATATTTAAAAATTAAAAAATATGCCTTTTGTAAGAAAATGATATAAAATACCACGAACTTTATCATTATCTAAGGAAATTTTCAGTACTATTTATATTTAAGAACAACGAGGAGAATAAGAGTAGAGCAGTTAAGGTGAAAGAAGAACTATACATACTTTCACACTTGCAGATAGCCTAGTACGTTTTCGTGGAGTGCTGGAGGCAGAGGCGGGAGCGGGGGCGACGTTAGTATCTGTTTCTAATGGGGAACGGGCGCGACTACGGTTCTTTCTGGAGCCAGTACGTTTTCTGAAATACGTGAAAGATTTAATAATTTTTGTATGAAAGTGTTCAAACATTGCAAAGGCAGACGGGGCATATACATAACATACTTTATATCCCGGCACCGCCCAATTTCAAGACTTTGTATACTAAGTGACGGTACACAACGCTGCGGTCAGCTTTCTAACCAAGGCGAGAAAATGTAATTAATCTATTCCCCCGAACGGGAAACAAATTCACAAGCGTCACGTTTACAGTTAAACAAAGTGCTGCTGCGCAATGATGGTGTCATTTTTATTTTTAATATGGCATTTTACATTAACGAAACGAAAGTTCTGTTTTAGAAAATGTATATATTTTTTTAAATTTGATTCATGATCTGAACCAGTTCTAGTTGGAAACCGTCCAATCCAAAATTAGATGGACACTAACAATATAAATAAGTTGTAATAAGCGTATAAGAATTTCGATGTAGCTCGACGACAACGCATGGCTTGGTCTGGCTGTTGGTGAGAGCGCTTGGACGGTCTCTAAGAAACGTAGGTTCAAATCTTGCTAAGTCAAAACATTTGAACGTTTTCTAAATAACTACATTACATTCTTCCTTACCTAACTCTTTCAGCGTGCTGTTGTTTTAGCCTGATCTGTGTGAGAAGTCCAACAAGCAGCTCGTCTACATTATGGTTGATTCCCACCGATGTTTCTATAAACTTGCATTCGTATGATGTAGCTAAGGCTTTACCTTCTGAAAATATACATAGAAAGACTGTTAAAGAAGACTAATCATATCAGTTTAGGCAGAAGGAACGTAGAAAAGTGTTAAGATTCTTCCATTCTCGCTTTCTTCCGAGTTCCGGAGACCTGGCGTGTTAAATGGTCTTAACGGCCTCTTTACCTCTTTATCAGTGCAAATTATTAAATGTTTCATTCCCTCGATAGGGATTGTACCCATAAACCTGAGTTCCATTTAGAGTTGAGTGGCGGAGCTCAACGCCAAAAGTAATTAGTATTATCAAGTGGGAGTCTAACCCATAACTGTCGCCACGATGGTCTAAGGTACAACATTGTTTTTAATATGGCCGTATGACATTAACATTAGTACAATATTAGAAGAATACAACTTAGTTAAAAAATATTCGGTCTTTGATTAATATTTATTTAATTTTGTCATGTTATATTCAGGGAAACTAGGTCACCTCATGTCCCACGCACCACCCAATTTTCCAAACAATGTCTGTTAAGTGGCGGAGTTCAACGCTGCGCTTTGCCTGATACCGGGACCAGAAAAAGAAAATCCCACTTTCAAATCCCATTTACAATCAGACACTGTTAACATAGATAACAAAGCCATAAATAAGTTCAGCTAAACGATCGCGCTGTACTGCCCGTAGTTTAATTCAATAGTAATAGAAACGTCTCTACGAGTTTGTTGTACTAAAGCAGGCGTTAGTCGAGCTATAATGTGTATACTATGTAAAGTCTGTATTCCACTGCCCAAAATATAGCTTTGTTTTTGCTTTCACAGAGAAGACCTGGGAAAAGTACTTGTATGGGGGAAAGGAGACCGAAAATATATATTTAATACTTATAAGGTTTTTATATTTACTTATGTCACGTCATTGTCATAACTAAAAGGGTAGGACAGAAAGAACCTGTTGTTAAGACCCTTCGTTCCCTACTTTCCGTAATATTTCCAAGATATTGGAACTCAACACGCAATGAAATGATGAATGAAATCAAATTCGGCGGAAAGTGGGGAACAAGAATGGAAGTATCTTTTCACTAGGTTCCCAAGAAGTGTCTTAACCCTAGGTTCCCAAGTTCCCGCTACCTACCCTGCCATACGAGGAATACAGCGTGAAGCTAATAAAAGAAATACTACTTGTTTATAGTAAAGTTTATATAATACTTGCTTTGCAGAAGCTATAAACATAGCTCCTTATATAGAATTATCCTATGGAGTATCAGCCTAAAAGGTCTGATAGTCGTAACACCAACCTTGGACCCTTTCCGTCCACTTTACGACATCCCTTGCGGAAAAATTAAGGGTAGCAATTACAGAGTTTACTCTTATTTGGTTAAGCCCCAAAGCGAAGGGTGAATGTAGTGTATGTAGGTTAGATTGATCGTTCCACCGGAAAGGTTTATTCCTCAGTTTAATTGAAAACGTATACCCAAAGTTTTATATGGAATGTTTTATTTAATCACGGTTAAGATGGGGATTTAATAGTAAATGTCTTTGGTTCAATTTCCAATCTGGGAATGAATTATGTTGTGAATGTATCGAAATTTGGGTTAAAAGTAGGCAATTAAAAGTGGGCATTTGGATATTAGGTTCCCATCGTTCTATACCGGATGTAGCGTGATTTGTTAAGAGAAAATTTAAATAGTATATATTTAAATTATTAAAGAGGAAAGTATATATTTAAGTTATTAATTTTTTTTTAGCTTCACGCTGTTTCCCGCACGAGGCAGGGCAGGCAGAGGTAACCCGGGAACCTAGTGTAAAGACACTACGTTCCACTTCCGTTCCCCACTTTCCGCCGAATTTGAGGCATTGCGTAGAAATAATTATTATTAAGAAATAAAGCGGCGTTGAGTTCCGCCACTCAACACGCAATGCCTCAAATTCGGCGGAAAGTGGGGAACGGAAGTGGAACGGAGTGTCTTAACACTAAGTTCCCGGGTTCCCTCTGCCTACCCTGCGTCGTGCAGATTATAGCGTGAGGCTGAAAAAAAAAGAAATAAATAAAAAGTTTATATTCAAGTTACTAGTATGATACAAGTAGGTACTTGTCACAGGAGGTGCTGCTCTTCCATAACACATATGTTACGTTCATTGTAACGTATGTGTTAACTAACTTAATTGCTAACGTAAAATTAAAAAGTAGTAAGAGCAAGCCTATGTCTGTGTGTGTGTGTGTGTGAGTGTCTTCGCCGATGCATTAAGGATTCTGTAGTGTCAATGTCAAATATTGAAAATAATTCAATATATTGAAAAATAAAAATATTAAATATTCCATCTCTTCGAGTACACAATCGTCGCACACACCATCTGCCGCGTTTACAGTCGCACATATCTCTGCGCCACGATTTGCCCATTAGATCAGACGTACATAATATAATTAGTCTGATTATTACCTCAATCGGAATTCGATCCCAACACAATCGGGCAAAGTAAACTAAAGAAAAATTTAAACATTTATATCCATTTTAGTCCACTTTAAACGTCCCGTTTCACGCTATTTATGGATATTTAAATAAAGTTAACAGACGTTAGCTCATTATGTATTTATATATTCCGTATTAGTGCCGACTCCCGAGTCTCGATTACATGCACATTTTTTGCGTCAGCTGCGAATTTGATTTACAATTCTAACAAGTTTTGGTTGAAATATATAAGAAAGAAGTAGAAAAAATGGTTTTTATTGAAAGAAAAGTAAATTTAAATTTATCAGTAAAAAATGTAGCTCACGTGTGGCAACGCTCCCATAAACTTAGCAAATTAAAGTCGAATTATACAAAAATGTTTGTATAAATTGTAGCCCATTTGTTGTTCTGCTGTATGAGCTATATTATTGTAAAGTTTTATCTAAATTATCGTGAAAACCATCTATCCATACAAATTTTGATTCTTATAAATTTTTGTTAGCCGAATTGGCTCGTCTTGCTTTGTTACCAAATTCGAAGAAAATATTAAATATTTTAATTTTCTCCAATGAAATCGAATTAAATATTTAATGTTTTCATTTTTTCGCTCTGGTAACAAGGCAATGGGCGGCGTTGAGTTCCACCACTCAACACGCATTGCCTCAAATTTGGCGAAAAATGAGGAAAAGAAATGGAACGGAGTGTCTTAACACTAGGTTCCGAAGTTTCCTCCGCCTACACTGCTATGTGCTTGTCTTGTTACTAGAGAAAGGTAGCATGACGCTGTACGTGATTCTACCAACCAAAGTTGAGTACCGACACTCATCATGCGATATCTTAAAAAGTTGAGTGATAAGTTAACCCTCTCTATGCGGGATACAGCGTGAATCCAACAGTATATAGAGATAGGTCTACTTTACCTTTAATGTAATTTTATTCCCGACTTATAAAGAGAAGGGTCTGTGTCTGTCTGTGGCAGTATAGCTTCTGAATGATGATTTGAGTGTTATTTTTTAATCGTAATCCTTAGCTGCTTATTTTGAAAAATGGCAGTTTAAAAGATATAAGAATTATGCTAAGATGAGCTAATGATTAATTAGGTCAGGATATTTTAAAATGTGAAATATTTTACTATGACATATTGTGAATTAATTCATGTGGAACTCTTTCATCAGCGCGGGAAAATAATTTATCTACTAATATAAACGTGGCACGATAGATAGAAATTAGTTTTTCACGCTGTACCCCGTATATGCAAAGGTAGACAGAGGGAACCTAGGACCCCAGTGTTGAGACTCTCCGTTTATTACACCATAGAACGCGCTGTCCTATTACTAGAACGAGCAAGCCTCATTAATTCATTCTGTATTCAATTTATAAAGAAAATTTTCTTCATAGAATTCTAAAGGGGTCAATAGAACTCATCGTTTAAACCTACTTTATAATATTACTAACAGATACCTTTGTTAAGAAAACGTTTCTTTGAACATAATACAGTATATAGAAGGTTTAAGATAATTTTCTCCTTGTATCTAATGTAATAAGGCCTAAAATAGCTCGACGCCATATAAAACATGAGTTAAACCATTAATCATATACAAAATAAATTAAATGAAAAATCGATATATGTATAATGTAACCGAATACGAAAATCAGAAATTGGGTTAACGATGATACGATTGATGTTTGAGCTTTGATGTGACTAATATATGTAATTTTTGTTCATCAACTTTTTTATGTAAATTATTTTTTTTCAGCTTTACGTACGATAAGACTCTCCGTTCCTCTCAAATTTGACGCATAGCGTGTTGAGTAGCGGCACTCAACTTCTCACCAGAGCGAAGAAATGAAAATATTAAATATTTTATTTTCTAGAGTAGTACAGACGTGTGACTGTAATCCATATTATAATAATAAAAGAAACTCTCTGTACATTACTGTCGGTACGTGAAAGATATATTAAAAAAAATCTTTCTTTCTTCCTTTCTTAGCTTCACGCTGTATCCTGCACGAGGTAGGGTAGGCAGAGGGATTTCAATGTATAAATTATTGTCTTCAAATTGATCAGTTTGTTACAACAATCAATTAATTGAGAGGAGTAAATAAAATAGAATAGTTCAAGCGGGCGAAGCCGTGGGCAGTTGGCTAGTAACAATATATAATTATGAAGTCACATACCATTATTATACAACAGTAACTAAATGTGACGTTTCTGGGTTTGATTCTCATCATTTTGTATGAACTGTGTACTCTTTTAGCACTATGTTACCTCTGTCTACGGCTTATGGCGTGAAGATAAATGAAAACTGGTCAAGTGCGAGTCGGCATCGTTCACTGAGGGTTCAGTATCAATTTCACTATATGAGCCAATAATGGGTTTTGGTCAAAAATTTATAAGAATTAGAGAATTTAAGTTTGCGGTACGTAAACACTCACTTTTATAAAATAATCTTTCTCTATAGGTTTTGTATAATACTTTTCTATAAAATACCTATAAGTTTTAATTTTTTAGATTTTTTTTATGTCTATTATGAGTTGTCACGTTGTACTAAATTTTTATTACTGTAGGTCAACGGAAAATATACTATAAGTTTTGATTACGCGGCGAATTTCATACAAAATGAAACAAAACGATGTAGAAATGCTTGCAACTTTTATTTTTGAGCTTCACACTGTATTCCGCACATGGCAAAGTGGCAGAAAGAACTTAGGAACCCAGTGTTAAGACACTCCGTTCTGTTCTCTACATTCCGCTGAATTTGAGGCATTGCGCGCGCTTTGTCTTGTTACTAGAGCAAAGAAAACATTAAATTTAATTTAATATTTTTAAATATTTAATTTCCATTCAAGTGGGAATCGAACCCACAGCCTGTCGCGTTTACAGTCAAATACTTGTGCCCCTGCGCTAGATAGAGCGACGTCGTTAATTTTTAGTCGTAAGCCTAAAAACTAAAACAAGCAAATCTTTTGATGCTATAACTTTATAACTTTATTTTTTCCTGTACTTGAACGAACCGTAGACCTGATTATTTGATGTTTTTATAAGCTTCACACTGTATCCCGCTCATGGCAGGGTAGGCAGAGGAAACTTAGCAACCTAGTGTTAAAATACCCCGTTTCGATCTTCACTCTCTGCGAAAATTGAGGCATTGCTTAGCCGTATGATTCCGGCTTAGAATAGGATCACCCTGGTACTGATGGTGTCGTAAGAGGCGACTAAAGTGTGTGTGGTAGAGTCACGTTGCCAGTAATGGCAGCACGCATGGGCAGACTCGACCGGATTATTACCACCCCCGGCATTTAAGACCGGCGTTAAGTAGTGGCTTTGGCCACTGCGTTTCGCATTAGGTAATGCCGGGCCCCGGTGCCCTTCCACCTTAATGGACGGCACGCTCCTGTAGTTCCTCTGGAGTTACTCGGGGCCGTGGGCGACGGTGATCACTTACCAACAGGTGACCCGTACGCTCGTTTGCCGTCTTTTCCATAAAAAAAAAAATAAGTGGTGGAACTTAACGCCACGCTTTGCTTCGTTATCAGAGCTAAGAAATCAAAATATCAAATATTTACATTTAAAATATTAAATATGTATCTCATTTCCTCGAATGGAGATCAAATTCACAAATTGTCGTCTACAGTCACACACGGGCACACCCCTGCACCTTGACGGACCTCTAATATATATTAGTTTGATATTTCTACGTAAACTCAGAATAAATGGTCCTGATAGATAACTAAGAAAGCAATTCTGTAAGTATTCCATTTTTAGGGTTACACTTAGAGGTACGTTTAGGGAACCAACCAGTTTACTAAAAAAAATGTTACCTGCTTTAACGAAATCAGGGCAAGTACCTAACCAGCTAGTAACTTCTTTTGTTAAACCAGGTATTTAATAGACCACTTACATCGCCTTACCTTTAAGGCTTCGTTATAATTTTTCAATTAAATATAGATTATAAAGAAAACTTTTCAAGTCGTAAACCTAAGCTCCCCTTCGGGTGAGGCGTGAATGGTTTGAAAAAGAAAATGTTTAATTAAGAAGTTTTAATTGGTGTGAAATATTCCATGAGACCGTCGCGGCGCATTGGTACAGAGCTGAACTACAAATGATCCACAGCCATATGGGTTCGATTCTAGTTGATTATTTCATTTTATCGATTTGGTGACAAGACAAAGTGCAGAGTTAAGCACCGCCGTTTAGAACCCAATATCTCAAGAATTGGGCGACAGGTGTGATCATATTTTTTAGATTCGCTGTGACCCTAACATTGCAACGTAAGCAGAGGGAACTTGGGACCCTAGTGTTAAGGCACTCCGTACCCATTAAAACACTTCTGTTTCCAAATTTCCGCGCGAATTAGAGGCATCGCGTGTTGAGAGTCGTAACTCCACAAACAATGACGACAATTTAAAATATTAAATAGTTTATATGTACTTTAGTGGGAGTGTACCTAAGCCAGTAACAAGTCGCACTTACAGTCGCACGCTTGTGCCCCTGCACCTCCAATTCCCTTGAATGATGACTACTCATTAACATATAATTCTTCATTATTCTTTCATTCTTCTTCATTCTTTAGCTTCACGCTGTATCCCGCACATGGCAGGATAAACAGAGAGAAGTAGAGAACCTAGTGTTAAGACAATCCGTCCCGCCCGCACTTTCCGCCGAATTTGAAGTATTGTGTGTATGTAGACGGAACTCAACGCCGCGCTTTGCCTTGTTACCAGAGCAAAGAAACTAAAATATATAAAATATTTAATTTGAAAATATTAAATACATTATTACCTTGAGAAGGGATCTAACCCACTGTCCTATAATATTTTGACTTTGTGAAGTTATAATTGTAATCAACTATTAAAAATAATATTTAATAGTTGATTACAATTATAATTTCACAAAGTCTAAATCGAACCTGCACATCATGCTATGAACACAATTTTAACTACTTCTCTTATAAAAAAAACCATCCACATTACAAACAGAACAAAGAGCAAAGCCAATTAACAGACACATTTTGACTTAAATATGAAACATGAAATGTTTGATTCATCATAAAATAAGCATTCATTTTAAAATTGTACGTATTCATTATTCATACATAAATGATTTTAAAAGGCCAATTATGAACGTATTTTGTTTCAACATTTCAATTTTACGTTTAAATATTGTTTGTGACGTCATCATGACGTAGCAAAGGGGCGTCTGTGAACGACGGGTTGTGGGTTCGACACCCACTAAAAGGAATGATATATTTTATATTTTATTGAAATAAATAAAAAAAAATACGTATAATTGTATAGTTCTGTTACCGGCTGAATCCTTTCCCAATTATAGTGATATAAAAGTGAACCAGGAGAAGATACAGACATTATTTTCTCGTTACGGGAACTTGGCATACTGCGGCGTTAAATTTCGTTACTCAAAAAGCTACGCCTTAAGAAGTCCTGGGGATCGGAAATATTTTAATGGGAACGTAGTGTCTTACCACTATGTTCTCATCTTCATCTGACTACCCTACTATATACGGCAAGCTGTACTTGAAGCTTACAAAATAAGAAAAGATAAATTCAATATTAACCGAGATTTACTCGTATAGTAAGATATCATAAGATAAAAACAAGTAAGGCAAGTATGCATATAAATATTTTTACCTTATTGGCTAAAGTGAAATATAATGTAAAATAGTTACAATCTTGTACATCAGGGGTTCCCAAAGTTTCGCAAAGTTTCACTCAGGGGCCGTCCGAAGCTAGACTAATATACTCGTATGTATATATACTGACAAAATATTAACACATTCATCCAAGTCTTTATTTTTTTTAACCAAAATTAATATATATTTTTTTATTTGTTTAGTATGCTTTTTCACTTGGGTGTTCTGAACACTACATTTCTCTAAAAAAGGGGTCCATGGAATAATGGAACAAAAATATTTGGAACCACTGGTGGATCAAGAAGATATAGGAGTATAATATACATATGTAAGCTTTTATGTGAGACAAATCGATGGGATATTATCTCCAGTTCATGTCCATAAATTACAACCTTTCTCCTAAATAAGTGTCGTATCACTTTAATATCATCAGCATCTGACTGTGAGCGCGAATGTTGAATCCTTACTCTGTCTTAATTCCTTGCTCTGATAACGCGGCGTTGAACTCTGCTACTCAAAACGCCGTCTATATACGGGATACAAAATAAACAAAAAAAAATTACAAACATAATTTAATCTAATCCAACAAACACAGACATCATAAACATATTTTGTTCATTAACTTTAAGTAATTCCACGAAGGTATCTAATTAGGAGAAAGCATTCTTGTTATTTGGAATTGATTTTTTTAAATTCCTTTCAGCTTTCAAATATAAGAAAAGGATCAAAGTAAAAAAGGCTTAGTTCATAAGATATACTGAAATGTTTATTTTCGTTTGCGTATAATCAATGTCTATCGTGGCGCAGAGAAACAAGCGTGCTACTGATAACGCGACATGGTTTTGTCGCTTTGAAATTATTCAGTTTTTATGTAAGAGATAAGGCAAAGTAGGAGCTCAGACATCTGGTAAGCTGGGTAAGCCTCGTGTAGCACCAGAGGAGCTACAGGTGTCTGGTCGACCTTTAAGATGAAGACAGACGCACTTTTTGAAGATATCCATGTCGTTTCGATCTGGTAACACTGCCATAGGTTGGCCATTCCACGGTTGCTGGGCGCGAAGAAGGAAGTTTCAATAAAATCGCAGTCAGTTACAATGGAGTGCTACAGTGCCTCATATCCCAATGACGATGATAATATTTCACCTTGTGACGTACGGCCAGAAAATTTCGGCAACAGGTACCAAGTCAAACAGTTCTCCAGAACACTCCTCGTGATAAAAGTGGTAGAGAACGCCTCGCAAGGAAATGTCTCTAGGCAGGGCCAAAGTGTCGAGGCATCACAGATTGTTGAGTCCACAACTATACTTTGTATGCGATCTAATGGATCAATCTACTACTTAGGAGCACCAGCTTATAAATAAGAACACTACACCTTAAAAGGCCGAACTAGTATCGTACTAGGCTCTATATAGGGTCAAACGGTTTTTTGGTGTGAAGTGCTGTCTTGTGCTATATTTGGTACGAAGAAACGGAAAAGAAGAAGCGGCCTGCCTGATGAAGGGCTCAAGCGTGCTACTGTACCCGCGACACATAGTAGGTTCGATGATATAATTATTTAATATTTTACGGGGTGTCTTAAATCTAGGTTCCCAATTTCCCCCAGCCCTATCTTGCTTTGTGCAAGATATATCGTAAAACTTGACTCGAAAGGCAAAAGCATCTTTCAAATAAAATTATTGAATTTTGCTTGTATCTCAAATCATATTAAACAAGCCTACGTAAAGTGATACGTCTAGTAATTGTTAATCTATACCAATTTCCAGAGTAATACCAATCGAGTTACGTCCAGCGAGCTCTAACAGCGTTAGTTCATTGTGGGACATTGACCGTTATCATCTGATAGAGACGCGTTATGTTCGTTTATACACGATCAATATGACATTGTAGGTAATTGTGTAGAGTTAAATATGGGAGTACTAAGTAGGGGATTTGGTTTTGTGTCAGAGCAAATATGTAAAATCGCTTTGGCGATTTATAAGATTAGTTTTCTAATAGCGTCTTTAGTTTTCTGAGTGAGAATGAGAAATATGTATGCTCTATGACTATCCTTAATCTCCTTGTAATGTACAAATAAATATGGTAATATTTTTACTATTAAAGTGTTGATCGAGAGTGGATCAAGAGTGGATCGAACCCATAACCTATGGCGTCTACAGCCACACACTTGTTCCTCTGTACCATGCCGTTGTCGCATTTTTATATATATATATATATATATATATATATATATATATATATATATATATATATATATATATATATATTTGACGTAGTATTTGAATTACATGTCTGGTTAATTACATGCGCAGATCGCACACTAGCTCTATCTCTCACTCCCGTACAGATGATCTACAAAAGAATTTATTAATCCTGACGGTCCTGATAAGGATAACAGGAAACTCTTTTCAAATTATTGCATTATCATCGGCTCTTGATACGTGTGCAAAGTTTCAAATTTATCAGAGTTCTAGAAACTTGTTAATAATTGAGCTCAAAGATTCCATTACATACATACATACATACAATCCAATCCATCTAATAAAAGCGTGTTAAAAAACTAACCGTCTGTAGGCACGACTCTCGATCTCGCTAAATCTGCCTTATTGCCCACCAGTATGACAGCTCTACGGGCAGTGTGTCCGGCTGCCCATAATATCTGTAGTCTTCTCTCAGCCTCTGCAAAGCTGGTTCGGTCCGCTGTCGAGTAGACCACGCAGTAACCATGTGCTACTCCTTCTGACTGTTGAAAAATTTAAGTAGTTTTGTATTTGAATTTACATACATTGAAATACTGTATAACTCAGCTTCACGCTGTATCCCGCACATGGCAGGATTGGCAGAGGGAACTTGGGAACCTAGTGTTAAGACACTCCGTTCCATTTTGATTCCCTACTTTTCGCTGATTTTAAGACATTGCGTGTTGAGTGGCGGAATTTAACGCCACGCTTTGCCTTGTAACCAGAGCGAAGAAATGAAAACATTAAATATTTAATTTGAAAATATTAAACATTATTTCCTCGAGTAGGAATCGAAACCAAAACCCGTCGTGAACGGTTACAAGTTTGTGCCGCTGCACCACGACAGGCCCCAATACTGTATAAATATTTAACATCTTCATTTTTTCACTTTGGTGACAAAAAAAGCACAGAGTTAAGTTCTGCCACTCGGTGATAAATAGGGAACGGAACTGCCTGAATGGGAACAGAGTATATTTTATTTTTTAGCTTCACGCTGTATTCCGGCTAGGCAACGGTGAACCTAGTTACCATAGAGAGGAAATAAAATTAATTATTCTCCTGGGAATCAAATCTACAATCGTCGCGTTTACAATAAGATGCCGTACCATTGTGATACAACCTTAGATCTACATAAAAATATTATAAAAAAATATAACTAAAAACTTTACTTTAAAGTCACTATAATTTAGGATAAGCATTTTTTGACTTACAATTAAATTGTCTGGTGGTGAATCTAAGAAGGTGATTTCCGACTCTTCTCCCGCGAGCAGCACACATACAGACTTCTCGCCGGACTCGTCATCTGAAACACCATTTCTATCAAATCAATGAAAAAAAAAACCTGAAAAGACGCTTTTATGTTAGGTAGTTTTACCAAATTAATGATTTTATAAATAATGATGCACTTTGGGAATGAAATGCTCGCTAGAGTCTATTTCAAATGTATCACTGTTACTAGTAAGCGTGAATTTGCAAATAATTGATTATTAATAAAAGTTTCTTGCGCTGGTTCCTCTCAGGTATGAGGCAGTAGCTTAAATAATTTCACGTGTAAAAAATTTACTTCTTACTTCTTATTTTTACTATTTTTTATATGTTATTCCACATTTAGGAAAGAATCACAATTTAAAAACGTATAAAAATGTTGAACTTTGTGGATTTCAACCCTCTTGGAAACTTTTAAAGCACTCTGAGTGACCAAGCCATACGTCCTTATTAAGCTACGTCGAAATTCTTTTACGCTTGTTACATGTTATATAGGTTATATAATAAGTTGTAACTTATAAAAGTTAACTAGTTACAATTTATATAATTATGTGTAAAAAAGAAACCATTTGGACATTTAACCCATAGTAAATCTGTTCAAATCCAGTTAACTCAGTAACTTAATATACACTATCCTTCACATACAAGCATTAACTATTACTACAAAGATTGATACAATAACTTACTACGACAAATCAATGACAAAACAAGATTCGAACTCAGAACTATCTCAAAGTCTTTAGTCTAAATACGGGCACCAATTATGGACTTTTAGCGAAGAGTCAAGAAACTTGGTTAACGTTAACTTAAACAGTATGTTAGAAGTAGTTCCACTTTGTACGATACTCGTTAGCGAGTTCGGTTGTGTACTTAGAGTGTTCCTAATTGACTATTATAGCTGGTGATGGCGTAAAAGTATCATGGCCTATTGATTTTTTTCAGCCCTACGTTGTATCCCGCACGTGGTAGGGTAGCTAGGGTAGGAAACATGGTAACCTAGTGGTAAAACAATCTGATCTCATTAACACTTATGTTCCACACTTTTCGCTGATTTGGAAGTGTTGATTGTTGAGTGACGGAACTCAACGCCGCGTTTATTAATTAATGCTGTATTCCATCTATAGTAGGTTAGGCAGATGGAATTTAGTGTTAAGATACTGTGTTATTGGTGAAGTGATATGTGCTCATCTGGCACGCTGGGAACGCCATAATCAAAGAACCATACCAAGATACTCTGTTCCTCATACACCGTCCTAAATTGAAACATTGGAAGGTTAAAAGAACTCAACGCCGCCCTTAGTCCTCTTACCAGAGCGGAAAACTAAAAAAATAATTCCTAGTGTAAATCAAATCCACAGCCTGCCAATGTGTCATGACATCGATTCTAATCGTATTTCAATGACATTAGTCCCATATACAACTCCTTTCAACGGTTTATCATCTTTAATGTAAGATGTCCAGGAGATTGCTCTCATAATGTTAATGGAATGGCTTTAGAAATAAATATTTAATTGGTCGTGAATGTTTGTTTACGGGCAAGGACAAGACGGTTACCAAAGTGGTCTATTAAATATATGAGTGGTCCATTGCTTGTTAATATCCAGCTAAAAGGGCTATTTGATAAGAAAATAAATTTAAATTAACGTATAGAATATAATCAAGAATAATATTCTAATCTATACGCTAATTAAAATTTGTACTTTTTAAAACCTTTTTAAAGGATTTTTCTATACAAAAGGTATGAAACTCTAATCGGCGTTAAGTTTTTACAATGCCTTGATAATTATTCGGAAATTCGGAAATAGTAGTGTCTTAATCGGAACAGACTGTGTTCCCAAGTACCTTCTGTATACCTTACTACTGTATCCCAGTGGGAAACTGAATAAATATTCATTGGGCAACGTTAATTATAAATCTCCCCATAAATATGCTGACAATATAGCAAAACTAAAAACCAACTTACCTATACTAGTATCATACGCGTGCAAGTACTCCGATGTCATGAACTGCCCCACAAGGCTGGACTTGCCCACGCCTGGACCCCCTAGCACGAGCACTCGATACGTGCTGAGGCCCGCTGAGGAATCCCTGGTAAGAATGTCATATATGTCGGTAATTAGAAAAAATATGGAGAAAACAGTGATGAATGGAGAAAAAAAAACGAAAATTATATTAATAATTTTATTTCATATTTAGTAGTACAAGTTCATTTATTATTTTAGATTTAGATATGCCTAATAATGATAAAAAAAAAAACTTTTAGTTAGGAGAGTAGTCATGAGACAATTTATAATGTAAAGGTAAAAAAATAATATATTGTAATTAATATATACATACGATAAGAAAATTTGATTTAATGATAAGATAACAAGAGTATGTACCACTTGGTCTGTAGTATAATAGATAATATATATAAAAAAGTGGATGAATATTGATAGAAAATATTATTCACTCAAAATGTACTGCTGAAATACTATGCCGCTGCGCTACAACGGCCTCGCCTTTTTATCATTGTACTCAATATTCTGCATGAAAGTTACAAAAAATAAAACAAGAGCTTTTAAAAGCTTCACTCTGTAAACAAAAATGGATTTTAATTCAAATTTTAAGTAAAAAATCCTTTTTTGTCAAAAGCAAAGAGAACATATTTGTTTTTTTTTATTTATTATTAACTAAAAAAGAGTGATATAAATATAGCATGATGATATAGGGAAGTATAAAGTTTACTTACCTGAGTAAGTAAACTTGTTTTAACACGTATGTTCCTAAGTTTCCTTCGCCTACATTGGATGCGCAGAATACAGCGTGAAACTGAGTAAATAAACAAGTAAGTAGTAACTGATTACTACTTACTTGTTAATTTACTCAGTTTCACGCTGTATTCTGCGCATCCAATGTAGGCGGAGGAAACTTAGGAACATAGTGTTGAAACACTCCCTATTGTCTCCTTTTGATTGCGAATCCAACACTGTGCTTTACCTTGCTACCAGAGCAAAGAAATGAAAATTATTTCCTATTTTCATTTCCTCGACTGGGCATCGAATCTACAAACTGTCGTGATAACAAACACACATTGCCCCTGTGCCACGACAAGCCCCATGAAATGAACCTACATGAGAAAATATATATTTATATTTTATTTTATAGATAAAAAAAAGAGGCCTGTCGTGGCGCAGCGGCACAAGAGTGTGACTGTAACCGACAGGTTCTGGGTTCGATCCCCAGTCGAGGAAATGAAATATTTAATATTTTCAATTTGAATATTTAATGTTTCATTTCTTCGCTCTGGTAATAAGGCAAAGCCCGGCGTTGAGTTCCGCCACTCAACACGCAATGCCTCAAATTCGGCGGAAAGTGGGGAACGTAAGTGGAACGAAGTGTCATAACACTAGGTTTCACATCCGTTCCCTCTGCCTACCCTGCCTAGTGCGGGATACAGCGTGAAGCTGAAAAAAAAAAATAAATAAAACAAACCTCGAGGACGCCAAGGAGCAAGGTGCGGAAGCTCTAGTGATAGCTTCAGTGCTCGACGCGCTCGATGCTACAGATGTATTCGAGCGAGATCTTCTTGAACGCAGAGAATCTCCCCTATTCACTACGCCTTTGCCTGATAAAATGTTATTTTTATGAATAAGGATTATTATGAATACTTTTTTTAAGGTGTTAATACTGAGGCCTCTCGTGGCGCAGCGGCACAAGCGTGTGACTGTAACCGACAGGTTGTGGGTTCGATCCCCACTTGAGGACATGACATGTTTAATATTTTCAAATTAAATATTGAATGTTTTCATTTCTTCGCTCTAGTAACAAAGCAACGCGCGGCGTTGAGTTCCGCCATTCAAGGTAATGCCTCAATAACGAAGTGTCTTAACACTAGGTTCCCAAGCTCCTCCTGCATACCCTGCCATGTGCGTGATACAGCGTGAAACTGAACTTATTCAGTTGTTAAGGAAAGAAAAATACTTATTTAGAAAACGTATAAAAATTTGTACGTAGTGTAACCCGTCCAAGAGGCGAGATATAAGCGCGACATATTGTGAGTACGATGCCCACTCGAGGAAACGACATTTTCAATTATTTACTCTGCTAATAAAATAAGTCACGGCGTTGAGTTCCGCTATTGATCGCGCAATGCCTCTCAAATTTGCAGGAAATTAGGATGTCTTAATGCGAACGCTGTGTCGCAATAATACCAGCTTTCACAGTTTCTTCTGGCTACCCTGTTCCATACGGGATACATGTAAAGGTAAATATAGATAAAACATAAGAATTTGCTGCGGCTTCCACCAAAGTTCAATGGAAAAGTATCTTTTTTTATGATTATTATAGAAATTACTAATGTGATACAAAACAGAACGTTTCTGTTTCTATAACTAAAACGTAAAAAAAGAGAGATCGATGTATTTCAACGGACGGAGAGCGGAATCTTTTTTTTTAAATTTGCACTTGGAACGTGTCATATATAATTCATAGTAAAATTCCATTTCACAAGAGAGACAAATGAAAGCTTGTACATAATACGTACAATTTTATTAACAACCTTATCCTGAGGCAGTTCTCGGTATAAAAACAGAATAAAGAATTATACCGATTCATCAACAAGTCAACCTTTTGTCTAGCGATTTTAAAAAGCACATTGTATTTTTAAAAAGTGGATTTCATATTAAAATTCAGGTTGAAAAGCTCAAAAGTATAATAACTTTTATATAAAATTGTAGAAGCTAACGAATATTTGCACTTGAGTCACTCGGGATTATTTACGTGACGGAGTGGTATCAATTTTTTGTACAATGAAGTCGTCGTTTTGTTTTCAGATACACGTGACTTGTAATTCAACACTCCATTATTCATTTTTACTTTAACTTATAATTTTTGTTTTTCACTGACAAATCTGTGTGCAAGTGTTTATTTATGAGTGAGAGAATTCAGTGTGATTCAGTATACTATTTTAAAATTTGGAACTCAGTGAATCTAGTGCTTCAACACTACTCAGCTTCACGCTGTATCCTGCACCTGGTAGGGTAGGCAGAGGGAACTTGGGAACCTAGCGTTAAGACACTCCGTTCCACTTATGTTCCCTACTTTCCGTCGAATTTGAGGCATTGCGTGTTGAGTGGCGGAACTCTGTTTTCAATTCTGACATAGAAAGTACAGTGATACAAAATCTTAATTTTAATGCTTGACTCAGATTCGCGATCGCGCTCTTTCAATGTTTTATTTTACACTTAATTTATAAACAAAGCTGGATAAGCTTTATGAATTTAGTTTAAAATTAATCTAGAAAAATAAAAAGTATTTAATTACTTTTAGTTTCATTTGTGGATAAACGCACAGACATACTTGTATTAATTTATGGAATTAAGTTCAAACGGCTGCGAGCTTAAAAGCAATGATTTTACTACTAAGTATATCAATGGTAATTTGTTAAATTCAAAAAGGCAAACAACTTGCAACAAAGCAAAGCGTGGCGTGGAGTTCCGACAACTTCTAATGTCTAAAATTAAGCAGAAAATGGAGAATGGAACGGAGTGTCCGTACACTAGGTTTCCTGTGTACCGTGCCTTGTGTGAGATACAAAATAAAGCTTAAAAAACTTCTCAATGATTAAAAGATGAAAAAAACAAGATTTAAAGAGAATATGACTGTCAGCAAGCATAATTTTTAAAGTGGACGAAACGTAAGAAACGTGTTTCTACGCTATTTTCTCTATATTTATTTCAGTCAAGTGTAAAAGGTACTAAAATTAAAAGTATATCGAACAATTAACGTCCCAACGTACTCTTGAAGTCTTGCGGTTGCTAATATAATTTACCACACGCTTTTAACACTTTACAGCCTCCTTATAATTGAATTTCGTGACAATCTTTTTACGTAATATTAGCTTTAATAGTCTCAAAAAGCTGTTGCATAAGAATTGAACAATTTTATGTACGTCTTGGTCGAGTGGCAGTTACACAGTTGTGTTAACAAACATTGTTGTTTGCAATATGTGTTAAATGCTCGGGCACTTTGACTCAAGTACAATGAGTACGTCGTTCTCCATAAATGTATAAGGTGGAATTTCTTGAAATTACATTTTTAATGTGAACCTTTCTTTTTAATAAATATTAAACAATTTTGCATGCTTTGAATGGATATATGCTCTCATTTTATATGATATTAATTAAAATATAAGTTTTGTTCGGGTCTTGGCGCAAAGGCACTAGCGTGGGACTAAACGTGTCAGGATGTGGTTTCTCACTCGAATAAGTGAAATGTTCAATATTTTTATTTCCTCGCACTGCTAACAAGGCAAAGCGCGGCTTTGAGTTCCACCACTCAAAATGCAATGCCTCAAATTGGCAAAAAGTGAGGAACGAAACGGAGTGTCTTAACACTTGGTTCCTAAGTCTCCTACCAGCCTACCCTGCCATGTGCGAGACTCAGCGTAAAACTGAAAAAAAGTATATAATATTTTTTCACCTGATAACCTAAAAATGAATACTTCTTAAACTTGCACAAACTTCACAATTCTAAGTCAACGGGCAGCTCAATAATTTGGCAACAAATTTTATATGCAATGCACTAAAAACGGTGCATAATCACTCGTATGATTTATCAGCTCAATATTTGATATTAGTTCCAATATTTAACTTTGATACCTCCACGGGATCATGAAATAAATGGACAATCTTCATGGACAAAAAAAACAAACGGGCACACAGTCGTCTGTCTAACTTCTACAGACGGACAACAAAGTTATCCCATAAAGGTTCCGTTGTTTTTCGTAACAAGTGCGGAACCATAAACAACTTAAAATTAATTTACAATAAATCTTACCAGTAATACTAAAATGCCGTAATCTATAGTATTCCTCTTCGACGCCGGTGTTTGGCATGGACGCGACCCTTGCTCTTTGCTGTGGCAGCCCCAGCAGTTGTCTCTCCCCTGTCCTAGATCTTTGTGCTTTGACTGATTGTGAACGGGAGTGGTGAGGACTTCCGTATCTGGTGAAAGAAGATTATTTTTTAGTTTTACCCTGAGTTCTGGAGAGTTTTGTTTTTTTTTTGCCTTATTAACGCGAACATTGGCAACACCAATGTTCTATTGAGAACATTGGTGTTAAGGCGAAAAAAGTTAAATAATATACTCTTCCGAGTGGGAATTGATCTCACATTAGCCTTCTGGCCAGGTGCTGTATGTATGGTTATAGCCAGGTGCAGTACTGCTTCGTCACAACGACCGAAGGAATAAGATTGATATATAATTTTCGTTATAGAAATTGCATTTCTAAGAACACTACCCTGATCAATAAAGTTGTTCATTTGTAAATCAACATTCAAAGTATATCTTATGATATTAATTACATTCGTATAACAGGCTAGACTACTAACTCTTCCAAGGATGGTTTTTTTAAATATAATTTATAGTGAGTCTTCGAAGAGCGAGAAAATGAAAATAGATTTTCCCGTGTCATGAAATATGTAGAAAATTGCATAATTGAAGTCGCCACTAAGACCTAGGAAACTGAATGTAGGCACGAGGCATTTACTAAATAGATCTTTTATATCTTTAAAGTTATCCAATATCTTCATACAAATCCAAGGTGTCTCTAATAAAAAGGTTCTTATGTCTTCCGCTATAAAAGTGGAGATAAACATTTTGAAGACCGCATTTTATGACCTTTTTATACTTTTCTCTTTAGCAAACTTAAGTTAAGTATTGTTTCTTTGCTATAAATATCTTTAGAATAAATTATAAGGAAAAAAAAGTATTAAAAACGTTTCTATGCCATTTCAGTCTACCGTGTCATCTAGTCTATCCATGCCCACGATATACTGCAACGTGCTCGATGTAATAATCGCAAAAATGAGTTCCGGCCGCTCAAACCGTTTTAATTTCGAATGGTAACTATTGTAAAAGCGTGATGCTTAGTAATTATTAACCGTATTTTAATTTGTCAGTTAATTTTCCTCATAATCTTAAAACATCTCATTAATGAAAAGCTAAATTCACGCGAAGTCATCCTCCTGACGCTGATCCCGCTCCTTTTCCTCTCTACCCCATCAGTACGCGTAATAACCCTTCACAGTAGATTATGTACCATAATTTTCATCCATTAACAGAGTGAGCGTCGAACTCGCTAAGGCTGCGTACAAACTATGCGTTTTTATCGAAAAACATTTTTTTTTCTCTAGAAAATCTGGCGGTAATTGATGAACAAAATATTTCAACGGTAAGAGTCCTTTGAGCTATTAAAATATCTTGTATTTTCTTAAATATGTATTTTCATTATTAAGCTATTTATATGCATATTTTTATAAATATATTGGTATAACAAAACTATTTATCTAAACCAATAGATTTCTAATATCTTCTGTAGTATACGTAAATATTACGAATATATAATATAAGTTACGGTATAATAGCAGTAGCAGCAGCAACAACTATAAAATTATACGCTTTGATACATTTTTTATTGATAATATATATATTGATAATGATATAAACACATTTTAATAAAATTACGAAAGTGCTTGTATTTTTTTAAAATAATTAAAATATTAGGTTATATAGCGCACCAGCGATCATCATTGACTTTGTAAGAAAATTGCCTGTTCTTCATTGGAATTTCAACAAAATTAGTGCTTCCTATAGTCTTCTAACCTTTCTTAGTGAGTATTTATTTTTATATTAGAAAGCCCCAATATTAAAAAAAATACTCAATAATTGAAGAAATATAAGATAAAAAGCTAAAATTGCAATAATTTCAATTGTGTAACAATGGCTTACAGTTTTTCATAAGAAAACTTTTACATTATTCATAAATAAAACAGAACATTCCCATTTCAACTTATATAACGACTAATCAACACTTCACTTAATTCAATTAAAATTCCTTATTAAAGCTTAATAGCACTTTGCATCGAAACCGTCATTAAAGACCGAATATTACTTCTATCACGACATTAGCACGCGGTTATATTTATTTAGTTATGAATGTTATTTAGTGACTTATTAATATTTAATCGGCACCTACAATAATAATTTATCCAATTTGGGTGGAACGCGAAATGTAAATTCACTTGACACTCAGTCTTCTAACTAACCAGCTATATTTGGGATTAACGCTAAAGAGTAATATATTTTTACTTATTTCTCATATATATAGTTCAATTTTTAACATAAATAATACGCAAACACTTACCGTTAACACTAAGTTCCCTTAGACTAACTCAAGCAATATTTTTATATATTATTTTTCATTTCATTGTCATGTCTACAGATAACTGAATCAACAGATTATTATAGACTGAGTATTTAGTGACAGTAATATTTACCTTACTAGACGATATAAGAGTCTTTTATCTTTTAAATAATAGCTTGCGTCTGACATGTCATTTGTCTCTCATATTTTTTTTTGTATTAAGAAAATAAATATACACCTATCCATTTTAACTAACGTTGATCTCCAGTAAAATATATACTCGTTTCTTATTGTTGTGATATTATTTTCGTTTAATTAAAAAAAACACTAACCAATATTGTTTAATATGTTTGTTAGTCAAATTTAAAATAGCTATATATATTTTGTAGGCTAATACTATAAATAAAAAGTACCACGCCCCAATCGTAGTTACATATAGAGTTTAAGAATACAAGCGCGTATCCTAAGCCTGTCTGACCCTGTATTTGAAAAATACTTTATTGTTTACGATGATATCCGTATTCTGTAATATCCCAAATTAAAATATTTCTTACTGTAGAAATATATAAAACTATTTTTTATTTTTTTTATGGAAAAAACGGCAAACGAGCGTACGGGTTACCTGGTGGTAAGTGATCACCGTCGCCCACGGCCCCGAGTAACTCCAAAACAACAGGAGCGTTGCCGTCCTTTAAGGTGGAAGGGCACCGGGGCCCGGCATTACCTAATGCGAAACGCAGTGGCCAAAGCCACCATTTAACGCCGGTCTTAAATGCCGGGGGTAGTAATAATCCAGTCGAGTCTGCCCATGCGTGTTGTCATTACTGGCAACGTGACTCTACCACACGCACTTTAGTCGCCTCTTACGACACCGTCAGTGCCAGGGTGATCCTATTCTAAGCCGGAATCACACGGCAAAAAATATGAAAAAATACTAGACATGGGGTTCTCTTATCCAATATTTAAAATACAAGGAAGTCATTGATATATAGTTTAAGTAATTGAAACAAAATTTACAATTTAAATTTACATAAAACCTGGTTATAATTTGGAAACATCTAAAACGTATGTGCAATTGACATCTAAAGTGATCTAAAGTGTAGTTACAAGTAAAGAGGTTGTTTAAGGTCGTAAGTCTACGCGTAACCTTATATCGCAATATGTCACACGTCTCACGTACAATGAAGATGGATAGTGCTCTGATCCCGAACGTTAATCACTCATCAAACTTGTTGATTTATGTTAATTAGTTGCTCTGATAGATCATATTTAATTATTTATAATACAAGGCTTTTGTTGTTACAATGATTGATTTCAATATTTAGTTGGGAACATTTTTTTCTTTTTGGCTTTACGCCCACAGCTGAATAGGCCGATGTAAATTGGGAACCTAATTTAAGGATACTTCGTTCTGTTCTCCACTTTCCACCGAATTTTAGGCATTGCTTGTTGAGTTATGTAGCTCAATGCCGTGCTTTGCCTTATTACTAGCGCGAAAAGATCATAATATTAAATAGTTTATTTGGAAATATTAGGCATTTCATTTCTTCGAATGGAAATCGAATCCAAAATCAACCGCTTTTACAGTCACACTATTATACTCCTGCGCCATGGCCCACCTTCAAGCTATAGCTCAGCTTCACGCAGTAACTCACACATGGCAGGATAGGCAGAGGGAACTTCGGAACCTAGTATTAAGGCACTCCTTTCCATTTCCGTTGCCTACTTTCCGTCGAATTTGAGGCATTGCGTGTTGATTGGCGGAACTCAACGCATCATGACAAACTTCTAAAATAATGTTTATACACACACATATTGCTCAAATTAAAAATAATTTATGATTAGTATTGTTATTTTTTTTAATGATTTGTACTTAGATTTATATTTAATTTGCTATTGATGTTATTACCTGCACAAATGATAATTATATCTAGCCAACTTTTAAAAATATAATTAAATAACGAGCAGGCTCTACTCAAAGTATTCTTCAACCTCGCAACGTCTTTTGTTCCTTTACAAAAATAGAAGGTAATTAATCAAAATTATATTTAGTCTAATTACTATAAAGAAACAAAGAGTTTAATTACACAAGCTAATCTCAGGAACTTATCAGCTCATTTATTGTGAAAATTGCAACCAACAACCGTGGCAATGCCAAAGACAGTTTATGTTTCCGTCGCAGGCTCCGTAACTATTATTTGTAATTTTTGTATGAACGTGCGAAGCAAATAAAATAAAATAAAAAAATAAAAAATATTTTATTGACAAAGTTACTAATTACAACTTTATGGGTTACTAACTCCTAAATAAGTATGAACTGTGTTTTAGGAGTTAGTGACTTCCCTGTTTAGTACATTTAATTAAAAACAACAAGTAAAAAATAAAAAAAAAACAAACAAATAAAAAATAAAAAAAACAAAAAAAAATAAGTGAGTGTAACCAGAAACAAAAGAATACAATTAATTATAAAGTATCAACTATTATTTAGTATGTACGTGTGCTTGTGAATGTGCCTGTGTGTATATGAGTGATTGTGTGTGTGTGTGTGTGTGTGTGTGTGTGTGTGTGTGTGTGTGTGTGTAAGTATGCGCGTGTGTCAGTATGTTGTGCCCGTGCCCGCGAGTGTGTGAATATAGTTATATTATTTAAAAGTATAAAGTAATTATGATAAAATAATAACCATAAAAAAACATATATATTTTTAAAACTGAATTATGAAAACTAATTTTAAAAAAGCTAACTAAATTCAACCACTTTTACAAACATTTACCATACAAAATTTTCAATAATTAAATACATCAAGAGCTCACCACAAGAGGGATTTACATGTCATTTCTATTGAATTATGTATTAACACATGACAAGAGTGAATGAAAATGCAATTTCAGAATTCTGTACAAGCTGAAATAACTGAATTTAGCTTGAATGTTGGTTCAGAATTAATATTCTATACTAAAAATATTATATATATACACTGCACTTGTGAAATAGTGTGCTTTTAACTACTATTCCGCTTCACCCGCGTTGGAAATTTTATTAATATTTATGATTTTGTTTTGTGTCGGTGAAATGACAAAAAATATCACTAATGAAAACATTTATCTCAAATTTTCAGTGAATTAATACTATCTGTTCTAACTAACAATACTAAATTCATTGAGAATTTGTGAAAAATTCAACTTTTGCGTTAGCTTGAGTTGTATAGCAAGTATTCTTGTTATTTTTATATACTCCTTTCTTGAAAATTAAAAACTCACCTTCACACTGTATCCTGCACATGGAAGGGTAGGCATACAGAACTGGGAACCTAGTGTTAAGACACTCCATTACACTTCTGTTTCCCACTTTCCGCCGAATTTTGGGATTCCGTGTTGAGTGGCGACTCTCAACGCCGCGGTTTGCCTTGTACCAGAGCAAAGAAATGAAAACATTAAAAAATTAAATTGAAAATATTAAATATTTCATTTCCTCGAGTGAGGATCGAACCCACAACCTGTTGTTTACAGTCACACATTTGTGCCACTACGCCACGACAGGCCTCTAAAAATTAAAAATTGGACTGAAAATTAAAAACGACAGTATATGAAATGTAAACTCAAAATAGTATCGTATTTACGTAAAATATACATATATTTGTAGTAAATTCACAAAATAATATTAATTTTAAAAGTTGAGTTTGTGACTGCCCTTAGTTTTACAACGTGTCACATCGTATCACCGCGGCAACGAAGACAAATAGCGTGTCCACGTTTTGTTGGTAATTCTCGTAATCACTCATATTTGTTTACTGTATTTATTTAATAAGGCCTGTCGTGGCGCAGCGGCACAAGAGTGTGACTGTAACCGACAGGTTGTGGGTTCGATCCCACTCGAGGAAATAAAATAATTAATACTTTCAATTTAATAATTAAAATGGTAATTTTAATTTCTTCGCTCTGGTACAAGGCAAAACGCGGCGTTGAGTCCCGCCATCCAACGCGCAATGCCTCAAATTCGGCGGAAGGTGGGGAACGGAAGTGGAACGGATTGCTTCACACTAGGTTCCCAAGTTGCTGTTGCCTACCCTGCCATGTGCTGGATACTGCGTGAAGCTTAGTATTTATTTTATGTATGTGCTATGTTCAATGTACTTTTTAGGGTTCCGTATTTTATAAGGAAAAAATTAAGCATCCTTTTTCTTCCTTAAAAAAATATAAGGAAGAAAAGGAATCCTTATATATTAGTATAAAGATTCCTTTTCTTCCTTGTTATGTGTTAAGACGATTTATCTCGAAATCAGGATATATCAATCTTAAATTAATATCAAATACTGTTCCTTAGAACATATAAGAAATCAATTGTTATGCAAATTGATAATTTATTAGTATTTTGCAGTAAAAAAATCATTATATATATATATATATATATATATATATATATATATATATATATATATATATATATATATATATACATATATATATATATATATATATATATATATATATATATATATATATATATATATATATATATATATATATAATATATATATATATATATATATATATATATATATATATATATATATATATATATATATATATATATATATAAAATTGTAGCTTATTTTAACTATATATATATATATATATATATATATATATATATATATATATATATATATATATATATATATATATATAAAATTGTAGCTTATTTTAACTATATGTAAAAAAATATTTGCTATAAAACAATATAGAAAGGTTTAAAATAAGTAGTATAACGCAGATCTATGAATTTTAGAATCTTTTATCTGTCTATCAGTTAGTACAATCATCTCTATCACGTAACTTAGTAAGTTGTGTTTAGTATATTGGAATTCATACATATGAACAAATTTGGAGCTATAATATATATAGTCGATAATCTAAATAAATATATTGTGTCTCTTAATGATTTACTAACATACTGTCTAATTTTAGAAGCGTAATTTGTGTTTGTAATTTTGTATAAATTTTCTTATTATTTCTGTGGGAGTAGAAAATTCATTATTATTTTCTTTTTGGGTTATTATAATATGTAAGTTGATGAAAATGCTCTCAATAAATTGAATCATTATAAGATATATCATATTGTCATTAAGCAAAATGTACTTTTCTTTTAAGGAATAAACTTTTGAACCATAATAGGTAAAATTTTGAAAAAAACGGTAACTGGTATTTAGTTTTTCTGTATCCTGCACGTAGCAGGATAGGCAGGGGGAACCTGGGAACCTAGTGTTGTGACACTCCGTTTCCATTAAGACATGTTTCTTACTTTCCGACGAATTCAAGAGTTCATTGCGTTTTCTTGTTACCGGAGCCAGTAATTAAAAATAATATATATTTAATTTAGGGATCGAACCAACAACCTACGGCATATGCGTGTGATTGTAACCGACAGGTTGTGAGGAAATGAAATATTAAATATTTTGAATCTTAAAATATTTATTGTTTTCATTTCTTCGCTTTGGTACAAGGCAAAACGTGGCGTTGAGTTCCGCCACTCAACACATCATGCCTCAAATTCAGCGGAAAGTGAGGAACGGAAGTGGAACGGAGTGTCTTAACACTAGGTTCCCAAGTTCCCTGCCATGTGCGGGATACAGCGTGAAGCTGAGCAACCCACGACCGGTCGTGCTTACTGTCACACACTTGTACCCCAGTGCCACTACAGGCTTTCATAAATAATGTAAATGAACATTCCACACAGTTTCGTTCTATTTACAAATATTTGTTACCAAATAACCATTATTTAGTACCTACAGTTAAAATAACAGCGACGCTTTACTTCCGTTATGATAACGCTTTATTGCTTTTTTTATTTGGTTGGAAATATTGTTTAATGGTGTACAATTGTTGATTGTTTGTTTTGTTAATTTAAGTTAATAGGTTCGATTTATTTCCTCTAATAAAAACATACAGCGCAGCGTTAAATTCAACCACTAATTGTACAACTACTTGAAAATTCGATAAGTTGGGAAACAGAGTGTCTTAACACTACGCCATACGTTATTACACGCCTATAATTATTTCTCATACATACTACGTAAAACCACTTCCATAGTTTCCAATAATAATATTGAAAAGCTAACGAAGAAGTGTGTCAAAAAAGAAACTCTGTCAAATTGAGATATAATCTTCCATCTTGTTTCCCTTAGTTTAATTATCAAGAAAGGCTATAAGCTATATAAAATTGCGTTAATTGTATCGATCTAAACTATTGTACTTGCAGTTAAACTTATCTCAGACACCATCTCGGACCAATATAGAAATATCGACGTGAATGTCAGACATTAATGTCAGACATAAATGTATGTACTATATTGTAAATGTACAGTAAATGTGTCCAAGCTGTTCACGCGCAAACGAACGAAGGTATACTGAAAATGTAAAAGCAGTACAAAACTTTTCAACTACACTAGACACTTGGACACAGCGCGTAGACACAGCGGCTGATACTCGATGTATACACTGAGCGCCGCAGATATGGCAGGGTAAGCAGAAGGAACTTGGGAACCTAGTGTGAAGATAGTCAGTTCCGTTTCTTACTTCAAATCTATCATTACATATATTACGTTTTATACCTATTGAGGCCTGTCGTTGCGCAGCGGCACAAGCTTGTGACTGTAAACGTTAGGTAGTGGGTTCGATCCCCCAGTCGAGGGAATGAAATATTTAATTTAAATATTTAATCTTTTAAATTTTAATATTTTAAATTTAAATATTTAATGTTTTCATTTCTTTGCTTTGGTTAGAAGGCAAAGCGCGGCGTTGAGTTCCGCCACTTAACACGCAATACTTAAAATTTGACGGAAAGTGATGAACGTTATTGGAATGGAGTGTCTTAACACTAGGTTCTCAAGTTCACTCTGCCTACGCTGCCATGTGTGGAATACAGCGCGAAGCTGAATTATTTTTATATAAACTACCTATAATAATATTCCTAACTAAGAAAGAATATAATTTACCGTTTTCTTAGAACAAATACATTAAACAAGGTTAAGATGGATAGGTTTAATAACGCCTTGTTTGGTGATTTATCGACACCTGAGCTTCGAGTAAATGAAAATGAACGTTTCTAATTAATTTCTTATGGATTTTATTCATTTATTAAAAAGAGAAACGTTAAGTATTCTCCCGTATGGCAGGGTACCTAAGGGAACCTAGCACTAGAATCTACTTTAGATTTTTTTTTGAAAAATTGCTTGGTGATTGGTGGATCTTAACGCTGCGTCTTTCACCCTCTAAAGAGAAATTAAATCAGTAACCACCGAGTAGAGTCAGACGCTATGCCGCTACACCACAGTGGCCTCATAAAAAACATGAATACAATATTAATAATGTGTACCTCTTGAAGAAACGTTTATAAAGAAAATGTTTTGCGAAATTGAAAAAGCGAGAAGCGTATTAAATTTACAAAGAATTCAATACATGAAAGTTGGTCTTTAATGAAAAAGAGAACGTTTTGTACCGGAAATAAAATATAAAATATCTTTTTTTAATACATTTATGAATTCTTTACAATACTGTACTTTAATTTCGTATCAATAGATGGCTAGATAGATAAGTAAAGAGATTCTATATATTTTTTATTTTCAGTTTAAAAAGTTTGGAATTGTCCAAAACCTTTTAAAAAAAATAGATTTTAGAAAGGCGGAAAGAGAGCTTAGCCATTTATTATGTTGTTATATATTATATATTTTTGAATATTTTAAGTACATAGATTTTAAGTTAATACCTAAGTTGCCAGGGGGAGCGTTTGAGTACACAGTATCGATGATAGTGGAAGAAAGTCAGAAAAGACCGTAAAGTCCCCCCGGAATGCAAGTACAACATTGAATAAGTCTAACATACTTCACATAAATGGCAGTAGCGGAGTCTGAAGGGGCCCCGTATTAACATTAGATGGGGGCCCAAAAACAAAAACTAACATTTATTGACTAGAATTTTAATAAACTAGAAATCAAGTTCAAATTAGGTACACCTTTCTTTATCTTTTATCGGCAATCTTTAAAAGATAAAGATGCTGGTGTTCATCTTGGACCTGCTGGTGGTCATTTTTGTCCTATAGAAGTCCTGAGATCTATAGTGACAGACATACGATTGGGACGAGCAACAAGGACAAACTTGTGACGCCTAGTTATCGCCTCCAAGAAGTAAATCATTTATGGGTCTGAGCATACGTATCTACAATAGTATTCCGCAGTGTATTTTGAATTTGCCACTAGAGAAGTTTAAAGTAAATGTTAAAATAATGTTAATAAAGAAAGCGTACTACATGTCCATGAATATTTGAATGATAAAAATTATTAAAATTAAGTATTTAATTAAGGTCAATTGGATTTCCTGCAGGATTGTATTAAACAATGAAACTGTAACTATTCAATATTGAAAAGAGCAACTGTTGAGTTTTTTTCCGGCTCTTCTCAGCAGAACCTCATTCCGAGACGGTGATAATTTTATGTTTGTGACGATACAAAAGTGCATGCTAAAGCCTATTTGAATAAAGAATATTTTGAATTGAATTGAGATTATTATATATTACTAAATTTAAAAACAACATAAATAAGTTTTAACAGGCGTATAAGAATTTCAACGTAGCTTGGTGAGAACGAATGGCTTAGTCGATCAGAGAGCGTTTGGACGGTTTCCAAGAGGCGCGGGTTCAAATCCTGCTTCGTTCAAATTTTTATACGTTTTTAAATTTAGTAGTTTTCTTTCCTAAATGTGGAATAACACTTTAAAAAATTAGTAAGCAGTATTATTTATTAAATATATTTTTGTAAAATTTATTTTAATTGACTTTATATGTTTTAGTCCGAGTGAATACAAAACTCGACACTCAAATACATCTCTGATTCCTGTCGGTGAAGTCGAGATGCATTATTTCCCATTTAACTTTGCTCTTATAACAAATTTATGTTTTTGATAGGTTATCGTAACTAAGTTACTATTACGATCGATTTTCGCCTACATTCCTTAATCTGTCGATCAATAATTGTCAGTATTCAGAGTTTTTCCTGTGTATATATGTATAATAATCAATCCTTGACATTAAATATCAAGGGTAAGTCATCTAGAAATGGATAAGGTTTTCGACAAGTGACTAAGTCAGTCATAAAATAGCCTTTTTTGCCGTGTGATTCCGGCTCAGAATAGGATCACCATGGTACTGATGGGTCGTAAGAGGTGACTAAAGTGCGTGTGGTAGAGTCACGTTGCCAGTAATGGCAACACGCATGGGCAGACTCGACCGGATTGTTACCACCCCCGGCATTTAAGACCGGCGTTAAGTAGTGGCTTTGGCCACTGCGTTTCGCATTAGGTAATGCCGGGCCCCGGTGCCCTCCCACCTTCAAGGACGGCAACGCTCCTGTAACTCCTCTGGAGTTACTCGGGGCCGTGGGCGACGGTGATCACTTACCACCAGGTGACCCGTACGCTCGTTTGCCGTCTTTTCCATAAAAAAAAAAAAAAAAAAGAAGCCTAGTTTTAAGTGTACATAGACTAAATTATTTATAAGCAATGAAAGCCTCAAAAGTGGCGTGTTTTAGTTCATGTAAAATAATTGCGAGTTTCGAAGTTTGTAACTTGTCAGGACATGCTGGCGCGTTTTGTGATATTAAATTATGTCTTTAGCCACATTTAGAATTCATATTTTTTTGTAGGCGGCATTATTTGAAAAATCTTAAAACTCAACATTTTTATTCTTTTTAATATTGGGAAAAGTAACGAAGAGACTACTTATGAAGAAAATTAAAACAAATTTCTTATTGCCCGTTCGTCGCTGGTTACAGTACGTGGTAAAGTATTTTCATGTAATTTAAGTTGCTATTGTTCTTTCAGAAGACAACATTTTGTTTCTAAGAGACGCGTTTATACGTTTTCTAAAAAGTATTTTATCTTTCATAGGTGTAGAGAGTTACTTTTTTTTTTTTGTTTTTTTTTTCAGCATCACGCTGTATCCCGCACTAGGCAGGGTAGGCAGAGGGAACGAAAGTGAAACCTAGTGTTATGACACTCCGTTCCACTTCCGTTCCCCACTTTCCGCCGAATTTCAGGCATTGCGTGTTGAGTGGCGGAACTCAACGCCGCGCTTTGCCTTATTACCAGAGCGAAGAAATGAAACATTAAATATTTAAATTGAAAATATTAAATATTTCATTTCCTCGACTGGGGATCGAACCCAGAACCTGTCGGTTACAGTCACACTCTTGTGCCGCTGCGCCACGACAGGCCTCAATTACTTTTAATACGTAAAAATAGGTAGTACCTTGCAACCTTGCTGGCAATGCAATCTATTTTACTAGGAAAAGCTGTTTGATTGATTGAAAGAAGCATTTGTAATATTTTTACCAGAATTGGCAGTGGCTTTTAAACAAATATCCACGAATTAAAAGGTCTAAAATTAAAATATATTTAATAGACAATTGGGTTGCTTTCCCAATTTTACTTGTAACATTACGAAGACTTTTGACGTTGGTTCCGAATTTGTATATATCGGACTGAAAACAAATTGTATCGTTACAGCTCTTTGTATTGTTATTCTTAAAGCTAATGATGAATTTATTATTTGAAAAGTAAGTATTTTATTTTTTTATTTTTATTTTATTTATGTTTGGGAAACATACAATTAAGATAGAACATATACAATAAAATTACAAAAAAATAACAGAAATCAATAAAGTTTCCACTTAAAATTAATACAGATAATTGAAAATATAAAAAAACAAAACATAAAGCTAAACTATGAAACAGTTAAGATATTAAAGTATTAGCCTAGGACAATTTACATAAAATTTTCTTATAATTATTAATTTTCATGTTGAATATATCTAAATCATTACCATTTCTATTATAATTCTTACATGCACGTAATTAAAACATATTTTTGGCATAATCATTTCTACAACGAGGAACAAAAAATAGTGACTCGTTTCTTGAGCTAAGACGTGGACAGTTTCATCGAGTATTTCTTAAATAGACCGGAGATATATTGAGTGTAGTGTTATGAAGAACGGTTACGGTTGCGTTTAGCTCACCGCCCTCTCTGGCTACCACGCTAAGGATATTTTTAACATATTTTTTCTCAATGCCAGTGTTTAGCCAGTCAATACTTTTATTTATATGCTCTAGTAAGATTGGAATTGGTTGGAAAACGGAGTACATTCTCTATCTACATCTACTTCTATAAAAATTCTCTATACATATGTAGAATACAGTGAAAATTTTAACGAGTCTCATGCTATATTTTTATCTTAGAAAATTTCAATTGTCTAACTATCACCGTTCATGAAATATGGCTTTAGTAAGATCCCGTATGACCTTTTAGGTACGGCAACCTAGAAAAGATTTAGTTGTGTATAGCTCATATTAAATAACCATCAGTTTAATCAGAGCTTTTGTGAGCTTAAAGTTCTTGAAGACAACGATGAAAATACTTAGAATGAACAACAATTCCAGCGAAAAGATGATTTTATTATTACGTTAATTCATTTTAAATTGCTTTATAATCCCTCAAAAGGGGAATTGTATTTACGTTTCAAGATTAAGCTTTTTCAAAAATATATTTATAACCAGTTTTGATGTTAAAAAATAGATATTTTTTTTAATACGTCTACGAATGACGAATGAACGTAGCGAAACGCGAATCTGTTCTTTTTGGAGAACGCCGTGTTCGTACCAGCTTGATTTTAGAAAAATTGGATGAGCGTTGGACGTCAAACGTCTTTTTGTATTTCATTTTATTAAGCTTGACACTGTATTCTGCATATATCAGGATAGACAGAAAAATCTTGGTGTCCTTGTGTTAAAATACTCCGTTCATCACTTACCTTACATCTACCGAACAATCGAGGTATTGCTTTAACTAAACACGACTGGTTGTGGGTTCGATCCCAATTCGATGAAATGTAACTGATTTTTTTCTTTTCATTAATAGCATTAATAATAAGGCACATTTTGGCAATGTCTGAGTGTTTAACACTAGATTCCCAAGTTCCATATTGAAAAATAAAACTAAGCAAATATCTTATTAGTATAGATGTATACATCTAAGCATATCTTCAGACCAATGAATTTAAAAATGGAAAGAAAACCTGTCGTACATTATTTAAGAGATATTAATAATTGTAGACGGACATAAAATAAGAATGAAACTCAATATTTATAACATTTTGCCATAAAAAATCCTCCTTTTGCCGCAATGCTTAAAATATAATATCAATTTAGGTCACTTTTGTAAACGTAATTTTCTGCGAGGCGCAAAAATTGTTTTTCAACTCCAAATGACACTTTGCATAAACAAAGACGGATTAGGGTATGGAAAGTATCAATTTATAAATATATATATGTATATATATATATATATATATATATATATATATATATATATATATATATATATATATATATATATATATATATATATATATATATATATATATATATATATATATATATATATCTATATATGTATATGTATATGTATATGTATTAACAAATTTTGGCACGTCTTTCTAAGATAGTGTTCTCTTGGAATCAAATTAAAGGAATGCAAATGAACTATGGCTCGCTTATTGTTTGTTTTCGTTTATGTATTTTTTCTATATATTCTTAGTCTTTTTACATTTTTTCAAATATATCATATATCACGCGTCACTTATATTTTTTGCATTGAATTTAGGGCGTAAAATTAAAAAATCCGTTTTACCCCGTTTTTTCTGTCATTTAGTATTATATGAGCTATATAGAGAAATACATAAATAGATGAGTACCTACAGGTCACAAAATGGTAGACAAAATAAAACAGAAATAATTTATTACTTATGTCATATGGTCTTGTAAGTGAGGTTGATCATGACTTATTCATTTTGTCTAGAGCAGTACTTTGTATGAATTTTTGATCTTTCCTCGTGTTATGTATTACCTAGCAACGACAAGGATAACTCACATGATCTAAAGAATTCGAGTTGGTGAATTTTAGCCCAACACTTTGATGGCTTACGCGGCGTTGAGTTCCGCCTCTCAATACGCTATGCCTCAAAATTCAGCAGAAAGTGGGGAACGGAAGTGGAACGGAGTGTACTAACGCTAGGTTCCTAAGTTCCCTCTACCTACCCTGCCATGTGCGGGATACAGCGTGAAGCTGAGTAGAGCAGAGTACTTTGATGGTGAGAAGAAAAATAAACATTTTGGATATCAGAATAAAAATATTTCCTGACTGAAAAATACGAAACATATAAAATTATCAACGTTACCTTTTATCAAACTCATGTAGATCTTCTGATGTAAACTGACTAGTTACATCCAGGAGCTGCTGTATATGATCACTGCAGACACGACTCGTTCTCCGTCCGTCTTCTCCGTCTCTCACCAGGATTGTGGAACAGCCCCCATAGTCCAGAGATAGAGATGGTTGTTGGACTACAATTGTTGTTCTTCCGGCTGGCATTGACGATGCTGAGTCCAATGGGTTAGCTGTGACATGGACTTGAGCAGCTAAACGAAAATAAAGTTTTCATTTAAAATATTACAAATATAAAGTCTTACTGTTATTATAGTATGTCGTTTAAAAGCTTAAGGATTTATTAACACAACTCTCTTTTACATCACATAGTGTTGAACACAACAGCCATCTCCTAAGTAAGTTATTAGATGAATTTTTTTTTTGGTATTTAACGAACCTTTACAAATTTTTTTGCGATTAAACGAGGAAACTGTAACACTGTATGTCTGTAAACATAATAGGTCGTGGGCGCGATCAATATTCGAAGAAATTATAACATTTCTTCGCTAGGCAAATCGCGGCGTTATATTCCGCCACTCAACACGCAATGCCTTAATTAGAATTAAGCGGAGTTTGAGTTGTGCCTTAACCTTTTAATATGCGTGAATAAGGAAGAAACAAAATCTAATTATAGAATTTGAGAAACATTGTTCATATTTTTACAGGAGTTTGTTACATTAAGGCCGTCTTTACAATGTACTCAGCTACGCTCGGTTAATACATAATACCAAAACACACTCGCAAGTTATTTTATTATTTCAACATAAAAACATTTTCCGAGAAAAAAGAAAATAAATTACTTTCATTTTGTGATTTAACAGGAAAATATGAAGAAACGTTTTCAGAAATATCAAAATTGCGGATCAAAAGTTACATAAAGTTTGTCAACATGTTTTGTTTTTAACCGGCTACAGAAGAAGGAGAGTTCTAGTTTGATAATATTGTAGTAGGTATGCGATATAGGATTTTTGTCATACCAGTCATAAGTGATCAATTATCTCAGCTTCACGCTGTATCCCGCACTAGGCAGGGTAGGCAGAGGGAACGGAAGTGAAACCTAGTGTTATGACACTCCGTTCCACTTTCGTTCCCCACTTTGAGTGATCAATTAAGTTTTGTAAGCATAAATGCTACATTCAGTAAGTATATATATGTAAGTATATATATATTACGAATCCTTTGGAAACAAACGGTCAAGTTGTTGCAACAATTACAGTATAACTGTTCATATACAATTTAAAATCATAGCTTTCGTTTACTTTATGTGGCTTTAGCTAATTGGTTGACTCAAGAAATGGAATGCTTATAAATAAAATCTTTTATAAATAAAAGTTATAGCAATATAACTTTACCTGTTGATTGCCTTCTAGAACAAGATGGCGGCGGAACAGAATGTTGATGTGTGGAAGACCGTCTCCGAGTCGTCGTGAAAACTTCCGTACCCTCTAATTGCCTTCTTAACTTTGCAACTTCATCTTTATAATATTCTTGCTTATCCAATTTCTGTTTATTCTTCATTCTTGGTTCACTACCCCTTCTTTTAACAGTTTCTGGTTCAAAATCAAAATGTGTTTCATATTTCACTTGGTTCACTTTAGGGCTTTTTGGAGGTTCTATCTTAGGATCGTAAGGTATTTGTATAGAAGTCGACGGCCCGCCCAGGCCTGTTTGGCTTACTTGTGTTTTGTTGCGAGGCTTATCCATTTTTTTGGGATCAGGAAGAGGGACATCGAACACAAATCTTGCTGGGCCTGGCCTCGGTGACTCTATAGTATCTGTAGCTGATTGGGGAGTGGTATAAGCTGGAGGGTCAAATTCGCAGCTGTTTTGGGCTCTGTGGTAATGGGGAGGGGCTGTGCTTGGTGGATTCTGCTCACGTTGAGGTTCTGGTACTTGAGGAGGATCAGCATCTATCAGGTCTGGCTCTGCGTCCATTGAGTCGTCTGTGCCTGTTACGGAGGTGAGGGCGGTGGCAGCGGAGTCGGTGCTCGTGTTGATGGTTTTGTCTGACGTAGTACTGCTACCCATGACGACAACCTAAAGCAAAATATAGCTGTTTAAAATCAGTTCGAAAAATATTTAACAGACTTTTATTGGTCGTTTTGTAAATTGGATTTAGTTGTATTAATTGTAGTGGCAATGATGACACAATATTCTTAGTTATTTATGTGTCGCATTCTACACACATCAGAACATGTATTAGCAAGTCGTTGCTTAGATCCACTGCCTAACTATTTTGTAAAGTGAATTACGAAAATATATATATATATATATATATATATATATATATATATATATATATATATATATATATATATATATATATATATATATATATATATATATATATATATACATATATATACATATATATATATATATATATACAAACACACATATATATATATATATATGTGTGTTTGTCAAAAATCTTATTAATTTATTATAAGTATTATATAAACTATTATTTCTGAACTGAAAATTAATAATCAATTCTCTACACGGAATTGTCCCAAAACAACACATCCTTCAGTAACTCCCAGTGGATGAACTGCTAACAAAGTGAAAGTAAACATTTATCTACGATAATATAAGCTGTAATAACAATAACAATATTGTGTTTTGGGTTTAGTGACTGTTAGCTTATTGGAGCAAGTGTAAAGAAATATTCCAGTTTCGCTTTCATCCAGGGGTTCTTTGTAAAAAGGTAGTCCTAAGTACGATTACCGTTTGTGGAAATGAATTATTTTCAACTTCTCGTTCGTTATATTACTAGACAGAGCGCTGAAGTTCCCACTATGTCTTCAAAACTATTCACAAAATGGAGAATATAATTTCAATATGAAATGTCTTTCACTTTAGTAGGCATGTTTTATGGAATACAGCGTGAAGGTAAAAAGCAAAAAGTTAGTTAAAGTAAAATAATAATAAAACAAATTACTAATTTAAATATATTTTTAGGTGTCCTTTATTTAGCAGCCTTTGAAATAGAAATACTGACTAAATTGAATCTGCGTTTGGGAAATGAATTATTACCATTATCTTACTGTGGCTAGATTAAAAATGATATCGAATTCGGTAGATAGTGGAGAAAAGTAATGACTTAACAATAGATTCTTTAAAACATAGATTCTCTGTCTTTCCCGCTATACGCAGGAAACAGCGTGAATTTGACAGAAAAAAAACAACATTTAAAACCTAAAACATCCTCCAACCAGAGTAATTTCTACCTCATCTTAAAAAAATCATGCTCATCAATAGAGCTCATCAATAGAGCTCATCAATTTCTAATACGACTTTTATGAACCAGCTAAGACCGTGGACAACAAGGCTTTCGATTAAAAAAATCAGATACCGTTAACAGAAAGGCACACAAACATACAGACAGGTCAAGCCCACTCATTTTGCGTCCAGAATTAAAAATAACACCCAAAATATAATCCATTCCATAAAACCAAGTACATTAAAAGATAAAGCTTTGCGTAAGTTCCATTAAACATTTATTAAAATGTTCCACCGAGCGTAGTAATTTGAATTTGCATATGAATTGAAGTGGAAACGTGAATAATGATCAATCCGGGTAAAGTGTTTGACTCCTCGCCCCGAAGGGGTTTCTGATTGTTGTAAGCTATTATATAAAACAATAGAGAATCTATATTCAACAGATAGATAGTGAGAGCACTTGCCTCTAATGGAATGGAGGTAAGTAAGCGTGCGATCGTAAATGTCATAGGTTGCGGGTTCGATACATTCTCGTGGAAATATTTAATATTTTCATTTCATCGTTTAAAAAACGAGGCAAAACGAGGCCACTCATCATACAATTGTGTCAAACTATAACTATGGACTATAATTATATCAAACTATCGCCAACGATTTCTTACAGGTAGTTTGATATAATCCTGTCGTGGCGCAGCGGCACAAGCAGATAACTGTAACCGTCAGGTTCTGGGTTCGATCCCCACTCCAGGAAATGAAATATTTAATATTTTCAATTTAAATATTGATACAAGGCAAAACGCGGCGTTAAGTTCCGCCCCTCAACACGCAATGCGTAAAATTCGGCGGAAAGTGGGAAACGGAAGTGGAACGGAGTGTCTTAACAGTAGGTTCCCAAGTTCCCTCTGCCTACCCTGCCGTGTGCGGGATACAGAGTGAAGAGTGAGTGAGTTTGATATAATAATTATATCAAATGACAGACGACCGCCACCACCCGTGACCACGGACCACTGTAAAGTATTCAACATACCGATTTTCCAAAAATGTTAAAAAAAAAACAATATATGTACGCGATTAATCCGTTAAAAATTGTTTCATTTCAAATGTGTAATAATCGTGAAAATCAAAGATAATTAAACGTTGACATGACATGTTACCGTTATATTTCGCATTTTATTTTAAACTAGCTGGTGCCTGCGAACTTCGTCTCGCCAAGTATAATACATTCATTTCCGTATGTTTTTAAAGTGAAGCCGTGCTCTTGGTGTTGCATGCCAGTTAGGTAGGCAGACGGACTCCAGAGCTTTAAAATAATCACTTCTCATAGATGTTGATCAGGATACTTTTTACTCCCACAGTGAAAGTGTGGAATGAAACGGACAACCTTAACATAAGGTTCCCAAGACCTACTGATACAGCGTGAGGCTTAAAGAAACGTCGAAAATATATATACTCGAAGTCTTTTCTACTGCGCTCCAACGGTGTTAAGGTAGCGCATATATAAATCACGAATTACAACCCCTTCAATTAGTGAAAACGTAAAATTATAGCCTGTAGTCAGCGGTTAACCGACAAATTCAATGTTGTTTGTGGAAACAAACCAATTGGATATTGTATCACATATTGTTATAATTTTTGTAAAGTTTTTCTTTCAGTGAATGAGAATATTTTAAAATTGGTACGTATAGATGTTTTGTATTGTGTATTTTAACTATTTAACCCATATATAACCAAATATATTACCATACACGTATTATGTTACAGTAAATACTCTCCAGCTTATATCTCTTTTATGTCATTTATTTATAGTTAATTAATACACAGTGCTGCTATTTCTTGTATTATTTTACAAATTACATAACAAAAATGAAATAATATTATCTCCGCTAGAAGTTAGATATATCGAGGTAATTATGTCTTAGTTGTTAAGTAAAAAAAAAAAGATAATACGATAGATTTGAAAATCTTGTAATGATACTAGATTTTTAAATCTATCGTAGAAGGCGCAGGGGCAGAAACGTGTGACTGTACAACGATAGGTTGTGGGTTTCTCCATGGAGGAAGTGAAATATATAATATGTTCAAATGAAATATTTAATATTCGAATTTTCTCGCTCTGGTAACAAAGCAAAGCCATTGAGTGCCGCCATTAGGTTCCCAAGTTTCCTCTGCCTACCCTACAATGTGCAGGATAGAGATCGACATCAAGAAAGATCCATAGATAATCTATATTATGTGAAAAAGTACTCGTATGAGGTAAATTATTAATAATAATTTATTAAAATTATTGCTGTTTATCTATTTGCTTGTCTTAATCGCAAAAACGGCAAGATCATTATAAATGCAGTTTTGAACCTACCATGTTGACAAGATGGTGCTTCATGATTAAGTCATTGTTTTAATTTCATCCATAAATAACAAAGTGGTATTATTACATAAGCTATTTTATACGACAAAATTGCTACAGCAAATAATAATTGTGTAAATTAAGCAGGCGAAGCCGCGAGCGCTTTAACATCTATATAGCTAATAATTTTAAAAAAGTTAACAAAGAGTACAAATCATGATGATTAGATAAAATAATAATAAATGAACTGTCGCTAAAAGCGCAGGTGACAAAATAGGGCGGTAATATACCTTTATAGGTGGAGGTGATACCCAACGTTATATTTAATGACGGTAGTTAAAGCTTTTACGTTGGTTTTCATTTATTGTAGACATTTTGTTTGTGGTGTTATTAAAACGTAACTGTTAGTGATTTAATTAATCTGTATATTAAAAGAAAACATCGTAACGCAGTGGTATAGTCTGTGGATTTAAATACGATAATTTTGAGTTTGACTCCTACTCATGATAATTTCCTTTGGACAAAGCGTTGCGTTTAGTTACGCCAACTCACTCGCAATACCTGACTATTGGGTGATGCGAAGAAAATTGGTTTTCTTGAGGTTTATCGAAGCTCAGGGGCACGTTGTTTTTATCATAACATAGTTGCATATTAGGTGGACGTGGACTAAACAGCTCCTAATCTGCATTATACATATGTCGGTTCAAGTTTTCAATACATTTTACATTACAATTTATTTCCTAACGATTATATAAAAGGCCGCTCGGGCATTGAACGGTTAGGTTAGATCATATGATCACACGCTAACCGCTCTTATTTCACCATTCCTTCTTTTAATATATTAATTACGACATATATACAATATCTGTTTTTGTATAGAGTCACATGATTTTCTAATATTTTATCTAAATGTCTAACCTACAATATAATACTGTTTAAGTTAGTCGATCCAGGTCGTTGGCGTAGTGTAAGCCTGCTAACAGCCTGTTAAGTAAATTCTTAGGAAACATAAAAAACGTTTTAAAAACTATTTATATACATAGGAAAACAAGAGAAGATAGTAGAGGTAGATATGTAAGTATTTTTGGCACTCGACGCAAAAATAGGGGTGTTACAAGTTTGACTTGTCTGTCCGTGGCACCGTAACTCCTGAAGTAATAAACCAATTTGATTTGTTTTTTTTTTTCATCAAAAGCCTTGGTCATATCGGTGGTTCTAAATAATGTAATACGGCAATCAGTTTCACAATTTAAGAGCTGGAAGCAGTTTGCCAAGATTAGATAGTGCATATAATTATTATTTTTAAATGAAATATTTGTCATCATTGCCAAAACGAAAATTGTTTTAATTTAAATATAATTTCTCTCTTAGGGATCGAATCCACAACTACCTGCTTCCTATCTTTTACAGTCAGTCAGCATTCCACTAAGTCACAAGGAGCTTATGCACACTATAAAAGCACTCTTTTCAGTGACATTTAAATTGACAAACGTGCCTGGTGAAGTCTTTTACTACGCTGCGGTACAAGATTTATAACGCAAATTAAATTATTATATATTTTCATGTACTCGTATGCATATATTTGTTTTGTAAAGTAATTTGGATTAAAAAACGTGTTAATCTCGGGAGCTAATGTTCCGAATTGAAAATTAAATGTTGTGGCTAATATAAATAGGCTGTATATAAAAAAAATCGTTTCGATGTAACCAGTGAGACCAGTGGTCTGACTTATCTCAGTCGCTTAGAATTTTTAATTTGACTCCACGTTATATCCCGCATATTCCAGAATATAATAGAATAGAGGGAACCTAGGAATCTAGTGTATTGACACTCTGTTCCCATTGGGGCACTCCCGTTTCCCGCCAAATTTCTGGTATTATGAGTCTTTACTCATTACCAAAGCAAGGTGTTTTTAGTGTCAAGCTGTGTCCCGTAAGTAACGGGGTGAGCAGAGAACTTGGAACATTAGTGGTAAGATAATAATGTCTTTGATTTTCGCAATTGAATTGTTGTACATTTTAAATGAAACACTTTTAAACGGACCACGGACTACTGTAAAGTGTTCGAAACGTCGGGTTTCCCAAAAATGTTTACCATTCAATATACGCGATTAATCCGTTTAAAAGTGTTTCATTTAAAATAGTGTTAAGATGTTTCGTTCCCATTAAAACACTTCACAGTGTTCTTTACTTTCCGTCGAATTAATCGATTTATGTATTGAGTGAGAAGTCAATATTTTCCCCGAATGCGAATCGTACACAAACCCGTCGCGTTAACAGTAACACGCTTGTTAACCTGCGCCACGACTGACTACTTTTTTTTTATTTTTTCAACTTCACGCTATATCCCGCTGATGGCAGGGTAGGCAGAGGGAACTTGCGAACCTAGTGTTAAGACTCCGTTTCCGGTTTCTTTCCCCACTTTTCGCTAAATTTGGGGCGTTGCGTGTTAGGTGGCGGAGTTCCACGCCGCTCTTTGCCTTGTTACCAGAGCGAAGAAAATGAAAACATTAAATATTTAATTTGAAAATACGAAATATTTCATTTCCTTAAGTGGGGATCAAACCCATAACTTGTCGTTTACAGTCACACGCTTGTGCAGCAGCGCCACGACTGGCCTCTATTGTAAGTATAATATATACATTGCTATAAAGCAATTCAGCCGTGAACACCTCAAAGCCTTTTGTCAGAGACACGTTTGTGTGATCGTGATTAATTATAAATGATTACTACCGTATATATAATTAATCAATTGGTGGCGTGCGGCTTAGTATTGAATACCTTATATATAGTTTGTTGGTTAAGGTAGCTTTTACGTACGACTTTGCTCGCCTGCTCCAATACATGTTACCAACAGTTCTTTAATTCCTAAAATGTATGTAATGTTATGGGAGAGCGGGGCCTCCTTAAAACAAGTACTATCTAGTGTTTGACTGGTAACTTACTAGGTTGGCCTCGTTACTTTACATGTAGCTAATGAAAATGTAAAATTGAAATAAACATATTTTTATTTTTTATTTAACTCGTAACTGTAGATAAACTGGTTACAGCTCAACCGAGTATCGGTTATTATATATGGAATATAAAATACAATAATATTTTTTCAATTTGGACCCGTATTATCTGGGACTAGAGCGTTGAAATAAATAAAATTTTCGGCTTTATAGTATAAAAATTATAGATATTGAATTCAAACTTTTTCGGAGAAATTTCGGATTTGGACTTTCTGCTCTGACGCGGCGTTATGTTACATATTTAATACGCAGTGTAACGGAGTGTCTAGGTTCCTAAGTTCCCTCTGCCTACTCTGCCATGTGTGGTATACAGAGTGATTCTAAAAAAAAATATTTTTAATCATTAAAGTTAAAAATTCGGAAGTAATTATAACTCCATCCATAGCCAAGTCAAGTTAAGTGTAATCTCTTAGAAAAGTTCCATCGCTACGTAGAAATTAGTAGCAACCTTGAAAACTAGCGCTAATTTTCTATAAGGAGGGGGTGGGATTTAAATTTGTGGAGATAACACCCCTAACCACCCCGTCGTAATTTACAGGTAGACAATTTTTTTTTGTTGTTTTTTTTTTTCACGCTGTATCCCGTTAAGAGCAGGGTAGTCAGAGGACACCAGAGAACTTAGTGTTATGACATTCCGTTTGTATAAAGATATTTCCGTTACCCACTTTCCGCCTAACTCTGAAAACATTCCGTGTTGCAAAATTCAACGTAACTCAACGTGCAGATGGGATTCGAACCCACATCCTGATTAATTTACAGCCGCACTCTTGTGGCCATGTGTCACGTAAGGCCTCATTTTGCAGTGTTTAAAACGACTTTTCAAGCTTCACGCTGTATACCGCATGTGCCAGGATAGGTGAAGGCAAACTATTATTAAGATTGTTCCCTTTCGACATAATTAGAACATCGAACCTATAACCCTTATATTTATAGTCGATTGATTGTTTCGCTGCGCTAAGATGGCTTTGACATTATTAAACTAAGATTATTCTAGAAGCCGAATGCGACTAAGTTAGAAACGTTTTAAGTTGGAATTTCTTAATGTAATAAAGAAGTTGTTGTAAAGGGAATTAAACGATTTTTTTTTCGAAAGTCTTATTCATAGCGGTTCATCGCATGATTTTTTTTGATCCGGCACATGGTAGAGTAAACAAGGTGAACTTGGGAATTTAGTGTTCGGACACTCCGCCCTGCTCCCCACTGTCCGCCAAATTTGAGGCATTGCGTCTAGAGTAACGGAGTTCAACGCCGCGATTTACCTTGTGTACTAGAGCGATGAAATTAGAATATTAAATATTTTAATTGAAAGTGTTATTAAATATTTCATTTCCATGAATGGGGATTGAATCCAAAATCAGTCGCCTGTATAATCACAAGCTTGAGTCCCTGCGGCGCCACGACGGGCCCCTTACTTACTTTAACCTAAAGTTAAGATACATATATAGTTTCGAAATTTTATGGCGTTATGCGTTGACTGGCGGAACTCAACGCTGCGCTTTGCTTAGGTAATAGAGTGAAGACATAAAAAAAATAATAAATTTCTTGTCCTTGAGTGGGGATGGAACCCATAACCATAACGTTTACAGTCGCATGTTTGTGCCCCAGTGCCACCACAAGCCTCATTTTTAATGTAGAAAATAATAAAAATAAAAGAATGATCTAATCTAGCAAACCCTATTTCCTTCACAGCGGAACTAAACGCTGCCTTTTATTAACTTAACAGCTATAGATAAGGAATCATATAATTAAAAGTTTATATTATAATTTGTAGCTCAAAGCACCGAACTGCCGACCTTCAGTGTAACAATCTGGCACGATTCCATAAGTATTGTAGTTTAAAACCGTTTAATAGCGTTTGAATGCTCTAGCTATTATCTTGTCATGGCATTGACGGTACACGCTAAGGTAATTGGACGGTTGAAATGCGATCACTTGGAAATATAGGTTAAGTTGGGTATCATTTTTCCGCATCATCCTGTATACCGTGGAATGGAGAAGTGGGGAACGGAACAGTCTTAACTCTAGGTTCCCACATTTCCTCTGCCTGCCCTGGCATGTGCGGGATACAGCGTGAAGCTATGTAGGTAAGTATGCTATCTCGTGTATAGCGGGATAGGGAAAGAAGATATAGTGTTAAGATAATACGTCTCCGGAGAGTGGCAGGTTTTATCACTGCATTTCTGTAGGTTAAAGTAATATAGCGTCTGATTTTAAGGACGATGATTTATTTTAGCTTCATGCTGCATCTGCACGTGGTAAGTGTTTCCACTACTACGTGCGTGTTGAGTGGTGGAACTCAACGCCGCGCTTTGAACCGTAACCAGAGTAAAAGTATTAAATATTTAAAATAAAACTATTAAATATTTAATATTTTCTCGTATAGAGATCGAATATGTCAAGTTTTTAGCCCTACAGTTGGCGCCCCTGCACCGCGAGAAGCTTCTAGTTGATCAGGTCCGGAATAATTAAATTAGTAATGCACATTATATGTTACTTCCTCATTTTGGTTATAATACAAACCGCGGCGTTTAGTTCCGCCACTGAACATGCAATATTTATTAAATTAAGTAGAAAATAGAGAATCGAATATTTAAGCCCCACTTAGGGCACGTAGAGCTTAAACACTCTGTTGTTGACCTGCTATATGGGGGATAGAGTGTGAAATTACTTTAAATGATATCGATTTTTTTTTTGTATGACCATTATATTAACCACTAATTAAAGTTACGCTTGATTTATATTGTAATTTAGATACGTTAGTAACAATTTATTTAACAAATATAAAGTACCTACATGTTTTAAGATAATATATAGCTTTATAATTTTATGGCATATATGAGGTTCAAATCCCGGTAAGGAAATTTTATTTATTCTTCTTCTTTAATAGTATTTATATCTCCTAAAGATGGAATAATATTTTAAAAAGTTAAAAATGTATTGATAATTTATATAGTTGTATTGAAACGCGATAAATTGTGTCTTCGATTCCCACCTGGGGAAAGTAATATGTAATATTTTAATATCTTCGCCTCAGTAACGAGGCAAAGCGCGTTGTTAAGCTCCGCTACTCAACAAGCAATACTTCAAATTTAAAGGAAATTTAGTAATGGAAATACAATACACATTTGTGCTGCTGCGCCACAACAGGCCTTTAAGTATTCGTGAGTAAAATGTTGCCAAATATTTATATTAATTTACTTATTAACGAACGCGTCGTCGTTGAGATTCTTCTATATAAGGACATCATTCCCTCGTCAAATTACATACTTTGCCGACATTTTAGGTAATAATAATAATATTTTGTATTATTTACATTAAAAAAGCCCCTTGGCGTTTGTCAGTAAGCACTACAGTAGTAGCTTCGATACCCACTGGAACTATTTATTTTTTTCGGCGTAATAGGCTCTCAAACTCAGCTTCACGCTGTATCCCGCACATGGCAGGGTAGGTAGAGGGAACTTGGGAACCCAGTGTTATGACACTCCGTTCCACTTCCGTTCCCCAGTTTCCGTCAAATTTGTGGCATTGCGTTTTGAGTGGAGTTATTAAACGCCGCGTTTGTGCCTTGTACCAGAGCGAAGAAATGATGTGAGGCAATAAAACTATAAAATATTTCATTTCCTCAAATGGGAATTGAACCCTAAGCCTGTCGCGCTTACAGCCTGAGTATAATACAATTAGAAAAAATCGAATTACAGGAAGCTTTGATCTTTAATAAAAACATCTAAAATTTTCACGGTTCCGTCACGCTGAGCTTTCTATATCGTTTGGGTTTATGTGACAGTTTATATGTCATAAACAGTTTATACGTTTGTACGCTGTTAACTCCAAAACGCGTTTATTACCTGTAGTATTTGTACGTGAGAAATAAGATTTGTGAAATAGCTGTATATGTGATCTTAGCAAGACCATCGTGGTTATTTCGTTAGAGTGCCAGTATTGACATTTTTTATACACAAATCACATTTAAATATAGAAACATTTGTAACTCAAGTAACTAATGTGGCCTGCTGTGGCGCTGGGGCATCACCAGTATTGTGTTCGAGGAAATGTAATATTCATGCTACATTGACTTGTGCCACTCAACACAGCATATCTCAAATTTACAAGAGGGTCTCGAACGAATCGGCGTGTTTTAACCCTGCCATCTGCAGTATACAGTGCGAAGCTAAAAACTAATTGAAATGTAAGGCTTGATACTGCAGATTTAAAAATGTACCTACATGTTCAATTGTTGTTAATATTTTTTTATTGTGCATAGTATTTCAAAAATAAAACTCTGTTACTGGATATCTAAATTAGGTGGTTTTCACGAAAGGTTGTAGTCCGCCATTTTTAAATTACAACAATATATATATATATATATATATATATATATATATATATATATATATATATATATATATATATATATATATATATATATATATATATATATATATATATATATATATATATATATATATATATATATATTTTTCAGCTTCATGCTGTATCCCGCACTAGGCAGGGTAGGCAGAGGGAACGGAAGTGGAACCTAGTGTTATGACACTCCGTTCCACTTCCTTTCCCCACTTTCCGCCTAATCCGAGGCATTGCGTGTTGAGGGGCGGAACTCAATGCCGCGCTTTGCCTTATTACCAGAGCGAAGAAATGAAACATTAAATATTTTAAATTGAAAATATTAAATATTTCATTTCCTCGACTGGGGATCGAACCCAGAACCTGTCGGTTACAGTTACACTTTTGTGCCGCTGCGCCACGACAGGCCTCAATACAACAATATATGAAAGTTTATTGTCACCAGAACTAACATCGTAGTCCAAGATTCAGCTCAATCGGACATTAAGGAGTAGATGAAATTGCTTACACATACTAAACACACCATACAAACACGGAAAGTCAAACGGAAAGGAACCAGGGTGAACCATCCAAACCAACTTATTCCACGAGTAGAAATCGAACCCACAACCGTCGCACCCTATCCTCGATGTGTACTTAAGTAAAGTAAAATGAAGTGAAGTATTAAGTAATATTAAGTAGGCGACGGTACCAGTGATTCAATTACTATATAACGCGTTGTGTTATAACAAAAGTTTGAAAATGAAAGCTCGACTAGGAACTTATTTGTTTTTGTTGCTCGGGACTCGTTTAAAAAACTGAGGTCAATAAGCATTTTTTATCTTTATTATAATATTCCAAGGAAATTTTGTGCCTCGGTATTTTTCGTTTATTGCTGTTTTTTGTAATTTCTCAATGTTTTATTTAACAAAAGAAAACAAAAACAAAAAGCGATTTGAATATTTACTACTAATAACTGTGTAAAAAATATAAAAATGAAAGCAAAATGAGATGGACGTAAAAATTTTTACTATCTTATCTTAAGACACTCCGTTTCTCAATTTTCACCCTATTCCCAAAACACTTTGAATAGCATAGATCTGCTATGAACGTGACTTCTTAGCACAGTAAAAAACGAAAATAATTTATTTACCCTTGGAAATATAGGTTAAGTTAGGTATCATTTTTCCGCATCACCCTGTATCCCGTGGAATGGAGAAGTGGGGAAGTGGGTAACTCTAGGTTCCCAAATTTCCTCTGCCTGCCCTGCCATGTGCGGGATAGAGCGTGAAGGTATGTATGTAAGTATGCTATCTCGTGTATAGCGGGATAGGGAAAGAAGATATAGTGTTGAGATAATACGTCCCCGGAGAGTTGCATTTATCACTGCATTTCTGTAGGGTAAAGTAATATAGCGTCTGATTTTAAGGACGATGATTTATTTTAGCTTCATGCTGCATCTGCACGTGGTATGTGTTTCCACTACTTCGTGCGTGTTGAGTGGTGGAACTCAACGCCGCGCTTTGAACCGTAGCCAGAGTAAAACTATTAAATATTTAAAATAAAACTATTAAATATTTAATATTTTCTCGTATAGAGATCGAATATGTCAAGTTTTTAGCCCTACAGTTGGCGCCCCTGCACCGCGAGAAGCTTCTAGTTGATCAGGTCCGGAATAATTAAATTAGTAATGCTACATTATATGTTACTTCCTCGTTTTGCAAATAACTTTATAATACAAACCGCGGTGTTTAGTTCCGCCACTGAACATGCAATATTTATTAAATTAAGTAGAAAATAGAGAATCGAATATTTAACCCCCACTTAGGGCACGTAGAGCTTAAACACTCTGTTGTTGACCTGCTATATGGGGGATAGAGTGTGAAATTACTTTAAATGATATCGATTTTTTTTTTGTATGACCATTATATTAACCACTAATTAAAGTTACGCTTGATTTATATTGTAATTTAGATACGTTGGTAACAATTTATTTAACAAATATGAAGTACCTACATGTTTTAAGATAATACATAGCTTTATAATTTTATGGCATATATGAGGTTCAAATCCCGGTAAGGAAATTTTATTTATTCTTCTTCTTTAATAGTATTTATATCTCCTAAAGATGGAATAATATTTTAAAAATCTTCGCCTCAGTAACGAGACAAAGCGCGTTGTTAAGCTCCGCTACTCAACAAGCAATACTTCAAATTTAAAGGAAATTTAGTAATGGAAATACAATACACATTTGTGCTGCTGCGCCACAACAGGCCTTTAAGTATTCGTGAGTAAAATGTTGCCAAATATTTATATTAATTTACTTATTAACGAACGCGTCGTCGTTGAGATTCTTCTATATAAGGACATCATTCCCTCGTCAAATTACATACTTTGCCGACATTTTAGGTAATAATAATAATATTTTGTATTATTTACATTAAAAAAGCCCCTTGGCGTTTGTCAGTAAGCACTACAGTAGTAGCTTCGATACCCACTCGAAGCTATTTATTTTTTTCGGCGTAATAGGCTCTCAAACTCAGCTTCACGCTGTATCCCGCACATGGCAGGGTAGATAGAGGGAACTTGGGAACCCAGTGTTATGACACCCCGCTCCACTTCCGTTCCCCAGTTTCCGTCAAATTTGTGGCATTGCGTTTTGAGTGGAGTTATTAAACGCCGCGTTTGTGCCTTGTACCAGAGCGAAGAAATGATGTGAGGCAATAAAACTATAAAATATTTCATTTCCTCAAATGGGAATTGAACCCTAAGCCTGTCGCGCTTACAGCCTGAGTATAATACAATTAGAAAAAATCGAATTACAGGAAGCTTTGATCTTTAATAAAAACATCTAAAATTTTCACGGTTCCATCACGCTGAGCTTTCTATATCGTTTGGGTTTATGTGACAGTTTATATGTCATAAACAGTTTATACGTTTGTACGCTGTTAACTCCGAAACGCGTTTATTACCTGTAGTATTTGTACGTGAGAAATAAGATTTGTGAAATAGCTGTATATGTGATCTTAGCAAGACCATCGTGGTTATTTCGTTAGAGTGCCAGTATTGATATTTTTTATACACGAATCACATTTAAATATGGAAACATTTGTAACTGAAGTAACTAATGTGGCCTGCTGTGGCGCTGGGGCATCACCAATGTGCAGAATTGTGTTCGAGGAAATGTAATATTCATGCTACATTGACTTGTGCCACTCAACACGGCATATCTCAAATTTAGAAGAGGATCTCGAACGAATCGGCGTGTTTTAACCCTGCCATCTGCAGTATACAGTGCGAAGCTAAAAACTAATTGAAATGTAAGGCTTGATACTGCAGATTTAAAAATGTACCTACATGTTCAATTGTTGTTAATATTTTTTATTGTGCATAGTATTTCAAAAATAAAACTCTCTTACTGGATATCTAAATTAGGTGGTTTTCACGAAAGGTTGTAGTCCGCCATTTTTAAATTACAACAATATATATATATATATATATATATATATATATATATATATATATGTATATATATGTATATATACATATACATATATATATATATATATATATATATATATATATATATATATATATATATATATATATATATATATATATATATATATATATATATATATATATATATATATATATATATATATATATATATATATATATATATATATATATATATTTATTTTCAGCTTCATGCTGTATCCCGCACTAGGCAGGGTAGGCAGAGGGAACGGAAGTGGAACCTAGTGTTATGACACTCCGTTCCACTTCCGTTCCCCACTTTCCGCCTAATCCGAGGCATTGCGTGTTGAGGGGCGGAACTCAATGCCGCGCTTTGCCTTATTACCAGAGCGAAGAAATGAAACATTAAATATTTTAAATTGAAAATATTAAATATTTCATTTCCTCGACTGGGGATCGAACCCAGAACCTGTCGGTTACAGTTACACTCTTGTGCCGCTGCGCCACGACAGGCCTCAATACTACAATATATGAAAGCTTATTGTCACCAGAACTAAATTCGTAGTCCAAGTTTCAGCTCAATCGGACATTAAGGAGTAGATGAAATTGCTTACACATACTAAACACACCATACAAACACGGAAAGTCAAACGGAAAGGAACCAGGGTGAACCATCCAAACCAACTTATTCCACGAGTAGAAATCGAACCCACAACCGTCGCACCCTATCCTCAATGTGTACTTAAGTAAAGTAAAATGAAGTGAAGTATTAAGTAATATTAAGTAGGCGACGGTACTAGTGATTCAATTACTATATAACGCGTTGTGTTATAACAAAAGTTTGAAAATGAAAGCTCGACTAGGAACTTATTTGTTTTTGTTGCTCGGGACTCGTTTAAAAAACTGAGGTCAATAAGCAATTTTTTTTTTATTATAATATTCCAAGGAAATTTTGTGCCTCGGTATTTTCGTTTATTGCTGTTTTTTGTAATTTCTCAATATTTTATTTAACAAAGGAAAACAAAAACAAAAAGCGATTTGAATATTTACTACTAATAACTGTGTAAAAAATATAAAAATGAAAGCAAAATGAGATGGACGTAAAAATTTTTACTATCTTATCTTAAGACACTCCGTTTCTCAATTTTCACCCTATTCCCAAAACACTTTGAATAGCATAGATCTGCTATGAACGTGACTTCTTAGCACAGTAAGAAAAGAAAATGATTTATTTACAAAGGTGGGAATTGAACCCAGAACCATCGTGTTTACAGTGGAAGAGCCTTAACATTAACTTTTATGTAAAACATTTCTTGCCGAGAAAACGTTAGATAACACTGAAAATGTCTTTTAAGCTGAAATAAATCTAGAGAAAGAATGTCTTCGCCTTTTCTTAAAAATCTAAAAACAAGCACTTTTTTAACCAAAATGGTTGTTTTCAGGATTAATGTTTAATGCCGGTTTCAGCCGCAAGTTGCCATTATCATAGATCTTTTTGTGTGTTTTTATCAGACTGAAAAAAAATATCAATTTGGGGCCATTGTGCCGTACTCAGCCATACTTCACGCTGTATTCCGCACATGCCTGGGAAGGCAGAGGGAACTTGGGAACCTAGTGTTAAGACACTCCATTCTGTTCCCCACCTTTAGCCAAATTTGAGGCATTGCATGTTGAGTGGCGGAACCTAAAGACGCACTTTTGCCTTGTTACCGGAGGAAAGAAATGAAAACATTGAATATTTAATTTCAAAATATTAAATGTTTCATTTCCTCGACTAGGGATCCAACTCGCAACCTATTGTTTACAGTCACACACTTGTGCCACTGCGCCACGACAGGTATTGTGCCGTAGGGGGTCTGATAATAAACACGTTGTGAATTCGATTTCTGATCGAAAGAAAGATTATTATTATGTCTTTGTCCCGGTAGAAAGTCAATGTTTGGTTCTAGTTAGTTAGTAAGTTCTGCCACTGAATATGCAACGTCTGATGAAAATAAGGCGGAAAATAGGGAAATGAGTGTGTTTACTTCAGATTTCCTTAATTCATCCTGAAATTTACGGATTTTAGGGTGAAAGTAAAAAAAATATTTTGTGATATTGTTAGAATTGGATAACATTCATGTATCATAATCTACCTAGGATTTTACACGAGTGCCTTAAATTTTGTATCTATGTATCCACAAACTTTTCGAAAACATTAAATTTAATATTGTTTGTTAATTAAATTAGGAATTACTTACAAGTTATAATATTTTAGTTTTAATTTTATTGTGAAAGTTATCCACGACCCTTTATACAATCTAATCAGAGAGCGTCACAGCGAATAAAATACAGTATCAAACTCTAAGCGCACGACTCAAGTTGAGGGTGAATTACTTTAATTTCTTCCCTCTGGAACAATATCCATCCTAAAAGACTAGGTTTAGATATTTTTGTAGTTTGTGCAACGTACAATACGTGGTAAAAAATCCAATATATAGTTTTATATTGCCTGCTAAGTCTGACATAGCTTATTTAAGTATGACAATGTTTTGGTCTTCATGTGAAAACCTCATCATAAAAAAAATATATATAATAATATTTTTGTTAGTGAAAACTAATAGATAACTCAGCAACAACCACGTGGCGTAGAACACTGTAACTTGGCATCGTGGCAGTTCTTTGGCAAGTATAGAAGAGAAATAAAATAGATTTTATTGAAATTTCTGGCCGGGTCAAAACAGGCCTTTACATTCGGCACTTTGCACAAATAATATTTGGCAATAAGTTTCTGGATATAATGATAATATTGAAACAGTATTTTTCTTTCTCTGTTGCTCTTTATATCCCGCACATTTCAAAGTCAGCAGAGGAAAATTAGGAGCCTAATATTAGGACACTTCGTTTTATTCCCTACTTTCTGTTGAATTTGAGCGTAAACGTTGAGTGGCGGATCTTAACGCCGCGCTTTGTCTTGTTACCGGATTCAAGATATGAAAATAATAAATATTTCATTACAATCATACGTTTGTGCCACTGCGCAACGACAGGCCTCAAATAGAATCGTATAATAACAATTAGCATTTATCTTACCTGAATTTCTATGCATTTCTTATAAAGCTCTTGATAAATCATATTGCAAAATTATAAAAAGAACACGGTACTAAAAATATGCAAAATTCCATACACATTGTGTGGGAATTTGAGATTCATTAAAAATTTAATTGCGTGAATACAGTCGCGTGTGAAAAGTAAAATATCGTCCACTGAAAATTTTAAGCGATACCGTTTCACAGAACACGTTGACCCCATTGATAGTGAAACGTATACAAAATGTGTTAATAGTTTGGTATTTCAAACCTTTTGGTATATTTTACATTGTTTAAGGTAGTTTTTTAATATTTTTATTCGACTTCTTAGGAATCCTAGAACCTAGTGCTTAGATATTCTATTCTCCATGAAAGTACTTCCGTTCCTCCCTTTCCATTGGATTCTAGAGGCATGGCTTGTTAGCAGACTCCTGAACGAGAGCAAGAAAATGAAATTATTATAATACAATCTCTCTCACTCTGATACCACTATATAAAAAATCTTTTATTGTATCTTTTTCATATAGCTTTAGAGCTTTACGTTTTATGCCATACATAGTAGGATACACAGAAAAAATAAAATATTATAAAGTACTCCATAATGTATTTACTGTTGAAACAAAAAAAAATCACTTAAAATTACGTGCTACGTGTTAGAACAACAGACGGAAATCGAACCCCAAACTGCCGCGTTAACAATCAGAACAGGCTTATTTCATTTGATATTACTTTCAACAAAACTAAAATATTACTCTATATTTTTATTTTTTAAATTAAAGCCTTTAGCAAAAATGACAAAGTACCGAATAACACGCAAAGTACGGAACAAATAAACAGTGAAAATTATAGTTTTTTTCTTTTCTAATTTATATCAGCTATATTTCAATCATGGTTTTTGGTCACGTAGGGCTTTTATAGACCGTTTATTACGTTTCACGTTAAATTGTAATTATTTAATTATATTGACGTGATAATTTCTTATAAATCAATGAAAACTGGCTGCGAGCGCTCAAAATCATTACTCATTGTCACGTTCCACCTGGACCGAGCGTGCAAGTGTGAGTGCGGAACAAGCGATAGACAGGCGCGATTAGCTTAAGCGTATGTAGTAATAATAGATCTCTTCCAGCTTCACGCTGTATCCCGCACACGGCAGCGTAGACAGAGGGGAACCCAGTGTTAAGACACTCCGTCCCACTTCTATTCCCCACGTTTCGCTGAATTATGAGGCATTGCGTGTTGAGAAGACGTTGAAAGGCAAAATGCGGCGTTGAGTTCCGCCACTCAACACGGCATGCCTCAAATTCGGCGGAAAGTGGAGAACGGAGGTGGAACCCTTTGCCTATCCTGCCACGTGTGGGATACAGGGTGAAGCTGAGTAAAGTAGAATAGCGTGTTGAGAGGCGGAACTCAACGCCGAACTTTGTCTTGTTACCAGAGCGAAGAAATTAAATCATTAAATATTTAATTTGAAAATATTAAATATTACATTTCCTCGAGTGGGGATCGAACCCACAACCTGTCGTTTACAGTCACACGCTTGTGCCCCAGCGCTACGACAGCTCTCAAACAGGCCTTGTTATTTGTAAGTAATTTGTATAATTATGTAAAATATTTGAATTAACAAGTGCTAATTAATGTAAATTAATCGAAATATATGTAATTGTAGTCACCTCATTTGTACAAAAAAAGAATAATGATGATAAAATTTATATATTTTTTTTTTGTTTCATTAAAACGTTATCACTTATTTTAACTAACGTACATTGACTTTACAAATAAGCAGTTGACCTTTATCTGAAACAGATAAGTAAGACTCTACTTTCTGCACGCATCGTTCAATGTTTAAGATATTGTGTGTTGAATGGCAGATTTTAACGCCGCGGTTTGTCGTGTAGCCAGAGAAATGATTTGTTTTCAGAGGTGGGAGCAACCTCCCTACTCAGTGCCCATTAAGATAACCAGCAACTAAACGACTCAAATCATTGCGCTTTGACTCGTTAGCAGAGCGAAGAAATTAAAAATTAGATATGTTATTACTTCAAATGGGGATCGACCCCAAAACCTACAGTATTTACAGTCGCACACTTCGCTCCTGCGCAACAAGGTTTTTTTTTTGGTGTATCTAAGACACTAATATTAGAATAGTATTAAGTCGAAATACCTGATGCACTTTGATGTCAAAGATATTTTCTCTTTCGATTTTTCTCTTGTCCATTATATGTTCAGTTTTTAATTTATACTTTTTTAGTCATAGCTCTTGCTACCCTGCGCACAGTAGGGTAGCAAGAGGGAACCTGGTGTTAGGAATTGAGTACTTCCGGCAGATTAGGATACTTCCGGTCCTCACTATTAGTCGAATTCTAGAAGTATTGAGTGGCGGCACTCATACTGGACGATATGAATATATTAAATATCTATTAGTGAAAGCGCACTTGAATTAAATAATTATTAATTTACAAATACACTTTGTTTTTGTTTTCTAATAACAATATCTTAATGGGAAAAGATTGTGTCAATAGTTCCCTGCTCTGCGATGTTTGGAATTGGCGTGATGATAAAAAATATATAACAAAAGAAAATAATACATTCATATAAGTAAGGTTCCAAGGGAACCACGAGAAAATTGCCTCATTACGGGGCAATTAATCTTTGTTAAAGTTCATTTGCTATTCGATATATAACAATAATAATAATAGATCAGTAGGAAAATTTTAGTAAATCAAACTTTTATCTTGACTTCATTTTGATCTTATTGTTATTCATTTATGAGACCGCGGCTTCGTCCACTTACAACGACGACGGCAAGAGCATTGCCGTCTTTTAAAGTAGATGGGTACCGGGGCCCGGCATTACCTAATGCGAAACGCAGTGACCAAAGCCACTACTTAACGCCGGTCTTAAATGCCGGGGGTGGTAACAATCCGGTCGAGTCTGCCCATGCGTGTTGCCATTACTGACAACGTGACTCTCCCACACGTACTTTAGTCGCCTCTTACGACACCATCAGTACCAGGGTGATCCTATTCTAAGCTGGAACCACACGGCTGTCACACCTTCCGGACAGTGTGTGTGAAGACGTTGATGGCAGAGGCCGAGTCAGACATTTCAATCTTGAAAGAAAACATAACGGTAAAAAGGTAGGGAATGTAAATAATAACATGTTTTTCAATGGGGATCGAACCTTTTAACATCTGAATGACTAATAACATGCAGTATGACATATCTAACGCATTCTTAATGATTTATTTGTATTTAAAGAGACGCTAATGTGTTTTTAATAACATTTTTGGTTTACTAACAATAAATGATAAGGGAAGTAAGGCAAAGCGATACAGAACAATTAAAGTTACGAGAATGATTTATAAACACAGTTTGATTGTTAATGATTTTATGATTAGCCTACTGTCATATTAAAATCACATGCTGTGATTCGGCTTTAAGGATATCGTAGTGCTGTCCCCTTTAGCTTACTGTGGGCTTATTGGTGGTAGTCAACGCCACACTTATATCTAAAATGATAAAAAACAGTAATGTTTTGAGGCCTATCGTGGTGAACGGCACAAGCGTGTGACTGTAAACGACAGGTTGTGGAGGAAAAGAAATATTTAATATTTTTTAAATCAATATGTAATTAAGAAACTCTAAAGTATATAAATAGAAAAATTAACTATAAATATATTTTAACTGTTAATTTATTTCATTCTGGTGATTAGGAAAAGCGTGGCGTTGATTTCCGCTACTCTATTGTGTAGCGGAACTCAACACCGCGCTTTTCGTATTAATAAAAATGCGTATTCGCAATGCCTTGAGAATTTAGCGAAAATTAAATTTGGCCGCGTTTTACCAAGACACTAGAATGAATATATTTTTTTAGCTTCACGCTGTATCCCGCTCAAAGCAGGGTAGGCAGAAAAATGAGACGGCAGAAGGAAATGGGATGGTTAAATATTTTAAATTAAAAAAAACATCATACATAAGTTCATTATTATCTTTTTTATATCTGTTTTATACTTCACGCTGTATCCCGCACTAGGCAGGGTAGGCAGAGGGAATGGAAGTGAAACCTAGTGTATGACACTCCGTTCCACTTCCGTTCCCGTAATAAGGCAAAGCGCACATATATATATATATATATATATATATATATATATATATATATATATATATATATATATATATATATATATATATATATATATATGCGCTTTGCCTTATTACCAGAAGAAAATGAAGACATTAAATATTTTTTTTGAAAGTAATAAAATTTCATTTCCTCGAGTGGAAATCAAACCCACAGCCTGTCGCGTGTACTGTGATTACACACGCGTGTACCCCAGCGCCACGACCGGCCTCATTATATATATTGTAATGTACTTATTTATTATTCTTCTATAAATAAAATTTGCACTGTAACGATATCCTCCATTTCTTTATTACAAGTTCGTTATCCACCAAAGGTTGTCTGTAAGATTGCTTGAAGCAATAATACCGCCTCTGCATACTTTTTCTTTTTTATGTTTCCAAGGTTTTCATTGTATTTTTTTATATACAAATAAAAATATATTCTATTCTATATTTCAGAAAACATAGTAAAGATTTATTTTCTTACATAATCTTATAATATTATTTTTATATTTGCCCAACTCTTCTGTTTTGTTATCAGAGTAATAATATTCCGAGTGGAAAACGAATCCACAGCTATACCGATTGACCTGTTCCTTTGCGCTTCTATTCTTTTTGCTTAACCCAATAAAACCTTATTAAATAAAAAAATATATCCTAATTTAAAGAAAAATCTTTTAACTTAACATAGAAATGGCATTAACTAGAGCGAATGCACTCAACACATCTAATTGATCTCACGTCAGTCCTTCAATTACTGTTATTGAATTTGTTGGTCCGAACGTGTTGTGGGTAGTATTGCACTAATAGCCAAATGCTGGTATAATGGATCGACTCCGTGATTTCAGTTCAATTTGGGTTGAATGTAAAAAATATCATAGGTTCGATTCTCATTTTAAGATTAGTTTCACACTCATTTTAGAATTTGTATACCTAGCGGGGTAGCCAGAGTACGAGGCGCCAAAATTCCTGGCATACCTGTTTCGCCTCGTCCACTGGAATCAACCTCTTCACTCTCTTTAACTTTCGCACGGTCACTTTTTACGTGACCTGCCTTCACTATCATCCACCCTGCGTTTCAAAGGTCAACCGAGACCTTTCCCTAACCCTCTTACCACTCTTTTTCTCTATTCATGTCTTTATTTTCATTCTTTCTTAAAATATGTAAAATCGCAGAAATCAGTTATCTGATAGATTTCTCTGGAGCAAGTGGAGTTATGCATATTATTATACATGAATGGAACAATGGGAAAAGAAGAGCTCCGAAGCGCACCTAGGAAGAAAACGCCCAAAAATGAATGACAATGATTTTATGTAGTTTGTCATGTTGAATTCAAGTCATGTCTGTTTTAGGATATGAAAAATTCATGTCCTATTTGATAAAAAATAAAAATGGTAGAGTGTAATGTATAGAGTACTTTATTATTACTGTTTAACTTATGTGAATCAGAAGGTCCTTAGATTAAGTTTCATTTCTATCTTTGCTTACAAAATTATTGCAATTTGTAAAGTTTGTCTCCTCAAGCGTGTTATGGCAGGCCAAAGCTATTAAGAATTAATTGCCTCCCGCAATTGATTAGACTCATTTTGATCAGAATCATTTAATTACACTTTATGATCATCTTTGTTATGGTACTTTCATTTACCATCCGTTACACAAAATTATTTCCAAATAAATACGACGCCGCATGTTGCCAGTTTAGAGGCCGTCGTGGTGGTCGTGGCAGGACCATAAGCGTGTAGTACACACAACCTAATAAAATATTTTATATTTATTTTTTTTTTTGCTTCGGTAATAAGGCAAAGTGCGGGGTTTATTTCCGCCTCACAATATGCAATGCCTCCGGAATTTGGTAGAACGGAAGTATCGTAATGAGACGGAGTGTCTTGCCAGGTTCCAGGTTCAGATAGCAGGTTCCAGAGTGAACTCGAAGGGTTCCTCACAGCCTAGTGCTTTAACGAAAGAAGATAGACAGAGGCATATATTTTTTTATTGAAACAGCGTGAAGCTGAAGATAAAAATCGTTGCCAGTTAAAGCACTAAAATGAAATTCCCAACATGACCTAAATAAAGTTTTCTCAGTCTAAATATGCAAAGTTATCCTAATTATCGTGTAGATATAATTAAATGTTAATTCTAGAAATTTAGTAGTAGTTTCTTCTAGTTGTAGTTGTATTTAATTATCTAGTTACTACAATTCACTCAGTTTGCTACTGTATGTCTACGTACCAAACACCCTTCTAACAATTTTGTTTTAGAAAGCACTATTGTAATATCGGCTTAGAGTGTAAACCTGCTAACAGCTTATTTACCAAATCTTTAGGATAAAAAACGTTGTAATAATATTGATTCTTAACCAATATTATTTAAAGGATTTTACAATTTCAAAATTTTTTGATTTGATTTCTCTACTGTATGAAAAAAATACAAATAGGCTTTTTAGTTTAGAATGGTGTATAAATGCATGTGTACGTAATGACAAGAAACGAATTTAGCCAACAAGTAACAGTAACCTTTAGGACACAATGTCCACATACATATACAGCAAGGTACAGGTTGAGGGAACCCAGTGTTAAGACTACGTTTCCTACCTTGGGTATCCTTTCCTTAACGTTTCCTAGGTCATAGGTGGCTTGGTTCTTGGAAATGTATGTAGTTGACATGGAGGGTTTTAGCGGTGAGCAGCGTGCGATCCCCAGCAGTTGTCTCGAAAGAGATCATCAAGTAAACTCGCCATATCAAGGACATCACATCAAATTAAGGCATTTTGGGCAAAATAAATTAACTTACACAATGCAGTACGTTCAATTAATACAAGAATTGAAACCAAATGACCTATTAATACCAAATACTATTATTCTGTGCATTTAATATAAGCGATGTGCCCTATGCTATAAGTGAGTTTTCTCTTTAATTTGAGAACAACATTGGCGGAGTGTGTACGTTTAGATGACACACATGTTACTGATGTTATTTTAAAAAATATATTTTGCATTTGTTTTCTTTACTATATGTATATTCTATTCTTGAGCTTTGTAGATTTTTTTTATTAAAATATATATAATATTTTTTTAAAATCCGCTCTACTTTATGGACCACCCTGTCACCACAATATGTTGTGGCTGTTGGAACAGTAATACATTAAAATGGTGATTTCGATTCGTGAAAATAACTACATTTAATTATTCTCATTTTATTGCTATAGTAGATAAAGCGTGGCATTGAGTTCTGAAAATCACCATGCAATGTCTCAACACAAGGCTTCCTATGTAAACCGGTCTACCTACACACTTCCGTTCTTCGCTTTTCGACCGTTTGCATATTGAATGGCGGAAGTCATCACCGCTAACCTAACATTTTTAGGCTTAAGGCTTTTGCTTTGTTATGCAGAGCAAAGAAATGACAATGTAAAATATTTGATATCCTTGAGTTGGGATTGAACCCACAATATGTCGTGGTAACATTTTCAAGCTTGTGCCACTGCGCCACAACAGCCTGTAGATAATTATATATAAAACGTCAATGCTAATTGAAGGGACGACTTTGAACTCGGTTAATAAATAATTGAAGTGTTAATTATTGTGAATGCTTGAATTTCCTTGTGGAGTGAATTTTAATGTTTATTCTGCATTTTTATATTCTAAAGAATTATTTAACGGCAAAATAGTTCATATACTAATGTAAGAGGTGCGGTGTTAAGTTCCGTCACTCAGCAAAGTGCTCCAAATAATAAATTATAACAACCGTATAAAATTTTCGACGTAGCTTGATGAGAACGTATGGCTTAGTAGTCAGAGTGCTTGGATGGATTACAAGAGGCGTGGGTTCAAATCTTGATAAGTTTAAATTTTGAAATGTTCAAAATAAAAACTGACGTAAGTAGAGCAGTAAACAGATCATATAACAGGATAGATCGAAGGAACCTGGGAACCTGTACTACTAGGAACCTGTGTGGAGTATCAAGACACTCCATACATATAAAGACTATTCATAATATGTATGATTTTTGTAACATTATAGGTGGTATTAATACACCTTCATAACATCTGAATGGGGAAGTATCGAGTAAGTTTTCTAAATAAAGAAGAGACTGGTGTTGATTAACGGAGCTTAACACTGCAATTTTCGTTTTTTTTTTTTAAATACAATCTAAGTTTATTTTTATAGCAGGTAAGCAGGGGAAACTTGAGAAGCTTGTCTCGTACGTTACCCATGCACCACGAAAGGTTAAAAAAAATACTCAAAGGAAATATCTAAAACAAATTCGATCTTGCTACCATAATTTTCCATTAAAAAACAACTATTATGTCACAATTGAATCATTAGTCCTAGATTTTATGTAACACTGATATTGACGATAAGCGATAACCCCGAGCTCTGACCGTCAACTGTACGTCACTCCAAGGTAAACAGATAGATGTAATAAAATGTAAAATGTTTTTTTATTATGAGAATTATTAATTGAATATTAATAATTCTCATAATAAATAAAAATTTTGAGGCATATAGGTGGGGGCGGCGACACAGCGGCACTAACGTGGGATTGTAAACGTGGTAGTTTTGAGTTCGAGCCCCATTTGAGAAATTGACATATTTTATATTTTTAAATGAAATATTTAATGTTTTCAATTTTTTGCTTCGATGCGTGTTGAGTTTTGCTACTCATTACGCAATGTCTTAATTTCGGCGGAAACACGGAAAGTGGGGAACGGAACGGAGTGTCCTAACCCTAGGTTACTGAGTTCCTCCTCCCTCTATCTATTCGCCGGAATATTGTTAATGTGACGCGGGTGTATTTGATTCTAATGTGGAAAATTTAAATGATACGGATAGATTTCACTAATGTTTTTAAAAAGTATTTGGCAAGATAAAGTAGTAATATAAAGAGGTGTTCTTTTTTTATTTTAAATTTTACTTATTAAATTTTTTGAGCAGCGGCTCAAGCACATGTAAACGACAGATTGTGGGTTACCCATCCTACAACCTGTCCCAACGCCGTGCTCAGAAAATTGAAATATTTAATATTTTCAAATTAAGGCCTGTCGTGGCGCAGCAGCACAAGTCGAGGAAATGAAATGTTATGTATATATATATATATAAATATATATATATATATATATATATATATATATATATATATATATATATATATATATATATATATATATATACATATATATATATATATATATATATATATATATATATATATATATATATATATATATATATATATATATATATATATATATATATATATATATATATATATATATATATATATATAGAGATAATGCAGTAGATTTATTTTCGTTTTTAGGGTCTCATATCCAAAGGGCAAAACGAGACCCTGTTATTAAGAGTCCGTAGTCCGTCCATCTGTCACCAATCCTGTATCATGAATTGTATTAGCTAGACAGTTAATAGGTGATGAGCATCATATATGATGTATTTCTGTTGCTAGTTATAATATATATATAATATATATATATATATATATATATATATATATATATATATATATATATATATATATATATATATATATATATATATATATATATATATATATAATATATATATATATATATATATATATATATATATATATATATATATATATATATATATAATATATATATATATATATATATATATATATATATATATATATTATATATATATATATATATATATATATATAAACAGAATAAATAAATACTTATGGTCCATGCAAAAGCCATAATTTTCTCATTTTTATAGATCATGGCACGGGGACGTTGTACCGTACGTACATGAATCTACTTATAATTCTACGGATCCACTATTTCAAAAAAACACGTAAACACGTAAACAAATGTCAGAAAACTATTAATGAATTAAATAATACTCTGTTTACAAAATTTTAAATGAGGAAGTAATTGTTTTTATTAAAAAATTAAGTAATTAAAATGTATACATAATACTTGTACATTGCATTGTATACGATACTACTGGATTGTTAATATGGAATAAATATTACTTTACTTTTTTTTTAAAAAAAATCAAAAATAAGGTTTAAAATATTTAATTATAAACTTTTTGTGATTAGTCGTGGGTGAAGTTTTGGGTTAAATCTCCAGGAATTGCTTTTAATGATGAAGGAAAGAATAGCTTTGAGCTACGCCATTAAATGCGAAATATCAAATAAAATTTGGCGGAAACTGGGGAACGGAAGCATCTTAGTGTGGGAGGAAGCGAAGTGTCTTAACAATATGGTCCCAGATTCTCTCTGTATTCCTTGCTACGTGCAGGATACACCGTGAAGCAAAATAAAGAACTTCACGCTCTATCTTACATAAAGGCCTAGGGAACGTAAAAACCCCTTTTAAATTCACACAATCCGCAAAAAACGCGAAACTCAACGCCGCGTCTTGTTAACGAAGCGAAGAAATAAAAACAATTTATTACCTCAAGTAAGAATCAAACTCAGTCGCAATCAAAAGACGATGTGCTACTGTGACATAAAGTTCTATTATAAATAATTTGACGATAAAATGTTAATTTTAAAACAATATAGAATTAAAGGCTGCCAAAAGAAGATTTTGTTTTTCTTCCAGACTGTATTACACATATAGAATTCAAGATACTGCTTGTTTCAATAGCGAACCTCGACTCCGTGCAAGGAGCAATTTTAGAAAAACATATATTGAATTCTGTTCGTCGAATATCTGAATGGGAACAAGTAGGTTCTTAACACTAAGTTCCCAAGATTAGTCTCCCTGTCATGTGCGGGATACAGCGTGAAAATATGCATATATTTTTTCATAAAATATAATTAATGCCAAAATTTTACTAATTACGACCATAATTTATGTAAATATCGATATTAAGGACGAAACGATTATTAGCATCGGTTTCCGCATTCATTGGACTGACCAAGTTATTTTGACAATAGGAAATAAATAACGGCCTTTAAAGTATCATATTTTTTTTAATAAATAATTAAAACACGGCTGTAATCAATAAAATATTTTTAATTTATGAATTATTTATGTGAGAAATATGGTACAAGAACAAGATTTATTTCATTAGTGTGTAAGTAATTTTTGTGAAACTATAAAAAAAATAGCTAGACAAAAAAATCAAAGAAATAAAATAATATTTCCCTTTTCTTTGCTCTGATAACAAGAGAAACCGCGGCGTTGAGTCCGTCACTTAGAATGCAATGATTAGATTTGGCGAAATTTGGACTAAAAACAAAAATTTAACTTTAATTTATAATAATAACACTCAACACTTAGTAAATTCAAAATATATTTATAAAATTAAACTTCTGAATATATCTTCATTTCCTGCTTTTGTACATTTTGCTGAGAAGAGACGGCAAACAACTCATCGTTCGCTCTTTTCAATGTCAAAGTCACTGTTTAATATTTTTTATATTGTTTAAGTTGTTATTAGTGGCTATACTGCAAATTATGCTAATTCCAGATTTTATGAATTTTCAAAACCGGTTTCGACACTGGATTAGCACTGACTGGCTACCACGGAGCTACCACTAAAGCATGTGACAGATGAGAAATTTAATTTTTACTATATTACATTGGTATTTATTTTGGTTTTACCTTGCTATGATGTTAGAGCAAGATTTTAGCTTTACGGTATATCCCGCTCATAGCGAGTTAAGCAGAGTTAACATAGGAACCTAGTATTAAGACACTTTGGTTGGCCATTTTTTTTTAGAGCCTTGGGCGTTTAGTGGTGAAACTCAACGTCGTGTTGTGGTGAAACTCAACGTCGTCGTGTTTCATTCGAGTGTGGATCGAACCAACAATCTGTTCAATTAACAGAGTTACGACAGGCCACAAGTATATTTTCTAATCACAAATCTTTAGACACTTATTTTTTTATTTTATAAATAAAAAATATATATGGATATTCACCTTATTAAAACAAATCACTTACCATTACAGATATAATTAATACACTTTTGAACATCACAGTCACAAATTAATCACATTTTTGATTTCTTAAAAACTAAACAACAGCAGGTTCGACTACAGATGTGTACGCTGCGTACACATCTGTAATCTACTAAATATTATACAAATTAAAATAGTTTAAATAACTTACGTAATAAATCAAAAATAATTTAATATAAATAATACCTCTTTAAAATATATCTATCTATCAGTAATAAATAATAAATATTAAACAAACGTATAACTATCATAATTTTTAACCGCGTGTATATTTTAGCAAATATTCGTTCACTTTAGGAAATAACAGTCTTTTACCGTATTGACTGTACACCACGTCAAAATGATTCCACAAAGGATCATCCACCAGTTTTGCTTCTAACAAATTGGGTACTTGCTTAACTAACCAGTCAATGTCTTTGGTATCCACTAAGTAGTCGTTTTTACCGTACATTATCAAAAATGGTGTTGTCACTGCACTTAGATTATAAAGGGGCGGCTGCTTTTGGCCGTATAACGCCAGGTTTTTAGATGTTCCATAGTCAAATTTTTGAAAACGCGACGTTGTCATGCTCTGGCCGTATCTTGCCATGTTGTGAATTGAAGTTCCAGCTGGAAAATGGTCAAATGATTTCGCCAAAGTTTCATTTGTTATTGAACCTGGATGAAATGAATCGAATAAAGATATGCCTATTCCACATACACCTGTTGATATCGAATTTAATTGGCAAAAAATATTTAGAAATTGTTGGCTTACGGAGCCTCTCGCTAAGAATTCGTGAAAGCCAATAGCATAAAGATGATCTTCAAATAATGTTATGAATCGTGAAGCAATTCTGTAAATTTTTGATCGTGTATATGTTTGCCTCGCAGCTGGAGCCAGTCCAACAAGAAGATCCACCTTATTGCAGTATCCAGGTCTTTCAGAGCACATTATAAGAAATGTGCCTCCTCCTTGAGAATATCCAATATAGTTAAGGGTTTTTTCCTTTGTGTACTTTAATACATAATCTATTGTAGCTGGTACATCGTAAAGTCCAATCTCGTCAACAGAGAACTGCCAAAAATCAGGATCCGTATCAGGGTCGAGACGAACGTGACGCCTTGCATAATAGGTACCTCGTTGGTTCCCAGCCCACAGATCATAACAAGCGTCTGCAAGTAAAAAGGCCATCCCAGCATCCGGACCAGCATCGAGCCACGCGTCCGCTGTGAGTAGAAGTCCTGGTATAAGTATAACTGGTGGTCTTCTCATTTTACCAAAGCACTGTTTCGAGTTCATCCTGAAAATTGTCAATATATAACCATCTTCTGTCACCACTGTGTGTTCTTCAGAATAATATCCATATTTTTCTACAATTTGAGTGAAATTCTGATACTTGGAGTAGCCCAGGGATTGTTTTATATCATTGCTTATAGATAAACCACGCCACCGTATTACATTGGCTATTATTATCGCGACAGAGAGCAACAACAAGTTGAATGTGACGTGAGCTTTTGAAGCCATGATATCAACTGACAATACGAGCGGCCGCTAAAATAAAAAAAATATTGTATTTAAATACGTTATAAGTAAGTATAAGCGGAACCGGGTCGAAGGCAAAAAATAATATGAGCTAATTTAGTGTTATATTCGTATTGTATTTATATATATATTTAAACTGGGCTAATTAATATTATTTATATAAAGATAACAAAATTGGAGGCCTGTGGTGGCGCAGCGGCACAAACGTGTGACTGTAAATGTGATAGGTTTTGGATTCGATCCCCACTTGAGATAATAAATGTTTAATAGTTTCAAATTGAATATATATATATATATATATATATATATATATATATATATATATATATATATATATATATATATATATATATATATATATATATATATATATATATATATATATATATATATATATATATATATATATATATATATATATATATATATATATATATATATATATATATATATATATATATATATATAAACAAGGCAAAGCGCGGCGTTGAGTTCCACCACAACACAGTTGTCTTAAATTGGGCAGTAAGCGGGGAACAGTAACGAAGTAACGTGACAGGTTACCAAGCTCCCCCTGCTTATCCTGTCATTTAAGGGATACAGAGGAAAGCTGAATAAAAATATATTTTTTTTTATGTTATCCTGTACACTTCTCATAAGTAGAGCGTAGAGTTCTTTCACTTAACACGTAATGCCTGGTGGAACTAACTATACATAGTATTATAAATAACAAGAAAATGGAATTTTGTCGAAAATGGAATACAAACTTTCAATTATAACGTTTGAAAACGTCAAATAATAATAAATAGTTATTGTAATGTTCCATTTTGATAAAAAAAAATTAAATAAAAAAACTATAAAAGTCATCGAACTTGTCTATACTAGTAATAATGTTTCGAGTGTTTTTAATCATGTAACACACGAATGTGTGGGCTTGAAATCAAGTCATTTTAAATAATGTTTTTTTTTTAATTTGCTCCACGCTATATCCTGCACATGGCAGGGTAGGCAGAAGGAACTTGGGAACCTAGTGTTAAGACACTCCGTTCCACTTCCGTTCCCTACTTTTCGCCGAATTTGAAGCATTGTGTGTTGAGTGGCGGGACTCTACGCCGCGCTTTGCCTTGTTACCGAAGAAATGAAAACATGAATATTTCATTTGAATATATTAAATATTTTATTTCCTCGAGAGGGGATCGAACCCACAGCCAGTCGTTTACAGTCACACGCGTTTGCCGCTGCGCCACGACAGGCCTCACTTTGTTGTAAGAACGATTTCTAATAGTGGCAGTCATTGCTCTGTGGTACAGCGTACGATGTAAGCCCAATAGCTTCAATTCCCACTAGGGGAATGTTTTGATTGTCTCTGGAAAGGTTAAGCGGCGTTCAATTTCGCAACATATCAATAAGTATGCAAGGGAAACGGGACGTCTTAAATTTAAAACTCGATTTCCTCTCCATACCCTGCTATATTCGTGAAGCTAATCTACACTTATGTACGTTACTGTGACACAATGAATGAAAAAGCAGCTTACCCCGTATTCTCATGATAGATTACTAAAAGGTGCAAGAAATTTTCTTTTGAAAAATCTTATTAAACAAACATTATACCAATTATACGAATCAAACCCTTTGAAAATAATTTCACCAATAAATAATGTAGAATGGCTGATAGACGGCGCACGAATGTAACTAACTAACTGTAATTCAGAAAGATGACATTTGGCATATAGTTAAGTTAGGTTCTGAATGGAACTGCGGAGCGGGTGCTTGAGTCCAGCGCTCATGCAGACCCCATCCGTTATCATAGACGAGAGGGATGGAGAAGATGCTATATGCATCTCCAACTCCTCATCTGTACGTTAGCGTTAGCTCTTGCGGGAGGGTTGTAGTAATCCTCTTGAGTCTTCGAGGCTGCGAGTGCCCTAAGAGATTAAAGAGGTTTCCCACTGAGGCGTGCTCATATAGGTAGAGAAGGTTTCCGGTTTGTGTGGGTAGGATCATGATCATCGGCGAGTCCTACAGTATTGTCCCAACGTAAGGCGCTTCTCCCGTCCACTTGGGCAGTCTGCGTAAATGCATTTCCCAGCGACAAAAGAAAGTTATCAGAGCACTAAGAGTCACAACACTAAATTTAAATAGCCTTTTTCTCTTTATCCTGGCACTATTATAAGCATTATTAAATCTTAAAAATCTATCTTATATCAATCTATTACCCTTAGCCCTTAGCTCGTAACTTTTGTCTGGTACTAGTCGAATTTTGATTGACGCATCACTTATCGTGTCGCAGCGGCACAAGCGTGTGGCTGTAAACGATAGGTTGTGGGTTCGATCCCCACTTGAGGAATGAAATATTTAATATTTTGAAATTAAATATTTTATGTTTTCATTTCTTCGCTCTGGTAACAAGGCAAAGCGTTGCGTTGAGTTCCGCCATTCAACACAGAACGGAAATGGAACGGAGTGTCTTAGCACTATGTTCCTAAGTTAACTCTACCTACCCTGCCATGAGCGGGAGAAAGCATCAAGGTGAGAAAGAAAGAGATTTAGGAGTGTATATTAGTAAATTTTTACAAAACAATCTGCCAAACTTCAAAAACTACAAGAGACTAGGTACAGCACTTTGAGTTAATTTATTAGTTTTTTTTTTCAGCTTCACGCTGTATCCCGCACGAGGCAGGGTCGGCAGAGGGAACCCGGGAACCGAGTGTTAAGACACTCCGTTCCACTTCCGTTCCCTACTTTCCGCCGAATTTGAGGCATTGCGTGTTGAGTGGTGGAATTCAACGCCGCGCTTTTGCCTTATTACCAATTTAATTTATTAGTACATATATCAATTACTTTGTTATATATAAAAACATTTTTTTTGGGCTTGTAGTAGGGTAGGGATACAAGATAGCGACTGTAAACGTTCCGGATATTATCGGAGTGTCTTAACACTACATTTCTCGTACTTAGGCCTGTCGTGGCGCAGCGGCACAAGAGTGTGACTGTAACTGACAGGTTCTGGGTTCGATCCCCAGTCGAGGAAATGAAATATTTAATATTTTCAATTTGAATATTTAATGTTTCATTTCTTCGCTCTGGTAATAAGGCAAAGCGCGGCGTTGAGTTCCGCCACTCAACACGCAATGCCTCAAATTTCGGCGGAAAGTGAGGAACGGAAGTGGAACGGAGTGTCATAACACTAGGTTTCACTTCCTTTCCCTCTGCCTACCCTGCCTAGTGCGGGATACAGCGTGAAGCTGAGTTGAGTTGAGTTCTCGTACTTACTCTGTCTACATATTTGTGCACATCATAAATGTACAAATATTGGCAAAAGGAATCAGTGAACGTAGAGTTAAGACCCGTCCGTTCCGACATTCATTCGTTATAACAATTTCCGATTCTTATTTTTCCGTTGAATTGAAGGATTTTAGTTGAATCGCAGACACAACGCCGCGCTTTGACTCGGTAACAGAGCGAGGAAAATTCATTTCACAGAGTGGAAATCGAACTTATAGCCAGTCGCACTTACGGTAGCACGCTTGTGCTCTGCGCCACTAGCCTAAATTAATCATTGTACCCAAATATCAACAATATCACATAATTATATCGTCAAAACTGATAACCTCGTTTTCTTAATTTGGTTAATTCTTTTTAAATGAATTAATACGTAATGCCATATTTTCAATGTCAATTTGGTATTAGACGCAACCTTCTGCATACAATTATGGATTTGAACCCACGCAGTCAGCTTTGTTGAATTATTTATGAAATTATCGTGTGGAACTCTACCACTGGGTAGAGCATTTGATTGTATACGAAATAGTTCCTGATAACCCGTTCTGATAAAAGCGCGGTGTTTAGTTACGCCGATCAATACGTAGGGTTTTGAATGTTTCAATACCGTGGTCTCTATGTCTAGTGGTACAAACACGTGGCATAAGGTTGAAAAAGCTATGGATATTATTGAATTCATCGGAAAGGAAAAACGGAGTGCCTTTTATACTAATATCTACTTTTTTTAAAACTCCAAATGTAATTTGAAAGGAGAAATCAGTATTTATCTATTTTTATTTCATATTATTTCTTCAAGGCTAATAATATTAAGAGAAATACACAAAAAATATATATTCATAAAAATTATGTACAAAATAAGAGATAATAAATTATAAATTTAAATTAACCTGAGGCCTGTCGTGGCGCAGCGGCACAAGCTTGTCACTGTAACCGACCGGTTCTGGGTCTTTCGATCCCCAGTCGAGGAAATGAAATATTTAATATTTTCAATTTAAATATTTAGTGTTTCATTTCTTCGCTCCGGTACAAGGCAAAACGCGGGGTTGAGTTCCGCCACTCAACACGCCATGCTTCAATATCGGCGGAAAGTGGAACGGAATGTCTTAACACTAGGTTCCCGAGTTCCCTCTGCCTACTCTGCCTCGTGCGGGATACAGCGTGAAGCTGAAAAAAAATATATTATTTATTTTGTTATTAATGCCACCAAAAACATTCGTTAAAATAACAGCCCAGTCTCGGTGAATCTATACACATTTACATAGTAAAATTATAAAATATAAGTACGTTATATAAAGATTTGTTTACTCTTGATTGAGAAACAAGCAGCTTTATTGGTTCTTTCTCATCAGGGTCGAGGTACTCCAGATCTTCAATATTTCTAGTATGTATATACTTTATACTTCCGTTTCTTATACATCTGTACATCAATAGGTTCATCACACTTAATGACTTTTGTTAAGGTAACATTTTCAATTCTCTCATAGCTTAGGCACTTTGAATGTACCTGAATATGTCATTCACAATTTTTATTTATAGCTATAGGAAAATTCGTGTGAAATAAAATATATTTAATTAAAAAAAGGTAAGAGATTTTTATGGTCAGTTTAACAATTTATTGTTAACCGGAAACGGAAATAAATAACTAAATTAAACTTGGAAAGTGAAGTTGTTTGTACACATTATAAATTGAAGGTTTGTTCATTTTAATTAACACAATGTAATTAAAATATTCAAATTGGTAATCTCTGGTAGTAATTATTGTAAGTGAAATAACGAAAAGAAAATATATTATTTTAGCTTCGTGATGTACACAAATATGTGGACAGAGTAGGTACTAGAAATGTAGTGTTAAGACACTCCGATAATATCCGGAACGTTTACAGTCGCTATCTTGTATCCCTACCCTACTACAAGCCCAAAAAATTTTTTTTTATATATAACAAAGTAATTGATATATGTACTAATAAATTAACCCAAAGTGCTGTACCGTCTCTTGAAGTTTTAGAAGTTTGGCAGATTGTTTTGTATAACTTTACTAATATACGCCTAAATCTCTTTCTTTCTCACCTTGATGCTTTATCCCGCTCATGGCAGGGTAGGTAGAGTTAACTTAGGAACATAGTGCTAAGACACTCCGTTCCATTTCCGTTCTGTGTTGAATGGCGGAACTCAACGCAACGCTTTGCCTTGTTACCAGAGCGAAGAAATGAAAATATTAAATATTTCATTTGAATATATTAAATATTTCATTCCTCGAGTGGGGATCGAACCCACAACCTATCGTTTACAGCCATACGTTTGTACCGCTGCGGCACAAGCGTGCCAAACAAATGGAAAATAAGGATCGGAAATGTTATAACGAATGAATAACTCTAGGTTCACAGGTTCCCTTTGCCAATATGTGCCGTAATACTGCAATGTGCTCATGCAGCGAGAAGCCGAAAAAAAAACTACTTGTCAATTGAATTGGGGATGACGCGACACGTTCTTCTTTAAGGGTTTGAGGTTTATTTATTTTTTTTCTTTTTTTTCAGCTTCACGCTGTATCCCGCACTAGGCAGGGTAGGCAGAGGGAACGGAAGTGGAACCTAGTGTTATGACACTCCGTTCCACTTCCTTTCCCCACTTTCCGCCGAATTTGAGGCATTGCGTGTTGAGTGGCGGAAGAAATGAAACATAAAATATTTTTAAATTGAAAATATTAAATATTTCATTTCCTCGACTGGGGATCGAACCCAGAACCTGTCGGTTACAGTCACACTCTTGTGCCGCTGCGCCACGACAGGCCTCATACATTTTACATTTCACTTAAAATGTCAAGAAGAGTAGAGTTTTTAAATTATACATAAAGTAGAGGCCCAATTAAGATTTACTCATTAAAATACAATTTAAATTTAAAATGAAATTAAAAATAGCGCAACATGGGAAAATAAAGAACTAATCAAAAGAATTATCAATAAAGTCTGTTCATCGCTGTCTAAACAGATTCATGGAAGTATATGTTGATAAGCAGAGATCAACGCCGCCCTTTGTCTTGCTAGGTAATAAAAATATTTTCCCCCAAACAGGAATCAAACCCGAAACGATCGCTCATATGACTCTAATATATAATTACAATAGCTATACTACAATTTTATTAAATTAGAACATCAAGGAAAATGAACTTTTGACCAAAATAACTATAATTGACCTAGACATTTGCTGTTTGACCTTGTTGACATTATATGGACATATAATTTGAATATTTTTAAGGTGTGAGGTATAGCGAGGAGCTGGGGCACAAGGTCCCAGCGGAGAGTGGGGGGTGGAAGTGTCTGAATGAGTGATTCCCAAGTTCACTTTGAGCTGAAAAAAAACATACATATTTCATTAGTTTCACGCTAAATCCCAAATACAACAGTAAACTTCTGTGGCAGAGGTCGTTTTAGTTCGTTTTTCGAAAGGGCAGTATGCTGATGGCCTCTATAACGTCATCATCATCTCTGACCTTAATATGGTTACCACGGAAGACACCAATAAGTGAGAATAGAGAAAATTTAAAGTTCTTCCTGTTCCATTTTGCGGCTGGTTCATATGGAAATAATTCTTTGCTTCTAGTAAAATTACATCCGCATAAGTTGACATGATAATACTGAGTTATTAAATGGCCCGACATTTTAAGAAACTATATAGACATGTACTTATTTAACACTTTAAAAATATAAAAGGTCGACGTTGATTTTCGCTACCCAACTCATAATACCTGCAATATTCGGAATTTCGGCGGAGAGTGTGGATAGTGAGTGTCTTAATGGGAACAGAGAGTCTAAACACTCGGTTCACAGGTTTCTTCTGCATATCTTGTTATACGCGGTGTACAGTGTTTTTGTATTATTTCAATTCGCACTGATGGAAGGGAATTACGTTACGTTAACTATATTTATCCCTTTTTATTTATATCATCATCATCATCATTTTCAGCCGTTCGACGCCCACTGCTAGACATATGCCTCCCCCAAGGATTTCCACGACGATCGGTCTTGCGCCTCACGCATCCAGCGGTTTCCGGCGATCTTGACCAGATTGTCGGTCCAACTGGTAGGGGACCTGCCCACTGACCGTAATCCGGTTCGTGGTCGCCACTCGAGAACCTTTCCGCCCCAACGGCCATCGGTTCTCCTTGCTATGTGTCCCGCCCACCGCCACTTCAGCTGAGCAATTCTTCGAGCAATGTCGGTAACTTTTGTTCTCCTACGGATCTCTTCATTTCTGATTCGATCACGTAGGGTAATACCAAGCATTGCTCTCTCCATTGCCCGCTGAGTGACCTTGAGCCTTCTTATGAGACACATAGTTAGCGACCACGTCTCACTCCCGTATGTCATTACTGGCAACACGCACTCGTCAAAGACTTTTGTCTTGAGACATTGAGGTAGATTGGACGCAAAGATTTTTTGTAGCTTCCCGAATGCTGCCCATCCGAGCTGAATTCGACGAGAGATCTCTTTATCGACGTTGGACTTGCCTAACTAGACCGTGTGTCCCAGGTATACGTAATGGTCATCAATTTCAAGGGTAGTGTTCCTAATAGTAACTGGAGCAGGTACTACATGGGCGTTCGACATAATTTTCGTCTTATCCATGTTTAGCTTTAGTCCTGCTCTTTGAGACACACTACTGAGATCTTCAAGCATAGTGTTCAGATCTTCTAAGGTCTCAGCCAGTAGAACTACATCATCGGCAAAGCGAAGGTGAGTAAGGTACTCGCCATTTATGTTGATGCCGTATTTTTTCCATTCCAAAAGCTTGAAAATATGTGTGATGCAATGCCGTAGTGAAAAGTTTTGGAAAAATTATATCTCCCTGTCTCACACCACGTTGCAATTGGATAGGATTAGAGCTCTGATTTGGTACTCGGACCGACATAGTGGCGTGTTCGTAGAGATACCTTAACACTTCGATATACCTGTAGTCTACTTGGCAGCTTTGGAGAGACTGCAGCACTGCCCAGGTCTCAATCGAATCGAAGGCTTTTTCATAGTCCACAAACGCCAAGCAAAGTGGCACATTATACTCTTCAGACTTCTGTATAACTTGCCGCAGCGTATGTATGTGGTCTATGGTACTAAAGCCTTTTCGGAAACCGGCTTGTTCGGGAGGTTTGAAGTCGTAGAACCCGCAGGCGAGACGATTTGTGATGACTCTCGAAAACAACTTATAGACATGGCTTAGGAGAGAGATTGGTCTGTAATTCTTTAAGAGTGTTTTATCACCCTTTTTAAAAACAGAACAACGTCTCCTCCTCTCCACGCTTTTGGCGTTTTGCCTTAAAGAATGACGGAACTAAACAGCCTCTGGAGGACTTTAAGTATCGGCCTACCGCCCGCTCTCAGAAGTTCTGTAGTGATTCCGTCGTTGCCCGCCGCCTTGTTGCTTTTAAGTTGTTCAAGAGCCATACTAATCTCGCACAGAGTGACGTCCGGGATATTCTCAGTATAACGTCGGGTAAGCTCGGCTCTGGGATGTTTAGCCAAACTTTTAAAAGGTGCTCGCGTGGAATACAATTCTCCATAGAAGCTCTCTATCTCTCTCAGAATTTCAGACTTCGTCGAAATTATGCTACCGCTATCAGTTTTCAGCTTTGTCATTTGGCTTTGCCCAATAGACAGATCTCTTGCGAATACTTTGGAGCCTTGGTTCCGCTCGATAGCCTCTTTAATATATGTTACATTAAATTAGTGAAGGTCGCATGTCAAAGATGTAGATATCTGCTTATTTAGCTGCCTATAACGACTAGCATCATCTGATTTCTGTAGCCTCATTTCGCGTCTTTGTTCCATAAGCTGGAGAGTCGTATCGGAGAGTTTCTTTGGTTTTGTACGGTGTGTTTTGAAATACTTGTACCCTACCGTACGGATAGTATCCACTATCTTGTTGTTTAGATCGTCCACATCTAAGTTGTTCTCAAGGGCTGCGAAGCGGTTTTGAAGATCGAGCTGAAAGCTCTCAGGGTTTTGGAGTTGTGCGGGTATTGGTCGGAGCGTAGACTTTATCAATCGTGATCTTTCAAACTTAATGTCGATATTCAATGTGCCTCGTACCAATCGATGATCACTGCCTGTTTTCACAGTGTTGATCACAGAGACATCATTGAATATTTGCTTTTTCGTCGACATGATAAAATCTATCTCATTTTTGACTTTACCATCCGGACTCATCCAGGTCCACTTCCGCTTTTGGGGTTTCTTGAAGAAAGAGTTCATCATATAGAGGCCCTCCTTCTCCATGAAATCAACCAACATTTGGCCTCTGGCGTTCCGTTGCCCAACTCCAAATTGCCCCACTCTCAACTCATCGCCGCAACGTTTCCCCAACCTTGCGTTGAAGTCCCCCATTACAACTGTGTAGTGGGTTTTATAGCTATGCATGGCTTTAGAGATATCCTCATACATAGCTTCCACTTCGTCGTCATGATGTACCGAGGTCGGAGCATAAACCTGTATGACATTCAACAAATATCGTTTCGATATTCTGAGGATCAGGTACGCTACCCTGCTCGATACACTACCGACGGAAACCACGTTGTTAACAAGGGACTTGTGGACGATATACCCGACACCGCCCAGGGACTGTTGGTGGCCCTCCCGGTAGTATAGCAAGTTACCGGACTTAAGGATTATCGTGTCCTCCCCCTCTCTTCGGACTTCGGATAACCCAATAATATCCCAGTGTAACTTACTTATAGCTTCTTCTAATTCTACTAACTTTGCGTCAGTCCTCAGTGTACGCGTGTTATATGTTGCCAGCTCGAGTCGTCGGTGTTGGTAGCCGGATCTTACCCGGTGATTCTTAGCACCCCTTGCTCTGCCGTTACCATAGCCGCTACCGTAGCTAGGAATAGCAGGGCTGCCGGGGACTAGGGGCCGTTTTTGTATTTGGCTATCCATGGGGGGGTTTTGCCGTAATCGCCACGCTTGGCAGGCGGGTTGGCGATTATTTATATATATATATATATATATATATATACATATATATATATATATATATATATATATATATATATATATATATATATATATATATATATATATATATATATATATATATATATATATATATATATATAATATATATATATATATATATATTATATATATATATATATATATATATATATATATATATATATATATATATATATATATATATATATATATATATATATATATATATGTATATATATATGTATATGTATATATATATATATATATGTATATGTATATATATATATATATATATATATATATATATATATATATATATATATATATATATATATATATATATATATATATATATATATATATATATATATATATATATATATATATATATATATATATATATATATATATATATATATATATATCTTTGTTTTATTAAAATAACAAATTTAATACCAACTTCAAGACTATATTAATATACACAAACATAAAAAAAAAAATTAAGGTCAAATATTAAATAGGTCAAGGTTAAATGCTTCAATTTCTCGAGTTGGAATCGAATCCACAACTGTGCCCCTGCGCTATGACAAGCCTCAAAGCTTTTACTGTGTTTATTTAAAATTGATATATTATATTACCTCAGCTGGCAGCAATTCCAAAATTATATATAATACAAACAAACAATTGGCAGTCAAATTAAGAAACTTCTCCTTGTTGAAGTTGGTTAAAAATAAATAATATTTTTCAGCTACACTTTCCTAGTGGTAAAACACTCCGCTTCCCTTCTTCTTGTCCAGTTTTTGAGGTATTGCGTTTTAAAAATTATACGCGAAATTTAACACCGCACTGTGTCTAGTTACCAGAACAAAGAAATAAACATTTAACAACAATAATAATAATTATTATTGTTGTTAAATGTCGTGGCGCAGCGGCACAAATGTGTGACTGTAACCGACAGGTTCTGGGTTCAATCCCCGTCCAGGAAATGAAATATTTAATATTTTCAATTTAAATATTTAATGTATCATTTCTTCGCTCTGGTAATAAGGCAAAAGCGCGGCGTTGAGTTCCGCCACTCAACACGCAATGCCTCAAATTCGGCGGAAAGTGGGGAACGGAAGTGGAACGGAGTGTCTTAACACTAGGTTCCCGGGTTCCCTCTGCCTATCCTGCCTCGTGCGGGATACAGAGTGAAGCTTACAATAATAATAATTATTATAATAAGAAATATTTGAATCTGTCGTCCCATACATTTTCTTTATTAAAGCCGGATACGACCAGCTGACCTAGTTCGCGCGATCGATAGGGGTCTACGACCGGCCCATGTGCTCGCTATCTGATATCTGAATGAAACCTCGTTCATATAAAAGATAAGTTAGATCTAGATAGATATATTAGGCTTTAAAGAGCATTTTGTTTTAAAACACTTTCTAAGTAGGAAAATAAATTGGTATTTAAGAATTATAGTTCATACAATGTAAAGTATTAGGGTAGATAAATATATTTTATTTATATATTAGAGATATCAAATCGTTGAGGCCTATCGTGGCGCAAAGGTACAGCCGTTTGACGCAATAAGTTGTGGGTTTGATCCCCGCTCGAGGCAATGAAATAATTAATTTTCCTTACAGCGTGAAGATAAAAGAGAGCGAGCTGACAAAATATTAGGACGCGTACAATGAATGGAAAGATAAGTAATAGTTATAAAAAATAATAATACATACACCGCCAAAAGAAACGGAGAATTTGAACACTGCGGGAGAGGACAAGAGTTTTAATGTGAACGGAATATCTTAACACTAGGCTCCCAAGTTACTTTTGCCTACACTACCTAATACTACATATTCACAATTGAAATATGAGTACATATGAATGTATAACTTTAACAAAAATATTATTTTTTGTGAAAGTTAGTTATTAATTAGTTATATTTCCTCCCTTTGACAAGACAATTTGCGGCGTTGAGTTATGTAACTTAATATAAAGTCGCAAGGTAACATTTTGAAACTTGACCTAATCTGGAAATGAATTAGATACCCCTACAATATCGATTTAAGTATTAAACCTAAGAAAAGATATTTTAATTCTAAGTACTTAAGAGATCTTTCTACGGAATTTTTAATAGGTAATAGAAGTTGTATAGAACTCTGCCTCTTACATACATACATGTCAGTGGCGTACGACGTTAGAATGGAAGCTTTGTATGAGATGCATTTGCATTCAACATATAGCCTGCATTTTCTAAACATATGTGCTGAGAATAATTCTTAAAAAGAAATCTAAAATAACGATAAAAAACCCTAGCCCTTGCTTCGTGCAGTTTCCAGAATCTTTCTCGTGCCGATAATAATTAGGTTAAAACTTTACATCGTTTTTTTTAGCTAGACAGGGTAAGTTAGTGAGTAGTAGGGAACCTAGTGTTAAGACAGTCTGTTCCCATTAAGACATTTCCGTATCCCCATTTTACGCAATGTCTAAAATTACGGTGCAAAGTAGGGAACAGAGTGTCTTAACACTAGGTGCCCTCTGCCTAATAAATCTAGACATACTAAATCTGCATATAACTCTATTTTACCAATAGATATATCCATACCAATTACATATAAACTTACCTATACTGACATTCGGTAATGATAAGTTTTAACTGAATGTGAAGTCCTACTTGAGGTTTAAAGATAATTATTTTTACATTCTAACTCTGATATCACGACAAAGAGCGGCGTTAAGTACCGCCACCAAGCACGCTATGACTCAATTAGTGAAATTAAAAAAAAAAAAACACTATATACTTATATATTCATGTCTCACTCGTCGCCAAAAATGAAGAATCCCGTAGGAATTCTAGGTAATTATCTTTTAGTGCACTTTCTATATTTAATTTAACGTACGTACATTTCTCATTTCAAATTACTAAGTCGAATAGTTTTTACTTAATTTAGAAAATATGTAAAATTTTAAACAAACCGGAATTTGAACCTGCGTCTCTTGAAATCCCTTGAAGCGCTCTGAGCACTAAGAACTACAATATGTACGTTATCATCTAGCTACATTTTACATTATTTATGTACGTTAAAAATTTTATACGTTTGCTAAATAAATATTATCTTTCTTAACGTTTTTTGTCCGATGTTCGACCACTCGGTGACAGAAGAAAATTATATTTTAATATAACAGTAATTCATTACCGCCTTATATAATCTAAGTCTATTTATAGTTATACTAAAAATCACACCAGTATGTCACCTGTCGTGGCGCAGCGGCACAAGCGTGTGACTGTAACCGACAGGTTTCGTGTTCGATCCCCAGTCGAGGAAATGAAATATTTAATATTTTCAATTTAAATATTTAATCTTTCATTTTCTTCGCTCTATAAAGTAATAATATAATAAGTAATAAGGCAAGGCGCGGCGTTGAGTTCCGCCACTCAACACGCAATGCCTCAAATTCGGCGGAAAGTGGGGAACGGAAGTGAAACGGAGTGTCTTAACACTAGGTTCCCGGGTTCCCGCTGCCTACCCTGCCTCGTGCGGGATACAGGTTAAGCTGAGAACACCAGTATGTAACGTTTTTGTATAAAAAATAACCTACTCTTATAATAAATTTGTAGCTGGTGGCTGTCTGTATCATGGAAGAAGTATTAAAAAAATATTGGCACTTATAGGGGACGTTGGTTAATGTAATAGGGCCCAAAATAGTGATTTTTAAATTATTTATCTCTTTGTCTGATCGTTTGTACACGCGAATCTCAGAAACGGCTAATCAGACTTTAAAACAGTTTTCACTGTTATATTTTGGCAAGTTTTCTTGAAAGGACAAAAATATAAAATTACTACAATTTTTATATTAATTAAGCTGAAATTGCATTGCAAACATGGCAAGGTAGGCAAAGAGAACTTGGGAACCTATTGTTAAGACACTCCGTTCCGTTTCGCACTTTTAACCAAAACATTACACATTGAGTGGCGCATCTAAAAACGCGCTTTTAATTTGTTATCATTTCTTCGCTCTTGTGAAAAGGCAATTTTTACCAGAGCGAAGAAATGATAACAAATTGAAAATATCAGATATTTCATTTTCTCGAGCGGGTATCGAACCTACAACCTTGTTACCATTACAGTGACACGCTTGTGCCAGCCACTATGCCATGACATATATATTTTATTAAACAATTAAATTGAAATCCGTAAATAGAATAGTGCAATTCAAGCAGGCGAAGCCACGGGTAGGGCACTAGTATAGCACAAATATCCTTATTTATTGAAAGATTATGCCAAAATGAATAAGTAGCCTAAACGTGTACCGTATGGGATTCGAACCCAAAACGGTCGTTTACAGCCAGGCACTGTGCCATTAAGACACTGTCAATTTATCTCATGTTAAGACAATATTGCAGAGGCACAAGCGTAAATATAACAGGTTGTGAGTTCAATCTCTACTCCAGAGAATGAAATAATCAACATTTACATTTCTTCATTAACAAAGCAAGCGCGGCGTTAACATCCGCCACTAAACACTCAAGAATCAAATTTCACGAAAAAGGGATAAATGAAACTGAGTGTCTTCTAACTAGCTTCCCAAAATTTTCTCTGCTGACTCTGCCTTGGGATACAGCGTACAACTGACAGGAAAAAGAAAATTTAACAGAAGTAATGTATCATCAGACACGTAAATATGATAATAAGCTGTCACCTAACTACTATTTATGGCAAAAAAATACCCTGATCCTTCAATAAATCCTTATAAAGGAACAATGAAAAATAATTTATCGCAAACTTAATACTAGTAGTTTTAATATAACTAAAAAATAACGGAACGGAGTGTCTTAATACAGGTTCCCAAGTTCCCCCTGACTACCCTGCCATGTTCGAGATACAGCGTGAAGCTGAGTGAATAAAAAAACCATTTTAACACCTATAAAACATTATTATGAAAACAAGCTGATGACGATGGTTTTTCTTAATTTTACGCTGTGTCCAGTATATCCAGTATATCAGAAAAAGGCAAAAGGAACCAAGGAGCTTTGTGTTAAGACACTTCTTTCCCATTGAGACACTCACTTTCCACCAATTTCTCGGGGCATCGTGCACTACTTGGCGTGATTCTCATTTATTTTAGGTTTCCATCACTCAGCGATGCTTAACACATAGGGGACGAACTTTAACAGGCCAGAACTGCCTTTCATCAGAAGCTGCCAGTTCCCCGCCAGCGTTGTCAGAAGATCAACAAGCCAATGTGCAGTAGACAGGCAGTCGGCACTTTTATCATAAGTGAAGGAAGTTACAGGCATGATTGGCAACAATTTAAGAAGATTTACTATTAAAAGTATATTCAATCCTAATAACAGTGTGTGTCAATTCTTAAAGCCAGGAGCTATTATATGATATTCCTTTGCAGTGTGCAGGTGTACACACACAAGTTTGTGGCTGTGGTTTATCTTACATTGGTCGCTCTATAACACATATCCGATATCATCATAAAATGGGCATGTATCAAAGTAAGCTGTGTAAGTAAGCATACAGTGAATAATTCCAACTCAATCCCCATTGGAGAAAATTAAATATTCAATATTTTCACTTCTTCCCTGAAGTGACAAGACTAAGTTAGACTTTAAGTACCGCCACTCACCCACAACCGATCGTTTGCAGTCACACGCTCTCTTCGACGCGACCGGCCTCAACATAAATACATTATAACAAACGAACAATAATATCGACCTAGCTTCATAAGAACGTATGAACTAGTGGTCAGAGCGCTTAAATCGCCTCCAAAAGGCGCGGAGGGTCAAACATTGTATACATTTTCTAAGTATCTTAAAATATTTCAATAAAAAAATAAGAGAATATTTTCTGTGACTAAAGATAACACAACATCAAAGTGTTTACTGAAGCCCTACATGTATTGACAATGGAGCTTACTGAAAAATGAAAAGAATTTCAGTTTCACTCGCATTTGCTTTGTCTCCTTCATATATGACTTCGTGTGAACGAACTCTTTATACGTTCTGAATAATGGAATTGATTGTTTTTATTTTCACGCTGGAGGGAACAAGGGAACTTCTTAAGACACTCTGTTCCTATTGAGACACTCTGTTCATATTAAGTCACTTCACATAGCAGAGTAGACCAAGAAGCCTAGTATTAACCCATATAGGCCTACCGTACCATATACGGTATCCTCGCTGTGCGTTCTCACTTCCACCGTATTTTCTAATCGTACAGTACTTGACAAACTAAAGCACTGTCCTCATCATTTGGACAAATGCGGTTTCCTAAGAAGTTTTTCCACGCGCCACACATCTGTGGAACGCCCTACCTGCAACAGTTTTTCCAGGTCAATACGACATGTGTACATTCAATAAGCGCATCTATCTCCTACCTTATAGGCCGGAAACGCATCTATAGCTACTCTGGTGTTCCACTGACGGCGATCACTTACCGTCAGGTGACTTATACGATCGTTTGCTTTGTCTTTTCTATAATAAAAAAGAGACCTTTCTCTTTCTTTCTGCTTTCCCTTATCGTACATTATGTTGTTAGGAGCCGACCATTAATCACGTGAGGCCCAAAAGGATTGCATTTTATAGAAATCAATCGTCTTAGTCTGAAACTTCACCACGTATCACCAAGGGGATAAAATAATGCAATAAAAATATCACGTGATTAATGAACGGCCCCTTATTACCAGAGCAGGTAAATAAAAATAGTCAAAATGTAACCAATTTGCATTCAGACAATGGTGCCTTTGACTTATGACAGCGTCAATTATAACTTTTTGTTTCACGCTGTATCCCACAAACTGTAGGGTAGCCAGAAGAAAACTTAACAACGTAATGTTAAGCCACTCTGTTCTCATTAGACACGTTTAGCTCCGAACTTGAGGCACTGCATGTTGAGTGGCAAGATTCATCGCCGCGCTTTGCCTTGTTATGAGAGTGAAAATATTATTATTATATAATTATTATTATTTCATTTCCTTGACTGGGCATCGAGCCCACAACCTATCGCCCGCATCAACCCTTGCGCCACGATAAGCATCATTCGATATGATATTTGAATTTCATGAGACAATCGTGAATTTGACTTTTACATAGATTAGTATAGAAATTGATATAAAGTGTCGAATAAAATCAATGTCGATAAGTAAAGAATTGACTCCTTCGTAATGTACTTGAAAGTTTCTATCAAACGTTAGAATTAAATGCGCAATATTTGTAGGTTCAATTCCATGTCACGTCAGAGACGGTGTATCGAAAAGTAGGCATAAATTGGGAGTGACATAATGTTTTTTCCCTTTTTTCCAACTGTATCCTACGTATATCATGATAGGCACAGTAAAAGTAGTGTTCGGACACTCCATTCACTATACACTGCTGCTATCAATCCTTCCATCAAATCATTGTTCACCCATTAGATGCAGCTAATTTTCCGTAACCAAACAAACGTTACTGTTACCAAAGAAACGTTGCGCGTAGTGTTGCTAGAACATAGAAATGAAAATATTTATGAATATATTTCCTCGACTGGGAATCAAACCTACAACCAGTCGTGTTAAGAGTTGCTCACTTGTACCCTTGCGCCATGACATCTAAAGTGTACATTTAAATAAAAATCTAGATTTAGACAAACGTTTACACAGTTGCTTGACAACTGTAAGCGCCCAATATAATACATAGATTGCGCTCTCCGTGATGTTGAATTTATTAGGTAGTTCCTGCTTTACAAGTGTTTACTTTATTTAAGATTGAAATTTACTTTCATTTTATATATATTTTATTACATTCAGGCCTGACATGGCGCATACGTGGGCACATGCGTGGGACTGTAAAGGTGACAGGGTGTGGGTTTGATCCCCGCTCGAGGAAATGAAACATTTAATATTAACAGCTATTCGCTGTGGTGACAGGGTGTGTCAGTTCCGTTACTCAACACGCAATGTCTTAAATTCGACGGAAATTGAGGAACGGAAGTGAGTGTTTTAACACTACTATCTAAATTTTTCCCTGCCCTGTGAGGCAGCACAGCGTGAAACTAAAATATAAAAGACGTCATGCACTCAGCAAAAAATAAAGTTATTTTCCTATAATTATTATTATAGGAAAATAACTTTAATTTTTGCTAAGTGCATGACGTCTTAAATTGCTAATCCAATTTTTATTAAACAGCTAAAATGCACCGTCATGAACAACGTTTCCGATTAAACCGCACTTTAAATTGGTTTACTCATGCAGGAGCTACGGTGCCACAGACAGACGAACAGGCCAAACTTACAACACCCCTATTTTTGCATTATTGATTAAAAAAGAGAATATACTACTAATTTATATGTTTTATATTTCTATGTTTTCAGCTCCATGCTGTATACTGCTCATAGCAGAACCGGTAGAGGGAACCTGGGAACCTGATTATGCAAATCCCTTTTCATTTAAATATTTCAGCTTCTTACATTCCGCCGAATTCTTGCAGCATTACACGTTAAGCCACGGAACTCAACGCCGCGCTCACCAGAACTAGGAAATGAAAATTTTAATATCATTAATATTATGGAGGTCGCATCGAACACAATCTTTCGCATCGTAAATGTTGATTGTGCGATTGAGTATTTCTTTATAATGTAGTAGAGCTTTATAGAACTAAAATAAATACTTACTCACTTATTCACTCAGCTTCACGCTGTATCCCGCACAAGGCAGGGTAGGCAGAGGGAACTTGGGAACCTAGTGTTAAGACATTCCGTTCCACTTCCTTTCCCTCTTAAATAAATCCTTAGTTTAAACAATTTAAAAAACATGAAACGTAAAAGAATTTCCACATACAATTTCATACAGTTGGCGAAAATAAAGTGTTTTCAGACTTACGTTATTACTTTGGTCAAATAAGTTTTCCGCGGCACCAAAATTAAATTACCGTCCACAGTAACTGGTGGGGACGGGAATTGTGAGAATTTATCACCTCCCTGATTTGATTAAGACAACTTCAACAACCTCAGCGCTGTGTCAAATTGGAAAGTCTTAATTTTAATGTTATTTGGACTTTTATATAAAAAAGTGAGGCTATCCTTGCACAGGAACACTAGCGTAGGTTCGATCCTGAATATTTTTATTTTCTTCGCTCTGGTTTCGGGGCAAGGTGCGGCGTTGAGTTCCCCCACTCAACCACAACTCCTCGAATTCAGAAGAAAGTGTGGAACGGAAGTGTGTTAATAGGAACAACCTGTCTAAAAACCAGGTTGCCAATTTTCCTCTACCAATAAAAAAAATAGCGTGAAGCTAAAGCTAGCTAATATAGCTAATATCAAGCTAAAGTCAAAGAAGTTACATAAAAAAGCGTATAAAAATAGTAAATCGTCCATATATTTTACAAGTGTTTCTATTCAACCTTACTCTACTTATCGAGCTGACGTATCAAATTAGGGAATTCCGGGAACCATTATACCTCGCTATCCCAGGGGATCACGTTTTGGATTTATGAAATCCTTCTGTTATTAGATGTATCCGGACGATTTTGTATTAAAAAAATGTGTACAAGTGGATTCGATTTCCACTCAGAGAAATGCAATATATTGACTCCATCGCAACCAAGTGAGCTCTGGTTGACAATGCGCAGCTTCATTAAGCAATGTTTCAGAAATGTGGCGGTATGTACTGAACGATGTCTTTAATACCAAGTTCAACGTCACGCTGTATCCCGCACATGGCAGGGCAGACAGGGGGAACTTGGGAACCTAGAGTTAAGAAACTACGTTCCGTTTCTCACTTTTCGTCGAATTTGAGGCATTGCGTGTTGAGTGGCGGAACTTAACAGTACTTATCTCAAAACTTTGTCTTATTATTAAGGTATAGAAAACAACCATATTTTCTCGAATGGACATTGAACCAATTTCCTGTTACGTTTACAGTTTCACACTTATACCTTTGTGCCACGACAGGCCCAAAGGAATAAATAAATAGTACATACAAAAGTAAATTATGATGTTATGTTTTCATTTCGCTTGAGATTTTATCAAAAGCTCTTTAAATGGAGTTTTTATACGACGTCAGCTACTTCTTAGCGTAATAGGCGTCAAATGATTTAGAAAGATAAAATATAATATACGATGTCTAACCACTGGCAAAAGTAAATATCTGAAACCGCATAAACCTATTGTTATGTCTTACCGATATGTTTATGCAGGCTTGTCGTGGCGATTGTAAACGATATGTCGTACGATCGATCCCCACATAAATATTTAATATTTTATTTCTTCACTCTGGCAAGAACAATGCAAAACGCGACGTTGAATTACGCCACTTAAAATACAGCGCTTTGTATTCGGCGGAAAGTGTTAAATGGAGGTATTTGAATTATTGAATAGGTTCCGAGGTTTCCTCTGCCTACCAACCCTAACAAGCGTAAGCGTGAAGCTGGAATAAAAATATACATTCTAATTCGACAGCTACTGTGATAACGAAGTGTCCTAATAATTAAGGTTCCCAAGTTCCCGCTACCTTTTTTAGTAGATGTAACGAGAAGCTCAATAAATATATTTAGTTCAGGCATTATCGTTGAAAATTAGTTTTCCATTTAAAGAATCATTCATCTCGACCCACTATAGAAGTTGCGGGCATTCTTGCAATACGAATTCCACACATATATTGCCTTTAGGAAATGTAAGCTGTATAAACGTATATTCAAGTATTGAACTACGTATATATATCTATATCAAAAGTATAAAGATGAGTTTCTTTGGTTAAATGAGCTTTTTCTTAGGAACTAAAGATTTTATTTATTTTTTTTGTATTAAAATGTTCATATTATAAATGTGAAAGCTTGTAAGCATATTTATTCTATTTTCACGTAAAAGATGCTGAATTAAATTTGGTAAAACTTCTAAAACTAATTTATGTAAATTGTCATAATATGTCTTAAACTAATTTATGTAACAATGTTGAATATTTTTTTTTTGACGTATAAGATAAAAATAAGTTAAAGCGGGTGAAGTTGCGTTTTTGAAGTATATATATTCTATTAATCAAGTTAAGCTACCTATATTTCTAAATTAATTTTTACTTTCCCTCTGTATCCTGACCATCATATAGTACGCAGAGGAAACTTGGGCGCCTAGTATTACGAGACCCTGTTCCCATTAGGACACCTAAACTGAAAACTCAATTCCCGCTCATAGGAATGAAATATTTATTATTTCTTCATTCTGGTAACAAAATAAAGCGCGGCGTTGAATATTACCAGTCAACATGCAAAGCCTTAAATTTGACAGAAAGTTGGAACAGAAATGACTATCTTAAAACTAGGTAAAAAAAGAATTGGATAATTATAGTTATAATTTCATTAAAAAAAACATATTCGTGCAATATTACCAATTTATATTAAACAAAAGACAAATCCTCCTACCAATTTGAATAAGCAAATATTGTCGAACACGATTCGGCTCATTGCTACATAAAAGCGCCAGGCGCTAAATAATAAAATTATTCTGTTCAATCGTCTCTTTTAAAGTCCTCGTGTACTTACATATCTTGTTTGAATTTGTAAAATGGATTGAAATCTTACTTTTATTGAAATATTTTGTGAAATAAAATTATATTCTAAGTACTTCTTTTTTTTTTCTAGATTTACATGGCAAGGTAAGCAGAGGAAACTTGGGAACCTAGTGATAAGCGGTTCGTTCCGTTCCCGACATTCCGTCGATTGAGACTTTGTGTGTTGAGTCCCGGAGCTAAGCGCCGCGCTTTTCCTTCTTCCTTGAGCAAATAAATAAAAATATTCAATATTTTATTCCTTTAAGTGGGGATCGTAAATACAGCTTGTCGTGTTTACAGTCGCACGCTTGTGCCCCCGCGCCATGACAGTTCTCATGACTTTATTCTATCGTACGATATAAAATGTTACAATATAGTCTTTTTTTTTTTGAGATTTTGTCACGATTCTTTCCACTTAGTAGAGAGGAAGAGGAGGAGGAGAGGAGGGAGTGACTTGCTTTGGTAAAACGACAAAGCGCGGCGTTGAATCCTTCACACTATGTCTTAGAAATTGGGCAACAGAGTGTTTTAACTCTAAGTGTACTCTGCTTATACTGCAACATGCAGGTACAAATAAAATAAGAAATAAAAAAAGTTTTTTTTAGTTTTTCCACAAAAAAACATAATCAAGTAATTGTTACGTTACAATAGTACAATATGAATTGCTTTTAAGATATAAAGATATCCTGACACAACACACTCCCCACTCGAGGTAATAAAATATTATATATTTTTATCCATTATAATTTCCTCGCTCTTGTAACGAGGGTAAGAGCGGAGTTGAGTTCCACCTCTAAATAGACAATGTCTCAAGAATTCAGCGAAAAGTGGGAAACGGAAGTCTTAATGGGGACGGAGTGTCTTAACACTACATTAGTTATCTATGCCTACCCCGCCGTGTGCGGAATACAGCGTAAAGCTTAAAACTAAAATAAAAGAGAAAATGCAACTTATCTACTAGTTTCTAATAATAAACAAACTAAAGCTCTAACCATAGAAAACTTTTGGCATACATATTTACTTGGGACTTATATAAGAGCATCCAAATATAAAGTTGTACAGTTCGTGAATTTCAGTCCCAAAACGGAACTGACACGAGCTTTAATTCACTTATAGTAAAATGTCGAATATCTTTTCTTTAACTTGCTTATTATATTTTTTTTTTTCACCTTCATTATGTATCCCTCACATGGTAGGATTAAGAAGAGAGAATGTGGGAACCTAGTGTTAAGAGAGTCCGTTCTATACCCCACTTTACGCTAAGAAAATGAAATATTTAATATTGTCTTTTCTCTTTGGTGATAGACTTAGTGATAAGGCAAAGCGCAGTGTTGAGTTCCGCCACACTGCGTTTACGCTTAAGTTTCGAACTGTAAATTTGATAGTGTATAGATAATAAATATTTTATGTTTCAATTCTTCGTTTAGATAGACACGACGTTAAGTTGCGTGCGTGTGTAAACACGTTGTAACTATCATTGAAACATACTGGAAAAATAAAATAATCGTCACGCCAAGTCAGAGGGTCGGCGTAACGGTTCTTGGTTCAATTCCCACTCGGGGTATAAGAATAATTTTTATTTTACCCACTTTATATGATTAGCGTTGAATTCCGCCACTGAGACTAAAAAATAAGAAGTATTTTTATCTCATTTTAAAGTTTAATTTCCAATCTATATTGTTTATATACATATATTTTTTTTAACTAAGGCAATTCGTGGTGACCGACCGTCCATTACACGGACGCAGTGCGCATTGCGGGTAGCTGGACGAGTGGACGTGCGATTTATTTAAATGATTAACATATTTTTTTTAGTTTTACGTTCCGTCCCGCTTATGAATGATACTTGAGAATCTATTTATTAGACATTCCATTCCTGTTAAGACACTTTCTTTTCCTATTTTCCAATTAAGACATGTTATCGATTTCGTGCTGAAAACACGAACCTTAGCAAAGCAACGCTTTTGTCTCAAGCACATTTTTTTTAGCGTCTAATAAAGATATTTAATATTGTCAAAAAATACTTTAAATCTGTACGATTTCATCCAAACATATTCTGCACATGTTTGGCCTAGGACCTAACGCCGCGTTTTGTTTCCGATATTGATATGTTAGATACATAAATATTTACATAAATATATACATACAATACAAATACCCTTCCTTTAAAAAAAAGAGAATATTTCTAGTTAATATAATTTGTTTTTTGTACAAATAACAAAATATCCTTATTACTCCTTCCAATACCCGGCTCTCGAGTTCATTTCCGGTGACGTCACTAATGACAGGAATCGACAACACCATTTCCGGCGGCGCTAGCTTAAGACTGATGTTTCGGATATATTCTTTAAAGAATCATCAGTCTTTTCAATGTCAAAGTCGCTGTTTCATAAATTATTAAACAATTATTATTAAATTAGTGGCTATACTACAAATTATCCTAATTCCAAATTTTATGAATTTTCAAAACCCGTTTCGACACTGGATTAGCACTGAATGTTTAATTTTTAATATATTATTTGTTTACTTTTGTTTTATCTTGGTATGCTACTAGAGCACAGAAGTTTTTAGCTTCACGGTATATCCCACTCATAGCGAGTTAGGCAGAGGGAACACAGGAACGTAGTGTCAGGACAGTTTAAATGGTCATTTTCTTTTTAGAGGCTTTGCGCGAACAAACAATCTGTTGAACTAACAGCCGCACGCTTTTGCCCCCGAGTTACGACACGCCCTAAGTACATTTTCTAATAACAAGTCTTTGTCAAGAAACATATTTTTGTTATTTATTTATTTATTTATATAAAAAAAATATGTGCATACTATATATTCAAACTGTTAAAACAAATCACTGACCGTTAAACATATTTAGATATACATTAATAATATACTGCTACTAGACATCATAGACACAAATTAAACATATTTTTTATTTTCTTAAAACCTAACTAGCCTAACCTAACAACAGGTTTGATCACAGATGTGTGCTGCGTGCGTGCACATCTATGATCTACTGAATATTACACAATTTAAAATAGTTTAAATAAGTTAAGTAATAAATCAAAAATAATTTAATTTAAAAATACGTCTTTAAAATATATCTATCAGTAATATCAAATATTAAACAAACGTATTTCTATCATAATTATTAACCTCGTGTATATTTTAGCAAATATTCATTCACTTTAGGAAATAACAGTCTTTTATTGTGTTGACTGTACACCACGTCAAAATGATTCCATAAAGGATCATCCACCAGTTTTGCTTCTAACAAATTTGGTACTTTCATAGCTAACCACTCAACGTCTTTAGTATCCACGATGTAGTCGTTTTTACCGTACATTATCAAAAATGGGGTTGTTACTGCACTTAAATTATAAAGTGGCGGCTCTATTTGGCCGTATAACGCCAGATTTTTAAATATTCCATAGTCAAATTTTTGAAAACGCGACGTTGCCATGCTTTGGCCATATCTTGCCATGTTGTGGATTGAAGTTCCAGCTGGAAAATGTTCAAATAATTTTGCCAAAGTTTCATTTGTTATTGAACCTGGATGAAATGAATCGAATAAAGATATGCCTATTCCACATATAGCAGTTGATATCGAATTTAATTGACAAAAAATATCTAGAAACTCTTGGCTTGCGGAGCCTCTCGCTAACAATTCATGAAAGTTAGCGGCATAAAGATAATCTTCAGATAATCTTATCAATTGTGCAGCAGTTCTGTAAGGTTTTGATCGTGTATACGTTTGCCTCGCAGCTGGAGCCAGTCCAACAAGAAGATCCACCTTATTGCAGTATCCAGGTCTTTCAGAACACATTATAAGAAATGTGCCTACTCCTTGAGAATATCCAATATAGTTAAGGGTTTTTTCTTTTGTGTATTTTAATACATAGTCTATTGTAGCTGATACGTCGTAAAGTCCAATCTCGTCAACAGAGAACTGCCAAAAATCAGGATCCGTATCAGGGTTGAGACGAACGTGACGCCTTGCATAATAGGTACCTCGTTGGTTCCCAGCCCACAGATCATAACAAGCGTCTGCAAGTAAAAAAGCCATCCCAGCGTCAGGACCAGCATCGAGCCACGCGTCCGCTGTGAGGAAAAGTCCTGGCATAAGTATAACTGGTGGTCTTCTCATTTTATCAAAGCACCATATCGAGTTCATTCTGAAAATTGTCAATATATAACCATCTTCTGTCACCACTGTGTGTTCTTCAGAATAATATCCATATATTTCTACAACTTGAGTGAAATTCAGAAATGGGCCATTGGAATAGCCCAGGATTTTTTTTATATCGTTGCTTATAGATAAACCTTGCAAGCCTATCACATTGGCTATTATTATCGCGACAAAGAGCAATAACAAGTTGAATGTGACGTGAGCTTTTGAAGCCATGATATAGACTGACAATACGAGCGACCGCTAAAATAAAAAAAATATTATATTTAAATACGTTATATATAATAAATATAAGCGGAACCGGGTCGAAGGTAAAAAATATTATGAGCTAATGTAATTTTATATTTGTGTTGTATTTATATGTAAACTGGGTTCATTAATATTATTTATATAATGATAATATAAATAAATAATAAAATGGATGTATGTGGTGGCGCAGGGGTATAAACGTGTGACTGTAAATGCGACGGGTTTTGGCTTCGGTACCCACTCGAGGAAATAAAATGTGTAATATTTTCAAATTAAACATTAAATATAAAGTGTTCATTTCTTCGCTCTGGTAACAGGACAAAGCGCGGTGTTGAGTTCCGCCACTAAGCACGTTTTGTCTTAAATTCAGCGGAAAGTGGGGAACAGGAACGAACACATATATACATTTTTCATGAGTTGTAGCGTAGAATTCTTCCACTCAACACGTAATGCCGGGTGAAACTAACTATACATAATTTTATAAATAAAAAAAATAGAATTTGGTCGAAAATGGAATACAAATAATGATAAATAATAATTTTAATGTTCAATTTTGATAAAAAAAATACTGCTCAAGTCATCGAACTTGTATACTCGTAATAATGTTTCGAGTGTTTTTAATCATGTAACGCAATAAGTGTGGGTTTGAAATCAAGTCATTTTAAATAATATGTTTTTTTTTTTTATTTTGAATGATTTCTGACAGTGACAGTCATGGCTGAGCGGTACAGCATCTGTCGTAAGTCCAATAGGTTCCATTCCTACTTGTGGAATTATTTTGATTATCTTGCTCTGAGAGATATTTTTAACATAGGCTTTTCAAGATGTTGAAAACATTATGCATATATATATATAAAACGATGTTTGACCACAAATAAATTTACATGTACACGTGGAAAAAATGTAACTAATCTATTTCTAGTGTAATCTAAGTGCAATCGGCTTATCGAACTCAATTTATGGGCACGCAGCCGTACTGTGTGCCCAAACTTGGCGTCAAATTGTAGCTTAAAAAGCTGGAACCTTAAAGATCCACCGATCAGAGAGGAATATTATAAAAGAGTATCTAAAAAGCTAGGGAACTGTGAATCTGGTAATAAAAATATAGATATATTCTGGCACAGCGTAAAACATTGTATAAAGCAAGCAGCGGTAGAGATGTGTAGTAAAGGACAAAAAATGCACAACACAAAAACAGATAAATCTAAGCCGAGTAGATCAATAATATTAACAATTAAAATTTTTGGACCTATTTAAAATTTTCATATTAAGAGTTAAATGGTTGAAGTCAATAATATCAATAAAAAACTATATAATAAATAGATATTTAAATATGTACATAAATACATACATATAATACAAATAACCTTCCTGTAAAAAAAGAGAAAATTTCCACTTAATATTATTTGTTTTTTTATTATTCAACTAATAAAAGATCTTAATTACTACAATATCCTTTTTATTATATATGTATATATATATATATATATATATATATATATATATATATATATATATATATATATATATATATATATATATATATATATATATTTATATATATATATATATATATATATATATATATATATATATATATATATATATATATATATATATAAAAAAAACTAATTTAATATAAAAAAATTCTTAATTTTTTTTTTCAACTTACGCCTTAAATCACCCACGGGCATACACAGAATAAACGAGGGAAACCAGTAAAACACTCCGTCCCTATTGAGACACTGTTCCCTTTTGACCACAACCTTGCATTGTCACTAGAGCGAGGCAAAAGAGAATATTAATAATTATTATTTATTTCCTCGTCTTAAAATCGAACTTCAACCTTTCGAGTTTACAATAGCACGCTTGTACGATACGACTGCGCTGTATCCTGCACTTGGCAGAGTAACCTAGAGTTAATACAATCCGTTCCGTTCTCCATTTTCCGCCAAACTATGGCATTGGAATTACGTGTTGCGTGGTGGAACTCACCCGCTGCGCTTTTCCTTGTTACCAAAGCGAATTAAAAAAAAATACTTTTTATAGAATCATGCTATATCCCGCACGAGATGGGGTAGGCAGAGGTAACCCGGGAACCAAGTATTAAGACACTCCGTTTCACTTGTGTTCCCCATTTACCGCCAAATTTGAGGCATCGCGTGTTGAGTGGCGGAACTCAACGCCGCACTTTGCCTTATTACCAGAGAAAAGAAATGAAACATTAAATATTTAAAATGAACATATTAAATATTTCATTTCCTGGAGTGGGGATCGAACCCAGAACCTGTCGGTTACAGTCACACGCTTGTGCCGCTGCGCCACGACAGACTTCTAAAAAAAGTATTAAATATTTAAATTGAAAATAATAAATATTTAACTTCCTCGAGTGTGGATCGAACCCACGACCTGTCGCGTTAACAATCGCACGCTTGTGCCATTGCGGCACTCAATATAAATGTGCATTAATATAATAATTAAAAAAAAGTACTAAAGCAATTTAATAAGATCATCATTACTCAAAGTAATGTTCAGTGAGCCATGTCTTTATTCAAACGTAATCATTCGTTTGAATCGATTATTTACATTTTACCTATAGATGTGGAAGGTTCCCGCTGTATCCCGCATTAAGCAGAGGTATGGAACCTAAATTATAAGACACTCGGTGAACCACGCGCTGTCCACTACGCAATAAATATGTTAAAAATATTAAGATATTTATTGCGTAGTGGAACTTAACGCCACTTTTTGTCTTGTTATTAGTTGAAAATTCATTTCCTCCCTCGATCGGGGGTCGTATCCACAACTCTGAGTTTACATTTAGACAATGGGCTGACAGACTATATTCTTAAATGTTATTTTTTGTTTTTATTATTATGTAGTATATTATTAATAAAATAGTGATTTCACATTGTATCATTAAGGATCAAAACACTCCATTTTCCGTCAAATTTCCAAGATATTGCGCGTTGAGTGGCGAAACTCCACGCCGCATTTTGGTTTATTTTTGCTTAACTAAATATATTCTTTTTTTTGCTTAACACTATATACGGCACATAACAGGGTAGGCAGAGGGAACCTGGGAACCTAATGCTAAGACAAAGTCCCGTTAAGACACTTCCCAACTTTTCAACGAATTTTGGAGGCATTGGCTGTTGATGGGTGGAACTCAACGCCGCGCTCAGCCACGTTACCATGAAAATATTCATTATATTTTTATCATAAGTAATAATAATTATATTCAAAATATTTAATTTTCTCGAGTATGGATCGAACCCACAACTTATCGCCTTTACAGTAGTACTTTTGTGCGCCTGCGCCACGACAGACCTCATATATAAAAATAACATATTAAATTTTCCATTTGAAAAAGCCATAAAAGGAATATATATCTATAGATATATAGATAGATCTTTCCTATAAATAGTCTTACAAGTTCAACAAACTTTCGGTAAACATCAAATGATTGATATCTTGATGGATGATCTGCTTCAAAGAGGTTTTGCTCGGCAATCACATTTACACTATTAGTGAGTGACACGCCTTTACTGACGTTGAAGCTTTTTTTATATATTTATTTACAAAATACGCAACGTCGATATATCTAATAGACTAAAACGTAACTTCAATCGCCTAAAAATATTGTTATATTTTAATATTTTTACTATGTTTTAAAGTGTTATTCTACACTTAGGACAGAAAATACTAAACTTAAATTTTAAAAAGCGTATAAAAATTTTGAACGAAGCAGGATTTGAACCCGCGCCTCTGGAATACCGTTCCAGCGCTCTGACCAACTAAGCCATTCGTTCTCACCAGCTCCGTCGAAATTTTTTATACATCTCCCCACAGAGATGCTAACAACATAAATAAGTTGTAACAAGCGTATAAAATTATTATTATATTTATTAGTAGATATTGTTATATTTTTATTTTAAGAAGCTCAATATTTCAAAGCTCTCTAAAAGTCAAAACACAAACTCAATAATTGAGTTTTTTAAATCAACTCCCTTTGGGCTTAGTTGTGTGATATAGAATGTATCACGTGTCATATAGAAACGAAACTCACAAATCAGATAGTGCTTTTTTATTCCCTTAAAGGACAACAAGTTTTTTTCTTTTTAAAACAAAATTCGTATAGATTAACATTTTGTTTTGTAAAAGAATATTCAAGTTAGAAAATTAATACAATTTTCATGTACAGAAGAGATATTTTTACTTAATCTAATTTATGTATACCAAAACTTCAAACGCAATATGTTGAGTGGCAAAACTCAACAACCAATGCCGAAACGTTACTAGAGAGAAAGGAAATAAAAATATTAGATATTTTATTTCTTCAAGTGGAAATTGAACCCACAATCGGTTTACAGTCTCACTCTTGTGCCAAAATTTAGTATGGTGTGATGCGTAAGAAGATGTTGTTTCTTCTATATGATACATTTTTTTCTTCACGCGTAGTTTAGGTATTAGGGTTTACGTGGCAGGCGTCTTAAAATACCATCACTCAACTCAATTATTAAGCTCTAAGCATTTCACGTAGTAGGACTCAACTCTAAAAATACCATCATTCAACTCGTAAACTCTTAAAGACTCAACTTTTAAAAGTCCTAAAAAGCCATCGCGTTCAAAGTGAAACGCAGTCAATTAACGTAAGACATGTAAAGAAAAAGTTTTAATTACTTTAAAAGCTTTAGATTTTCTAAGAATCATATTTCCTATTCATTTTATAATAGAATCAGAATTTGATTTGAAATGTTTAATTTGATGATAATATTTGAGTGTTACCGAGTCCCGACGGACCGCTGATTATAATACTAACTTGAACCTGTCTTGGCACGGCGTTAAGTGTCTGACTCTAGACGCAACAGTTAGAGGTTCAATTCCCTTTGGAAATAATCAATTGTGAACATTTCCTCGTTCCACTATACACATTATATTTTTTTTTTTAGCTTCACGCTGTATCCTGCACGAGGCAGGGTAGGCAGAGGGAACCCGGGAACATAGTGTAAAGACACTCCGTTCCACTTCCGTTCCCCACTTTCCGCCGAATTTGAGGCATTGCGTGTTGAGTGGCGGAACTCAACGCCGCGCTTTGCCTTAATACCAGAGCGAAGAAATGAAACATTAAATATTTAAATTGAAAATATTAAATATTTCATTTCCTCGACTGGGGATCGAACCCAGAATCTGTCGCTTACAGTCACACTCTTGTGCCGCTGCGCCACGATAGGCCTCAAAGTTAGTTAATGTAAGGTTATTTCTTTTCAGGGTTTATGTCGTTTCCGTATGTAGTTTGTAGGGAAAAATAATGATTAGACATTCAATACCACATTATGTACCCAATTTTCGAAATTGTTACTTAGTAACACGCAATGCCTCAAAGATTTAGTGAAACGTCGGGAACGTCGGTTATTGGGGATTGAGTGTCTTAACATTAGGTTCCCATGTTCCCTCTACCTCGCTGGGGTATATGTGGGACGCAGCGTTAAGTTAAGCTATTAAAATAAAGACAATAAAATAAATACGGAAAAAGAAAAAGCAACAACTGATTTGTAAACAGCCACAATAAAATACGTATTATCCTAACAGTTTCTTCAAATAAATTTGAATAATAGGCGTATATTCACAGGTCTTTGCCAATGAAATACAGCTTCTGTATTCGACCCTTTCGGGGACGTAATGTGCGTGAATTTTTGGATGTTTAGATAAATCTTGTAGCTGGAGAGGCGGAGACAGTTAAAGCGATAATGATGAATTCACACTGGTTAAAGTTTAGGTGGTGCGTGGAAAAAGGAGTGTCTCAATACTAGGTTTCACCTTTAACTTAAAATTAAACTGTCTTATTTAAAATAAGAAGTACATTTTTTTAATATTTTACCGTTATACAATTTGTCACCGGTTCACTAAAGTTATTGCATCAGACCTGAGAAACATCGGCGCAAGAAACTCAGCGGGACATTTTTTTAAATCAATTATTAACGGATTCACTTTTATAAGTGACAATGATACCTTTGAAATAGACTGGAACGAGCATTTCATTCCCAAGGTGTGTTATCATTTGTAACTAAAATTTAGCGTTTTCTTTACTTACTCCACGTAGAATAAAGAGTGAAAGATGTCTGAAAAGATAGTTGGTGTCGGAATGTACATATACTTAATAATGTCTTTGATTTTCGCGATTGTTATACATTTTAAATGAAACACTTTTAAACGGATTAATCGCGTGTATTGAATGGTAAACATTTTTGGGAAACCCGACGTTTCGAACACTTTACAGTAGTCCGTGGTCACGGGTAGACTTACACTCTACCCGTGACCACGGACTACTGTAAAGTGTTCGAAACGTCGGGTTTCCCAAAAATGTTTACCATTCAATACACGCGATTAATCCGTTTAAAAGTGTTTCATTTAAAATGTACATATACTTGTTCTTATAAGTTCTGTTTCTACTGAAATGTGTTTACTTTTAAATCTCCGCGGTTTATATACTTCAGAGAGAAATAGATAAAATATAAAGAGAAAGAGAAAAAAATAATAATTAACATTACAATAGAATTATAGGCAAATGACTATCCATGCTTAGCTATTCATGATTTTCAAACAATTACTAATGTCACAATAGGCCGCATAGTAAATAAGAAATCCACGAAATCTATGACCACCACCATAGACAGTGGAACTACCGACGACATATCTTTGTTTCAGAGAGCCCACCACCTTTGCTGAGCGCCTAGGGCACGAACAAGCTACCAGATCCCCGCCAGTGCCATCAGAAAACCAACAAGCCACTCATAGTAAAGAGGCAGCCGGCACTTTTACTATTTGTGATTGTATTGCCCTACAAGTAGAATTGGCCAATTCCTATGATCAGTAAAATCTTACATTGGTCAAACAAAGACAAGCAAGCATTGGTGTCAATTTGATAAACTCCACACTCTCTAGAGAGAACGAAAAAGAGAGATATATCCATAGAATGATCCATGAGGCTATTAAAATGGTTGCAAACTTTCTAGCACCTATGACCGCAGCTTGTAAAAATTTTTCAGCTAACATTTCTCCCTCGTAGTCATTTTTTATAAAAACTTTGAAATCTTAAATAGACAATACCAGAGCGCAAAATACATTTGACTCATGCTGCGAGAGTCCATGGCAGTACGCAGGGAATTAAGAAATCTTTGGTGGTAGTTTGGTATAATAATTATGTCGACTGACAAACGGATGCCATCTCGTGACCACGGACTATTGCAAAGTTTCCATGACGTCGGGTTTCCAAAAAAATAAATATATAAATAAGTGGGTTGTAAAATCGATAAAATTTCAGTTAATTTATTATAAAATAGTTTTATTTAAAGTATTTAATAATTAAAGACCTTATATATAGGAACAATTCTTTTTAGTTTTCTGTATCTCACATATATCAGGGTAGACAGATGGACCATGGAAACCTAGTATTAAGATATTTCGTTCCCATAACGGCACTTCCATTTCCCTCTTTTGAGGCATTGCATGGTTAATTAAATTATTTAAACGGCGGAATTAAACACCGCGCTTTGATTTAATCCCAGAGCGAAGAAATTAAAATAAAAAAAAAAATATTCAAATTTTAATTATTAATTACTCTTAAATATTTCATTATCGAATGATTATGGGAATCATTATCGTTTACAGTAACACGGTTGTGCCTGCGTCACGACATGCCTCCAGGTACGTATTAATTTGTGATATTATCAACAATTATGTATTTTCCGCTTTTAAACTAATTCAGTTGAATAGTTAACTTTGCACTAGCAGTATGTACAGGTAGTGTTAACAACAAGCACTAATTGGTTTCTAGTACTGTTATAAACTTTGAAAATTTTCAGAAACTCCCTACTAAAAATACATTGGAAATTTTTGAATTAAATTTTTGTTAAATATATCGACTTCTTATTAAAATCATTTATTAGGTCGATTTGTATGTATAATCAAATTTAAGAACTTTATGGCTACACCGATATAGTACTTATAAAGTAGACGAGTGCCAAGTTTTATAGACAATCCTAAAATAATTAAAATTAATAAAATATTTTTATTTAATTCATGTAAACTTATAGCTTGTTTTTCTTCCCTTCAATTTGATGATATATTATTATATAAGACTAATAGTACCTTGGGAGTGGAGGTATGATGTCTAGCGGCAGCGGAGTGGGCGCGGCGGGTAGCGCGGTAGTGGAGGCGGCGGAGGGCGCCGCCCAACCGCTCTGGGGAGCCTTCCCCACGGGCTACCGTCATGCTGGTCTCTGCACCTGGGTAGGAAAAGAATTGTCTATTTATAATTAGCTTTCTGTATAGGAGGAGTGATACGATCGAGTTGTAATCGATCAAGATGTTTCAATTTGTACCAGTAGTTCCCGAGATTGAAACGTTCAACCAAACAAAATTCACAAGCGTTGAAACAACATTCTGATGTTTTTTAAATACATTCTTTACCTTTCTAGTTAGTTAATTGTCATATATAAATATCAATATTTGCAAACTCTGTTGTTGATCAGGTTTATATAAAACGTAGCTAAGGACCACTGCGTTATTTAAAAAGATATACATTTAGGAGCCACAGTGCCATAGACAGACACACAGACAGAAAATTTATAACAGCCTTTTGCATCGAGGCTTAAAATGATTATCTGGCGAAAGAATACTTTTTACCCTATAATTTCATCAAAGTTTGAAGTGTTTTTCGCTTTCAAGTATTAGTTTGATTCGTAATATAATTTTATGTTATCCTTTGTCTACTAGATAAGTAGTTTTCTTGAAATGTTAAATTTTTCTTACCAAGCGAAGTTCATTATAATGGAGCGTGAGTCAAAAATACTAAATAGTGGAGATGACGACGCGACAAACTAATTGGTTCTTATTTCAGCTTTACGCTGTGAAGTGTGTACATGGCAGAGTAGACATGGGGAACTTGGGAACCTAGTGTTTAGACACTTCCGTTTTCCAATTTCCGGTGAATTGGAGGTATTGGTCATACGTGTTAAGCAGGAACTCAACGCCGCTCTTTGCTTGATTACCAGTACAAAGAAAGGATTCTTGAACATGTTGGTTAGTGAAGTGGGGAACGGAACGGATTACGATAATACTAGGTTTTCGAGTTCCCTCTGCCTATCCTGCCATGTGCAGGATACAGCCTGAAGCTGAAAAACAAAATCTCAGTACTCAGTACTTCCTAAACAAAAACTATTTCTTTTATATAGATTTTTGCTGCCAAACGTATACTAGGTAGATCACCATTTTTTTAACCTTTGCATCTTTTACTATCCATTTGAGATCTTCATTTTACTTAATATTATACAGCGTTAAGTTACGTTTATGTATGTAACTACTATTACTAGCCTTTTGCGACTCCACCTGCATGGCGGAATGGAAGTAGCTTATCATAAGATATTATAATAGCATTTGTTATCTATACACGCTCAGTGTTTGGATTATAATAGCATTTGTTATCTATACAAAAAGAATTTCTCAAATTGAACCAACAGTTCCTGAAATAAACGGGTTCAACCAAACAATCAAACTCAATAACTTTATAATATAAGTGATTAGATTATATTAAAATAGTGATATGAGATTAATCTATTTAAACACACAGTGTATCACAGGATTTGACAATTAAACAATAATAACAGACCTGGTGCGTGCTCAGGGGAGGGGCGAGATGAGTGGATCCTGGGAGCCTGGTTACGCCCATCCGACTGAAACAAACAACAGAAATTAATTCTGATTGATCCTCTTTATCGTACAGGCTGAGAATCAAATTGTAAAATATGAAAGATACTTAGAGATACTGTTCTCGATAACGATAGGGACCGTCGTGGTTCAGGATATCCCTGACTGTTGACGCAATTGTTGTGGTTCTGTTCATGCTTAGAGAAATGATGACATGTGTTTTAATCTTCTCGCTTGCGGGTTACGGGTTGATTGCCAAAGTTGGGAGGGAAATAAGTAATGGAGTATCTTAAGTGTCCTTGTTGCCTGCAGGATATAGCGTGAGGCTAAAAAATCCCCGTGTGGATATCAAATTTACTATTAAATACTGGCATACTGCGATAAAATCGTGGCAAATAACATTTTAATGTAAAATAAACTTTCATTTTAAAATTTCTAGTACAAGCTGACTCTTTTAGAGTGCAGTCGCGTGCTGACATTACCGATTGCCTGCGGCTGTAAATGGAGTGTGCCTGCGTTGACATATAAGGCTTTAAAAATATAGTTTAATAGGTTTCAACCCTCGGTATAAAAGCCTTTCGTAGCGCATTGGCATATGCATGACTGTAAACGACAGGTTGTGGGTTTGATACACACTCGAGGAAATGAAATATTTGTTATTTTTAATTTAAATATACATATATATATATATATATATATATATATATATATATATATATATATATATATATATATATATATATATATATATATATATATATATATATATATATATATATATATATATATATATATATATATATATATATATATATATATATATATATATATTGTTTTCATTTCTTCGCTCTGGTACAAGGCGAAACGCGGCTTTGAGTACCGCCACTCAACGCGCAATGCTTCAAATTCGGCGAAAAGTGGGGAACAGAAAAGGAACGGAGTGTCTTAACACTAGGTTCTCAAGTTCCCTCTGCCTACCCTGCCGTGTGCGTGATACATCGTGAAACCAAGTGAGTGAGCGAGTTTACTACAAGATTCAATTTGGTTTATTATGAGAGCCTTTTTTTAAATTCACGCTGAATGAGATATATCACCAAGATAGGCAGAGAAAATTTGGGAACCTAGAATTAAGTCAATCAACTCCCCACTGACCTCCTCGGTGAAGGGCGAGAAATGTAAACTTGAAATGTTCGATTGCTCCAAAGAGAATCGTACCCCAGTCTGTTGCGTTAAATTCGCACACCTGTGCCTCTGCGCCAATACAGACAATGAGACACTTTGCCCCATTAATTTGATAAGTTGAATGCATATTATGGTAACGAAGTCATCAACAATAGAGGCCAAATGACCTGTCCTTTAAACACCTTAAACAAAGGATAGGATGGAATTGGGTCATACAATGTAATATCATTATGGCTATTGAAGAGGTATGGTGAGTGGTACGAAGTAGTGGCCTAATGGTTGTAGGTTCGATAAGGATAAAGCAATGATTACGTATTCCAAATGAATATTTGATATTATTCTTTTTAAATGATCTCAAGTTAGAATGAAAATAAATAATTAAGCTTGATTTCTTTTAAAGATCTCATGATCGATGTTTTGAGAGAAGAACAGACAGAGAGTAAAGTGTTTTTTTTTTCCTTTTTGAAGCTATGGAATCTTAAAAAGAAGAGTGGAAAATTCTAAGCTTTTTAGTTGAAAAAATCTACTTAAGTAAACTTGATAATCTTTAAAAGTTATAACTTAAATATGTGATATATGAGCCATTGAAAAATATAGTTTTTCTTATCATAATTGGCGTTGGTTTCCGCCACTCAACACGCATTATCTCCGAAATTGAGCAATGCATGTGGGGAACTAAGTGTTAGACATTTCACGGAATGATTACGAATTGAGAATTTTTCAAGGCTTCATGTTGTAAGCCGCACATATCAGGGTAAGCAGAGGGAACTTGATAACCTGAGGGAACCTGATATTAAGTCACGTCATTCTCCTTAAGATACAGCCGTTTCCCATCTTATGCGGAATTGTTGAGGCATTGCATGTGGCGGTTCTCAACGCCGCCAATAAATTAAGCTAAGCAGAAAGAAAAAAACTTTATGTGAATACCGATATAAGATATCAATATAATTGAATTTTTCATTAGCTGTCGTCACAAATTAAATCTGCCATAAAAGTTGAAAAGAGCCTGATTGAACTTAACTTGTATTGACGTATGAACACTTTTTTTTAATATATTAAATTGGTTAAGCAAATATACATTTGCACTACGATAAAAAACTCAATGCCTAGTATAACGTAATAGAATAATGGCTGTTATAGTTTTAGGATCGATTCCCAGTTGGAGTAAAGTTTTTTTTTTTTCACTTTCACGCTGTATCCCGCTTAAAGCAGAGAGAAGAATCCAATTATTATCAATAGTCCTAACCCCAAATGGGATTGAATCTTCAACCACCGTGACTACAGTCTATTAATAAAAATAAAATAAATATAGGAAAACATGTGAATTTGTATAAATGAAAGATAAAAGGCTGAAAGAAAAGCAATATGTCCGTACAACATCTGATTTATCACCTGAACCGTTGAACGACAGATCAATTTGCTCGCGTTAATAGTGTCATGTTTTATTCAATAGCGTGCGTCATGTTATTTTTAGCTCGCAATGGCGTTTAGGCAAAAGCGTGGCAGATCGTAGGTTCGATTTCCACTCGGAAATTTAATATTCCTCCGGGTTCGATCCCGCACAACGGAGTGGCAGCGCAATGTTTAATTTTATCACTCAACTTACAATGCCTCCATAATTCGGTAAAAAGTGGGTAATGAAAGTAAGTATCTTAACAATGAGTTCCGAGGTTGCTTCTGTCTGTCTTTTAATTTGCGGGATATAGCGGAAAAAAAATTAAATAAACCAAATTATAAGAAATCAAGTCAAATATCGCCACAGGAAATAAAATAATAATTGGCTCTGAAAAAGAAAGAAAGAAACAAAAAGCCCGAAGATTTTCCGATGCGTGGAAAACGGAGTGCTTCAACACTCGTCGTTAGACCTAACTTATTACATGCGGGATACAGCGTGAAAAAAGTGTAAAGTCCAAATTCTATATTACAATTAATAATAATTATAACATAGGGAGAATGTTATAATTATTATTATATTATATAATTATAATTATTATTATAACATTCTCCCTAAGTACTTTCATTAAGCGTTGTAACTTTAACGGCCCCCACTGTGACCGTCCCTGATAGCTGACACGTAAATCGACGTTAGTAACGATACGATTCAATATGACAATTAAAATTTAACTATCACTTTAGAAATCAAAATGAGCGAGTATTATAAGTAGTTTTAGCCGACAAAACAAAAAGAGCGGTGTTGTATGTTTGGCTTGTCTGTATTATAACGGAGCTTAACGTCGCGCTTTGCCTCTAGTATAGAGAGGTAATGAAAATAATTCACTCCTCAGTGTGCGAATCGAACCCACAAGAAGAAATGTAAATGTGACCGTTTATATTTCCACGCTTGTGCCACTGCGTATGGACGGTCTTAACTTTGTTCATTTTTGCTTATCATTTTATCCCACTTATGCAAGGTTTACGTACACTTGAACTTGGAAACTGAGTTTTAAGAAACTTGGTTCCGGTCTCCACTTTCCACCGCTTTTGAGGCATTGCCTGTTAAGTGGCAGGCTTCAACGCCGCGCTTTACCTTGTTACCAGAGCAATGAAATTTTAAATATTTCATTGAAAACATTAACTATTTCATTTAAAATATGTAATAAATATTTCGTTATTTTGAGTAGTAATAGAACCCACAACCTTTCGTGTTTAAAGTCACACGCTAGTGCCTCTGCGCCACGACAGGTCTCTCTACCTATAATGATTGTTTTTATATCAGTAACTAGCTTGTGGGCTTGTGACTGGCCGAAGATACATAGACGTTTTCCGTGATTCAGTTGATTGATTCAGCTTGTTCGATAGATACTAGATACTATATCAAAATATAAGTACAGCATAAAATTACTGTTTTCATATCGCTCCATACCGTTTAAGAACAAAACTTATAGGCTTTACAACATTAGAAAAAAAATTTGATTAATGTATAAATTAAATCAAATTAAAAGCCTTTATAAATACAAATTTTTACTCAAGGGAAGTATATAATGATTCTGGTGATCTATACCATTTAACACCGGAGTGTTTGCCAAGTCAAAATTAAACGATTTACGACCTGTCTGTCTTTATAAGTTCAGAAGATCCTTTCATCACATTCCGGCTCCATATCCAATCTCGAGATGTTTCTTTTTTATGTTTTAAAAATTAACCTAATTTAAATATTTTATAGGTGACAGTAACCGACAGGTTGTGGGTTCGATCCCCACTCGAGGAAATGAAACATTTTTAATTTAAATATTTAATGTTTCCATTTCTTCGCTCTGGTATAAGGCCATAAACGCGGCGTTGATTTCCGCCACTCACCACGCAATGCCTCAAATTCAGCGGAAAGTGGTGAACGGAAGTGGAAAGGAGTGTCTTACCACTAGGTTCCCGAGTTCCTTTTGCCTACCCTGCCATGTGCGGGTTACAGCGTGAACAATAATAAATGCTAGTAATTCAGATTCTTAGATTCTTTAGTTAGTCCCAACTTGTTCTAATAAAAGCGTATTAAAGAGCTTTAGGTATATTAGTGAAATGGCATTTCATCAATAGACTTTCAAACAATAGAAGTCTATAGTCTATAGGCCTACGCTATAAAAGTTTTGGCGTATAACGTACATATTCAGCGAACTTCTGAATATAATAATTTAATTAAATGCGCTAAGTTTTGAGAAGCTCTAAGTGGAAGATTTAAATTTATTATCTCCTAATGTAGATAGAGAAATATAAACAATCAATTTGAAAAGCTTTGTCTGCTTACTTTTTTCTTTGTTCGGGCTAATGTTCAGAACAACTAAGCTGCTTTTTATGACATTTTCATAAAAAAATGGAGGTATTTACTGATCAACAATTAGGATACATTTCATCCAGAGTTTCCAGCGAGGTCGTTTTGAAAATTTTCCTTTGCTATCCTTAAATAAACATATCATCGTATTCGCAGACGAAGCCGCGAGACCGCTATGAATTTTAATATGCCCTAAAGAACAGTGTTAGTTGTACAATATTTGAATAGATTTTTACTATGTTTTAAAGTGTTATACCACACTTAGGACAGAAAAATAAAAAAAAAAAGAAATTATTACTAATTTTAAATAAAATATTAATTTTAATTCATAACCTCCTATATTAATAACAACAAATAATAATCTTATAAATAAAATTCTTGAATATTCAGCTAAAAAAATTAAAACAAATCCTCCTCTTCTATATTAAATAAAAAAAAATTATACGCTTTTTAAATTTAAGTTTAGTATTTGAATAGATGTTAATTAGTTCTTAGTTACGAATAATAACATAATTGGAATCAAATTATTTTCTCTTTAAGTATGTAGAAAATATTTTTTTCTGTTTAACTTTACGTTGTACTCCTCACAGCGGGGTAGACAAAATTTGCTTAAGAACCTAGTATTAAGATATACCAATTTTCACCAAGATACTTTCGTTCTAAAGTTTGAAATTGAGTGGAAGGCAAGTAGAAATAAACGCCGCGTTTTGTCGCCAACCATGCGTCTGTTAACGCGACTGGTTGTGAGTGATTCCCGCGACAGAATGATAAGTATATTTGAGTATATATTTTATATTTTCCTTTCTTCGTTCTAGTGACTAGATGGACCGTGCCGTTCTGTTCCATGACTCAACAAACAATGACTCAATTTCGGCAGGAAGTGGCAAACGGAAGTCGTTTAATCAGAATGTCCTAACACTACATTTCCAAGTTCCTGAATACAGCGTTGACCTTCCTAAAGTAAAAAAAAAAACAAAACATATAGTTACACTCAAGTAAAAAATATTGACACACACTACAAGTGACTTACATAAAAGTAAAAGAAAAGCTGAGAAAAGCTCTATTTCTCAAATCTCGTCCGGAATGAGAGTAAAGCTCAAAATTCTTGTGAACAGTTAATTCAATTCCTTTGTTCTTTTCCTTAAAGTAATATTTGTTTTTTCTACGTGCTCGTAAATTACTAAAGCCGCTTTCACAAAAAACAGCGTTGTATAGCTTTGTATCGTATGTCATATTTTGTGACAATTTTAAAAGCTGGGTAGACACAGAGAATACAGTGCCGAGAACCTAATATATATTTGAAGGAAACTTACGCGAGTCCATCCTCGAATGACCGGACAAGGGCTCTGGGAACATCCGGTTCCCGCTGCACCCTAGACAAACAAGACAAGACGTACCCGTAGTTCCGGTTGTGACCTGTTTATCCCCGGATATTGGAAAAGCCAGGGCCCGTGACGCTCAATTTTCTCTGAGCTCGCGAACAAGCAACCTTCGAGGCACTAAGTAAAGCTTCCCTCTACCTTACCACTGCCCGAGCGCGGCGCCCCTTTAAACACAGATACTCTACAAAGCAGGTACTGAAATCAGTTTGCAGCCACCCAGTTTTATGGGTGCACCCGGTAAGGTACAGATGCACCTAAGTGATGGAGTAGACAGATGAAACTTGGGAACATAGTAGTGAGGCACTTCGTTCACATTAACATACTTCTATTCTTCAATTTGTATCGAATTTTAAGCATTGCCTGTGGAATGGCCAATCCCTACGGCGCGTTTTGCTTTATTACCAGAGTGAAGAAACAATATATATTAAATTTCAAAAAAATAATTTCCTTAAATCAGGATCGAACTAAAATCTGTCATGTCGAAAGCCTATATCAGAATGCAATAAATTCTGTAGTATTTTTTCTTGAAACCTATACTTTCCAAGACGTTTGCAAATGAACGTCAAATTTTAATTACATTTTAAGTAATATTAATGAACCAGATACTTGTGCCAGTGCGACACGTCATCTTCAAATTGTTATTAATAACTATGTAAATAGAACGAGCGTTTATTGTTAAAGATTCAAAAGATTTTTGTAATGAGCAGCTTTCTGCGTCTTGTTCCAATAAAACTATCACAACTGTTGAAAGAAGCGTAGTATAATAAAAAAAAAATGAAAAGCAATACAAGTAGAGCTAATTACTTTACCAACAACATTCTTGTAAAAAATAAAGTGACCAGAAGATGCAAGCGTTATTTACCATTTTATTAGTTAATCTTCATTTTAGTTACAAAAAATATTACTGTTGAAATGCTAGATGAACTTTACTGTACGTGAAAGTTTACGTATATTTATAGCTATAGGTTTATTTTACATGGCATTAAATTACATATCTTGAAGAAAGTAAAGCTATTAGTGGAGGAAAGGACTAAATTGAATTCATCCGAGTACGCTATATTCTGAGCTTTTCACTCGCTAAATGCTTTCATTGCATTTGGAGACAATAAAGACTTTTAACGTTTTAGAAGAATTGTTAGAAATGTACTGTTTTAGAATTACTCTTCTTTTATTGCTTTTTTTTATTTTTGTACGTTTCCTCCAGAAATATATGAGTATAATCTTTTGTTTTCTCTGTTTGAGAATAACTTTAAATATTATTCTGCATTTTATTAACCCCCTGACGAAAATGTATCATAAGTTTGACCTTTCTAAATGTCTGTCTGTGTCACCGTACCTCCTTAAATAATGAACCGATTTGAGTGTGGATTTTTTATTTGAAATACTTATTTGTCGCGGTTGTTTTTTACTTTATTTATTGGAAATCGTATAAGCAGTTTGAGATTAACAAATATTTGTCTAAGATGAGGTTGTCAGCCTAACCTTTACCTGCTACTTCACTTATATGGTCAAAAATTGTTTTACTGTGATTTGGTATGACCCATTCTGATGACCATAGGTGCAAAGCCGCAAATAAAAGCTAGTTAATAGAAAATATAGTAAGTTCTTTCTTCGTTCTTTATTTTTTAATACAGTGAGGCCTGTTGTGGTGAGTGTGCGACTGTTGACATGACGGTATGTGGCCTCGATCCCCACTCTCGAGAAAATTGTTTTTTTTTATTTCTTTGTTCTGGCAACTAAAACAATCGCCCCATTAAGTTCCGACATTCTACATGCAATGCCTCAAAAAATCAGCAATAAACGTGGAATACAAGTCTTAAAGGGAAAGGAGTGTCTTCACGTTAGGTTTCCAAGTTCCCACTGTCTCTTACTAAATACGACATATAGCGTGAAGCGAAATGTAATATTCCCTTCTTTCAAATTGTTGATCGAGAAATGAACCCGTGTCCTTATTAGTTTACTGGAACCAGTTCAATGAGTATGAAAGAATCTTAAGATGTTTAACATACTGCTGCCTACTTACTCCTGAGCGTACGGTCTTAAAACGCGTAACTTATTCTTTAAAGTCAATTAAAAGTACACATATAGATAAAAAATGAATTAATTAATTAATAGTAGGCTTATGTCTATTAGTAGGCAGACTAAAGTTCGATCAACCATCTTATATTTTGCACCGAGCCAGCTTGATGGTATCAAATTCAAATTCAAATATTTTTATTCAAAATGAGAAGTTACATGCCTTTAATATTTTCTGTTTCTTCGCTTTGGTAACAAGGCAAAATTTAATACATTTAAAGCCCTTTCAATACAATAATTTCAAATGTTGAATCATATAAACTTTTTTAACTGTTGGCTTGTAAAAATTTACATTCGTATTTGGTGTGATCATATTTTCTGAAAGTTACCGTGGCTTTTTTTACATGTGTTTCCTGTTGTCTCTACAAAACACCAGGACGCTAGCATATCTCGTTTTTAGGGTTCTGTATCTCCTTTCCAAAGGATTTTTTTAGACATCCAGGTCTAAAAAAATCAAGCTCCTAAATAACCAGATTTATGCATGATTTTTTATGTATTTAATATGATTCGCAAAAAACTTATATATGTAGTTAATACCTTTAGTGTGAGTATTTACCGTAGAACTTCTTAAAAATTGCAGTAAAAATTAAAAAAAAATGACATTTTATATTTACGTATATAACTAATAAAAACTTATATAAACTTTGACAATTAAATTATCTTTTATTAATTAATTAAATATTTATAATTGAAAATATAACTTAGGTACGACAACTTTATCCGCATTAATTACGTATACAGAATTATAAGCATTGTTTGAAACGTCGAGCTTCCTAAAATGATATACGCGATTAATCCAGTTAAATTTATTTCATTTAGAATGTATCTTAAAATCAATAATTTCATTAGGTGCAGGCCTGTCGTGGCACAGCGACTCAAGCGTGTGACTGTAACCGACAGGTTCTGGGTTCGTCCCCAGTCTGGGCAATGAAATTTTTAATATTTTATTTTTAAATATTTAATGTTTCATTTTTTCGCTCTGGTACAAGGCAAAAGGCGGCGTTGAGTTCCGCCACTCAACACGCAATGCCTCAAATTCGGCGGAAAGTGGGGAACGAAAGTGGAATGTCTTAAGATTAGCTTCCCGGGTTCCCTCTGCCTACCCTGCCTCGTGCGGGATACAGCGTTTAACTAATAAAAATAATAATAATATTAGGTAAGGAACCCTCGATAAGCGAGGTCCACTCGTACTTGATCGGCCATTTTTAACGTGGCACGATAATTTCGTAAAGGAAAAAAATAAAATAAATCGAATCAAATTTGACTCATAATGGATATCACGAACTACGAGTATGACAACAAAAAACCAAATTAACGTTATGCTAGTCACATCTAAGAAAACGAAAAAAATGCTATTACGTTATAAAGCAATTGTTAAAAAAGATGTCCCGTTTTGTGCCAAAAAAAGAAATGGTCACGTTATATTTACTTTTCTATATTGTAATATTATTATAGTCTAAAAGTATTATTTATTCTGTGTGCGTATAAATCATTTGTACAGGACGAAACTAAATTTGTGAAGGCAAAATTAACTTAAATCGTTTAGAAGGGTAAAGGAGGTAACAAGTTGAAATTTCACCCCTTGACCAGCTTTAATTTTTCTTTCAGCCTCATGCTGTATTTCTCTCTTAGCACAGGATAACCAGAGTGACCCTGGGAACCTAATATTCAGACACTTTCTTCCCATTAAGACCGGATACGTCTTTTTCGTGTTGAGTGGCCGAAACTGATATATCTGATATATCTATAACAATATATCTTATATTTCTTTAGCTAATTCAATATATTGTCAATATATTACGATTAATATTATTGCGACGTAAAAAGCATAATTTCGTTGTTTGATAACGATTTTATGAATTTTTTTTATTGAAAATATTATTTATTCTTAGTAATTTTTATTCCTAATTGTGGAATAACACTTTAAAAATAGTAAAAAATACTAGGCATTGCATTTTTTTATTAACTTTACGTTGTATCCACAGCAGGGTAGTTAGAGTTTCCTGTTTGTACTCTGGGAAACTGCTCGTCGTGCTAAGACATTCTTTTCTCCAATTTCTCAAGCTCTCTTTGCCTCGTTAGTATTATTGAGACAATTAAAATAATATATTAAATATTTCATACCCACGACGCTCTCATCTCTCGAATGAACCCACAACATGTCGTTGACAGTCACACGCTTGTGCCGCAGCGCCAAAAAATATAGTTTGTCAGTTAGTCAGAAACGCACTCCAAATGGAGAACAAAAATGGTATGGATTGACTTAACACTAGGTTCCCAAGTTCCCTGTGCCTACCATGTGCGGGATACATGAAGAGGAGAGTAGAGAGTATCTCAGAAACGACTTAACCGATTTATTTGCAGAGTACGAGTAACATTGCATTTTTGCAAACCTTTCTTATACGAGTATAATTTGCGTTTTATTTGCAATAAATACCTAAAATTACACATTAAATTGACCAAATCTATACTTTTTAACATAAGTAAAGGTATTGTATTAAAAAGGATATTGTTATTGATTTCTAAATAAGGCTTGTGTAGTCCAAGCGGGCGAAGCCGCGAGCGGGCGGGTGGTCAGTATGTTGCTATTTATTATTTACCAGATAAATTAACTAGTTTATGTTTATAACTCATGTTATTTAGAACTTCAACAAAACAAAACAACGATATGCTTGTGTTTGTGAATAAAATATTAACTTTGAAATAAGTTCAATACTATGCTATACTATAGCTGGTATTCGTCTCTGGTTTTTTTTAACTTCATGATTTATCATGAATATAGTATGGTATGTAGAGGGCACTTAAGTATCTAGTGTTAAGATACTCTGTTCCCAACGAGACACTTCAGTTCTTCAACTAGGGCGGACTCAATTTTTTTAAGCCTGATTTTTGAGGCCTATTTTTGAGGCTTGTCGTAGCGCAGCTACACAACATGTGATTGTAAATGCCCAAAACCGGTTCATCCCTACCCGAAGAAATTAAATATTTAATATTTTCAAATTTAATATTTAATGTTTTATATCTTCGCTCTGGTAACATGGGAAATTCGGTGGAAAGTCCAGAACGGAACGTAGTGTCTTTACACTAGGTTCCCAAGTTATCTCCTATATGAAGCTGTAAAAAAATATTTTCCATATCAAGTAGGGGGGTTGTCAAGTTTATCTTATAATTTTGGCATCATAAGATAGCTTTAACTCAACGCCGCGCTTCCTTCTGTTATGTGACCAAGAATTAAAATAACTTACCCTCGTCATTATCGAACCCACAACCGTCTAGATTGCAAAGCTCTCCCACCACACCACTATTATATAATAATAACCAACACAAAATTCAAACACTCACTCACTCAGCTTCACGCTGTATCCCGCGCATGGCAGGGTAAGCAGAGGAAACTTGGGAACCTAGTGGGAACCTAGTGTTAGGATACTGTTCCACTTCCTTTCCCCCCTTTCCACCGAATTTGGGACATTGCGTGTCAAGTGGCGGAACTCAACGCCGCGTTTTGCCTTGTACCCGAGCGAAGAAATGGATTTAATGGAAATTGAAAATATGAAATATTTCATTTCGTCGAGTGGGAATCGAACCCACAACCTGTCGGTCACTGTCACACGCATGAGCCGCTGCGCCAAGACGGGTCTCAAATTCAAACAGCAGAATAATTAAAACTTGAAGAATTAAGACAAGAAGTCTTATTATCAAAAATAATTTAAGTTTAAGAGTTCTTTCTCAGGAAACTGGTGTGTAATCGGACTTTAAAATGATGAAAGTTTGCATACCTAAGTCATACAGACAAGTTTTACTTGGAATTCTATGAAATACGGTAATTCTTGTTATGTATATGTTAAAAAAGTTAAGTAAATGCTGTTTATTTATGTCTTCTAGGTCTGCTTATTATAGCTCTAAGAGGTGAATGCAAGTGTATCAATGGGAACGGAATTTCATAACACTAGGTTCCCAGGTTCCCTATGGTTACCTTACTGACTAAGTACGGAGTACAGCGTAAATTTTATCTTTTCCTACACTTACAAAAGACTGAGTTCTGCCTTTCAATTGGCAATATTGAAAAAACGCGTTCCAAAATTGTGGTTTATTAGTATTTTTTACATATAGGGTGCAAAGTGTTTTGACAAAGGTTCTCTCTGCTTTCCCTTCTAAAAGGGAAAAATCATGAAAAAAAGAAAACTAAAAGCTTCCTTAGGTTCGCCGTTGCACACATTATTTAAGTTATATAAGTTATATGAATTGTTATGATATTTTGTGCAATAAATTAAATAAATAAATAAATAGCTATCTCAGTTCTTTTACTTTACTTATAAACGCCTTGATTCTAGGTAGCACTGCACTTGTCAAGCCTCGAACGAAAAACATGAACATGAACATTTTCTGGTCTTTACAACGTCACCGGGCGTGAATGAACATACATAAGTCATGCCACGCCTTTTATAGATTTAAATGAGTCAAATCAGCTACTATCTTGACAACTGATAATTTAACATAGTGTTAATTGACTATAAAAAAATATTTTTTGACGATTTGAGCAATTAATAAATTTAACAACTTTTATTCAACTATTAAAGAACTCAGCTTCACACTGTATCCCGCACATGGCACTTGGGGACCTAAGACACTCCGTTCCATTTCTGTTTTTCACTTTCCGCCGAATTCTGAGGCATAGCGTTTAGAGTGGCGGAACTCAACGCCGTGTTTTGCCTTGTACCAGAGCGAGGAAATGAAATCACTAAATATTTAAATTGAAAATATTAAATATTTAATTTCCTCGAGTGGGGATCGAACCCACAACTCATCGGTTACAGTCACACGTCTGTGCCGCTGCGCCACGACAGGTTTTAAGTAGTTTTTCATTAAAATAATAAAATCGTTATCAAAATGTAAAAATCATGGAAGGGTAAAGCTGTTATATGTTATAATGCTCTTCCTTACCCTGCCACGTGCGGGATACAGTGTCAAGCAGAAAAAATAAATAAATAAAATATTATATAATATACAATGTAAACAAGTGGAGAAGTAATCAGTTTAAATTGTATGAGACGGTAATGAACTGTTCAAGTAAAACGCGTCTCATGATCAAAGTAGGTATTCGTATCTACCAGACCAAAGCTCCCTTCATTAAATAGATTAGGATTAAGCAAATCTTCCCTAACTAAGTCCCAGTACTGAATACGCATTCGGAGTTGAGCTACGTTTTATTCAGCTATAATTTGTACTTTTTATTCATAATAAGTTTTTCGGAGTTGAGTTACGTATTGTTCAGCTATAATTTGTACTTCTCATTCATACTAAGAGGTAACGAAATATTGAATGTTTTCATTACTTCGCTCTGGTATCGAGGCAAAAGCAGTGTTGAATTCCACCACTCAACACGCAATGCTCCCTCCCTACTTACCGCCAAAATTAGGTCGGCTGTAAGTATGGAGCTGAAGTGTCTTTTTGGGAACAGTGTGTTTACACTACGTTCCCAGGGACCCAAGCTAAATGTATTTAAACTAAATGCCATGAGATGACGCCGTCGAGTTGCAAAAGTGAGGGATGTGGGTTCGATGTCCAGGAATTATTTACTTTCATTTTCTCGCAAAAAAGTCCTTTTTTAATATTTTTAGAAATATTTACTTTAAACACTAATAATAATTATTTAATTGAAAATATTAAATATTTAATTTCTTCGAGTAGAAATCGAACCCGTCACTCGTACAGTCACATGCTTCTGCATTGCGCCATGACTGAGCTCATACAATAATATTCGGTATTTACGCACGATCACGTTTCGATAGGCTAAAATGATTGGATTTGTTTCTTTTCTGCAAATAAAATGATCCATGTAAATGAAATTAAATAAAAATTCTCGAGAGTATATTGATTTTTAAATTAGTATTGATTTTCATATCGCTGATGGAGGTTTGTTGTATTGTTTATGGATACAGTTTTCTTTTTTTGTAGCTTTACGCTGTACTCTGAGTAGCTAGTGTTAAGACACTCCGTTCCATTCCTGACTTTCTGCCGAATTTGAGGCGTTGCGTGTAGAGTGGCGGAACTCAACGCCGCGCTTTGCCTTACAACCAAATGAGAATATTAATCATTTAAATTGAAAATATCATTTTTTTTTTTCATTTGCTCGAGTGGGGATCAAACCCACAACTATTGCGTTTACACAGTTACATGGTAGAGTCCCTGTGCCACACAAGTGCCACAAAATAGCCTCATTTACCACACAGATTAATAAATTAAACACGTAAGAAAGATGTTTTTTTATGTTTAAAAATTTGTAGCGAAGCGGGTTTTGAACTTGGGCATCTTGGATATCGTTAAGAGTTCTGAACGACTAAGCCATAAGGTCGTAGCTAGCTATAACTTATCTATGTTGTAAGCAACTCTATAGGGATATTTTTATAAATTTTCGCTACCCAAAGATAATTGCTTAGTATTATCATTTCGCAAGAGAGAATGTTGTTTAATAAATATATTAAACTGGGTATGTTTAATCACTCAGCTTCACGCTGAAACACGCACATGACAGGGTAGGCAGAGGGAACTTTTGAATCTAGTGTTAAGACACTTCGTTCCCCACATTAAATATAAAATTCTACTCACTCACTCAGCTTCACGCTGTATCCCGCACGAGGCAGGGTAGGCAGAGGGAACCCGGGAACCTAGTGTTAAGACACTCCGTTCCACTTTCGTTCCCTACTTTCCGCCGAATTTGAGGCATTGCATTGGAAGAAATTAAATATTTAAATTGAAAATATTAAATATTTCATTTCCTCGACTGGGGATCGAACCCAGAACCTGTCGATTACAGTCACACGCTTGTGCCGCTGCGCCACGACAGGCCTCAATAATAATATTCTACATTTCAGTAAGAAAAAATCTTTTTAAAAACCATATAAAATTTTAAACGTAGCAAGATTTGAACCTGCACCTCCTGTAAGCAGTTATTAGCGTTATTCAATTCATTTATATTATCTCAAGTGAATGTGGTTAGCGTAATTGGTATTGTCGCCGGAGCTCGATCGATAAACAACTTGGTTTCAAATTAAAACGCTTCTTCGTTTTGTTAAAAACAGACCACTTTACTTACTTTCAATAATATATGTATGTACATCAATATTAATATTATAAATATTTTGTTAAAGTATATACAGGTTTTAATTAGAAAATACGAAAAATGTTTAAAGTATGTTTTTTGTTAGTCCCATGCAATATTTCGTACCTAGAAGCCTAGAGTTAAGGTACTCCGTGCCTCACTTACCGCTGAATTTGCGCAACACACCATTCATCGACTCGATGCCGCCTTACTGACTCGTACCTTTCCTTAGTACAAGAGCGAGGAAATAAAAATACCAAATGAACATTTAATTTTATTCCTTCGCGTGAGAATCGAATCTGCAAGTACAAATTGCGTTTCTACTTGTACATATCTCTAGCGCTACGAATACGACAGCGGCATTAAAACCTAAAAATATCACAACTTAACATTTAGTTTACGATAAATTTGTGAACAAACATACATATATAATATATCTCAATAATAATTTAATTCTAATTCCAACAATATAACCTTGTGTTGAAGTTTTATCAATTTCCGAACAAGAATTACTACTATCAAGAAAGTTATTTCCAGAGACCTAACAAAAACACGAGACCGTTTACTTCAACAAAACTGGCCTCAATGGGAGTGCGTGGAGCAAATCATCAGTTTAACGTCCCATAATGCTCAGGGATGCTTCGCTTCTTGCGGCTGATGTACAGGGGGTGGATAAATCTTGAAAAGTAAATAAATGTGAAATGTATATATACTTTCACTATTTCTTCTAAAACTATAAAATTCGAAATTTATATCTTTTTATATCTGTTTGTAGCGCGTAAGTATACTCGTATACGTGACATGTAAAATGTTACAACCCTTTTTAAGTTTTTGTACCTCAAAAGGCAAAGTTTTTATTGGAACACTTTGTCTGCAATCTTGAGATAAATTACCTTAAACCATGTATGTTAAGATCGCATGGATTTATCAAGCTGAAATTAATCTAGGACAACGCAATCAAAAGATAGATACGTATGCAACACACGTCCTATGAACGTACAACTATCAAATTTAACATGAAATGAAAAGTTACGTTATATCGTAATCGTAAAGTATTACAAGTTTCAAAAAACATAACAAGCTTAATTGTTAATTATTCCACACAAAATGAGTGTATACGCCCGCAAACTTAAGTTTGTCAACTATATTCACCGCGTAATCACCAACAGTTAAAAAAATGGCAAGAAGTGAAAACTGGTACAAATACAAAAAAAAAATAAAAAATTTGCGAATAAGTTAAAAATTTCGAGAATTCTTCTGTTCTTTCCTCTAATCATAGTTAAATTTAACTTCGTGAATTAATCATTCAGTAACGAAGATGTTTCATTTATATATAGATACTATTGCTAGAGAAATTAGCTACAAGGGACTCAGAGAGGCAAGTTTGACTTGAAAATTATTAGATTTAGGCTTAGACTTGGATATATTGAGGCACAATAGCACTGCGTGTGACTGTAACGATAGTTGTGAGTTTGAATCAAAATTGGAGGGAACGAAATATTTACCGGAAAGGCCCAGAATCAGTTTCGTGATTCTATTACCATACCAAGTAAAAATTACTCAGGTAAAGAGGAAATGTCTTAACCACTAGGTTCGCTCTGTCCTTAAAGGAAGCAAATTAATATTAAAACATACATAAATGTCTGAAACCATACAATGTTCCAAGCATTTATACATCTCAAGAGAAAAGATGAAAACGAGAAATTGTTAAAGTTTTATCGTATTGTGGCTTAAATAATGGTTGAACTTCAAAACAATCTTATTTATTTGGGAAAACCGTTGTGATGCCGTTCTGAATTGTACATACTTACAGCGCTTTAGGTTCTATGCGACTGATAATGCGATAGGAAAAATATATTTAATATTTTCATATGCCTGCTCTGGTAACGAAAGTAAGCGATATATAGGGAACAGGAGCGACTAAATGGGAACGGTATATATGAACACTAGGCTTTCATACTCCCTCTGCCAATCCTGCTAGTGCGGGATACAGCGTGAAGCTTAAAATATCATTGTTTAAATGTAATATACAGTGCGGCGATTACAGGTTCGATTCGCACTCGGAGCAAAGAATCATATTCATTGCTTGCTTCATAACTAAGTAAGGCGCACGTCAGCTTCCACAACTGAAACACGCAATTTCTCTCAACATGTTCCCTCTGCCGTGTTAAATGCGGGATACGGCGTGAAATTAATAAAATATATAAAGCCTTTTATGGCAATTTAATTATACGAGGCATTGGTGCAGGTATCGTTAGAGCCTCGAATTCAATACACGCGGTCAGGTGGAAGATCAGTTTAGTAACGCGTTACTGGTCACAGCCGATGGTGAACGGGTTTTTTACTTCTATGATATAACTATAGTTATAAGAGCGAATAGTAAAAAAAATATGTTTATTTTATATATTAAAGTTCAAAGAATGCTGTAGTTAATTTGAGATTTTAGAAATTGAGGGTTGAGAGTTGTATATATATATTTTTCTTTTAGCCTTACGCTCAATCCCGGTTATAGCGGGGCACGTAAAAGGAACCTTGGATAAGACACTCTCTACTTAACACGTTCCTCAGTGCTTTTCGTTTCTATATAAAATTAATTTTATTTTTTCACTCATTCAGCTTCACCTAACCCGCACACAGCAGTGTAGACTGAGGGAACTTGGGAACCCAGTGTTAAGACACTCCTTTCCGGTTCCCACTTGCCGCCGAATTTGAGGTATAGCGTATTGGGTAGCGGAACTTAACGCCGCGCCTTGCTACCAGAGCGGATTTTTTTTAATACTTACGCGTCGCTACGGGATAGCGGAAAAACTCAACGCCAGGTTTTTCCGCTTTCCCATAGCGACGCGTTATTATTAAAAAAAAAAAATCATTGGCATTTTCAAATTTACTTAGTAACACTCGACTGTAAAAGGGAAATATTATAAGTTTAATACATCTATCAGTGTGTCTGTCTGCAGCGACGCGTTATTATTAAAAAAATCATTGGCTCAAGCGGAAATTGAAACCGTTACCGTCACATTTACGCAAGACTGACGCCTCTGCGCCACGACAGGCCCGTAAAGGCCTTCTAAATACAACACATACATAGCTAGGGATGTCTCACGAAACCATAAACAACATAAACGTCAAAGGCACATACATATAACGTCAAAGCTCTATGAACAAACAGTCAATCAGAGACGGCCCGCCCTTGTTTACTATTACTATACTTGTGTATATCGATTGCAAGATTGAATTGTATATACAAACATAACTAGCCCCTGCAGAGGGTAAGTCTTGTATGATTATACTAATTTTCCTAAGAGATTTTCCTTTTTTAGACTTCTCAGGTTCCCAAGTTCCCATGATTATATTAATTTTCTTAAGAGATTTTCCTTTTTTAGACTTCCCAGGTTCCCAAGTTTCCACTGTTTACCTTCCTTGCTGTATTTAGCAGGGTACGCAGTACTTTGTTCCTTTAGACGCTTTTTGTTTCTACCAGGGCGGCCAAAGGGGTCAACATTAATACTTCTGTCCCCCGATTGGGATTTGAACTCGTCACCGAACGTTAATGTCGGATGATTCTGAGAGAAATGAATAATTATTACAATATTACTTTGACAATCAGCGTTAAGTTACACCACTCAACGTACAACGACGGAGAAAATGGGGTGTGTATGAGAAGCGCGTGGTTTAACACATGAATCCTCTATCTATATTATATTGGTATCAGAGGCCTGTCGTGACGCAGTGGCACAAGCGCGTGACAGTAAACGATAGATTGTGGCCTCGACCCTCACTCGAGGAAATGAAATATTTAATATTTTCAATTTAAATATTTAATGTTTTGAATTTCTTCGCTTTGGTAAAAAGGCAAAAGCGCGGCGTTGAGTTCCGTTACAAAACACGCAATACAATTCGACGGAAGTGGAACAGTGTCTTAACGCTAGGTTCCCAAGTTCCCTCTGCCTACCCTGCCGTGTGCGGGATACAGCGTGAAGATGAGAGAGAGATAGGTATTAGACTTCATTTTCAAATTTACTTTGTAACACTCGACTGTAAAAGGGAAATATTATAAGTTTAATACATCTATCAGTGTATCTGTCTTTGTCACCGTACCTACTAAATTAATATTTTTTTTAATTCAAAAGCCACCTTCATCGCAGTGGTTCTTAGCTGTTTCATACAAATCGTAATAGCAGTTTGAGAACTTAAATTCAATATTTTTCATTTGAATCGTATTTCATTAAAACGACACCTCGCATGACACTTAGAAAGTTTTCAGAGCATTATAAATAAGAAGACGCTTAGAAAATCAACATTCTATTAAGTTAGTCTTTAAAAAATCTTTCTTTTTTATTCAGATTTTAACGTTATATGAGATCTTAATTAACTGTCGTCCTTATTTAGATCTAAAATTTCATTATTTTTTTTATAGCTTCAAGCTGTATCCCGCACGGGGCAGGGTAGGCAGAGGGATCCCGGGAACCTAATGTTAAGACACTCCGTTCCACTTCCGTTCCCCACTTTCCGCTAAATTTGAGGCATTGCGTGTTGAGTGGCGGAATTCAACGCCGCGCTTTGCCTTATTACCAGATTTAAATTGAAAATATTAAATATTTCATTTCCTCGACTGGGGATCGAACCCAGAACCTGTCGGTTCAGTCACACTCTTGTGCCGCTGCACCACGACAGGCCTGGGAAATTTCATTATATTATGGATATTTTTCTTAAGGCATATTCTGTCACAAGCGATCCGCCGGCGACTTCGCCCGCTTGAATAACACTATAAAAATGATGTAGCTATTATACTGAACTTAATATTTTAAATTAAAGTAACATTTTATTTGGAATCAATTCAAGCAAATCAAACAATAACTGTTGAGAAAAAATTGTAAGAAAGGTAGTTAAATACCGAATCTGAAATCGCGTACAAACGGACAGACAAATAAACAAACAGAAGATTTCACCGCTTCCCATTAGACGGGATATGGATGACGAAATATTCACCATCACGTACCGGGTTTGCATTTTTTGTCGTTTTAATGCCAAGAAATAAAAAAAGTAATTCAATATTTTAGGGCGTGTTGTGGCTCCGGGACACAGGTAATTAAATATTAAATATGTTCATTTATTTGCTCGGGTTATTAGGCAAAAGCGCATCGTCACATTCCGTTACTCAACATGCAATGCCTCCAAAATTTGGCGGACAGTAGGGAACGGAAGTGTCTTCATAGGAACGATATGTCTTAAAACTAGGTATCCTTGTTACCTGTCTACCATGTTATGTTAAAGATACAAAATATAATATTATAATAATATATAGGATAGGATTTTTCTTTTGAATACCTATAAATGCAACAGGTGAATTCTAGAATTTTATATTGTTTTTATTCTTCTTCTTCTCTTTAGCTTCACAGTATATCCCTAGCGGGGTAGGCAGAGAAAATGGAGCGCCAAACGCTACGGTCTCGGCATACCTCTTTCGCCTCGTCAATCATCAACCTCTTCATACATGCCCTCCGGGGGGGTCCTCATACTTTTAACGTGTCTTTCCTCCAGTATCGTAGATACGATCAACCGAGGATTCCCCCTTCCCTCTCTTACCACTCACTTTTCCTTCATAAATCTTTTTTGCCATATTTTTTTTATTATTATTCTCTCTCAGCTTCACGCTGTATCCCGCACTAGGCAGGGTAGGCAGAGGGAACGGAAGTGAAACCTAGTGTAATGACACTCCGTTCCACTTCCGTTCCCCACTTTCCGCCGAATTTGAGGCATTGCGTGTTGAGTGGCGGAACTCAACGCCGCGCTTTTGCCTTCTTACCATTGAAAAAATATTAAATAGGTATATTTATTATTATTAAAAACTCAAAAACAGTGGGTAACGGAACGGATTGTCTTAAAACTAGGTTTCCACGTTGCCTCTGGTAACTTTGCCTTGTGCGAGATATAGCGTGAAGCTGAGAAAGTATTCAAAAATAGATTTACAATAGGAAAATAAACAAGTCTCACGTTTAGATCCTGATGCACATATCGACCAGCCTCTTGGCACGACGTGCAGGCGGACTGCCAAGCAAGTAATTTATCTCGTTCCTTGTATTCATGTTCGAAAATACTTAACTTTTATAGACCATAAAGCTATATGACGGCATGTGATTGTAAATGTGTTGGCTGCGGGTACGATTCCCGCTCAGGAGCAAACTGAATGTATACGAATTTTAATATATTTTCTTATTTAGTAAATGTATAAAAAAATTAACCGTACCTCTTAAAACACGTACAAAAGGTGTAGGTTCAAATCTCGCTACGTACAATTTTTATATGTTTTCTAAACTTGAAGTATTTAAAAAAAAATATAAAAATATTAAATAGGTATATTTGTCGGCAGTGTATTGACTTCACCTATGTTGTTTTGTTACTTCTTTAATATTATTCTGACTCAACTAATTACTTTACTCTGATTAACATGAATTTTATAATATTATTTTAAAACCCAAACTGACGACAGTTTTTTATGATTTCCACTCATATCTACCTTTATTACTAAGGTTATTCTGCTGTGATAAATTGCGGCGTTGAGTTACGTGACTCAACACATAAATACCGGAGTTCAGGCGGAAATCGATATATTATAGCCAAATTATACAATTTTTTAATACAAATTGTAATTTATGCGTTAATGTTATTCTAATAATAAAATATATTACTGTAAAGTTTCATCTAATCCGTTCAATTCATGTGCGGGATACAGCGTGAAGTTAATTACAGGATGGCTCACTAGTAACCTCTTCAGTTTACAGTCAAATTCAGTTTAAAATTTTACTATATAGTTATTAAGTTCGATTCTATAATAAAAGTAAAAAAAAAAAAATCTTCGCGTAAAACGGAAGTGGAACGGAGTGTCTTAACACTATGTTCCCAATTTCCCTCTGCCTATCCAGCATTGTGCGGGATTCAGCGTGAAGCTGAGTAAAAACTCCCGATCTCATCACGACAAAATGCTTGTAATGAATAAGGCTGCTAATTAAAAAACCGCACTCAAATAGATACATTAATTCAGCATTTATCTTGCCACAGACATACATTTTGACCTACAGGTGTTAAAAATAAAAATATTTACCCATAGATACGAGATAAACACATGAAAATTGATCAGAGCCGTTAAATTTAAAAGTTCTTGCAAACCTAAGTACTTTGAGAGTGCTACCTCTCAACTTATTTCAACATTCAACTTAAACTTATATTAGTTTGTAACGAACTAACCAAAAGGTACATAAAAAATATCTTTCAATCGATAACGATCGATGTAAGTTCGATTTCGAGTGAGAGAACTGTTTATCAGCAAAAAAGCATCTTCTCGCTTTTCCTGCATAGAAGTGCAGGCTGGGTAGAGACATCGGAGAGTTAAGCACCTGTTAAATACTCCGTTTGCTGTTTCCCCAGTTTTCAAGACATCATGTGCAAAGTGGCGGAACTCAACGCCGCGTTTTATTTTGTTATCGATGTGAGGAGGCGGAAAAAAGCGTTTCCGCAATTGAAAGCCAAAATCGACACGATCGCGCTTTCTCTTTTCAAGGCAAAATGCAGCGTTGAGTTCCGTCGCTTAATACGCAGTGTTTCAGGAAAAACGCGGCACGCGGGGAACGGAACTGTTTTGATGAGAACGGATTATCTTACCACTAGGTTCCCAGGTTCCTTCTACTTAACCTGTTATATGTGGTATTACACAATTATTTTTATTATTAACAGCATATTGAAAAAAAAAATACTTTCTTACAAAAAATACATATATACCACAGTGTGGATTTACGTTTATACAATTCTTAGGTCATTTAAATATCAATGACAGTTATTTATACAAAGAATGAGGCCAGTCGTGGCGCAGCGGCACAAGCGTGTGACAGTAACCGACAGGCTGTAGGTTCAATTGCCACTCGAAGAATTGAAATATTTTATATTTTCAATTCAAATATAATCATGTTTTAATTTCTTCGCTCTGGTAACAAACGCGGCGTTGAGTTACGCCACTCAACACGCAATGCCACAAATTCGGCGGAATGTGGGGAACGGAAGTGGAACAGAGTGTCGTAATAATAGCTTACTCTGCCACGTTCGGGATACAGCGTGAAGCTGTGTGAGTGAGTGAGTTATTTACATGTACAGATATGTTTTTGATACAATCCCGTTTTCCACTTCAAGCCGAAGTCTAGTGCGTATTATGTACACTTTATATTTCGACGACTTTGGTTTGTTTAATTTTATCATACAATATTGTCAGTTTTTAACGGTTTCCAAAAGGCGCGGGTTCAAATCCCGCTACAATCAAAATTTCGCAAGACTATTAAGACGTTAATGCTTGTAGTCTCTGCGTGCATTGACAAACACACATTCTACTTTAAGTGCGCAGTCGGGTTTAAAGGTGTACAAAGATTTTGCTATTAATAACAAATTTTCCTGAAAAAACTATATAGTTATAGTATGTATACTCACGTGTCGTGAGGGGATCGAGGGGTGTGGGAGTGGGGGCGGCGGACGGCGCAGGCGGGCCAGGGCGCTCAGCAGACCGTCCGTGGTCACGCGCCCGCGGCCCGCATCTGGAAAAAAAAAGGTCTAGATAATATTTACTCATAAAACGTATATAGTGTGTAGCGATTGTAGCGCTGCGTTGAGTTTTGCCAATCAACACGTATTGCCTCAAATTCGGTGAAAAGTGGGTTGCGGAACCGAGTATTTCAACTATTGAATGTGCTTGTCTTGGAATCCGTTGAGGCCTGTCGTAGCGCAGTGGCACAAGAGTGTGACTGTAACCGACAGGTTCTGGGTTCGATCCCCAGTCGAGGAAATGAAATATTTAATATTTTTAATTTAAATATTTAATGTTTCAATTCTTCGCTCTGGTAATAAGGCAAAGCGCGGCGTTGAGTTCCGCCACTCAACACGCAATGCCTCTAATTCGGCGGAAAGTGGGAAACAGAAGTGGAACGGAGTGTCTTTACACTAGGTTCCCGGGTTCCCTCTGCCTACCCTGCCTCGTGCGGGATACAGCGTGAAGCTGAGAGAGAGAGAGAGAGAGGTTCTCAAGTTCCCTCTGCCTACCCTGCCATGTGTAGGATACAGCAGGAAGCTAAGTAAGTAAGATTATATCGGAATTTGAAAGTGCTAGTCTTGGAATCCATCCAAGAGTGACGTCTTCAGGCCTATATATACGTTATCTAAATGAATATTTTTATTTCCTAAGTGTGAAATGACAAAGATATGTTCTGGACAGTTTGTTTGTTTTTGATTTTGAGTTGTACATAAAGCCGGGTTTAGGGGTCAGTTGGTAGGGTACTTCCTGGTTCCTAGAACTACAAAACTTTGCAAGACATGTCCACATATATTCAAAACTCAGCCACAAAACAATTTTAAATTTATATTTGCAGTTTATTTCCTACAAAACTTTACGCCCGCAAACTTTAGTTTGTCAACTTTTTAAGGTTGTATTTCCCATTGAACTTTGATCCTGTACGAATCCTTTGGTGGGTGAATCCTAATTTATATTTAACTGCTTATTTCTCGCATAAAAATCTCTATCTCGAACGAAGCTGAGAAAATCTTTCAATCTTTAAGAGGGCATATTCGAAGGAAATGTGACAAATCGCAGCGTTGGGTTCCGCCTTTCAACAAAGAATGCCCCCAACAATTCAACGGAAAGTGGAGAACTCTCCGTTCTCCACTCTGGTTATGGGAAGGGAATTGAAGTATTGTAACTCTAGTTTCCAAATTGTTTAATGTATTTACAAAAATAGGTCAAGAACGTCAAATTCACATCATATTTGCAATCAAACTTGACTTTACAACTATACGTGTACAAACTCGGAGCCAGATTGAATTCCTTTATGTATGGAACAGGTACATGTTTACCAAATGTTCCCCCGGTTATGACGCTCCAATCGTTCGAAGTTTCTAGAACATATAAACTGTATATAATGGCAACACTGTAGCGTAGTCGCTTATAACTAAGTAAATTAATTTTAAAAAAGTTCGCATTTTTTATTTAATGGGCAGAGGCAAATTGAGAACTTAGTGTTGAAACACTCGGTTCCGTTCTTCAATTTCCGCTGAATTTGAGGCATTACGTGCTGTATGGCGGAATTAAACGCCGTGCTTTGCCTTATTACCAGAGCAAAGAAATTAAATATTAAATGTTTAATTTTCGCATTTACAGACGACGGGCCTCATTTGCTGTAATATTATTATTTCCTTTAGCTTTACTTTGTATCCTGCACATGGCAGGTTAGAGAGGATGCAGGTTCTAACACGACTGTAGAAAATGAAATATTTAATTTTTGCATGTCTTCTCCGCACTTTGCCTTGATACCAAAGGGTAACAAGGCAAAGCGCGGCGTTAGGTTGCGGAATGCTTTAAATTCGGCGGAAAGTTGGAAACAGAACTGAATGACTTAACACTAGATTCCAAACTCTCCTTTGCCCTGCCATATGCGAGAATACAGCGGGAAGCAAAAAAATCGAATCAATTGATTTCAATCATTGCTTCAGTCAGATAATGGCAACAAAAAAAATGGTTGAATTTATTTAATACCAAAATAGTAAAATTTATTTAATAACAACTAAAAAAATGCATGAAATGAATCTGCATCGTTGCATTACTGTATTAGGTATCGCTCTAATTACACCACGACACGCTATAGCTCTATAAATAATAGTGCACACAAATATAATTATTATGTCTTACTTAGTATTATGTCTAGACTAGAAATTCTTGCGGCATTTCTTGTTTTTTTTAGCTTCACGCTGTATCCCGCAAAGAAGGATAGGCAGAGGGAACGTGTTAAGACACTTCGTTCTACTTCCATTCCCCACTTTCCGTCGAATTGTGTGTTGAGTGGTGGAACTCAACGCCGCGCTTCGCCTTATTACCAGAGCGATGAAATAAAACATTGAATATTTAAATTGAAACTATTAAATATTTCATTTCCTCGAGTGGGGATCGAACCCAGAACCTGTCGGTTACAGTCACACGCTTGTGCCGCTTCGCCACGACAGGCCTCATTATTTGATATTTTAGGATTATTCGTGGTACAGAGTCACGCGTGTTACTGTAAACGTGATAGGGTGTGGGTTCGATTCTAACCCTAGGAAATGTAGTATTGAATATTTTCATTTCCTCGTTCTAGTAACGAGGCAAAGCGCAGCGTTTAATTCCGCCACTAAAAACACAATGCCTAAAGAATTCAGAGTAAAGTGTTATAATGGGAACAGAATGTCTAAAATTAAGTTATCAAATAGCACTACCTACCCATTGAAATTAGAGATTATTAGAGATGAAATGATTTATTTATTCATTCAAGAGGTATGATGCTACAGACAGACACACAGATCCACCTCTTTTTACGCGTCAGTGGTTATACAAACTTGCGAGTTGTTACGAACAAATGTCAATGCTAATATTTCCTCTCCATAATATGATCGCAGTTTTAAGGCGTGGGTTTATGATAAATGGAAATTTTAATGCGGAATAACCGTTAATTATACAATATATAACTCCCAAGTTACTATTTACATGAGAATTGGCTACTTTGTGTGTCATAAAACTGTTTCTGTTTCGTTTGTTCAGCTTCATGCTGTATCGCGCAAGGTAGGCAAAGGGAACTTAGGAACCCAGTGTTAAGATTACACTTCCGTTCCCCACATTTTATCGAATTTGAGGCATTGTTGTTTCAGTGACGGAACTCAACGCCGCGCTTTGCCTTGTTAACGGGGCGAAGAAATGTAAACATTAGGGATTTAATGTAAAAATATGAAATGTTTCATTTCCTTGAGTAGAGATAGAATATGTCGTTTTATAGTAGTAACACGGTTGTTCCACTGCGCCACGACAGATTATATACAGGTATACCGCATATAGCAAAATAGCCAGAGAGCATGTAGTGTTTTGAAACACAGGCACCATCCAATGAAGCTACATCCGTTCCCAAATTTTCCGCCGAATTTGAAGCATTGAGTGGCGGAACTCAACGCCATGCTTGTCTAGAAAAAAGTAATAAAAATGTTAAATATTATCCCATTTCTTCAAGTAAAGTTCAAACCCACTATCTATGACATTTACAGTCACACTTGTGCTCTGCGCCGAGACAGACCTCATATAACTTGTCTCTACAATTCTTAATAAAATAATTAAATTAAAATAAGATTTCTTGTTGAATTGAATTGTTCACTGATATACTATTCATTCTTTAGCATTTTACTTTGTATTTATTGGCTCTTTTCTACATTTTTTTTGCAACTTTGTGTACCTTCATCAATTGGGAAATGAACCCACGATTACCGTGGTCATTCAACCTCGTCCTGACTGTCTAGATTGTATAATGTCATCTCACACAATCACTAATCTATGTAAATAATTAAATTTGTCGGCACTAACCCGTATCTTCTAATAAAACAATAGACCACCGTAAAATCGGTAGAATGCTTATTAAAATAAGGCTTCACGTACATTGAAAGCAATGTTGATATATAAGTTGAATATATATATTGGTCGGTCGGTCGGGCGAAGCCACGCGGAGACGGATCCGAATGTTTGAAGATGTATTCATATAATGTACAAAAAAATATAAACAAAACTTTTATACATCTGAAGCTATAGCCAATAAAGCATTAATTTAACTATCTAGTTGAGAACCTGCAAATTGACTGCCAAAATATTAAAATAATAATAAGTATTCTATGTTCTTTCCAAAACCTCTAAGAATATAGTATTACTTACTTGCACTATCTCGAGGCACGGCGTTAACTTCCACCACTGAGCACGCGATGTTTAAAAATTTGTATATAATTTACCCTCGAGCGGCCATTCATAATTCTCGCCTTTACAGTACATTACGACATCCATTGCATTCCACTATATACGTATATCCATGACATACTTTATTTTCAACTTTACAGATGGCTGGGTAGGCTGAGGAAACTTGGGAGCTTTATGTAAGGGCTCTTCATTCCCATTCCCCACTTTCATTGGAATTTAAAACATTGCTTTCAATAGAATTTGAGGCATAATAAATATTTAATATCTTCGATTCAGAATCGAACCCACACCCCGTTGCGTTTATAGTCGCCTGCTAGTGGCCATACTACCGATCAATATTGTCTATATGTGTATGTATTGTCATAGTACTGCAGATCTCGATCTGAACAAACTAGCCTACAAAATAATAAATTCAATTGTGAAGCTTTTAGCTGAGCTCCAAATGATATTCTTTCATACAAGCCGCGTATTACTTTACTTTATCAAGCGACTTGTATTCAATTTTCTTCCACTTTAAAAAGCGGATGCGCTTTATTAAATTAATAAAGCACTCTCGGCACGAGCTTTATTATATCCTGTAGTGTTGTACGAAGCGAGTACATTAACACTTCCGCTGAATCTATTATTAATTAATTTCAGAAAAAAAAAAACATAGACTTACAGACTCTGTGAACAATTATTTTTATGTCCTGATGTTGGTGGGTCTGTAAACGCGACTGAGGAAATGAAATATTGAATATTTTCATTTCTTCGCTCTAATTAACAAGACAAGGCATAGCATTGAGTTCCGCCACTTAACACACTATGTCTCAACTGGTGAATAATGGAGAATGGAACGGAGTGTCTTAACACTAAGTTCCGAAATTCTCTCGACCTATTCTCCACAATACATCGCGTATCGCGTTAACAGTCGCACGCTTGTGCCCTGCACCACGATGGACCACTAATTATGATAATTATTACTACGAGTATAATATTGGTTACATATTCCTAGGTGAGTATACATATGAGGAAAAAATATCTTTTGTGTTGTAAATTTTAATTGCTTTATAATGTAAATATTGAATTGTTTATTTTTATCGTCCCAGTTAAGACTTCGGTTTTTCCCACTACTGTATAAACTTAGTGAAAATAATTTAACTGGATTTTTATGTGAATTTGAGAGTTTTAAGCCAAAGTAAAAGAATGAAGAGAATTTTTCCGCAGAATTCTTAAGGCATTGCGTGTTGAGTTTCAGAGCTCATCGCCGCGCTTTGCCTCGTTACCCGAATGAGAAAATAGAATATAAAATATTTAATATTGTTATGTATGTATCGAATTCTCAACCTGGCACATTTACAGTTGCAAGCTTATACTTCTTCTGCCAGGCCTCAAGAGTATGAGAATTCAATAAGGAAATAATTAAAGATCTCCCGAGTGGAAATCGAACAGACAACCACCGTGCTTACGGTCTGACACTCGTTACAGACCAACTGCGCCACGATTATCTCAATAGGATTAAAAACGTATAAAGCAATTGAAGGCAATGAATTACAACCCACGCCTCTTACTATACGATAATACTATACTTTATTATTGCACGTTTATTATATAAATATAGGTATAAAGTGATGCATAAACAATAATATAGATATTTTTTGTAGCTACATCCTGTATTCAGCAAATAGGAGGATAGACGGAGGGAACTTGGGAACGTAGTGTTAAGACAATCCGTTCCCATAAAGACACCTTCGTTCCCCTGCTTTCCTGCCAATGTATTTCTTTCCCTTTCCTTTTCCTTTATTTTTTACGTATTTATAGGCTTTGGTCGCATGCACGTACGAGTATGTTTATGTACGTATGTTTGAAATGGAAACTTTAAAAGCAATTTTAGCCGACCTTCAAACGTCAGATTAATTGAAAATTTTCCATACAGATCCAGGACCAATGACAATTCAATTATAGGAAAAAAAAACGATCAATTTAGTGTTGAAAATACTTATATTATTCTTATTTCATTTTTATTTTTATTTTTTGACAAAAGCGTGATTATAGTTTTTTTTCTATAAAGATCCGTTTAGCTGCTCACTTTGGAAATCTTCGCCGCATGTTCAACGAACTTGTGGGACCTGATGAAATTCCAATCGAAGCGTGGAAATCGTTGGCCTCTTTTGGTATGCTTTGGAACCTTTTGGAATCTTTTGTAACCATATCTTGAACACTGAAAACATGCCACACCAGTGGCGGCTTAACTACGTTACCCCTTTGTACAAGGGAAGGGGCAGTGATTAAGTGGTAGTTATATAGGGGCATTAAGCTTAAGATACATACCATGAATCTATTCGAGCGCATGATCGATATCAAATTATACTGAGATTATCAGAAATATATATCACAATTCCGCTTTCATAGTTAGAACTGCTATTGGTAGACACCAAATCTGTTCAGATTATAGTAGGGCTTCACCAGGACTCTACTCTTAGTTCATTCTTTTTCAATGTAGTGCTCATATCCAAGACCAGCCTTATGTATGCCGATAATATAGCACTTATTGACGAGAACAGGTAGATGTTAGAGCGTAAAGTGAACCACTACATGTGTCGAAGACCGAGTATAGGGTTTTCAGGATACCGGACTCGATAAAGTACTAAGCCAGCCGTTACGAGGAAAAAAAATGTAGGTACTTCACTTGGTTACGGCGAAAAAAAAATCCAAGTACCTCAGATCCGTTATCCAAGTACCTCAGATCCGTTATGATCCGTTATGCATTAATACGAGAGCATCGCCTGAGACAGTATGGCCTAGGAACGTAGCGCCTAGGAACTATTTTGGAGACAAGTGCCCTGATATGTCTCATATGCTCTTGACCTGTCTGTCTCTGGAGTTAGATCTCTCGGACGTAAAGGAAGCGCAGGTTGGATGTCGTGATGCAAGATATGAGTGCCAATGGTCTAACCACTGAGGACGTAAAATACCGTGCGAAGTAAAGTAGGATTCTCTTAAAATTATATACATATATACTACTCTACTCTACTCAACTTCACGCTGTGCTTCCCGCACGAGGCAGTGTAGGCAGAGGGAACCCGGGAACCTAGTGTAAAGACACTCCGTTCCACTTCTGTTCCCCACTTTCCGCCGAATTTGAGGCATTGCGTGTTGAGTGGCGGAACTCGACGCCGCGATTACCAGAGCGAAGAAATAAAACATTAAATATTAAAATTAAAAATATTAAATATTTTACTTCCTCGACTGGGGATCGACCCCAGGACCTGTCGGTTATATATGTATGTATATATATATATATATATATATATATATATATATATATATATATATATATATATATATATATATATATATATATATATATAATGAGAGAATCCTTTTACATATTACGTTCTTTTGACTCCAAAAAAAAAACAAATTAAAATAAATAAACCCATTTTTAATAAAAAATAACCATGTCATTTAAGGCTGAATGAATATTCAATAAAAAACTAACGGAATAAACATTAGACAAGAATTTACTTTTTACGTAACGTGTACTCGTACCTACTGACGGAAGCAAAAACGTTACTTTGTTTATATTTATTTCAAGGTTAACGGAGAAGCAAGTACTTGAAAAAACATATTAGGAAATTTTTCACGCCGTGTGATTCCGGCTTAGAATAGGATCACCCTGGTACTGTCGGTGTCGTAAGAGGCGACTAAAGTGCGTGTGGTAGAGTCACGTTGCCAGTAATGGCAACACGCATGGGCAGACTCGACCGGATCATTACCACCCCCGGCATTTAAAACCGGCGTTAAGTAGTGGCTTCGGACACTGCGTTTCGCATTGGGTAATGCCGGGCCCCGGTGCCCATCCCCATCCCCAATCCCTCTCTAGAATATGAAAGCGGCACTAAAGAAGAATTTACCCCAGGAGGGTACCAGCATCTCTGGTGCTGGAGAATCCCTCCCTGAGTCTTTAACCTCAGGCTGCCCGTCGAATTCTGGGGAGGGCACAGTACCGCGCACTACACAAGGCAAACGAGGCGTACGCTCCACGGCAGCCCCTGCCACTCTTAACGTGGAATTTTCCAATATCAGGGGACTACACTCAAACCTGAATGCCGTCCACCACCATCTTGAGACAGCACGGCCGGCCTTGTTATTTCTGACGGAGACCCAGATTACCCGACCGAGCGACACAGCCTATCTTCAATACCCCGGCTACAAAATAGAACATAATTTCATACCTCATGCCGGGGTTGCTGTGTATGTGAGGGAGGACCTGAGTTTCCGTCGTCTTGTCAATTTTGAAGGTCGGGACCTGTCCACCATCTGGCTCCGTGTGGACATGGACGATCGTGTCCGAATCTACGCATGCCTGTACAGGTCCCACAGTGGTAATGCAGAAACGGATCGGCTCATGGAGCACATGCAATCGGCTATTGACGATGCGCTCTCACAGATGCCCACCGCAGAGGTCGTGATACTTGGCGATTTTAATGCGCATAATGCCAGTTGGCTTGGGTCACGCACCACTGACCACGCGGGGAGGGCTGTATTTGACTTTGCTATGGCGAATGGATTGACCCAATTGGTTGAGTCGCCTACGCGAATCCCGGACGCGGACAACCACAACGCCTCTTTATTGGACCTTCTGCTGACTTCACACCCAGAACAGTACCAGGTTGTCGTCGATCCCCCCCTAGGGTCTTCAGACCACTGCCTGGTACGGAGTGCTGTGCCCATTAACCGCGTCAGTCGCAGAACACCAGCGACTCGTCGCGTCTGGCACTACAAGTCAGCAGATTGGGATGGGATGCGTACGTTTTACTCATCCTATCCCTGGGGGCCGGTTTGCTTCTCTTCTGATGATCCTAGTGCTAGTGCCGCTGCTGTCGCCGACGTGGTTCTGCAGGGTATGGAACTTTACATTCCAAGCTCTGTAGTGCCAATCGGTGGCAAGTCACAGCCTTGGTTTGATACGTCTTGCAAACTTGCAGCTTCTGGCAAGCGCGAGGCATATCGAATCTGGGCCAAGGCACTTGCCACTAAGGATCCGAAGGTGAAAACCTTAAAAAGAAAGTACAACCGTGCCTCTAGGTACTTTAAGTGGCAAATTGCCAGAGCAAGGTCCGAGCACATCGCTAAAATCGGCGAGAAGCTTGAGAGCTATCCGTCCGGAACTCGACAGTTTTGGGCCCTCTCAAAGGCTGCGCTTGGCAACTTTAGCCGGCCATCGCTTCCACCGCTACGCACAGAAAATGACATCCTGGTCCATACGGCGAAAGAGAAAGCCGATCTCCTGGGCGCTCTCTTTGCCTCAAACTCGACTATGGATGACCGAGGAACAACGCCGCCGACCATCCCGCGGTGTCAGAGCTCAATGCCTGACATTAAATTTAGTCAGAAAGCTATTAGGCGAGCTCTGTCTTCCTTGGACATCCACAAGTCGAGTGGGCCAGATGGCATTTCTCCTCTTGTGCTCCGTTCGTGTGCTCCTGAGCTGACACCGGTGCTAACGCGTCTATTTCGGCACTCTTACTCAGTTGGCGTAGTCCCAGATTCGTGGAAGAGCGCTCTTATCCACCCGATTGCGAAAAAAGGCGATGGTGCCGATCCAACTAACTACAGGCCTATTGCTATTACCTCCCTGCTCTCAAAAATTATGGAGAGCATAATTAATAGCCAGCTCTTGGTTTACCTGGAGGATCACCGATTGATTAACGACCGCCAATATGGCTTTCGTCGGGGTCGCTCAACCGGTGATCTTCTGGTTTACCTAACCCACCGCTGGGCTGCGGCTATTGATAGCAAGGGAGAGGGCCTGGCAGTTAGTTTGGACATGGCAAAGGCCTTCGATCGTGTGTGGCACGGAGCGCTCCTTGCGAAACTTCCATCTTACGGGCTTCCCGAGAATTTATGCAAGTGGATTGCTAGCTTTCTCACTGGGCGCAGCATCAAGGTCGCTGTCGACGGTTTTTGCTCCAAATACATGCCCGTGAACGCCGGCGTCCCCCAAGGCTGCGTGCTGTCCCCTACGCTATTTCTTCTGCATATCAATGATATGTTAGAGGACTCTAACATACATTGTTATGCAGATGATAGCACTGTGGACGCTGTATACTCCGGCCATGCAAGTCTTTCTCGGGAAAACGTCGACCAGTGCCGAAATCAACTTGTGTCCTGCGTTGAGGCATCCCTCGAGAATGTCTCCGCATGGGGTGAAAAGAACCTTGTTCACTTCAACCCCCAGAAGACACAAGTCTGCGCGTTAACCGCTAAAAAAACCCCATTTGTCGTATCACCAGTTTTCGAGAACACTCCCCTTAAAGCCGCGCCCTGTATCAGTATATTGGGTCTCAGCTTTTCGAACGACTGCCAGTATCGCGATCATCTGGAAAGCAAGGCCAAGTTGGCCTCGAAGAAACTGGGGGTCATCAGCAGAGCGAGACAGTATTTCACGCCAAAACACCGTTTAGCCCTGTATAGGGCCCAGGTGCGGCCTCATATGGAATACTGTTCTCACCTTTGGGCTGGTGCACCCCAGTATCAGCTTGAACCATTTGATCGCATACAACGTAGAGCCGTTCGAATCGTTGGGAACCCAGTGATCTGTGTGGGGCTTGATACTTTGGCTTTGCGTAGAGACGTATCCTCCCTGTGCGTTCTCTACCGCATTTATCACGGGGAGTGTTCTGGAGAACTGTTTGACTTGATACCTGCCGCCGAATTTTCCAACCGCACAGTACGTCACAAACTAAAGTACCATCCACATCATCTGGACACGTGGCATTCGACTACTGTGCGGTTTCGTAGGAATTTTCTTCCACGCGCCACACATCTGTGGAACGACCTACCCGCGGCAGTATTTCCAGGTCGATACGACATGGGTACCTTCAAAAAGCGCGTCTACCTCCACCTTAAAGGCCGGCAACGCCCTTGTAGCTCCCCTGGTGTTACACGGGGCCGTGGGCGACGGTGATCACTCACCATCAGGTGACCCGTACGCTCGTTTGCCTTGTCTTTTCCATAAAAAAAAAAAAAAAAAAAAAAAAAAAAAAAAAAAAAAAAAAAAAAAAAAAAACATATTAGGAAATTTACTAAACATGGAATACATTATATATTTATTAAAGAAAATGTACCGCTGAGTTTCTTGCGCCGGTTCTTCTCCAGTCTGAGGCAGTAGCTTTGGTGAACCGGTGGTAAATTATTTGACGTTCAAAACCTTAAGCTTGTACTCCTTATATTAAATAAAAAAATAAAATTTTAATTTATTACTAACTAATTTTGTTGAGGCTGTCGTGGCTTGTGATGGTTTCGAGGAAATGGAATATTTAATTATTTCCTTACTTCACTCCGCTAAATATTCTTCTCTGCTAAAATTTTCCCCGATCAACTCCCTAATGCTCTGATATTCTGTGGATAGTAGGGAACAAAAGTTCAGAGCTGACATAATACTAGGTACTGAATTTCCCTCTAACTACTAGTAATCAATTATTTACCATCTTCTTCATCTTTGTCATCTTACAGTTACACGCTGAGCTATTACGTCGGCCCTAATAACGTTTTTAGCTTCACTCTTTATTCCGTACCTGTCAGTGTACGTACAGGAACTTGATAACCTAGTGCTAAGACACTTTGTTCCCATGAAGAAATCCCCCTGAACCTTCCGTTCTTCACTTTACACTGAATTTAAAGCATTGCATGTTGAGTTTGTGTTTCGCCACAACGCCGTGCACTGTAGTAGAGGTCGTTCTATTGCGATAATGGTCACATGCTGTAAACGATCTGCTGTAGAAATATAATTATAAACGAGCAAATCTAATTTTGTATTTTTTCATGGTTTACAATAATATGAAATCAATATATTTTTCATTTACGGAATTACTGTTACCCGAACGGAACAAAATACTAAATAATCGATTTGACGATATCGCCTTATAGATAAATATAAAGTAAAATAAAAAAAAAACAATATGTACATATATTATTTACATTCTATTGGACAGAAAATTTGTAGATATTTCAACCTATCTGTCAATAAAAGACTTGTGAAATTATTTTAAAAATGCAATAATTGTTTAAGTTAAAAAGGCTGAAATACTTAACATACCACTATTACTCTACTCAGCTTCACGCTGTATCGTGCACATGGCATGGGAAGCAGAGGGAACTTGGGAACCTAGTGTTAAGACACTTCGTACCACTTCCGTTTCCCATTTTTCGCCGAATTTGAAGCATTACTTATTGAGTGGCAGAACTCAATGCGCGTTTTTCCTTGTACCAGAGCGAAGAAATGAAAACATTAAATATTTAAATTGAAAATATTAAATACTCTCTCAGTATTAAGCTCAACAAAAGAGCCTGCCAGAGGCCTGTCGTGGTGATCAAGCGTACCTGTAAACGCGGTATGTTGTTGGTCCGATCCCATCTCTCAACAATGAGATAATTCATATATTCATGTCATTGTACGAGTACTAGAAATGAAACAAACATATCGGTAGAAAGCGAGAAACGAAAGTAGCGTTACTTCCAAGATGCCTCTGTCTACCCTGCTGTAGGCAGGATACATTGTGACGCTAAAAAAAAGAAGAAAAGAGAACGGAGTGTCATTACTTTACCTATCTCTAAATATTGTAACTAACAGCAACTCTAGCTTTTAAACCTGCCTTGTGCTTTAATATATAAAATGTCATGAATTCCGTTGCTACTTGTCACTTCTGTGAATTATTCAATGATTTGTAATGGATTTAATTTATTATTTTCAAGAGAACATAAATACTTTGGTCCCACCGACATTACATTACATTCACCTACAAGCCTACAATAAGAAATATTATCAGAGATGATATCTAAGGTATTTCTAATTTTCATTATCGCTACCGTTATGGTAACGGCGAAAATACATTCTTTTGAAGCGGACTCCGGACCTGAAGTATGGGCATTTGATGATGATGCAAGAACCGACAGAACTGGTAGATCTCTACGTCAAGGAGACGTCTGTCCCGGCGGGAGATGTCGACCTCCTGAGGTATTATGATTTTCCTCTTCGAAGAAATAATTCGAACGACTTTGTGACTTGCCGGAACATTCATCGACTTGTTGAATAAAATTTTTATTTTATTGCTAACTTTTTTTATTTTTATGTGTGTTCATACAAATATAGACGTACTATTCTCTCTCTCTCTCTCTCTCTCTCTCTCTCAGCTTCACGCTGTATCCCGCACTAGGCAGGGTAGGCAGAGGGAACGAAAGTGAAACCTAGTGTTATGAAACTCCGTTCCACTTCCGTTCCCCACTTTCCGCCGAATTTGAGGCATTGCGTGTTGAGTGGCGGAACTCAACGCCGCGCTTTGCCTTATTACCAGAGCGAAGAAATGAAACATTAAATATTTTAAATTGAAAATACTAAATATTTCATTTCCTCGACTGGGGATCGAACCCAGAACCTGTCGGTTACAGTCACACTCTTGTGCTGCTGCGCCACGACAGGCTATATATATATATATATATATATATATATATATATATATATATATATATATATATATATATATATATATATATATATATATATATATCTATATATATATATATATATATATATATATATATCTGTTTATTATATATATATATATATATATATATATATATATATATATATATATATATATATATATATATATATATATATATATATATATATATATATATCTGTTTCCATTAAGTCTCTTACGTTTTACACTTACCGATATATTCTGAGACATTACGTGTTGAGTGACGGAGCTCAACGCTGCGCTTTGCCTTTTTAAGTTCGCATAATTTAATTTCAGATATAATTATTATTTCCAATTAAACTGAAAAATATCTTAACACTGGGTTTCCCAGAGATCGCCAAAAAATATAAAACAAAAAACCACTTAAAACATTTTTTTTAGCAAAGCACTTCTACTCGCATTAAAAATAATTTCTTGTCACATTTCTCTATTATTCAATATCGAGTAATCGATTTATTGTAAAATTTATAACGTAATAAATAATTTATATCCACTGGCTGCGCCATACACACAGCTTATACAGTGACAGTTATAGATAAAAAATATTCTTTAAATATAAAGTCATGACATCTAGAATATATTTACTTTTTATTTTCGCTATAGTTATTGTTTCAGCAAAGATATATTTAATAAAACCGGATTCCGCACCAGAAACCTGGGCATTAGATGGTGATACAAACGGACTAAGAGCTGGAAGATCTCTACCTCCAAGAGACACTTGTCCTGGAGGTAAATGTCGGCCAATAAAAATAGGATAATTTATTTATTCTATGATATCGTTTTTGTAAAGAATAAGTTCATCAACCGTAAATATATATATTTTTAAGATAATTTCATATTTTAATACTAGATTTAAAATAAAATGAATCAGTACAATTCTCTTTTATTTTAATGATAATCATTGACTATTTATTATTTTCTATTTTTAGAACCTAGCCTTAGTTCTTATACTTGTTTTTGGGTATTTTTTACGTTGTATTCCGCATACAGAGTAGTAGCGTGTTGAGTGGCGGAATTCAACGCCGCGCTATGTTGTTAACAAAACGAAAAAAAAAAAAATATGACATATTTCATTTATTCAAGAGGAGATCAAACCCCAGTCCCTGCGCTACGACAAACCTCTTCTTGATATCGTAACTAAATTAAATGTAAATTATTATAAAATCATGATTCCTTGAGTCTACACAGAGAGATCTTAAGAGGTTCCACAAATCATAAGGACCATCGATTACGACCTCCTCTATAGCTAAAGAGAGCGATCACAGTCAAGTGGTGTACTGTAAGTTGGAATACTTTACCGGCGATACAAGTGTTATTACAGGGTCTTATTATGATCATATGTTAATTTCCACGTTCTGGCAATAACAAAACGTGGCGTTGAACTCCGCTACTCATCAGACAATGTCTTGAAAATAACCCTGCGCACGGATTGAGGCCTGTCGTGGCGCAGTGGCATAAGCGTGTGACAGTAACCGACAGGTTCTGGGTTCGATTCCCACTCGAGGAAATGAAATATTTAATATTTCATTTCTTCGCTCTGGTACAAGGCAAAACGCGGCGTTGAGTTCCGCCACTCAACGCGCATACCTCAAATGGGGAACGGAAGTGGAATTTCTCGGGAGTGGAGACTCTGCCTACTCTGCCATGTGCGGGATACAGCGTGAAGCTGAGAGAATATTTTATTTGGGTTCGATCACCGGTCGAGGAAATGAAATATTTAATATGTTTGTTTCATCGATAAAGGTAAAGCAGAGATTTACGTTTCACCACTCAACTCGCGATGCCTTAAATTGGTCAGAAAGTGGGGAACGGAACGGAGTATCCTAACACTAGGTTCCCAACATCCCTCTGTCTACCCCGCCATGTGCTGGATACAGTCAAAAGTTGAAAATAAAAGTTATCTGAAATTTAACTGAACTTTGAAACAGTCAAAACAAAGCACTAAGTAAATCACAGCGTCGAAGAAATAACTTGGTTATCGCGTATTGAATTGGGCTAACTAAACATTGACTTTAAACTTACTTCTACTTTAATATAATTAAATCTAAATTTCTTAGTATTATAATGGAATTACTCAAGTTCCTTAGGAAAAGCTAATGCCTGATGAAGCGGCGCAGTGTGTCGGTAAACGTGGTTAAGGGGTTCGATTCCTAGATAAGGGAATTAATGATTTTCTTTTTTTGTAATGTGACACATGCTTGGAAACCTATGTCGTTCTTTTTTTCAGCTCTTCACCTATATTACGACTATGGCAAGGTAGGCATAGGTAACTTGGGAACCTAGTGTTAAGATACTCCGTTCTCACTAAAACACTTTCGTTTTCTTCTTTCCGCCGAATTTTAAGCATTGTGCGTTGAGTATCAGTGGCGTTGCGCATTACATTATTGCCAGAACGAATAAAAGAAAATAAAAAATATTTAATTTTCTCGATCGGAGATCGAATCCACAGCCGGTCGCGCGTGCTGCGACAGGCCTCTATTTTTAACAAGTTTTAGTAAAAAGTTGTAATTTCTAACAATATCAAAACTGATAACCTTCTTATCTAAAGTCAATCGATTAAAAAAAGTTTCTTATTTTATGTGAACAAAATATATATAATAAACATTTCATATTTAGTCCGTTCGGAGGTCAATTTTTGATAACACATGACTCATGTGAGGAAAAGAACAATTTGAATACTATTTTAGAAAACTAGAAACTGGTTGGGATCGAACCTACGACTGTCTCATTTAAAGCCAATGCTGTGCCATTGCGGCACGATGATACATTGTCAAAACACAAAACATATTAAAATATATAACATTCAGAATAATTGAAGATAAAAAGGGTCTTAAAATATAAAATGACATCATACAAAGATCTGTTTTAAACATTATAATATATTATAAACTTAATAGACGTAGTACAAGGTGATCGCAGGCGATGGGTCACATCAGTTACATAAATAAATAACTTATACATACATCTTAGCAATATCAAAACGTAAATAAATTAACCTATTTACAGATTTCCATTCAATATAAGGTCTTTCAATGTTGCACTTGTTTAGAAAACGTATAGAAATTTTCAATTTAGTCGAGTTTGAACCCGCGTCTCTCGGAATCCGTCCAATTTCTTTCAATGTTGTTTCCAAATATTTACAATTTTGTTCGTAATTAATTATTATTTGTATAACAATTTAATTGAATCTCATCGGCTTCACAAATATATCTAAGTCCAAGCAGTAAATAGATTTTCAAACATATCAATTCACATTTTTTCCACACATTTACCAGCTACTTTCGCCAAACCTGTAGGACACTTGTCTCCTACTAGCGCAACTCTGTCATCTAAGTCGTCATCATTAGGAAGGTTCGTCGTAGTACTAACTGCCCCGCTTTTATCACTCATGCCCCAAGACCAACGTTCGTTTTCATTTTGAGACACATCCAGTTTTCGTTCCTCCATTTCAGGATGCTGGGGCTCTTTAGGAACATTTTGAGTTGGTCCTTCCGGTACTTCACCTCTTGTCCTGTTATTTCCTTGTGTAGAGCTCATATTTCTCTGTACATTTACTACGTTTACATTAGTTTTCAAAGTTCCTTCGTATTCTGTTGGTGAAATAACACTTTGTGTAGTTGTTACACGTCTACAAGGCTCTCTTCTATGATTGTTATCAACTTTTGGCTTAACATTTGTAAAAGCTAAGCCGCCATTGACGCCTTCTAGTTTTCTGCCATCAGGATATAAACTAGTCCTTAATCTAAAATCATGTTCATTTCCAATATAATTGTAACTATCAGTATTTATTCTTTCTTGATTCTTAACAGAAGAGGGGTCTTGGATGTGATAGTAATTATATGACACTTGAGGCTTGCGTTGAACATTGTTTATAACACTTACATATTCACTATTGCGTCTTTGAACCAATTGATCGTTATGAACGTTGATGTCGAATTCCGGGTTCACTGGTTGTACTAAGTGTCTATCCGTGCTATAAACATGTCTAGCTGATGCTGCCGTAACAGTTATAACAAGTAAAATCACTTTGGCCATTATCGCTAGTCAATCATACTGAATACTAAAGACAATGTATCCACACGTGAGTGCACTTCACGGCCGCCGGCACCAAACTGTTTATATCTCGCTAAAAGTTGGTAAATACGTCCGTAATATGGAACCGAATAATTTACAGATGTGCCAATTTTCTTGCAGATGCCGCGCGCTGTTTACACACTTTGTAGATGTAAGAGGATATGTGCAATATAAATGGCTATTTTTTTTATTATTTGGTTTTAACTACTGGATATTAATTAACCAGTAGATAATTAGTTAATGTCAAAGGCTTTAATTACGCTATAGAGCAGGTTGTATTTTTTAATTCTTAAGTAAGTTAGTCAATTGACAAATTACTTGTATTGTCACCGTCATTATATTTGTTTTAAAATCATTTTTAGAGAAATCATTATGAATAATTTACAATCGCCATAAACGCTTTCGACACTTAATTTTGAGACGAAACTCAACGTCACGTTTTGTCTTATAACAAAAGCAATTAAAAAATAATCCCAAGTAAAAAAATGAACCCACAATCATCACAGTTATAATCAGCATCTATGCCGCCACGACAGCAATAAATTATGTATTTAAATATTATAATTATATTGGAAAGTGTATAAATTAGTACAATTTTCTCCTAGCACATTCCATATCAGTGAAAGCTATCTTATATTCTTCAACGACAGGTAATTTTAACAGATTTAAAGTGATATTCTACATTTAGAAAATAAATATACTTACGGTTTCCAGCAAGTGCGGGTTCAAATCCCGCTACGTTTTTTTTTTGTTTTCAAAAAAATAATGTTAATAACAAGTACTTAAATATTTTAAATTAGCGCGTCTATTTAACTCGTATAATCTTTGTCACCGTCTATTGACCTTGAGGAGCTGACGCATGTAGCTTGCATAATGTGCCCTAAGTTCCCGAACCTGATGTGTACTTTAGTTCGGTGGGGTACAGGTTATAATCCGGTGACAGCAGCGTCATACACGCAATACATGGGCCATTCGTTTTCATAAATATCTATACTTCTATATGGGTTTGCGTACAATAGTGGAATTCAAAATATTTAAACATACAATATACGTAGCTAATAAAGCTGTTTAAAAGTTTTATTTGTAACTTTAGTTAAGTAGAAGTCAACCGTAGTGCAGGGACTGTTAGTAAGATAAGTTGTGGGTTCCATTCCCACTCGTGGAAATTAAATATTTATTTTTTCCTTGCATTGGTAACGAGACAATTCGTAGCGTTAGCGTTGGCGTAACCGCCACTCAACATATAAAAATTAAAAACGCAACGGAAAATAGAGAACGAAAGCTTATTAATGGGAACGGAATGACTTAACACTAGGTTCCCAAGTTCCCTCTACCTACCCTGCTATAAATAAGATTGAGGCAAAAATTATTAAGTGTTTATATTATAAATCAGTAAAGTCCCAAAGCTGAATTACCCATTCGATTTCTATGTTATTTTATAACTAAATTATACAGAATCCTTACAAATTGTAGCCTTTTTGTTATTCTCATGTATAAGTTAACTAAACTATCTACCGTAGATCCGTTCAGTTCAGTTTTAGTATAAAAGTCGAACAAATACCTATCTCCAAATAATATTTGTAGATAGAATAGAAGGTAGGAAGAATCTCAAGTAGGAAGACAAGCGTGACGCAGCAGCACAAACGTGTGACTGTAATCGACAGGTTGTTTGTTAGATCCCCACTGGAGGAAATGTAATATGTAATATTTTCAAATTTTTCGCTCTGGTAACAAGGCAAAGCGCGGCATTGAGTTTCGCTTCTCAACACGCAATGCTTCTCGAATTCGCCGGAAAGTCGAGATTGAAAGTGGAACGGAGTGTCGTAACACGGTAGGTTCCTTAGTTCCCTCTGCCTACTCTGCCATGTGCAGAATATAGCATGAAACAAAAAAAAAAATCAAATAAGTTTATAGTCCCACTTTCCGCTGAACTTTAGATATTTCGTGGTGGCGGGACTTAACTCCGCTGAGTAAAAATACTAATAGTGAAATAAAATTATACACTTATTTTTAAATTTTTTTAAGTGTTTATCCATAGTTAGGAATGAAAAATACTTATTTAGAAAACGTATAAAAAATTGAAGGAATCCGTCCAAGACGGAAAGTGGGGAACGGAAGTGGAACGGAGTGTCTTAATACTAGGTTCCCGGGTTCCCTCTACCTACCCTGCCTCGTGCGGGATACAGCGTGAAGCTGAGAGATGAGACGTCCAAGACGGACTATGTCTACCACGTGATTCTAATAAAAGACATATAGCCAAAGGTTTCCTTTAAATGCTTGATCTGTCTATTTTTTTATTACCAAGGTAACAATAACTAATCCCTCTGAACGGGAATTGAACTCAAAACTGTCGTGTTCACCCGCTTATCGCCCTTCACCGCCACGACCTCAAGAATCTATGAAACAACGTTTAATTATAGATGTATGAACTTTGATCACACATCGCACTAGATATCTGTAAGCTTACAGAAATATGTTTTTAACGAAAGCTTGTTCAAACGAGCTTATAATTCAGGGACAAGTGAAAGTATAAAATACACGCGGTGTACATTAATATGTGTGAATCTGTATATTTTTAATAAAAGATACAGCTCCTCGCACAACCAGCAGAAGTAACTTCCGAGATAATAAAACTCTGCCGAATTTCCGTCATATTTCGTATTAAGTGGATAATTTAACACTGAGTCTACCAGAGCGGGGCGATGACTCGGATGAAGCGGATGAGCGGAGTATTGAATATAATAATTTTCCGCAGTAGGAATCGAGCTTACAACCATCACGGTTACACGTTTGGACCACTGCGCCACGATAGACCTAAATGACATCACTTATAACTAAAAAAAATAAGAACTCTTCCATCACCACTACTCAAATACAGTGACAAAGTGGTCACAACGACTAAACGTAAAGACGACTACTGTGGGTTCGATCCTAATCTAGGTGCAATTTATATCTAATTTTTTCTTTTTTTTTCAGCTTCAAGCTGTATCCCGCACGAGGCAGAGTAGGCAGAGGGAACCCGGGAACCTAGTGTTAAGACACTCCGTTGTACTTTCGTTCCCCACTTTCCGCCGAATTTAAAGCATTGCGTGTTGAGTGGCGGAACTCAACGCCGCGCTTTGCCTTATTACCTTATTAGATTATTAAATATTTTTTTTCGTTTCACGCACTGCGCTGGCAGGCAATAAGACAAACTTCAGCTTGTTATCAGGACAAAGAAATGAAAATATTAAATATTTCGTGTCCTCAAGTAGGAATTCGGCATCATTGTAATAAGATTGTATTTTATTTATATTTTATTTTACACTCTAAAAAAAACCTGCGGCGTTAAGTTATTCCACTCAACACGCAATTTCACAAACATATGTATTTTGACGGCTTAAGACGGTCAAAACGTTTTAACTCTGAGTTCTCCCTGCTTAAGTTGCTATGCGGAAAGGTCTGTGTGTTGCTGTTTATACAACACCAAGAACACTAAATAAACATATTATATAATTATGTTCCGTTTTTTAATCTACACTCTGTATCTCACATATAGGAGGGTCAGTGGAACCTGGGAACCTAGTGTTAAGACATTTCCGTTCCTCATTTTCCACCGAATTTTGAAAATTATGTTACGTATCGGAATTCAACGCCGCGCTTTGCCTCGTTACCAGAGCGAGGTAATCGAAATATTGAATATAAGATTTCTTCAAGGTGGGATTAAATCCAAAACCTGCTCCGTTTACAGCTTATGTCCATGCGCTACGACTGGCCACACAATTATATACTATTGTTGTCGTCACTAGCAATTGTTTTGGCATGGATTTTTATTCATATGGACGTAAAATGGAAAATTCATTCATGCTTTCTCCAGTTACTGGAGGTGCTTCGAAAAATTCTGCGTTTCCACCTTTACACTCCTAAACAAAATTTTAAGTCCAATTTCATCTTTCTAAGTCCAGTAGTTTCGTTTGTGCGTTGTCTGTCCAGTCAGTCGGTAACAGAGGATCTATATATACCTGTATGTACTTATTTATTCATTTATTGTATCGACATTTTATTTATAATATAATGTGCATCCGGGACTTAATCTTATGCATTACACGACCTTCACTTAAGAAGTGTATTTCTTAGAAGCGTTCAAGTGTCTTTACTATGTATACTTTATTGTTTAAACCTTTATAGAGCTGTTGTTATGTCTAAAAGACAGAAGATTGTATTTTTTTATGATCTCGTCCCTCAAATATAAGAATAGAACCCTAATATGATCACTTTGTTTGTTAAGTGTATGTATGTCTGTACATCCATTAAGCTCATTTCACGGTTGCGTGGAGGTATCAATAGAAGTCCTTTTTAACTGCTTTTACTATATAACAATATTAAGAAGAACCTACAGTCTGTCACGATTGCAGTCGCTCGTTCATGCTGCGCTACGGGTACGACAGGCCTTAGTGAAAACAAAAAAAGTGTTAAAAATCTGAAATATGAAAACTTATTATTACAAACTTTTATTTCAAGTTCATTTTATACAAAATGGACGCAAACATCCGCAAATTTGTAATTGATAACTTACGATCATGATATTAATACGAATCCCTTAGACCCGCTGTGTTTTTTTTTAAAAAATTCATAATAAAAAGTTACAAGCTTCGTTTTTTGAACAACAAACAATTTACCACCAATTCACTAAAGTTACTGCCTCCGACCTGAGAGGAACCGACGTAAGAAACTCAACGGGGCAGGTCTTTTTTTTAACTAATGCTTTATATCATATTATAATATTTAACAATGATACATTTAAAATAGACTGGAGCGAGCATTTTATTCCCATGGCGTGTTTTCATTTATAAAATCGTTAATTTAGTAATAATAAACACACAAACGTTTTTTCACAACTTTGTAAATTGTAAAATAGAAAATTCTCGTACGTTTTCTGGGATCCTATTGTAAAAGCGTATTTTTCCCTAAAAGAATCTTTAGGGCCTAATTTATAGATTGCACGAATAGCTCACAATTGATTGAATACCGGCTGCATTACCCCAAAGTAAAATGCCGTAGAACATAATACTATGGAAGTAGCTAAAATAAACGAGGCGAGCCGTTTCCACGTCAGTTAATATTCTGATTTTTTTAACCGCAAAGGCTGCTGAGCTAAGTCTATACGCCAATCCATCGATTTGAGGTCCCCACTGTAATTTAGAGTCAATGGTGATCCCGACATTTCTTTGCCGAATTCTTTCTCTTTGGTCGAATTCCGCCACTTAACACGCAATGCCTCAATTTCGGAAATGGGAAACGAAAGTGGAATGGAGTGTCTTAACACTAGATTCCCTCTGCCTACCCTGCCATGTGCGGGATACAGCGTGAAGAAGTAAGAGTGAGAGATAGCTGTTGAGAGTAGTCAACTTCTTTACTGCGCCATAATGGCTCTCTTAAGCCCTATATATGTAGTTTTCCGTCTAATAACTTTAAAACTCCTTAGAGATTATGTCTGTAACATTAATATATTACAGCCGCCATTTACTCTCGAGCCTTGGCTTAAACACTTGCGGTGGTTTAACTTAAAATATTCACGTATATTAGAATATGCGGGAGAAGCTTTTCCTCTTAGTGATATAATATGATTGTACTAAAGTTATATAAAAAATAAAAACATAAAGAAAGCCAACAAGTTGGTGGTTGGATTTTCTACTCGAGGACGGTGTTTATTTCCACCGCTTACCATACAATATCTAAGAAATTCGCAGTGTGTCTAAATAATTATCCTGCTACATACAAAACAAAAAACAAAAAATATTTGTATAAAAGTGAACTTGTATAAAGGATCTCTTTCAACTAGGGGAAGGGGAGTAACAAGCAGCCTGAAGAACATAGTATTTTTTTATTTAATAAATATTTTTTTAAATATTTTAAGTAATAATGTACGCTTAGAACATTATAAAATTTTTTACAAAATATATAAAAAAATTGATCGTAAGAAAATTAAAAACATGTAAAAAGCCTATAAAAATATCGACGGAGAAATAATATCTCATTTTGGTCGGAGTGATTGGATTTGCAGAGGCGCGGGATCAATTTTTATGTTTTCTAAAAAGTAGTATATTTTATTATTAGTATTATACATTTCTTTCCTTTTTAGCTTCTCGCTGTATCCCGCACGAGGCAAGGAAGGCAGAGGTAACCCGGGGACCTAATGTTGAGACACTCCGTTCCACTTCCGTTCCCCACATTCAGCATTGCGTGTTGAGTGGTTGAACTCAACGCCGCGCTTTGCCTTATATATATATATATATATATATATATATATATATATATATATATATATATATATATATATATATATATATATATATATATATATATATATATATATATATATATATATATATATATATATATATATATATTATTGATATGAGGAGTTACAGTATCACAGACAGACCGATAGAGAGGTCAAAGTTATAACACTCCTTTTTTGAGTCGGGAGTTAAATATGGAATATAAATCTTCTTCATACGAGCAAATAGGAGCTCGTAATATGAACGGATCAACTTCCTCGATATCCAATAAAGTTCATTGAGATTCTTATAAAAGTTGGGCGAAAATGTGCATTCAATATATGAAACCAATATTACTTGGTTTTGGGAATTCTCTCTCTTAGCTTCACGCTGTATCCCGCAGGTGGTAGGGTAAGCAGAGGGAACTTGGGAACCTAGTATTATTACAGTACGTACCACTTTCATTCCCCATTTTTCGCCGAATTAAAGGCATTGTATGTTGAGTGCCGTAACTCAACGTCGCTGATTTTCGGAATTGTTACTTAAAATACAAAACAAGCCTCACGCTTTATTATGTATAGCAGAGAAGCGATAGAGGGAACAGAGTGCTAAAACACTCCTTTTCCTATTTTCTATGAAATATTACCCTTTGGAGTGGTAAAAGTCAATGTCACGCTTCTTCTACTGAAGTGTAGTTTCCACGTGTGGGACTAAAACCCAAATTATCACGCATAGACTTAACGATGTCAAAAACAAACATGTTACCAATTGACCAATTAATTTTACACGTACAACTGTAAACGCGGTAGGTTGTAGGTTTGATCGAGGGGGTCTCTACCAATTGAAATATGTATTCAATATTATTATTTCTTCGCTCTGGTAATGATACAAAGCGTGTCATTAAGTTTGTCTACTCAACACGCAATGCCTCCAGCATTCGGCTAAAAGCCGGAAACGATAGTGCTTTAGCAGGAACGGTGTGTCTTAACACTAGGTTCCCAAGTTACCTCTGCCTAGCAGCTATGTGGAGGATACAGGGTGAAGCTAAAAATTACTTTAAGCGCCATCCTTATAAATACTCTATTCTCCAGCCCAAATTCAAAGCTAAAGATCTCACTCACTCACTCAGCTTCACGGTGTATCCCGCACATGGCAGGGAAGGCAGAGGAAACCCGGGAACCTAGTGTTAAGACACTCCGTTCCACTTACGTTCCCCACACACAACTCAAAGCTATAAGAATAAGTAAAGAGCACTGTATTAATTTACAATTTATTATTTCAGTGATATTTCATATTTTCCATCTCTGCTAAACATACTTCCCAGATACCCTACCTCATTCACTTGAACTAATAGATCCGTTCTTCACTTATTAAATATTTCAAATAATTATAATTAGAAAATATTTCATATTTAATATTATGTATAAACATTGCAACGCTCTGGGTACAGCGCGGCGTAGAGTTCCGCCACACAACACACATAGTCGCCTGTGAAACGAAAAGTCTCTATATGTTCCCGGTGTCCCCATAAAATAGTCAAACCTAACTATTTATTGATCAATAATATATTTATCCAAAAGATTTGATACGGAAAAACATTGAATCAACTTTACGTATAGTAACGAGTACTGCACGATACAAAATAGTTATAAATAAACATCGCTAACAAACTAACCAGTTTTAAATGTTGCAAAAATTCCACTGTAGACCTTAAAGTGAATCATTTGTTGAGAAAAAATATTTTTTTATAATAAAAAACGTGCAACTACAAACACGGAGGTCGTTGGTTCGATTCCTATATGACGAGTAAAAGTTTTAGTTAGTAACCTGGCAAAAGCACCGTGTCAAGTTTCGTCACTCACAATGCAATGCCTGCCTTAGACAAATCAACGGAAAATGGGGAACGACAATGAAATAATTAATATTTTCAATTTAAATATTTAATGTTTTCTCTATCTTCACTCTGGTAACAAGGCAAAACGCAGCGTTGAGTTTCGCCACTCAACATGCAATGCCTAAAATTCGGCGGAAAGTGAGGAACGGAACAGAGTGTCATAACCCTAGGTTCCCAAGTAGGCATAGGGCCTACCGTGCTATGTGCAGGATAAGGCGTGAAGCTGAGAGAGAGAGAGAGAAAATGAGAGATAAACATAAAAAGCCAAGTTGCTCCACGCAATAAATAAAATTCGGCGAAAAGTGAGGAACGCAAGTATTTTAATGGGAACGAAGTGTCGTAAGCTTAACACTAGATCAAGCTTTCTCTTGTCTACCCCGCTAGGCGGCCAGGTGCCGGATACAGCGTGGAGCTAACAAAAATAATGATACATATATACAAAGAGCGTGGTATAGAATTGTAAGTAACCGGATCGGATATTTAATAATGGTCGGCCACATTCCGCTCGAGCTCGGTTGGACGCAAATGAAAATACTTAAGACTGTAAACAAATAAAGTTCAATACAAATTCCATATTTTATTATACTTGAGGTCATCTTGGTCCAGTGACGACTTGACGTCTGTCTGTGTACGAGAGGGTAGTGAATTTGATTCCCTCTTTGGTAATGAAGCTTAACTGAACTTAACTTAACTCCACGCTATATCCCTAGCGGGTCCACTGTCATCAACCTCTTCATACATGCCCTCCGGGGGGTCCTCGTGCTTTTTACGTGACTTTCCTCCAGTATCGTCGATACTGTGTTTTCGAAGGTCAGCCGAGGTCTCCCCCTCCCTCTCTTAAACCACTCTCACTCTCTTCTACCAATTTAAAAAATATTTGATGCCTATCGTGGCGCAGGGGCACGAGCGTGTGACTTTAAATGTCAGGTTATGATTCCAGCCCCAATCGAGGAAATATATTACGATAATATACGGTATTTAATATTTTCAAATTAAATATTTAAGGTTTCCATTTCTTTGCTCTGGTAAAAACGCAAAGCGTGGCATTCAGTTCGGCCACTCAACACGCAAAGCCTCAATTTCGGCGGGAAATGGGGAACACGACGGAGTGTCTTTTAACACTAAGTTCCCAAGTTTCCTGAGGCGAGTTCCTCAGAGTATATATATATATATATATATATATATATATATATATATATACGCATAAATACGAAGGTATATTCGTTATTCATTGGGTATAAAATAAATACTACTTTTACAATTTGTAGCTGTTATCCTGAAATACTCGATTGCCGAGTCCGACTCATCCTTGATCGCTTTTTGCAGTTTATATATATTTATTCAGAATGCCATGGCCTAGCGGTATAGAGTAGGTAACAAAACGAAGCATGTTGTCAAGTTCCACAATAAATCTCAAAAATTGAGCGGAAAGTGACATTATTTATAGTTATTATTTTTACAGACAAATAGTATGTTAATTATTTCTGTAAGATGTTGCGTATGAAGTTGCGTAACTAAACACAGTACTTGGTTACTAGAACAAGACAATGATAATAATTAATTCACCTGAGCTGTTCATCGAACCTGCAGACGTTGTACCACTAAATCGGTCTCATATAGAATAAATCATAAAGATAAATATTTGTACTGCATGGGATTATACCGAATGGTATTCTTTACTGAATGGGAACTGAACACCCTACCATGGCAATATAATTATAAAATTGTGCATATATATTTTTTGTTATAAAATCTTTTTCACCACTTCGCAGTGATAGCTTTCCCTAAATCCTTTAAACCTTTGTACCGGACCCTCGCTCGTGCTTACGTTACAAATGAGAGCTTGTATGAATTTCAATTTTACATTGTTAATGGTTGTATATTTACTGTTAAAAATGTTGGGGATGGTGGCCCATTGATACAACGCCTGATTGATGCGGTTGTGAATTTGACTTCTACCTGGTGTAGGACAACGCGCGGCGTTGAGTTCCGCTATTTCGTTTTTGTGAATGTTTCTGTGCTGTGTGTGGTGATTTGAGTGCCGTTTTGAATGCCTTGTTTATTGCGTTGATGTTTAGCTTTTTATGACTATCTGATTAAGAGTTTAAAAGCTGCCGGTACTTTGGGAAGTAGCTATTTTTGGGGTATTATTTTTTAATTTTAAATTTGACAGTGTTTTGAAAGTACATCGCCGAATCGTAGAACTCGATCTGGATATATACTGATATATTAAACCATTTTGATTATTATTCTAAGAGCGTTCTACACATACCGCCCCGATTTGAGACATTGTCACTAAGATGGCGGAACTTGCATTGTATTTCGTATTTATGGTGTTATTTATTTTATTTAGATATATAATAACTTACTCACTCACTCAGCTTCACGCTGTATCCCGCACGTGGCAAGGTAGGCAGAGGGAACTTGGAAACTTAGCGTTAAGTCACTCCGTTAAATTTCCGTTCCTCACTTTCCGCCGAAATTGAAGTATTACGTGTTGAGCGGCGGGACTCAAAGCCGCGCTTTGCCTTGTTACCAGAGCGAAGAAATGAAAACATTAAATACGTAATTTGAAAATATTAAATATTTCATTTCCTCGAGCGTGGATCGAACCCACAACCTAACGTTTACAGTCACACGCTTGTGCCGCTGCGCCATGATAGGCCTCATATAACGTCCTTTTAATTTTTAACTAGGTACATCTGCTAATATAAAATGCAAATCTTACGACACACCTGTAATATGATATAAATTAGACATGAATATTTAATTAGTATTTTGTAATGTAAATTTTGTTAACATTCTGATATTCTAATGTTACGTGACAATGCACCGACGTGCAGCAGTGGAGTAGCGCTTGATGGTTGTGGGTTCAATTCTCGTTGGAGGGAATAAGTTAGTTTAAATTTTCTTGCCACAGTTATCGTACGCACGAAGATGTGCGGGTGGACAATAGAAGAATCTTAGAGTAAACATTTTTTTTCTACTTTGCTATATGCGTCGTGATAGTTTAAAAATATACTCTTCACAATCTCTCAGAAACAAAATCCCAAAAAAAGGCAAGTCACATTAACTACACGTAATGGATTTGGTGTTCTTTTACATATTTCTCGTATCACTTTCGCTTTTTACTAATTGAGATCTATTTTCGTTTTCGACAAAAATCTTTGAAATGTGTAACGGGCTCGCCCATCGAGGGTTTCGCATCCATTTATTGATAAAATTAGCAAACATAAGTTTGCGGGCGTTTTTAAAAGTTTTTAAAAAAATAACTATAAATATAAGTTAGTATTTTTGTGGTTGATGCTTTGTACTGTAATGCTAAATTCCATAATGGATATGCCATAAACGTCTTGATTACGCGATCTTTCATGCAAAATCACCTCTGCACTCAACAGGACTGCACAGTAGATATTTCATATAAAGTTCAACTTGAGGCTTCATGAGGCATCAACATTTGATGCAAAAAATTGAGGCATCAACATTTGATACAAAAAATATTGACGGACGTAGAGACAGTGATAAAAGACAAGTATATCTCTATAGGTTTAGGATTCCGATTGTTTTCTTCTCGGATACGGAACACTAAAACTTAATAAAATCTTATCACTCACAGTCATGAAAACACGTCCACATCGTTTATTTCTTTCATATTAAAGGATAATTTATAACCATTTTACAAAATTTTAAATGATTTGTCTCGAAAATATTTTTCAAGACAAATCATTTCTGTAAAAAAACACAACTCAGTATTTTATTTTATTTTTTGTCTCTTTATGATTTAATATCTTTGATCATACTATGTGATACAAAATTTGGATGTTTTTCTTTTTTAAAATAGCTTCAACGTACTTGCAGTGGGTATATATAACCGAGGCAAGTGTGGGTTCGATTCCCAATCGAGAGGTATAAATGATTTTTATTTCCTAGCTCTGGTAACAAGACATAACTCGACATTAACCAGATTTTACCACTCAATATATAATAATAAGGCTCTCCGTCCCGTCCTCCACGAAGCTGCGAAGTTTAACGCCATTCTTTGCCTTGTTACCAGGGAGAAGCAATGTTCTTAATTTTTGTTCTGTAACTTCTGATTCTTTGCCAAATTTTATAATTTTTCTGCGGGACATGAGCTTAGTAGAACGATCTAAATATCGTGTCGTGTCGCAGCGGCACAAGAGTGTGACTGTAACCGACAGGTTCTGGGTTCGATCCCCAGTCGAGGAAATGAAATATTTAATATTTTCAATTTAAATATTTAATGTTTCATTTCTTCGCTCTGGTAATAAGGCAAAGCGCGGCGTTGAGTTCCGCCACTCAACACGCAATGCCTCAAATTCGGCGGAAAGTGGGAAACGGAAGTGGAACGGAGTGTCATAACACTAGGTTTCACTTTCGTTCCCTCTGCCTACCCTGCCTAATGCGGGATACAGCGTGAAGCTGGATCTAAATATATTTATAATACATATATAACTGATCACCGTATGTCTTACACATACTAAAAAAATCTTTTAAGGGACGTTTACTAATGTAAAGTTTTCAATATTATGTTTTGGCAGTCTTTCTTCAACATTTATTGTATATTATTTAAATTGGTTAAGATATAAAAAAGTAACGTCAATTTAAAATATTTAGTTCGACAAAATTGCTACATTTTTTTTTATTTATTTAGGTCAGATGTTAGTTTTCAGTGAGTAGATGTAATTGAGATGAGTACATTATACAGTTTAATACAAGCGGACGAAGCCGCGAGCGTGTCGCGTGTTTCCAATAATTAGAAACTTGACTTTTTCTTTGCTCCAAAGGACCGTAGACCGGATTTTTTTATTTCAATTTGAGCTTCACGTGATCTCAAAACGGACGGAATTTCGGACAACAAAGTGACTCTATAAAATCCCATTTTTTCCTTTGAGGTACGGAACATTAAAAATGTTTATCGAATATAGAAAAGGCATTTTTACTAAATATAGTAGAGACTCAATTATCTCATTTTGATACAAACGATTTCTCATAATTATTTGAAATATGATAACTCCCTCGATTAGAATTCCAAACCCACAATCAGCGCGGTTACGGTCAAACCTGCAGCTTCACGCTGTAACCCGCACATAGCAGAACAGACAAAAGGAACCTGACAACATATTGTAGACATTTTCGTACCACCTTTTTCCACCGTTTATGAAAGCAGTGTGAAATTATTAAATATTTGATTTCCTTGAGCGGATATCGAACCCATAATACGTCGCATACTTGTGCCAATGCGCCACGACAGGCTCCGAAAGGTTATTTTGATAAATATATTTATCAAAATATCTTTCCCGGTATCCATTATATAGAGGTAGGCGGTATTGTTACGAAGGTACCTGCGTCTGACGACCGCCATTGTATAGTGTAATTTGTCACAACAACGAATATGGCTGACGTTTAACGTCATTGTATACACCTGTTCATATTGTGATAAGCACATTAACTATGAGGCTGGTCTTCATGATTTGTCGTGAGTTCGTGAGTTTGATTCCTGTTAAGGAAATATTTGATTATTTTTTCGCTCTGGTAGCGAGAAAAAGAGTGACGTTAGGTTCCGTCATTTGACACGCAATGCCTCAAGGAAACGGATGTCTTAACCATAGATTTACAAACTCCCTCTGCCTACCCTGTTTCATGCAGAATACAGTTTCAAAAAGAATATACAGTAAAGTAAAGTGAAAATAAAAAATAGAGAAAAACGAGGAAAGTGGTTATAATACTGATATAATAATATGCAACTTGTAATACAATATGTAATGATAATTCAACAAAAAATATTTATGTAGAGATTATTCAACAAAATTTGGCCTCGGATTTGAATATATTATTACCTTAGTATGTTAATTTATTAATTAAAAATTTAAGTACTATTAGTTCCAAAATACACTAGTGGGCAACGGGACAGGATCTGACTGTAAGTGTAGTGGCGAGGGATTGAGTCTCTACACGGAGTAATGATTATATTTGATATTTTTTATTATTATTTGCCTTGCTCTGGCAAAAAAAGTGCGGCGTTGAGTTCCGCCAATACGTAGACTTTAAAATTTGGATGCGTGAAGAACGGAGTGTCTTAACACTGTGTTCCCTACCTTGCTATATACAAGATAAAAACAATCGCAAAACTTATTTCATAATTCACGATTAAACATTTCATTTCCATATTTTAATAATGTTTGATTATTCTTTGCTCCTCTGTAAGTGGACTAGCGTGCTCCACCTACTGCAGCTACCTGAGCATGACATATATAGAGGCCGTTATAAGGACTCGTATATTTAATTTTTTTTTAATGTAATTTTTAATTTAAACGTTGATTCAAGTAAAATCTGAAGCATAAACGTTTGACTTTGCTGATGACTGTAGATTGTAGGTACTCAGAGGAATATAATATTTTATATTGCCAATTCCTCGCTGTGGCAATGGGGCAAAGGGTCACTCAACACACAATTTTTCGAGTATGGTGAGAACTAGAGAAAAAAACTGCCTTAGTCCCATGTTCGCTACTAAGTGACTGAGATAGACTGAACTGAATTACTCTCTCACGAAGACTCCATGGAAGATGGATTATATTTATTCAGCTTTATGTTATATCCTGAAAATAGCAAGGCGGAGAGCACATAGTGTTTGACACTCCATTTCCCACGCACGCACTCAATTTTGGAGATAATACGTAACCCAACGTAGTACATCATCTTGTTACCAAAACGGACAATAAAAATAGCTCATACTCAAATATGTGCCTCTGCAAGACGAAACCAACGACATAGATTAAGTGGTTGATTTTTCATTTTCCTGGTCTTAGAAAATGCAGTATATTAGAACTACATTTTGTCTGTTTTTAATCGTCTATAAAGAATGTGTAAAGCTAAAAAAATAAGTCATTTTTAAGATTTTGCTCTAAAAAAAACACGTGTGTGAATTTAGATACAAGAAACATGTGAATAAATACTATGAATATGAAAACAGTGAACAAAGGCGACCGCTGCAACTTCATACGACTGCAACCGCCGCAACTTCATACTGTAACTTTTGTGTGACGTCGTAATCCTAAAATTTGACTCTCATCATTTTTTCATACGTGCCTAAGGGAATAACTTCAAAAACATAAACTCCAACTGCATTATACTAACAAAAAAAAACAAACCAAAAAGTTCGATAGCATTAACAGTCGAGAGCTATTTAAAAATTAACAAGGCTGAAAGGTTTTTATTGGTTGAAGAGAAGGCTGTCTTGCTTTTCTTCTCTTTTTAGTCTTGTGCAGATTATTAGTTTCTTTTTTTAATATTTAATACTTTTTATCAAAAGATAATCAATAACTAACATGGCGCCGGCACGTTTTGTATATATTATTAACTAGCGACCCGCCCGCGGCTATGTCCGCTGGAATTACACTATTTTGTTTACTAATTTCAACTATTTTCTTGTTGTAATAACATTAACTCTTTCAATATATATATATATATATATATATATATATATATATATATATATATATATATATATATATATATATATATCCATAGGAAACTAACTATTTAGAGCACAAAATATCTTCTACATTGACCAGTTACAGATTTATTATAATAATATAAACACAGATTGTACACCTCACGAGTAACCGGTAAATTGTATTTAATCACGGTGGTTTTGAGTTGTGATGCTTCTTTAGGACGAGGCCCATCCAGCCTAAAGGCCGGCAACGCCTCTGTAACTCCTTTGGAGTTGCACGGGGCCGTGGGCGACGGTGATCACTTACCACAACCCGCGTGCTCGTTTGCCGTGCCGTCCTGTCCATAAAAAAAAAACAAAAAAAAAAACGTGAAACAAAGTATGCTAAGACAAGATTCCATTTGATTACCCCTGTAGGCAGGAAACATACAATTATTTTTTTTATTTTAAAATAAAATGTAACTTGGCACTTAAATTTCATTTTAAATCTTTATTGTCGTAGCATGCATTGTTTTATTGTAAAATAAATGATTTTGTCAAGTAGGCACTTGTGTAGAGGCAGCAGTATGCGCTCGTTATTTATTGTGTCAAAGGTCGTTCAACTCTTGCCAAATAACGAAGAACGTACGAAATGTTAAATATATTTGACTCGCAAGGTTATTATTAAACTTTAACTTTTATTTAAGTTTTTTAATCAATTAATAAAATAAAAATAAAACTTATCTATAAACTTTTTTTTTTATTTTCAGCTTTACACTGTATTTCGGACATAGTAGAGGTAACTTGGAGTCCCCGAGGTCCCTACGTTAGGATTAAGCGGCTCCGTTCTCATGTAGATAGTTCCGTTTTCCATTTTCCAATGAAGAAGCATTGCGTGTTGAGTAGCGGAACTCGTTGCAAGAGCGAGGAAGTTCTATTGTCGTTGTATTTACAATCGCACGCTTGGGCCCCTGCGCCATTACTGGCCTCAAAACCTCAAACAATATTTAGGGCCGGCTACACCAGGTCTGTTGTGGCGCAGCGGCACAGTGTGTGACTGTAACCGACAGGTTCTGGGTTCGATCCCCACTCGGGAAAATAAAATATTTAATATTTTCAATGTAAATATTTAATGTTTTCATTTCTTCGCTCGCTCTGGTTGAACTAGGAACGGAGATGGAACGGAGTGTCTTGACACTAGGTTCCAAATTCCCTCTGCCTACCCTGCCAGGTGCATACAGCGTGAAGCTGAGAAAGAGAGAGAGAGGTTACACCATTGGCTGACATAGTGCCGGGTAGCCTTATCAGCCAGATAAGCGATACCTTCTTTTTTTTTATTTTTACTATGTTTTAAAGTGTTATTCCACACTTAGGACAGAAAATACTAAACTTGAATTTTAAATTTGAGTTTAGTATTTTCTGTCCTAAGTGTGGAATAACACTTTAAAACATAGTAAAAATATTAAAGTAAATAGTATTCTCTCTTGCCAAACGATCATTCTTACGAGTTGTCTTTGGGTAGCGGAAATTTGTAAAAATCTCCCTACAGAGATGCTAACAACATAAATAAGTTGTAACAAGCGTATAAGAATTTCGACGGAGCTCGGTGAGAACGAATGGCTTAGTTGGTCAGAGCGCTGGAACGGTATTCCAGGGGCGCGGGTTCAAATCCTGCTTCGTTCAAAATTTTTATACGCTTTTTAAATTTTAAATTTAAGTTTAGTATTTTCTGTCCTAAGTGTGGAATAACACTTTAAAACATAGTAAAAATATTAAAATAAATAGTATTCTCTCTTGCCAAACGATAATTCTTACGAGTTGTCTTTGGGTAGCGGAAATTTGTAAAAATCTCCCTACAGAGATGTTAACAACATAAATAAGTTGTAACAAGCGTATAAGAATTTCGACGGAGCTCGGTGAGAACGAATGGCTTAGTTGGTCAGAGCGCTGGAACGGTATTCCAGAGGCGCGGGTTCAAATCCTGCTTCGTTCAAAATTTTTATACGCTTTTTAAATTTTAAATTTAAGATAAGCGATACCTTCTTACGTTGTCCCGTCACCGATTGGGAGTGCGAGATTATTGTCTACCAGATTAGTTGTAAAGTAATTTGATGGTGAAACAGAAAAATATTAATTGTCAAATTGCTATCAGAAATATTATTCGTAACACGTGGAACTGACCCGAATATGACTTCCCTCCTTCTATAATTGTCTTCTCTCTTGCTTGCATAAGTACTTAGAAAATGACGAGTCAAGTTTAGAGCTAGAATTTTCACAAGAGTAAATACAGAACTCAACACTCATTTAGATCTCCAATTATTTTATCGGTAGCGTTGAAAACAGTAGCACGCTTGTGCTCTTACGTCACGAAAGGCCTCAATAGCTACTTAAGGCTTTAAATAATATTTCAATAGCTCCAACATTAAAAGTCTCAAAGTGTGATTTAAATGTTCTACCGAGTCCGGAGGCTGCAGGCGGGAGGCTGGAGGCCGCCGGCACTCTTCAAGAGCCCACCTGCAAGAGCTCTCGTGTCAACAATTTGCTCTGCCACTGTACTTGCTCTTTGTTTTATGTGAATATCGTTTTTATTCAAAAAAATATATGTTTATGGGAAACCGTATAGAAACATAAATGGCTCTAAAGTTCAGTGGAAACGAGGTAGCGCATAGGTTCCAAGTGAACACTTTTTAATTACTTATATGTATAATATGCATGTTTAGATTAAATATTCCGTCTGTGCGTTGTCGGTCAGTCGGGTTCGAGTCCCAGTCCTGGGAATGCATAGCAATGCGCAGTATTGCGTTCCGCCAACACACGCAGTTTCAAATATATTTAAGCTTGTTTTTCCTTCATTAAATAACACTGTATCCCGCACATGGCTGGGTTGGTTGAAGTCACTTAGGAACCTAGTGTTGAGACACTTCGTTCTGCTTCCGCTCTTCACTTTCCACCGAATTTGAGGCATTGCTTATTGAATAACTAGAGCGGAGAAATGAAAATATAAAGTATTTTATTTCCCCTAGTAGGAGTCGAACCCATATTTCGTCGTGTTTACAGCAGCACGATTGCGATTCTGCCCCACGACAGGCCTCAGGCTTTCTTAAATGTTAAGCAACATTTATTTTTACGTATTGTTATAAAAGCAACATTTTCGCCGCAAAGCGCCCATCGCGCCCAAGCTATTGTTGTCACGCGGCCGCCGACCAGACTTCATACATCGCTCGGTATTTCAAACATTTTCTATTCTAAGCTTGTATGTACGATGAATATAGATATACTTTTATCTATTCTTTACTAAAATATCTTGAAGTTGTATTTCTAGAACGGATTAGTTATGATATGTTATTAGCTTCATGTACTTTGCATATAAAGAGTACATAAGTAGACGAAATCATACAGAGAGAGAGAGAGAGAGAGAGAGAGTTACAAAAATAGTGTATTGCGTGATAGTACTTAATGCCCCATTTCTCTTCTTACCAGAGGTAGAATATACAGATATCGGATCCATAACCGTCTCATTTTCAGTTATACTATGTGCTGCGCCACAACGCAATACTAAATATATACGTACCAATATAATATCGTTCTCATAAAAACCATGCTTAAAAACAAATTTTAATTTAAACTTAGTCCTTGGGCATCATTCGCAGGCATTTCACATCACATATAAAAACAAAATTACATAGAAATAGCTCGTTAAAAACTTTCCTTATATAATTTTGTAAGCAATTGTTTAGTTCGTGTAAGTAATTTACTCGTGCGAAGTTTGAGTAAAACTCTTTTATTTCTGTTTGAATTCTGTCAATCACAAAATACATGACTTCTAAAGTGATATCGAAGTGTTTTTTTTTGTTTCACGCAGGCTGATATATTGATTCCCGCAACGAATATCTCAGACATTGTATGTACAGTGCCAGTAGGTACTCAACGTCCCCATTTGCCTTCTTACTGGAACGGAGAAACTTATTTCTGCCATTGGGATCGAACCCACAACAATCATTGAAGCTGCGCTACGGCGGCTTGGAATTTTTTAATAAGCACATTATACATATATACATTTTTGAAACGTTATTTACGCTTATGAATAGAAAAATATCTATTAAAAAATTAACACAGTATGTACGTTCAAGAAGAATTTCGCCTAGTCTCGATAACAATGTATGACTTGATTTGCCACAAGAAAAACGGCATCCAAGGAGCTCGATTCCCAACGCGATGCTGTATCTTTAACAAAGTAGGGAAGTCAGAGACATTACGGGAACCTTCAATTAGGACATTTACTTCCTTTAGTGATTTTTTTTTTCCCACCTTCGCAATTATGGAGTGCGTGTCTTGTGGCAAAACTCAACGACGCGCTATAATTAGTTACTAGAGGACGAATATGAAAAAATTAAATAGTTCATTTTCTCAAGTGGGCATCAAACCCACCACCTGTCGTAATGACAGCCGCACATTTTTGTCCCTGCGCCACTGGTTTTCTTAAACATAATTTTCTAAATACTTTCTATAAATTTTTGTACCCACTTAATATTGTTCTATTTTCAACGTATTTCATATAACTAGTCTCAGCCTGCAACGCGCTTCCGTAGGAATTTCGGGAAGTCTTCCCTTACTGACCTTCTTCATTCTCCAAGGAAATTTCCACTCCGTTTAGTTCCAGTTATCCGTAGTCTGTTCCAAGTAAGAAGATATTGTAATCTAAATATACAATTGAACTATCAGTTCGTTTTCCGGTACATTGTGTCAACTTGACATTTTGACACGGTTGTTAAAACTTTTGTTGTTTAAAGTTCTCTATGGGGAAGATTGTTAAACTTCGGAACACAAAGATTATATGATCCAACATAACAGACTTTACAGCTCCAAGCTTGGACAGTTGAAGAGCAGCGGGTTGTCCTGCTACGTACACGTTATTGTACGTATTTCAAATAAGAAGTTTTTGTATAATTTATTTGTAAATTAGAGTATTGACTCTCCGTTCTCTAATTTTTGTCTAAATTTAGGCGTATTAAGTGGCGAAACTGCAACACTACAACAGCATATACACCTACCTACCCATATACACCTACTTTCTGCAGTAGCCTACAATTTAGGCTAAAAAACCAGGCGCCCCGTTAAGAGCCTTTGCTTTAGATGAAAAAAATAATTCCTTCTAGTGAAAAATCAAAGCCAGTATGTATACATACTGACGCTCTGCCACTGCTGCTTCAATTTAGTAAACATTAAAGTTTGAATAACGTGGAGGTGCTTGCGTTATTATTGAATACACGCTTTATTATATATCGTATAATATTTTTATAGCTTTATTATATATCGTATAGTTTGTAAGATTGGTCTAATATTCGTAGTAATTTGACTTTTTTATTTTTTATTTTAGGGTTCCGTATATAAAAAGATAAAACTGAAACCCTTATAGAATTACTACAAAGTATTAATTCTATAAGGGTTTCGGTTTTAGGCTGAATACGGAAAATAATTTCCGTATACATATATCATTAATTTTGAAATAGCGTAAAGGAATAAAGCTAACTAATATTCAGGTCTAAGGTCCTTTGCAGCTTAGAAAAGATCAAGCTAAGTTAACTCAGTCAAAAGATACGAGCATTTACTCGTATGTATTGTTTTTGCTGAATTTTGTATGAAATTCACAACATAGTCAATATTTTCGGGTCACTTGTGTGGACGGACCTACCTATGAAGATATGAATTAGACGAAGTAAGAAATTAAAATACAAATGAAAAAAAAGAAACAAGATTCGTAGAAAAAAAAATAATTTCAAACTTATATTCGTTATTAATTTCTTACAAAAGTCTACTCACCGAAACGAACTACAATTGTTAATATTAATGACTATTTCAAACTTAAAAAAAAAGGCTACTTTATTTCATACATATACTACTATATATGACTGAAAACTTAAGTTTGTCAATTTTTATCGATTATACTTCCCGTTTAAATACAATACTGAAACTGGTACGGAACTCTCAGTGGGCGAGTCCGAATCACACTTGACCTATTTTTTTTATTACTTAAATTATTTTCCGCATATTTGTAGTTTTTACTCTGGGCTATTTAAATATATGCAAAGTGATACACAACGAGTTCCGTTGTCTGGTTAACAAGAATGTCACATTCCGTTCTATTAATTGTCACGCAAAGTTTTTAAGGCAAAGGTATGTCCTTGATCGATGTACCCGCTTACACGTAATTTGTGTCTTATTTTGGGTTCACGCATATGGCAAGGTAGGCAGAGGGAACTTAGGAACCTAGTGTTAAGATTCTTTGTTTTCATTAAAGTACCTTCGTTTTCCATTTTCAATGCCTCAGCGCTATGATACTTACCTTATTTTTTTCCTATCATGGCGATAGACACAAATACTTCAAAGTATTTAAAGCTTAACTGTATTGCTGGGTAAAACAGAGAACCCAGGGTTAAGACCCTACGATTTCTACTTTTTACTTTTAGCCGATATTTCAAGACATTGTGTGTCTACTAATCTACTCAACGCCACGCCTAGTCTACCTACTCAGCTTCACGCTGTACCCCGCACATGGCAGAGTAGGCAGAGGGAAGTTGAGAACCTCTCGTTCCACTTCACAACCTGTCGTTTACAGTTCCACGCTTGTGCCACAAGACAATTTATTATGACATATTATTATGACAAGACATATTTATTATCAGTATTTATTTATATTCCTTAAATAAGAATGAGAACCCACAATTGTCTCTTTTTACAGTCAGCTGTCCACTGCGCCACAACAATCTTTGTATCATAGAAGAAATATTAACTTATATACCTAACTATGATTTACTGGTGATTACATTTAATGAGTCAAATTCGCTAACTACGAGTTATGAACGAGTAAACTAGTAGTTCTTGAGATTCGCTCGCTCCAACAACCAAAGTATTTACTTACTTACTTAGCTTCACGCTATATCCCTAGCGGGGTAGGCAGAGAGAACGGAGCGCCTAACGCTACGGTCTCGACTTAACTCTTTCGCCTCGTCCACTGTCATCAACCTCTTCATACATGCCCTCCGGGGGGTCCTCATGCTTTTTACGTGACCTTCCTCCAGTATCGTCGATACTGTGTTTTCGAAGGTCAACCGAGGTCTCCCCCTCCCTCTCTTACCACTCACTTTTCCTTCATAAATCTTTTTTACCATTCTTTCTTCACTCATTCGCTCGACGTGCCCAAACCACCTGAGCACGTTCCTCTTCATTCTCACTGTGACATCCACGCTAGTACCTGCCATTCTGTGTATTTTTTCATTGGATATGCGATCAGATAAACTGACTCCGCATATCCGACGAAGAGATCGCATCTCTACAGCAATCATCTTTCTTACATTCTTCTTCTGTAATACCCATGTTTCGCTGCGTATAACAGTGTCGATATCAACACTGCATTGTGTACGGCCAAAAAAAAAAGTTTCGCCGTCTCAACAATGCAGCTAAGGCACCGTTAACTCTGTTACCGGCAGCAATACGCCTTTCCACATCCATTTCGTATCTACCGTCTCTGCTAAACATACTTCCCAGATATACTACCTCATTCACTTGTTCTAATATCTTATCATTTACACTGACCTTGCAAACTGTTCTTTCTTCATTTCTTTCAAATACCAGAACCTTCGTCTTATTCGCATTCAGGCTTAGACCATTATTCGCGCATCCTTCTTTCAGAGTGGTAACCAATGCCTGCAACTCGCTTTCTGATGATGCAATAAGCACTGCATCATCTGCGTACAGCAGGCAATTTATATTCGAGGTACCTACTTTCACTCCCATGTCACTTTGTCTCACTCCATGAAGACAGCTGTCCAAATACAAATTGAACAACCAAGCTGACATGGCGCAACCTTGTTTAACACCCGATTGGATGTCAAACCAAGGCGACATGACAACACCAAAGTATTTTGCTTTATAATGTTATCTTTAGAATACAATAATCTAAACTATCTGAGAAAAACCATGTCTTCAGGAATTATACTTTTTATTTACTAATATTATTTAAATATTGTTGTGTTGATTGTGACTTGGAAAAAAATACTCGAAGCGAGCTTGTGTTTGTTGGAAGTCTTCTGAGCGCACTGACCTGTTACTAGAGCGATGAAACGAAAACATTAAATATTTATATTTTGTCGAACCCACAACTTGTCGTTTACAGCCGCACGTAAGTGCCACTGAGCCACGACAGGCCTCACTTTAGCAATGTTAAATATATTTTATAAATAGTTTTCGTTAAAAAAAAAAAAATCTTTAAATATTCAAACAATATAAATAAATTGTGACTTGTGTTTCGATATAGCTAGATGAGATCATATGGCTTAGTGATCCCTTAGACATATATAAATCGCGTTCAAGTATTTTGCAAGTATCTTAGAAAGTAATTGTTAAACAAGTACACAAACGCTTTAACAAGTCACATTTCAATGAAAATTGACTATAAAATGTACATTAACGTAAAACTTCCATTCGTTCCAGTCTCTTCTGAGAAAGCACAAACAAAAGCATAAAGCTAACAGCCGATGACGGTCGATGAGTCAAGTCTGCGGAATATTTGTAAATCGATACCTCGAAGCCGAAACCATCTAGTAATGGCTTCTTTAATGCCTTAACTCAATAACTTTGGCATGTCTGTATTGTTGTGTTTCTTATGATTTACTAACTTAGAAAATTAGGTATAATGTATTTTAAGTAGATTCATATCTGAGGGGTTGAGGAGCTTATCATATATTTGACTCCTTAAATGACACTAGAAATGAAAATAAAATTATTTGTACGGAGTGGAAATCGAACTCACAACCTTCACATTAACGGCTAAGTAGTAGCTTTCAATGCGAAATCAAGCTATTTTTATTATGAATTAACTATTTTACTTGACTGTAAGGGATGTTTCTGATCTGTTACGTATATGGGTATATATTTTATATACAATGCCATAGACCAATGGTTCGTAACCAGTAGTCTATGGACCAACAGTAGTCCGCAGAATAAAAATTAAGGTAAAAAATTCCGATAGGAGCTTAAGGGACAGGACTCTTTTTAATATCAATAATTTTTGTTTTAGTTTTACAATTGATTCTATTATACGAATTTTATTTTTTATATTTTTCTTTATTAAGTTACATAAAAATAGTAAAATGTGATTTAAATATATCCTCGTAGTGGTCCTTACTAATACTAATGATATAAAGTGGTAAATTATCAAGAGAAGGTTGAGAATACCCTAATATAGACTATATTCATTTCAATTTTGGCTTTGAATTCAAAATGATTTTCTAACACACCATTTCTTCATACTTGTAGCAATAAGCGCTAGCGTGTCGTCTTGACCATCCGGAAACTCTTATAGCGGAGTCAGTTACTGTTATGATTATATTTTTTTATTTCGGATATTTGTAAGTTTCCGCTACAGTTACGGAGCTCCGTTATGTCCTTGCTATTGAAAAAAATAGCTTACTATATGTAAGAGAATTTAGTAACAAATTCAGGAGAAAATTGGAAAATAAAATATCTCAATAAAATATTTTTCAGCCCTTCCATATGCGAAATAAAATATCTATTTTTTCTAGTTTATATTTCTTTCCTTTCTCTGAATAGATACTTTAATAAGCAGACAACAAGTGATTAATCATTTAACTCGTATCCTGTTAGTAACAGTACATTGCTTAAATACCGACAAGACAATCTATCTCAACAAGACGGCCCGCTCCGGTCTCCGGGGAATCCCGGCACATCACGTGAAATGCCACCAATATGTTTTTAGAATGTCTTCCATTTACAAGGCCTTTAATGAGGCCTGTCGTAGATCAGGGACACAAGCTGGTGACTGTAAACTTGACAGGTTCTGAGATCGCAGTCTGTGTGTCGAAGACTTTAATATTTTCATTTGTTCGCTTTGGTAAGAAAGCGAAGCGTGGCGTTGGTATCCGCCAATAAACGCATTGCCTCATATTTGACGGTAAGCGGGGAGTGTCTCAACACTAAGTTACCAAGTTCTCTCTGCCTTCTCTACCATGTGTAGGATGTACAGTATGCAGCAATATAGAAAGTATATAGTATTATTGTTGTATATTAGTTTTTATCGCAACTTTGCTCGTGTATTTAATTAACATAAAATGAGTACGAAGTAAACACTAAGTAGTACTTTGAAACATATTTTTTTTATATATAAATAGCTCCACGTTTTTTCCCGCACATCTAGCTGTCGCTTCGATTAACATGTGTCATTAAATTTTTGAGTCATTACGTATTGGGAAGCGGACCTCAGTGATAGACCGCACTTAACATAACAGTTGAAAATAAATTAAAACAAATGATATATCATGAAACATTCCCCCGTATGGAGGTCGTACCTACAACTATTGCGGTTACAGGCAGATTCTGTGCTACTGTACCAAGACGGTCTATATTCATATATATTTCTTCTTCTTCTTCTTAGCTTTACGCTGTATCCCGCACGAAGCAGGGTAGGCAGAGGGAACCCGGGAACCTAGTGTTAAGACACTCCGTTCCACTTCCGTTCCCCTCTTTCCGCCGAATTTGAGGCATTGCGTGTTGAGTGGTGAAACTCAACGCCGCGCTTTGCCTTATTACCAGAGCGAAGAAAAAAAAATCATATAGGTATAAATTTACATTATCACAGATAAAGTAAAAACCGTTCATACATATAATGCCTATGCATAAAGTGCCTCTAAGAGACACCGTGTCATGTCATATATCATATGCAGTACGTAGACTTACTTACAAGCCATATGGAAATTCATCGCATATTTAAACAAGGCAACATACTGTGAGGGAGGAATACATATATGAGTGAATTATAAATGTTTATAACTCTGTGTACTTTATATAGCAGCTGTTGAGATGGTTGTAAATAATAATCCAGATCGTCGGGACGCAGCGGAACAGCATCTGATAATCACTGAATCAATAACCCCCCCAGAATGCCTCTGTCTTGGCTACTTAATGATTGGTACCGTGTGAAGATAAAAAAGATGTGGCTTCCCACTATATCGCAGGCAGAGGTAATCTAGGCACCTAGTGTTAAAACACTCCGTTATCATAAAGGCGTTCCACTTCCTGGACATTTGACAGGCATTGCGTGTTGATTGGCGAAACTTAACGCCGGGCTTTACTTAGTTACCAGAGCGAGAAAATGAATATTATTTAAAAATTAGAAATATTAAATATTACATGTAAATTTAACAATTTTAAACGGATCGCGAATAATTATATTAAAACATTTACGGAAACCCGACGTTTCGAACACTTAACGGGGTTCGGAGTCCGAGGTGACGAGCAGACTACATTTTCAATCCCGCACTGTACACTTAATGATATCTTTAATTTTCTTTAATAGCGAGCGTATACTCGCGGATACTTCTTGAACACGCCTCGTACAGCTCGTTGACACGCTTGTCCCGCGCCACGACAAGTCTACAAAAATGTTAATGAAAATACGTTACCTAATATTAATAGAGTAAAAAGTTTATTGGACTTTATAATAATTTAAGTGTGTCATTAGTTTATTTTAAATTTACTCCTTGTTTCTCTAAAAAATAAATTACATACATACATACATACCTTCACGCTGTATCCCGCACGAGGCAGGGTAGGCAGAGGGAACCCGGGAACCTAGTGTTAAGACACTCCGTTACACTTCCGTTCCCCACTTTCCGCCGAATTTGAGGCATTGCTTGTTGAGTGGCGGAACTCAACGCCAACTCAAAAAAATAAATTAATTAATTAAATATTCACACTTACGTGTTTGTAAATTAAATCTGACTTCGCGTCATAGTTTATTATTCAATTCTTACTCTCCGTTCCCATCACCGCCCAGGTTTCCATACCTCATCCATTGATTGAAGTAACCTAAGGACTCACTTAGTCCTGGTATAAAATTTAAATATACATTTTTACCAAAACGATGTAGTCGATCCCACAACCGTTGCTCGGACACATGCCGCGATATCTTTATACATACCGGTACATGTAAGTCAAAATATAAATACAAGTGCAAATTTTCAATATAATTTCAGCGTTAAAGAACTTTCAGCCCGGGACGCGGCAGGCACTTGTTCAGATAACTATCCTTCCATAGCGACATTAAAATGTCATTAAACGAACCCAAATGTGGTTCAAAATAACACAAATACTCATACGTAACGTTGTGTTGTACAAATGTATGGAAAATAGCATTTTAAGTAGAATTAAACTGTTTTATTGGTGGTTTCGTTTTGATAACTGAGCGATTGTCGTGAATGGTTAAAGTTAAATTAATTACAAATTTATAAATAAAACATTTAGTACCGCAGCGTTAAGTTAACCTAATTTTATGAGACAGCAACGAATTCGCTTTTAACAAATAAAAAGACAGCCAAGTGTGAGTCTGATTCTTCCACTATTGACAGCATTCTACTAATCTTATATCGATAAATGTTAACTATTCAGATTTTTTCTTTATACATTGTCGCTACAAGCCAAATTACATAAACATAGGGCGACGGGAAGTGCCCTGTAAGTTGAAGTTGCGGTGTATTTCTTACAAAATGCAGCGTGAACGATACACAAATGCCTTTTTTATGATCCAATAACCCATAGACGTGTACGTATATTTGATATCAATTGCAGCTCGACATCTCTGTTTTATCTTGTGATAAACGGACTTGACAGATTGATGTTAGATACTACCGTTAATAAGATCACTTTTTGTAAATTTAATGGACGGAATCCTAAAAGGGCCTATAAAAGCATATTTTAATAAAAAAAACTTAGAATATAAATGTTTAAGTCAGTGGGGACGTATTTTTGTCTCACTTTTAAGTTATATTGAAATAGTTTATATATCAGAATCAGAATACACAAGCTACAATAATTTGAATTTGGTTGGAAAAAATACGTTTAAAGGGCGAAGCCGTGTTTTGGTCGCTAGTATAATATAATTATATGATATTACCTCATACCTACCAAAAGATGAAAACAAATTAAAAATTCATAGAAAGTTTCCGGAAACAATTAATTAACATGTCGGAAACACGAGCGCGTGCGGCGGAGGAATATGTTTTGATATGAACGGACGTCGACATGCCAAACTTCCTTTAAACGTTATATGTAGCTTACTAGATTCCACACATTCAGGTAGGTACATTAAAAGAAATGCTATACTTTTAAATTAAAGAATTTATTTTTACAGTAGATCGTACACATAATTAATAAAATAAACGAGCAAGTTTTAAATTGCCTCGTAACAGCAAGATAGACCAAGAGATAAAAAGAGTATTACCGTTTTATCATCATACTAAAATAAATGTAAAATCAACAAGCAAACATCAATATCCTGAGTCAAGTCCTAAATCTTAGCTCAGCTCGTGGATAGAACATAAAACCGCGAGGAACCCGACAGTGGAAGCTATCGTAATACCCGTATTTGTATTTATATCATAAATTTTATATGGGTCCGTATTCGCGTGGAGAAATAAATATATCATAAAGAAAAAGTTTTATGTCGCAGTAGAACTAGACTGCGTATTCAGTTCTCACTAGGGATTTCAGTCATTTCTTTGCCCTGGTAACGCAAAGCACGGCGTTGAGTTCCGCCACTTAACGCAATGCCACGGCAGTTTTGCAGTAAATGGCAAGCAGAAGTATGTTAATGGGAACGGAGGGCTTTGACTCTAGGTTCCCAGGTTCCCAGGATACAAAGGAAAGCTAGAAGAAATAAATAAGCAGGAATACTCATTACAAGTTAAGTGTATAGATCTTATACATAGACACTCCATTTCACATGTGGTCACTTGGTTTTGCTTCGTTATAGAATATTTCGAAAATTCGTTCTTCTGTTTTAACTAGAGTTGTAAAAATATTATAGGGAAAATCATATTATATCATTGTAAATAAAACTTATATATATATATATATATATATATATATATATATATATATATATATATATATATATATATATATATATATATATATATATATATATATATATATATATATATATATATATGTATATATATATATATATATATATATATATATATATTGTACAATTATATATACTCTTCTTTTTTTTAGCTTCACGCTGAATCCCGCACGGCGCAGGGTAGGCAGAGGGGACCCGGGAACCTAGCGTTAAGACACTCCGTTCCACTTCCGTTCCTTTCCGCTGAATTTGAAGTATTGCGTGCTGAGTGGCGGAACTCACTCAGTGCCGCGCTTTTCCTTATTACCAGAGCGAAGAAATGAAACATTAAATATTTAAATTGAAAATATTAAATATCTCATTTTCTCGACTGGGGATCGAACCCAGAACCTGTCGGTTACAGTCACATGCTTGTTCCGCTACGCCACGACAGGCCTCGAGATAAACTCTTCAATGTTAAAACAAAATTTTCCGTGTAAAGCCAGCTCTGACCTAATATCTGTATTTATATATGTAAGGTGAAAGTTAATGCTCTAAGCTCATTTGTAACACTTGTCGTTTTCAGCAACACTGACTGACTGACTAAACCAATTACATACATCGTGTACACGATCTTATGATTTAAATCGATTAGTTTAGCGCTTTACGACTGAGTAGCGTTTACATTGACTTATTTAAGTTCATGCTGTATCCTGTACGTGGCCGGGTAGGCAGAGGGATCTTGGGAACCTAATGACAATCCGTTCCGTTTCCCAGTTTTTGCTCAATTTGAGGCACTGCGTATTGAGTTGCGGAACTCAACGTTGCTGTTTGCTCTGTTACTAGAGCGAGGAAAATGAAAATATATTTATTATATCGAACCAACAACTTATTGCATTTTTCGCACGCTTCTGCCGCTGCGCTACGACAGGCTTCTTCTGATAGTTTCACATGGATGATAAAACGAATACTTATTGTTTCAATAGAAGCTTAAATGTGGGAACAAAAGTGCGAGCAGCGTCAGTACCAAATATTATATTGAACTCTCTTTATGTTTTTAGTCAATTGAACTACTTTTTATGAGTATTTACTATAAAATTTAAACCTTACTGTGCTTTTCTAATTGAGTCGAAAACTTTGATATTATTTTTTGTATTTATATTATTTTTGATGAGCAACAAATCAAAAAAGGTAAAATTAGTAAAATAATTGCTATTTCATATGAAATATGTAATAAAATATTGTACACATGTATTAAATTAACATTAATTGATCGACGAACTCGAATACTTTTAATTTATATCCCGCCCATGGCAAAGTAGGCAGAGAGAACGAGGGGCCACTAGAATTGAGAGAGTTGAATGGCGGAAAAAGCATCCCTTTGTGCCCAAAGCGGAAAAATTATAAATAATTCCACCTCACGAACAAGCATCGAACTGATAACAGTCTCGTCTACATTTTAAATAGACTCCAGAGCACTATAGCGCCTCAAGTGCGTAGAATTTATACGATAATGTATAGACTGTTTTGGGCAAGAAAGCAAACAATCTCCTTCGCGAACTATAACTAAGTAAATATTGATTAATTGAGCTCGTTTGTTCTATTTACATACAAAATATCATATTGTAATAATAATTAAATATTCAGTACAAACGTAAATAATGTCTGTATTTCTCTGTTACATATTCGGAGTTGTACATACGATTCGTAATTCAAGGAATGGATATTTATTTTTTGCTTTAGTAAGTACAAGAGAATAAGCGTGAATTTTGGAACTGATTGCCGCGTTTTGCCTTGTTGTAGCAAGACTATAAATATTAAAATATTACATATTTTATTTCCTCGAGTGGTGATCAAACCCACAACCTGTCACGTTCAAAAGTCTTTAAACACACAGTTCAGTCAATAAATATTTTAGTAATTAATCCAAGCTACGAATCGGTTTAAATAAATTATCGGAAATATTGTAGAAAAGGCGTAAACGAACTTTGCTTACTTTAATTGAATATTGTATTTGACATATTATTGTAATTTGTAAGCAATATGTAGGCCTGTCGTGGCGCAGCGGCACAAACGCTTTGAATTCCGCCACTCGACACACACACACACCGCTATGTCTCAAAATTCGGCGGAAAGTAGGTAACGGAAACGGAACGGAGTGTCTTAACACTAGGTTCCCAAGTTCCCTCTGCCTACCCTGCCATGTACGGGATACAGCGTGAAGCTGAGTGTAAGCAATCTAAAGAAAGTGATGCGTGAGGGTTTGATCTCCAGTCGGGGGCATGAATTACGTAGACTTCCTAGATCTATGCTCATATGTTTAACTACTATAAACACAATATCTTGAATAAAGAGGAAAATCTTGACATCAACTTCATACTCTTCTATTATTTTTATTTGATAGGCACAAAGCGTGAACTTAAGAAATAAACCAAAGAAAATATCAGTATGCACTCATTTTGTAGGGAATAAATTGCAAATATAAGTTCGTTATAGATAATAACTAATAATTTTGTGATCTAAAGAACTGAAGATTATAAAAGATAATGAATGGTATTAATTTCAGCTTGATATCTCCACACAATCTCGAGATAAATGGTATTGACAGGTAGAGAATCGGGCAACAAAGAGATCCTATAAAGTTTCTTTATTTACCTTTTGATGAACAGAATCCTAAAACTCATCTCGGAACAGAGTAGAGTAGAAAAGCTTTCAAATTGAGTGTTGAAACACAACACCGCTCTCTGTGTAAAAGAGTTAAAGCGCTTCACTGCTTGTAGGTACGTGCTTTTACTTATATTTGCGATACTAACTTTGTAAGTGCGAAAATGAAATTTATAGTCCACAAGTGTCACGTACGAACAACAGTCTGGCGCGTGACAACTTTTACATGATGGTGTCAAATTAATAATATTTTAAAATTTTAATTAAATTCGTATAATTTCAGAGTATTATTAATATGGTTTTTATTATATTTAACATTGCTCTGTAACCTGTATGTTTTCCTTCGTTGTTGTCGGGCGCTTTCCTTCCTTGTAAAGAAAAATTAAAATAATAAATGTATTCATTCTATCCTATATAGTCCCAGTCAGGGGAATGCCCCGGAATACTGGGGCACAAACCCACGTCTACCGGGGTAATAGCCACGACCGCCTCTAACTATTATATGTTAAATGTTTAACCGAGGCCTGTCGTGTCACAACACAAGCGTCAGACTGAAAGCGCGATAGGTTGCGGTTTCGATCCTCACTTGAGGAAATAAAGTATTTACCATTATTTAATTAAATATTTCATGTTTTTTTTTGTATTCGCTCTAGTAACAAGGCAAAACGCAGTGTCGTGTTCCGCCACTAAACAATGCATGCAATGCCTCCAAGTCGACACAAAGTAGGCAATAAACGTAGTATCTTAATGCTTGATTCCCAAATTCCCCTCTGCGTAACCGACCATGTGAACACACAGCGTGAAGCTAAAATAAATCCGTTCCATCAGTTCAAATCGACTCAGTTCTTTATCACTTTATTTATTGTTTTAATTACTTATATATACAGTAGTAGTGATACGTACAGGGGTAAATAGCAAAAAGTCTAATAAATGCTAGATAAAGGTACAAAATAAATGCATTTTCATATTCATAATTGTGACAGTGATTTATCTCATGATAGCATTTGTTATCAGAGCGTCCGCCGCGAAAAGGTCACCGCGACTGATTGTGACCCTTAAAACCTCGTTTCAGTTTATAGCGGAAAGACTGTCACGCGCTGAGAGTCGACTCTACATTTGATTATCGCTTGCTTTTATATTTTATAATTGCAACAAGGGCCTAAATTATATTATATTAAATATAAATAAAATATACCGTCTAGGTGCAGTGCAAGTAAACGTCATTATCATTGGTTCGATATCCACTCGAGAATAAGAAAAGACATAGAAATTTTGACTTTACTACTGAATACGCAATGATTCGGCAGTTGGTCAGTGCGTGAGATGCTGTTCTCCTACGGAGAGTCTTAAAGCTAGGATCTATGGATTTTTTGATGAGTAGCGGAACTCAACGCCGAAAAGCGTACATATAAATATAAGTTTCATTAACACGTCATTGTTGTTTTACACATGACACACGTCGGGTTCGAGAGACAATTAAAATAAAAAACAGTGTTTGCGAATTTCTTATTCTCATTTAATTCATAAAACGATAAAAGCATCATATAATATCACATGACGAGACGCATTATACCATGAATATGAAAATGAGACCCACTTCAGCGCTACATATTAGAAAAAGGACGTCCAGTGCGCCGTGAAAGAACAAACTTAACCTAAAAATTAAAACTACGGCTTACCGTCGAAAGCCCTCCAAAATTCGTTCACTTATGAAACTGAATGAAAATGTGAATTAAATTATTTTACATAGCACTCGCGTTGCGTATATTCCGCCCGTGGTTAAGAGACGTCCACTCTGAGTGGCGGCCGCGTCACGACTGGCTACGGCGTGTTTACGATCGTGGCGCATGCGTGCAACTACCCTCAAACACAACGCTACTATACAGGGTGGCTCACTTAACAAAGCGTGAAGAGTCAAATTAAAATTATAAAGAAAATTGGAAATTTATACGAACTATTATGTATTGAGGAAACCAATACTATTTATTATTTATTTAATCATATAACATTTAAAACTAATAGAGTTACCTCTGGTGTAACAGCGCCGTGGGCAGCGGTGATCACTTACCATCAGGTGATCCGTACGTTTGTTTCTTATCTTTTCCATAAAAAATGTAGCCAGAAAGCCGCCCTAAATGCCAGTTATAACGTGAAACAATTTTTCATTGGCTTATTATATCCTGAGAAATAGTAAGCCTTTAGTTTTTAAACAAAAAACCCAAAAGGTAGCGTCACATCGCTTGTTGGTATTATAAATTTATGCTGAAGCATCTCGTATTCAGGTATTAATTGTTTTAGAACAGTCTCTACGGAGTCGGCTTAGAGCTGAGGTGACGACGTCGCTCAGCACCTCTCGGCCGATGCTATTTACTAATCATATTTCATTCCATTGTACTCGCACGTTTGTATTGTCTTGCTCTGAATGTTATTGTAATATGCATATTCACTCTGATTAGAAGTTTTAAAAGGAATTAGGTGGAAGTGATGTACTGTGAATGTTTTTTTATGTTTATTGTTTTTTTTTGTAAACTTCGCACTTCGCATAGCAGGATAGGCTGAGGGAATCTGAGACACTTATTAGTCTTTAATTAATTCAGAAATGTCTGTTTGCCCATTTCTACCGAGTTCTAAAGACATCCTTTCCTGCAATAATTTTGGCGTATTTACGTATGTAAATACAATAATTTTACGAAGGATGTTTATGACACTGGAGGAAGATCACTTAAAAAGCAAGCATTTATGGATATATGCTGTAACCATAAAGTCTGGAGCTCTGTTCTTTCTACCTGTTCCAGTAGAGCACGGAGCTAAATCAAAATTATCATTGAAACAATTTAAAGCGTTATTCCTTAAAGTTGTAAAAGCTGTATTAGAATTCCGATCGTTAATGACTTAAAGTTTGAACGGTTTCTCACATTTAATTTTTTCACCTGTTTTAAAAATATTTCTAAGGTAAATATTTTAAATATAAATTTTCCTTGAATAACAACCGCTCACACATACACTTACCCGAACAGCTCACTTTATGTCACTTGTGAAATTGAAAGAGACTGTCTGGTTAATAACAAGCTGAAACTACGAAGGTTAAATTTATAGACTAGACTCAAATCTACGGACGTCTGCCCACTAATTATAGATTCTATACAATTATAGCTATATCAAATTTGAATTTCAAAGTTTTGTAGTGAAAATTATTCTCGAATGGCACGCGCAGTGCCTCTGAGTCACGTGAGCTGTCAATTAGAGCGTGATAGTTCAGATCATGGGGCTGGATGTAGGGATGAGTGTAAATAGAATACGATATCGAGTCTGTAGTTCAGTGACGGGTTTTTACTATATTTTATAGTTTCACGCTGTACCCCGCATATTCTAAACAGTAGTTTAACACTGTACCCCGCGTATTCGGAACGTAAAAGGAACCTAGTGTTAAAGTTCATTGTAAGTGAAATTTTGCGGATAGTTAGCGGAACGTCCGCGATTTATATTGTTACCAGAGTGAAAAGAATTCAAACGGTTAACGCCCTAAGTAGGAATCGATACTAAAGTCGTTGCTGCATGCAGGTACGAGGACTTATATATCGTGTTCAATTATAGTATTCATAATAATATAAACGGAATTCAATTACAAACTTAAAAAAGCCCCCGACCAACAAATTGATTCATCTTGGCAAAGTGTTGGTAACCCTTGTAGTCATACTGTTAACAACTGCAACTGCTGTTATGGGCAAACAGCTAATCCGATTTTCGTAAAACATTGCTGAAAACTAACGCGATAAGCAAGATTTTTTCGATTAAAAAATCACATTCAAATTGCCTTATTGCCTCAGGTGGTTTTTGCCTCGGTAGTTTAAAAAGAGAGATGGGCTGACATCGTGAATGAAATTAAGTAATTAAATAAATATTTATATAATTGCTGTGTGAAACCGGCTTAGAATAAGATCACCCTGGTACTGATGGTGTCGTAAGAGGCGACTAAAGTGCGTGTGGTAGAGTCACGTTACCAGTAATGGCAACACGCATGGGCAGACTCGACCGGATTATTACCACCCCCGGCATTTAAGACCGGCGTTAAGCAGTGGCTTTGGCCACTGCGTTTCGCATTAGGTAATGCCGGGCCCCGGTGCCCTTCCACCTTAAAGGAAGGCAACGCTCCTGTAGCTCCTCTGGAGTTACTCGGAGCCGTGGGCGACGGTGATCACTTACCATCAGGTGACCCGTACGCTCGTTTGCCGTATTTTCCATAAAAAACAAAAAAAAAAATAAGTCATGTATCATATTAAACTAAAACATAAAATGTGTTAAATATATAAAAAAACATTTTTTATTAATTAGCATGGAGTTTCTTTTTATTTTATAGTTATCAAACAGTTCAGCTCATTATCGTGCTTATCGTGCCTCGTGTATCGTGTAGTATGTAGCGTTAGATTATTAGTTACGTCAATCACAATTCTATTAGCATATAATATAATTTAGGTACTCTTATAAAAATATTTATCCTTAAATTATACTCAGCTTCAAGCTCAATCCCGCACACGGCAGAGTAGGCAGAGGGAACTTGGGAACCTAGTGTTGAGGCACTCCGTTCCCCACTTTTCGCCGAAATTGAGCCATTGCGTGTTGAGAGGCGCTCAACGCCGCGTTTTGCCTTGTTACCAGAGCGAAGAAATGAAAACATTAAATATTTAATTTGAAAATATTAAATATTTCATTTTCTCGAGTGGGGATCACACCCACAACCTATCGTTTACAGTCACACACTTGTGCCGCAGGCCTCAATTAATGCACTCATAATCTTAAAACTATTATCTCAAAATATTTTTCTTTTAAAAACTTCTTTTTGAGGTGCGACTGTAAAACTGTCCAACACCTCGAAAATTCGGCAAAAAGTAGGGACGACAGGAACGAAATCTCTTAACACTATGTTCCCAGGTTCCAGGGAAAGTAAATCTGTGGCACAAAAAAGTTACAAACAGTAATAAAGTACTAGAGCTACATACATACAGACATATTATACGTAGCGTATATATCCCGCCCTTAGCAAGCACTCGAGCTAGTTGCAACTAAAGTAAAGTGCTCCTGAACGTCAATTTCAAACATTTAAAATTTAAAATTTATAAATCTAGATATGTTTTTTTATATTTGGACAACCCGTACAGAGTTATGTGAGCTATGTGACCTACCATCCAACTCATCATTTCAGCCGTTCGACGCCCACTGCTGGACATAGGCCTCCCCCAAGGATTTCCACGATGATCGGTCTTGCGCCTCCCGCATCCAGCGGTTTCTGGCGATCTTGACCAGATCATCGGTCCACCTGGTAGGGGGCCTGCCCACTGACCTCTGCCTCCGTCGTCCGGTTCGTGGCCGCCATTCGAGAACCTTTCCGCCCCAACGGCCATCGGTTCTTCTTGCTATGTGCCCCGCCCACTGCCACTTCAGCTGAGCAATTCTTCGAGCAATGTCGGTAACTTTTGTTCTCCTACGGATCTCTTCATTTCTGATTCGATCACGTAGGGTAATACCAAGCATTGCAATCTCCATTGCCCGCTGAGTGACTCTGAGCCTTCTTATGAGACACATAGTTAGCGACCACGTCTCGCTCCCGTATGTCATTACTGGCAACACGCATTGGTCAAAGACTTTTGTCTTGAGACACTGAGGTAGCTTGGACGTAAAGATTTTTTGTAGCTTCCCGAATGCTGCCCATCCGAGCTGGATTCCACGAGAGATCTCTTTTTCAAAGTTGGACTTACCTAACTGGACCGTGTGTCCCAGGTATACGTAATGGTCAACAACTTCGAGGGTAGTGTTCCCAATAGTAACTGGAGCAGGTACTACATGGGCGTTCGACATAATTTTCGTCTTATCCATGTTTAGCTTTAGTCCTACTCTTTGAGACACACTACTGAGATTTTCAAGCATAGTGTTCAGATCTTCTAAGGTCTCAGCCAGTAGAACTACATCATCGGCAAAGCGAAGGTGAGTAAGGTACTCGCCATTTATGTTGATGCCGTACCTTTTCCATTCCAGAAGCTTGAAAATATCCTCCAATGCCGTAGTGAAAAGTTTCGGAGAAATTACATCTCCCTGTCTCACACCTCGTTGCAATTGGATAGGATTAGAGCTCTGGTTTTGTACTCGGACCGACGTAGTGGCGTGTTCGTAGAGATACCTTAGCACTTCGATATACCTGTAGTCTACTTGGCACCTTTGGAGAGACTGCAGCACTGCCCAGGTCTCAATCGAATCGAAGGCTTTTTCATAGTCCACAAACGCCAAGCAAAGTGGCAAATTATACTCTTCAGACTTCTGTATAACTTGCCGCAGCGTATGTATGTGGTCTATGGTACTAAAGCCTTTTCGGAAACCGGCTTGTTCGGGAGGTTGGAAGTCGTCGAACCTGCAGGCGAGACGATTTGTGATGACTCTCGAAAACAACTTATAGACATGGCTTAGGAGAGAGATTGGTCTGTAATTCTTCAAGAGTGTTTTATCACCCTTTTTGAAAAACAGAACAACGTCTCCTTCACTCCACGCTTTTGGCGTTTTGCCTTCGAGAATGACGGAATTAGCCTCTGGAGGACTTTAAGTATCGGTCTACCGCCTGCTCTCAAAAGTTCTGTAGTGATTCCGTCGTTGCCAGCGGCCTTGTTGTTTTTAAGTTGTTCAAGAGCCATACTAATCTCGCACAGACTGACGTCCGGGATATTCTCAGTATAACGTCAAGTAAGCTCGGCTCTGGGATCTTTAGCCAAACTTTTAAAAGGTGCTCGCGTGGAATACAATTTTCCATAGAAACTCTCTATCTCTCTCAGAATTTCAGACTTCGTCGAAATTATGCTACCGCTATCAGTTTTCAGCTTTGTCATTTAGCTTTGCCCAATAGACAGTGAATCTATCTCTTGTGAATACTTTGGAGCCTTGGTTCCGCTCGATAGCCTCTTTAATATATGTTACATTAAATTGGCGAAGGTCGCATGTTAAAGATGTAGATATCTGCCTATTTAGCTGCCTATAACGACTAGCATCATCTGATTTCTGTAGCCTCATTTCGCGTCTTTGTTCCATAAGCTGGAGAGTCGTATCGGAGAGTTTCTTTGGTTTTGTACGGTGTGTTTTGAAATACTTGTACCCTACCGTACGAATAGTATCCACTACCTTGTTGTTTAGATCGTCCACAACTAAGTTATTCTCAAGGGCTGCGAAGCGGTTTTGAAGATCGAGCTGAAAGCTCTCAGGGTTTTGGAGTTGTGCGGGTATTGGTCGGAGCGTAGACTTTATCAAACGTGATCTTTCAAACTTAATGTCGATATTCAATGTGCCTCGTACCAATCGATGATCACTGCCTGTTTTCACAGTGTTGATCACAGCGACATCATTGAATATTTGCTTTTTCGTCGACATGATAAAATCTATCTCATTTTTGACATTACCATCCGGACTCATCCAGGTCCACTTCCGCTTTTGGGGTTTCTTGAAGAAAGAGTTCATCATATAGAGGCCCTCTTTCTCCATGAAATCAACCAACATTTGGCCTCTGGCGTTCCGTTGCCCAACTCCAAATTGTCCCACTCTCAACTCATCGCCGCAACGTTTACCCAACCTTGCGTTGAAGTCCCCCATTACAACTGTGTAGTGGGTTTTACAGCTATGCATGGCTTTAGAGATATCCTCATACATAGCTTCCACTTCGTCGTCAGGATGTACCGAGGTCGGAGCATAAACCTGTATGACATTCAACAAATATCGTTTCGATATTCTGAGGATCAGGTACGCTACCCTGCTCGATACACTACCGACGGAAACCACGTTGTTAACAAGGGACTTGTGGACGATATACCCGACACAGCCCAGGGACTGTTGGTGGCCCTCCCGGTCCAACTAGGTGAAGTAAATTCGGATTTAAACGTATGTTGTATATAGTTTAGTATTTGTACGAAATTAATTGTCAATTAGGTAACATTTTTGTATATATAAATTTCTTATAAATTTTACTTTCATTTTTTTAATTTGTGTTTTTATTTTGTATATTTGTGTTGTAATTTTGCTAATAACATAAACCTATACCTCCACGAAACCAGTGAATAATAATATTACTTTACAGTGTGCAGACAGTAGGGTGAGAGCATTCAGCAGGTAAGTCCATCCACTATAAGGTTTGATAAACTCCGTATCCTAGCTAGAGAGAACAGATATATGCCTAGAATGGTCCCTAAGGCTATTGAAAACATCCTTATTTCAATAGAGATGATTATACCTCCTTGGACCCATTCTTGAAAAATCTTTGATGTGGTGTTCCGCCAACCTCAAACATACCAAAGGACAAGATATAGTAACCTCATACTCTAATAACCAGGGCAGTACGCGAGGCAATCAAGAAATCGCTACCTCAGCGGACTACTGCAAAGTGTTCGAAACGTCGTGTTTTAAAAAACAACAAAATTAAGTAAACAGTAGGACATTTATTCAGGTACGCATACTGTATAATTAAAACTTTCAAAATTTTAACAAAAAAAAATTATTGCCAATTTACAAAAAAAATAAATAAAGTCACGGTAATCATCAAATTGGTCTGTTAAAATACAAAAATAATAACACCATTCTATGTTTGAATTGAAGACAACGAGACCGAAATCTTTTTCTATAAATCAGTATAGTATCACACAATAAGTGTTAGCAAAAACTCCTTATGATAACAAAATTCATGTTCCCTGATGACCTCAAACTCTTAAAAATAATCAATTACTTCAACGATTTACAATTTACAGAGCGACCTTACAACATTGTTTAATTAATGCAAATCAGGCGGAATGGAGTTTAATGCAGAAAACTTTTGTAGTGTTATATTTGCCCGTAATCATGTCGAAAATAATAACCAATACTTCCTTGCAGATACACCTTTAGAACGCGTTAGTACTATCAAAGATCTAGGTGTGATATTTGAAATTCTTACTTTTGTCCCACATATAGACAATATAATATAGTCATAGAAGCCTCAAAAATGCTAGGTTTTGTTCTCAGGAATAGCAAAATTTTTCGTAATTCAGATACTACAATATATAACAGCTTAGTAAGCATCTGTTTACGGATAGAAATAGTGCAAAAACGTTTTCTCTATCATCTAGCATTCACTAAAAATAGAGCAATTTAATTTAAGACATATAAAAAAATCAAACACATTTTAAAATGCTTAATAAAAGAACTGATTTATTAGACTTGTGCCTTAATAATGCGAGTGATTCACATATAGTATCAAAATTTAGGTTTAATCCCCCTTCTCGGTATCCACGTAAGCCAATTACTCCTTTCGTAAGAGCTCTGTGAAGATATTAAGACACATTTAAACTTAATACTTAATTTCCTCCAGATTTAAAAAAATAAACTATAAAATATGTAAAAAAAAATTGTTATAACTGTATTGTACTATTGTGAAGTTTAATGTTGTTTCATCTAACGAATCGTTTAACGAAACCAACTTTTTTCGCTATAAAACATGCTACATTTATTTTAATAGATGATGCACTTAGTCAACTAATATTGTACTATTTTTGTTTCTATTATTTTGTAATGTTATCATCACTTCTTCTTCATCCCGATATCTAAAATCCATCGATTTCGTCACTGACACACTGATGATCATCGAAATGCTTGGCAACTTCAGTATACGAAAAAATACTACCGTGCCCCCAGATAAACTTATATATCCCAAAATAAGAAGAAAAAAAGACTGCCTTGCAACTTACAAAAAGAACTGAAATCCCACCAAAAACGTGAAATGTTACCAGACGACTACATAAGATTTGCCCTGTGAAATAGATATAAATTCTACATATCAGTAAAAATGTATGGCTTGGCTGTTTCGATACTTACTTCAGAAACTAAATATTAGCATCACCTGCACAATGGTAGCGAAGCGGAGAAGCTATACATTTTTATTGGTATGTAGAATTAATGAAGCTTGAGTCGGTCGGTATTAATGAAGCTTGAGTCGGTTAGGCCGTGTAGATTAAGGAGCTTGGCTCTTCAGTATATCTGATATCTTTTTCACAGGGCAAACCTTATGTGGTCGTCTTGACAACGTTTTACATGAAATAATTTGGTGGGATATATATCCAACTCTCCCCTACGCTATTATTGCTGTTAAATTGTTTAGAATTAAAATGTGTAATAATAGCGAAAATTAAAGATCATATTACTTGATTAGATACTCCACTCATTTTACTAGAATATATATATCACCTGCTTGCCGAGCCCGCTGTCCTCCGTGGTACGACAGACCACCACCAGCCTTTACGCTATGAAAGCTCTGCTCCCGTATTTTTTTTTTTAGCTTCACGCTGTATCCCGCACGAGGCAGGGTAGGCAGAGGGAACCCGGGAACCTACTGTAAAGACACTCCATTCCACTTCCGTTCCCTACTTTCCGCCGAATTTGAGGCATTTGCATGTTGAGTGGCAAACTCAACGCCGCGCTTTTTGCTTTATTACCAGAGCGAAGAAATAACACATTAAATATTTAAATTGAAAATATTAAATATTTCATTTCCTCGACTGGGGATCGAACCCAGAACCTGTCGGTTACAGTCACACTCTTGTGCCGCTGCGCCACGACAGGCCTCCCGTAATTAAAAACAGCGATATCTTCTTACATATATTCATTCTAATGATATACTCAACTTACATCTATATAAAACGCACAACGTATCTAAAATATTTATGTGAATAAGGAAAAATGCTATACTGTTTAAAACAGGTTCGACATCATCTGTGCCTGTGAGGTCATAATAACTGCGTTTTTTATGTGCATGTTATAGTTGTTTGCAATATAAAAGATAGAACTATTAAAAAATATTAAGTAATAAAGAAAATGTGAAGCTGCGCGGGCGAAGCCGCGCGGACGCGTCTAGTACTAAAGATACGTGATTAAGCCAGTTAAACTATTTCTTTATAAACTTTAGATAACACCTAACTTAAAATCGGATATTAATTTTTAATACTTACGACACAGCTGACACAGAGACATGTTAATTTCTCTGTGTCAGCTGTGTCGAGGCAGAGGGAACTCGGGAACCTAGTGTAAAGACATTCCGTTCCACTTCCGTTCCCCACTTTCCGCCGAATTTGAGGCATTTCGTGTTGAGTGGCGGAATTCAACGCCGCGTTTTGCCTTATTACCAGAGCAAAGAAATGAAACATTAAATATTTAAATTTTTAAATTGAAAATATTAAATATTTAATTTCCTCGACTGGGGATCGAACCCAGAACCTGTCGGTTACAGTCACACTCTTGTGCCGCTGCGCCACGACAGGCCTCATAAAGTAATAAAAGTTTATTAAAAAGCTATACTTGTAAAGGTTTCCACTCTAAGCCGACAAGCGACAACACAAAGGCAGCAGGCTAGCAGTCGGTGACGACGCGCCGACTCTGGGACGAGGATAGGGATGTAAATAAAAAACATAACTGCTTTTCCACTTCATACTCACTGTATGTATTTATTTATTTGATTTTTTTGGGTATTTTTTTTGAAAAATTTATTTATTTTAAAACGTTTCTTTAAATCAAACTTTATATCATTTATATATTATGTATTTACACGCTATGTACAGGCGTATGTACAAACTGGCTCGTCCTCGTCTGCGATCTGCTTCAGATGAGGTACACTCGACACTGTACAACCGTACGACACTGTAGACCAAAAATACCCTCAAGCTAATTCATTTACTCCATTTTAAAAGTAAGAAATATAAACTTAATTCTTGTTTTTTTTTATATAATTTAAATATAAATAAATAAATAAAAGCAGCAATTCCATCAGTGTCCGACATCCAGTGTCTAGTGTCGAGTGTCCGTGTCGCAGCTCTTACTTACATTACTATCGTACAATTCTTTTAGTTGCACTCGTTATATATTTTTATATTTGTTTTTCATTGTTTTCTTTAGTAAAGTTAGCGTTACGTTACTGTTACCTGTCCGGAAGGCGCGTGTGTGTGTACATGTCGTGAGTACTTTTAGATGAAATCAGAAATAAGTCAATACTTTTTTAGAAAACGTATAAAATTCTTACCGTAGAGGTTTTTTAATCCGCGTTAGAAACCGCGGGAGTCGTTAAACTTATAAGTTTTCTAAAGGAGTATGTTTCTTTTTTAAGTGTGGAATAACTTAAAAAAGTACCAAAAGACGAGAAGTATATTTTTGTTTATAAATACATATGCATAATCTTGTTTGGCTTCAAAATACGTGAAGGTGAGGTTACAAGTTACAATGCAACTGACAAACATATAAATTATTAAATATGTAAAGTACGTGCTTAGATGAAACAATACCTAGACATCAAACTGTAACTGACTGACTGCAAACTAACCAATAAACTAAAAGATGGATCATGGATAAATACAATTTATTTTTTTATTATTATATTTTTTTAACTATAACCATAACGTATATAAAACCTTAATAATAGCTTGCACGCACTGAGCACACACCTGGCACACAGGGCACGCAAATTATGCACTTAGTACGTACCGCGCACGCGCAATCTGTGCGTTAAGCACTCACAGAATACGCGAGAGTACACACTAAGCACATACCCAGTACATACTGTACGTAGGAGTACTCACTTTCACGCACCAAGTACGCCAGAGTACACACTAAGCACGTACCAGATACAAGGAACACGTGCCGAGTTCGTGCACAGTAACTTTTAGCTGCAAGACGTAGAGACCCCTAAGTCCTAATTTCATGGCAGTAAGATAATTGTCGCGGCGGCGACGACCGTGCCTGTATTGGGAAATTATAAATATGAAAACTAGAACAGACTCCTTACGTCACTTTCTATTGACATATGTCAAACGCCACGTTGAGTAACTTTGACAGTGTTCGTTTTTAATAATGGACATTTTTATGAAGGCACTATATATTTCACTTAAAGTATTACTTAGTTAATCATTTGGTATTTGTTTTCTTATCATTCATTGTTTTTTGTCGGGAAGCGCAAAATATAACGCTATTATCACGTGCATTTAGGAAGACTTCTATGATATTGAGCAAATTTGAATGAAGCTAAATCTATTGTCCTTTTTTAAAAAAAAAAAAAAAAGAAATCTTGAATATATGTTACGAGCAGTCCACCTCGGACTGGGCCGTCCTTTACTAATACAATTTTCTCAATAAAGTTAAACTACTTTGTTTTTCTTTCAAGTAAAGAATACTATGTTATATGTAGATACATATTAAAATCCTGTGCTTGTTTCAAACAGACTGAACCGGTAAATCTACATCACGAGAAGAGCTGCACGACTAGGTCTTCAGTATGCAGAGCAGGCAAAGTCTATATCTAGTTTATCAACGCTCTACAGCGACACGATTAATTTCCAAATATATCCCAGACCACGCATTAATTTAACGTTTATATCGGTTAGTTATAGTTCTATACAGTGTTTTTTTTTTCTCAATAGCCAAGCCATTGGCGGTGCTAGTGCCTAACTGTTTCAAAAATATTGTGAGCGCAAATACGCTAAAGTATCAACTTTTCTTGAATACTTCAAGAATATGACATAACTGAATAATTGTATTAACTTCGTGTAAATACTAGCAGACACTATTTAAAATCTTAGTGAACCATTTCAACGACAAAAGAATTTTATTAAAAACTTAGCAATATTCAAAATCCTTAGCAAAAACAAAAATAATAACATTCCCCTCATCTCTAGTCTACTTTCCCAATACAGCACAATTCATCAAACCCGCTACATAAATATCATTCACAAATATTACACCTAGGTACGTCCTCATCTAGATTCATTGAGCAAATTAAATTATATGTTCTTGCCCTAACTCTATACAGCCTTTGGATATTACAGGCTTGGAAATACAAAAATATATATTTTGTGGAACAATATTTAACAAAAAAACGTGTGAAGAAACCAGTATTGAAATTCAGGTGTTTTAGGAGAAAAAAAAGTGTATGGTACCAATTACTTTGGATTTAATAACAGTCCGCGGCCCCGGGCGGACAGTCTATCCGTGACCACGGACTATTGAAAAACGATTGAAACGTCGGGTTTTCGTGAATAAATAAAATCTTTGAAAAAAATATCTGTATGAAACGACGATTTTAATAGATGGCTAAAATTTCAAAATTGATACCAAACGCTGATAAAATTCAAAATGGCTCCCAAAATGGCGGATGACGCACCTATCATATCACCTATCCATAACTAACAGTTACATGAAATGTACAAATAAATATGTAGAGTATTTACATAAAATACAAAGTCAAAGAGATCTAAACAACTGAGTAAATATCAAAAAAAAAAAGATTATGATATTGAGATTAATTTCATGTATGTGTGTGTGTGTGTGTGTGTTTATGTGTGTGTTATGTATGTTAAGTACTTAACTATTACACGCTAACAGACAACTGAACGCTCGAACGAAGCAGTCTTTACTAAATGCATTTTTTTTTATTTTCACTTTTTTTTTTAATATAAACTCGCTCGTTTATTTAGTTATAGATTTGTTTAAAAGACGTTCGAGCACATTCACAAATTTCGCCTGCCTTCCCTTACTAACATTATAAATATATATAATTTCAAGTTGAAACAGCATATTTTCGCAAAATATTACATTTTTAAATACATACAAACTAAACTACAACTTTTATCCGATAACTAAAATATTACTTACACACTTATCTCTTTACGTAGTCTTTTCGTAATTTATACAGATTATAAAATTATAAGCTAAACAAAAATTTTTTTTTATCTATTAAACAATTTAAAAAATTGTAACCGACTAGCAACAACTTTCACTGGTACGTAAAGTAAAGTTCATGGATCAATCATTCTATCCTTTAAAAAAGGGTATCATTTCGTATATTTTTAAGACAACTGCAGCGTTGTGTTCCGCCACTCAACACGCAATGTTAGCGAAAATGAACTTAGCTTGTCTTAACACTGCGTTCTATAGAAACATTTACATTCCCCACAATTAAGCTATTATCTCAAACATTGGTTATAATATACTCGTATATTGCGATAAAGGTCACAGGTTCATTTCCGGGACTAAGCCATTAAAAATAATGTAATAATTTATACCCAACTGTAGCATTTTTTAAATAAATTGATGGACATATTTGCAAATAGTTACATGTGCGTCAATAAATATCAAGAGCACTACAGTAGCACCACATAGATTCCGTAAGATGGCGGTGACTTGTAACGTCATCACTGCCATTTTGGATTGACCTAAATGGCGGCTACTTAATATATTATATATGCCAATAATAAGCGTCAACATTGGTCAAAAATGAAAACTGCTTCGTTCGTTTCAAACATAACATTATTAAGTAACAAAAGTAAATACTATTCACTAATTTTTAAACCAACAACAGCTATATATACATACATATATACATATATAAATATATATATATATATCTATACGTACGCGACAAAAAAGCGAATTTACCTTATATGCAATTCTCCTAATGATGTTATTAGTTATTATTTAATATTACAAAATGTTATTACAATTTATATTAAAAAATAGTATAAGCGTAAAGTTCTCTGGACTACAGCACTCTTTTTCTAATGAAGTCGTATCATAATTAACTCTAAGATATTTGTAAATTCATTTTAATATGTATTCCTTTATTTAATCTTCCGTACAAACTGTATTCAATCATTATGTCAAATCAAACGCCATTTTTACTATATTTGATTGATAAAAAAAAACAAAATCCTTTAGCGTTAATAAACTATGTATAATCTGTGGTCATACAAATGACAGGTTACGAAAATGTATTAATTATTATTATTATTTTAATAATTCATATTATGGTTAAAATATTGTTATTGCTCAAGTTTGTGTCTGTCCACGTCATCTCATCCATTATTCTTTAATATTAATAATAAAAAAAGTCTAGCGTTTTATTCTATTAAGATAAATAATTTCTAAGCTTTCATACAAACAGGTGCTGTATGTTTTTATACAATTAGTGTTGCCAGCATTATTATTTACTAACAATATCCTCATATAAAAAAGAGAGACCGCACTAATCTAGAACATTCTACTGACTCGATAAAAATATTATTAAATAGTACAAAAACATTTTGTTTAAATTACAAAAAATAACTCGCTTATATATTTTTTATTTAAATGTACGTTACGTTTTACTCTATTTATTTATTTATTATGTATAATATTTATTGTATCAGTAGCTATATATTGGTGTTTTAACAATACTTAACACGTGTTAACAGATAATCACTTAGTCTAGGAGGAACGGCGCGGTTACAGTCGGCGCCGTTTACATTATTGTAATTATAATTTACTGAAATACTTCTATTCTTCTATATTTATATCGTAAATAACAATTATTATAAGTCAGTTAGTTTATGTTTATTTTACTCTTTATTATTTTATGCACTAACAAGATTGTCTCTACTACATAGCTTTTGTTGAAGGTTACCTGTAAGAGATCACTAATAGTGATAAGGTCGCCTTTGCATACTACTTCTATGTGTAAAATGTTAATGTATCGTTTTTATTGGTTATTTTTCTTTTATTTTTTTTTTATTATTATTATTTCTTTCTTGTCATGTAACGGCTGCATTATTATTATGATTATTATTTTTTGTATGCAATAAAGAGTTTTATCTATCTATCTATCTATCAGAATAGAAGGTGTCGTGTTGATATTATTTTTCTATTTTCTATAGTAAATCAATGTTTATCACATACAAGTACAATGATGTAAACGGCGTCGTGTGACGAAACTTAACCAATTTTGAACTTTACAAAACGAGACGCAATTAATCTACTCGCAACAACTACCGCGGCTAGAGCACGAGCACGAGTCGCTCAACGTACCTATACTTCCTTCCTTTCAACCGTTTCTTACATTTAGGTCAGCGTCAAAGTCTAAACAGGCATATAACATCGCGACACACGCACTCTGTAGATTTCCTATTGATTTACTAATGCACTATCAGTGACAGTAGCAGGCGGCGCGCGGGGCGCTATCATCGCGGCTGCGCGAACTGGCGGCGCTTCTTGCGCGCGTCGCCGCGGAAGCGCTGCGGCGGCGAGCCGTTGTTGTAGCGCCGCTGCTTGGACGCGAACGAGCGCGCGCGCGCCGCGCCCCGCCCCGCCGCGCCCTCGCCCCCGCCCCCGCCCCCGTGCGCCCCGTGCGCCCCGTGCGCCCCGTGCGCCCCGTGCGCGCTGTTGTTGTTGTTGCTGCTGTTGTTGTTGTTGTTGTTGTTGGTAGTGGTGGTGGTGCCGCTCGAGTTGTAGCGTTGTTGCATCACACCTGCAATTTTGTGTAAATGTGTCAAACATTTTGAACAATCGATGCTTTGTTAATTGATATTCAACATTTAATAAAAAAAAAGCTCTTGTCGATAAATACCGCATCGAAATCGGTCTTTCCATTTAAGAGCTACGAAGCCACTGACAGATAGACAGGTCAGATTAATAATACCTTCAAAATTTCCTTCAGTATTTAATAGATATAAAATTGAGTTACAAATAATAGTCCGCGCGTAAAGGGCGGGCGAGGTCTTACCGTACCCACCCGAAGGTATGTTGTTGAAGTCGGAGTTGCTGGTGATGTGGTGGATGATGAGGCTCTGGTGCGCGGACACGCGGCGCGGCGTCGGCGACGAGCACTGCAGCGCCGACAGCGGCGGCGGCGACGTGCTGGCGCCCGCCCGCCCGGCGCCGCCGCCCCCGCCGCCCCCGCCGCCCGCGCCGCCCGCGCCGCCCCCGCCGCCCCCGCCGCCCCCGCCGCCGCCCGAGCCCGACGACCACTCCTGGGGGGAGGACGTGCGTTATATATACCGACCAACCCACTCACGCTGTATACCGCACATCACAAGGTACACATTGGGAACTTGAGAACCTGGCGATAGAACACTTCGTTCCGTTCCCCACTTTCCACAGAAATAGCGATTTCAATGGGAGAACTCAACGCCGCACTTTGCCTTTTAGTCAGAGCTAATAAATGCAAACAACATTAAATATTTTAATTGAAAATATGAATTATTTTGCTAGTAAACTGTAACAAATCAAACTACTCATTTGTAACAACTATTTACTTAATAGAGTCACTTCAATCATCTACTAACTACTGATTTATTTTCTTATCAATAAATAACCAATAAAAATTTTATGCAACTTTAATTATTGTAAGTACACCTACATATAAATCTTCTGTATTTTTTTTATCAACTTCACATTGTATCCCGCACAAAACAGTGAATCCATGGAAACAGTGTTAAAACACTCCGTATCTATAAATACACTTCCGCTTCCCACTTTCCACCGAAATTATTACTAAATATTTTTTTAATTATTATTTAAAGCCTGTTGTGATGCAGCAGCACAAGCGTGTAACTGTAATTGATAGGTTGTAGGTTCAGTCCCCACTCGAGAAAAGGAAATATTTAATATTTTGAATTTAAATATTTAATGTTTTCATTTCTTCGCTCTGATACAAGGCAAAACGCGGCGTGGAGTTTCGCAACTTAACATAAAATGACTCAAATTCAGCAGAAAGTGGGGAACGAAAGTGGAACGAAGTGTCTAAACACTAGGTTCCCAAGTTCCCTCTGCCTACCCTGCCATGTGCGGGAGACAGCGTGAAGCTGAGTAACAGTGAGTAAATTATTATAAAGTTTTAATGATGAACATTAATGAAATGATTAAGTAACGATAGTACAATACCATATTCAATTCATCACTCCATACATGTATAAATAAATATAATTATCTATATATACAGTTTTAGTCTACTCAACATGGCGGTTCACCTGGACGTCAGATTGCATATTTAGTTTCAAAGTAGGGAAGCGGGGAGACCGTTTTCAATATAAACTGTTGAAATGACAACATCTTAGTATCTACTAAATCAATCACAGCGTTCCATTATTGGTTAGTAAAAGATTAATAAACGATATAAATGTATATGTAGTCAATTGTACTACTATAAGTAAATATATATTTTGTACACGTGTCACCTGGTCGGTGTCGGAGGGCGAGTGCGCGGGCGAGTGCGCGGGCGACGGCCCGGGCGAGCGCGCGCGCGCCTGCAGCCGCTCCTCCTCCCGCAGCGAGAAGAAGTAGGGCTCGAAGATGTCGCGCACCCACTGGCGGTACTGCAGCACGTGGTCCGTCACGCGCAGCACGCGGCCCAGCGCGCTGTGCCGCGCCAGCAGCGCGCTGTGCGGCGCCGCCGCCTGCTGCAGGATTATGTACCCGTAGTCGAATGCCTGCAACGGAGCGTCACGCTTTACTCCGAGCAAATATCGAACCCACAACCACCGGATTTACTACCGGAAGAATTTCAAACCGCCTCTTACATATAAAATAAGCCTTAATTAACAAAATATCCAAAATAATGATGTAATTCAAATTAATAATAAGAACGTCAACACCCAACTGTAAACGTGCTGATCGGGGGTTGGAATCCTATTCGGGGTGCACTTATATTTCAAGTTATTTTTATTGTCTCATTGTGTTGTGTTCCGCCATTCAAGGCACAATGCCTCAAAACTTAGACGGTACGCTAAGAACGAAGTGCCTTCACTAGGATCGCTCAGTCTACACAAACATAAAATCTCCATTATATTTATATATTAATCAATAGCATTAACAAAAAATCGGTTTAACTTTCGGCCTATATAATACCGTGTACAAATACATGGTAGGCTAAGGTGGTTAACGCTGTGTAACGTAACAGATTTCTTACGTCACTCTGTAGCTAATGTATTATATTAGTTGCGCTATAAATGTTAATCGTAAAGTATATAAGATGGTACATATATTTATTTATGGTGTTCAACAAAAAAAAAAAATAATATTATTCAATACTTGAATATTAAGAATAGGTGCAATAGTTCAATTCACAAGAAATTCTTTTAATGTAATATAAAAGAGTCCAACCTGTTCTCCTCTCTTATACAAATGTTGTGTTATATATAATAATAATGTAAATATTTAATAATCGTTTTGACATTACATGCAGAGTTCCGAAACTATTTCAGCATTATTTGTAACCAGAAACAACTACTTACATACTAAAAGTTGACAGCCTCCAAGTTACGGACATACATATATGCTCTCATTTTGTATGAATTAGACTATATTGATGTGAATGTTAATTTCTTTTTACTATATTTGGAGTTGTCTCTTGATATGTCATTTATAATTGCAAGTGTACAAGAAATATCGTGGTGGCGAATAAAGTTGACAAACTTAAGTTTGCGGATGTTTACACCTATTTTATATGAAATGAACTATAAGTTTGTAATAACTATAATACCTATGAAATACCTATAAATTATTTGAAAAGCTGTTTATTCGTATAGTAAAAAGTCACTTAAAGAGCACCAAAGTTTTTCATATTAACTTTCACCTATTCTTCAGTACATGATTACAATATATGTATGTATGTATATGAATAACATATATGGTTTCACGTTTAGGCATTATAGCTCTTAAACTTTGAAAACTGTAGGATATTTTGTACCAAACAACATTATCAACATTTCTATACGACTAAGTATTATTCGTTTGTAACATCTACTTACAATAGGAGGAGGAGGAAACAAATACTGGCGATGCCAAACAGTAAGCTTGGACGCTTAGTTATTTAATGTTTATGATCTGTCCAACAAACATAACACGGAGCTCCGGAAATCAGAGCGTTCATAGTATTTCTAAGGAAATATTTATGTAGTAGTTACAAAACCAGATATATGTTAGCCGCGTACCTGCTTGACCTGTATGGCGCCGTAGCTGGAGCGGCCGATGTCGTTGCCGGGCGTGAGCGGGTCCTCGATGCACAGCAGCGACGGCCGGTGACCGTCGTTCATTTCCTGTCGGCAAAACAAACACATGTGCACAGTGTATCTACAACGTTGGGCTCAGACAGACCATTCGTATTAAAATATTTCAGTTGCCTACTTTGCGAACTGATTTCTTAAAGCAATGCGTGTTGAGTGAAGGTAATCAACGCCGCGGGTTGTCTCACTAAGCTACGTTGAAATTCTTATAAGCGTGTTACAACTTATTTATGTTGTTAGGTATCTCTGTAGGGAGAACGTAGCTTGATAAGAAGGTATGGCTTAGCTGGTCAGAGCGCTTGGACGGTTTCCAAGAGGCGCGAGTTCAAATCCTGCTACGTTCATAATTTTGATACGCTTTTAAAATTTAAATTTAGTACTTATGTATCCTTTTATACACAAAAAAGGTAGTATAAATACAAGAAATAAAATAAAATAAGTGTTTTCAGCAGCTCTACAAGATATATCAGCCTCACCTTCTGTATCTCATCTTTAGACACGTAGGAGCCACCATTCTTCACCCGTATGGCTGTCTTCACATAATTAAACTTTCTGCCATACAGTTCAAAGAACTCTATGAGCAGCACGCCCAAGTTGTGGGGCTGCCTCAGCCTCTCCGGCCTCGGGTGGAGCTGGAGGAAGCTGATGCACATGAGGATCAGGGAGTAGGAGGAGATGCCTCCGGTGAACACCTCGTTCAGGTCACGCTGGAGGAGGAACTGCTTTAGCACCATTACGAGACGAGATAGTACTGGATATTTTTCCTGTAAACACCAGCAAATTATTGTGTCAATATTATTTGGGTCAAAGACAAAGTGTAAAGATTAATGTTTAAATATTTGTTCGTCGTATACTTTCACGCAAAAACCACTAAACAAAATTAAAAAAATGCGTAATGTAGCCTATTCGATAGAATAAGTCATATATATTTTTTTTTTTTATCGAAAAGACGGCAAACGAGCATACGGGTCACCTGATGGTAAGTGATCACCGTCGCCCACGGCCCCGAGTAACTCCAGAGGAGCTACAGGAGCGTTGCCGTCCTTTAAGGTGGAAGGGCACCGGGGCCCGGCATTACCTAATGCGAAACGCAGTGGCCAAAGCCACTACTTAACGCCGGTCTTAAATGCCGGGGGTGGTAATAATCCGGTCGAATCTGCCCATGCGTGTTGCCATTACTGGCAACTTGACTTTACCACACGCACTTTAGTCGCCTCTTACGACACCATCAGTACCGGGGTATTCTAAGCCAGAATCACACGGCATGATCTATATATCTATGAAGAAATTGTAACGGATCGACGTCTGTACTTGGAATATACAAAGCTTCACGCTGTATCCCACACATGGCAGGGTAGTCAGAGAGAACTTGGTGACCTAGCGTTAAAGCACTCCATTCGGTACCCCACTTTCCGCTAAATTTGAGGCATTGTGTGTTGAGTGGCGGAATTTAACGCCTTGTTTTGCCTTTTTACCAGAGCGAAGATATGAAAACATTAAATATAGAATTTGAAAATATTCAATATTTCATTTCCTCGAGTGGAGATAGAACCCACTATCGTTTGCACTCACGCGATTGTGCCGCTACGCCACGACAGGCCTCAAGTATTAGATTAAATATTTCATTATATTAAAGTGATATAGTGAGCAATAATGATACAGTTTGGATGCGCCTAATTTAACGCGATGATGCCCCACCGCCATGGTTCTAAGTATATATAGACTATGAATTTTAAGCTTCATCATGTACACCTATGACAGGGTAGGCAGAGGGGGGATCTTGGGAACCCAGTGTTTTGGCATTCCGTCCCCATTAACACACTTCACTTTCTATTTTGTACCCAATTTGAAATGTTACATGTCGAGGGGCGGAACTCAATGTGCTTGTTGCTCAATGTGTGATGTGCCTTGTTTGCGTTTTGCCATGTTACCAGAGCGAAGAAATAAAAATAGTAAATATTTCGTTGCCTCGGGCTGGACTCGAACCCACAACCTGTCGCGTTTTGAGTCGCACGCTTGTGTCCTGGTGCCAGACTTTTAATAACTCTCACAAGAGACAATTAATTTTGAAAATTTAGTTACTTTAAGAACAGCCTATACTAACGAGCAGAGTGCTTGTTAGGATAGGCTGTTATAATATATATATATATATATATATATATATATATATATATATATATATATATATATATATATATATATATATATATATATATGTATATATATATATATATATGTATATGTATATGTATATGTATATGTATATGTATATGTATATGTATATGTATATGTATATGTATATATGTGTATATGTGTA